>JBBGZY010000613.1:0-600000 GCA_037952925.1 Lithobates clamitans
TCCCCAGGTATTCCTATGACCAGTATGTGGTCCCCAGGTAGTTCTATGAGAAGTGTGTGGTCCCCAGGTATTCCTATGACCAGTGTGTGGTCCCCAGGTAGTTCTATGAGAAGTGTGTGGTCCCCAGGTATTCCTATGACAGTGTGTGGTCCCCAGGTATTCCTATGACCAGTATGTGGTCCCCAGGTATTCCTATGACCAGTATGTGGTCCCCAGGTAGTTCTATGAGAAGTGTGTGGTCCCCAGGTATTCCTATGACCAGTATGTGGTCCCCAGGTATTCCTATGACCAGTATGTGGTCCCCAGGTATTCCTATGACCAGTATGTGGTCCCCAGGTAGTTCTATGAGAAGTGTGTGGTCCCCAGGTTTTCCTATGACCAGTATGTGGTCCCCAGGTATTCCTATGACCAGTATGTGGTCCCCAGGTAGTTCTATGAGAAGTGTGTGGTCCCCAGGTATTCCTATGACCAGTATGTGGTCCCCAGGTAGTTCTATGAGAAGTGGGTGGTCTCCAGGTATTCCTATGACCAGTATGTGGTCCCCAGGTAGTTCTATGAGAAGTGTGTGGTCTCCAGGTTTTCCTATGACCAGTATGTGGTCCCCAGGTATTCCTATGACCAGTATGTGGTCCCCAGGTTGTTCTATGAGAAGTGTGTGGTCCCCAGGTATTCCTATGACCAGTATGTGATCCCCAGGTAATTCTATGAGAAGTGTGTTGTCTCCAGGTATTCCTATGACCAGTATGTGGTCCCCAGGTAGTTCTATGAGAAGTGTGTGGTCCCCAGGTATTCCTATGACCAGTATGTGGTCCCCAGGTATTCCTATGACCAGTATGTGGTCCCCAGGTATTCCTATGACCAGTATGTGGTCCCCAGGTATTCCTATGACCAGTATGTGGTCCCCAGGTAGTTCTATGAGAAGTGTGTGGTCCCCAGGTATTCCTATGACCAGTATGTGGTCCCCAGGTAGTTCTATGAGAAGTGTGTGGTCCCCAGGTATTCCTATGACCAGTATATGATCCCCAGGTAGTTCTATGAGAAGTGTGTGGTCCCCAGGTATTCCTATGACCAGTATGTGGTCCCCAGGTAGTTCTATGAGAAGTGTGTGGTCCCCAGGTATTCCTATGACCAGTGTGTGGTCCCCAGGTAGTTCTATGAGAAGTGTGTGGTCCCCAGGTATTCCTATGACCAGTATGTGGTCCCCAGGTAGTTCTATGAGAAGTATGTGGTCCCCAGGTATTCCTATGACCAGTATGTGGTCCCCAGGTAGTTCTATGAGAAGTGTGTGGTCCCCAGGTATTCCTATGACCAGTATGTGGTCCCCAGGTATTCCTATGACCAGTATGTGGTCCCCAGGTATTCCTATGACCAGTATGTGGTCCCCAGGTATTCCTATGACCAGTATGTGGTCCCCAGGTAGTTCTATGAGAAGTGTGTGGTCCCCAGGTATTCCTATGACCAGTATGTGGTCCCCAGGTAGTTCTATGAGAAGTGTGTGGTCCCCAGGTATTCCTATGACCAGTATATGGTCCCCAGGTAGTTCTATGAGAAGTGTGTGGTCCCCAGGTATTCCTATGACCAGTATGTGGTCCCCAGGTAGTTCTATGAGAAGTGTGTGGTCCCCAGGTATTCCTATGACCAGTGTGTGGTCCCCAGGTAGTTCTATGAGAAGTGTGTGGTCCCCAGGTATTCCTATGACCAGTATGTGGTCCCCAGGTAGTTCTATGAGAAGTATGTGGTCCCCAGGTATTCCTATGACCAGTATGTGGTCCCCAGGTAGTTCTATGAGAAGTGTGTGGTCCCCAGGTATTCCTATAACCAGTATGTGGTCCCCAGGTATTCCTTTAACCAGTATGTGGTCCCCAGGTATTCCTATGACCAGTATGTGGTCCCCAGGTAGTTCTATGAGAAGTGTGTGGTCTCCAGGTATTCCTATGACCAGTATGTGGTCCCCAGGTATTCCTATGACCAGTATGTGGTCCCCAGGTATTCCTATGACCAGTATGTGGTCCCCAGGTATTCCTATGACCAGTATGTGGTCCCCAGGTAGTTCTATGAGAAGTGTGTGGTCCCCAGGTTTTCCTATGACCAGTATGTGGTCCCCAGGTATTCCTATGACCAGTATGTGGTCCCCAGGTAGTTCTATGAGAAGTGTGTGGTCCCCAGGTATTCCTATGACCAGTATGTGGTCCCCAGGTATTCCTATGACCAGTATGTGGTCCCCAGGTAGTTCTATGAGAAGTGTGTGGTCCCCAGGTATTCCTATGACCAGTGTGTGGTCCCCAGGTAGTTCTATGAGAAGTGTGTGGTCCCCAGGTATTCCTATGACCAGTATGTGGTCCCCAGGTATTCCTATGACCAGTATGTGGTCCCCAGGTAGTTCTATGAGAAGTGTGTGGTCCCCAGGTATTCCTATGACCAGTATGTGGTCCCCAGGTATTCCTATGACCAGTATGTGGTCCCCAGGTATTCCTATGACCAGTATGTGGTCCCCAGGTATTCCTATGACCAGTATGTGGTCCCCAGGTAGTTCTATGAGAAGTGTGTGGTCCCCAGGTTTTCCTATGACCAGTATGTGGTCCCCAGGTATTCCTATGACCAGTATGTGGTCCCCAGGTAGTTCTATGAGAAGTGTGTGGTCCCCAGGTATTCCTATGACCAGTATGTGGTCCCCAGGTATTCCTATGACCAGTATGTGGTCCCCAGGTAGTTCTATGAGAAGTGTGTGGTCCCCAGGTATTCCTATGACCAGTGTGTGGTCCCCAGGTAGTTCTATGAGAAGTGTGTGGTCCCCAGGTATTCCTATGACCAGTATGTGGTCCCCAGGTATTCCTATGACCAGTATGTGGTCCCCAGGTAGTTCTATGAGAAGTGTGTGGTCCCCAGGTATTCCTATGACCAGTATGTGGTCCCCAGGTATTCCTATGACCAGTATGTGGTCCCCAGGTATTCCTATGACCAGTATGTGGTCCCCAGGTATTCCTATGACCAGTATGTGGTCCCCAGGTAGTTCTATGAGAAGTGTGTGGTCCCCAGGTTTTCCTATGACCAGTATGTGGTCCCCAGGTATTCCTATGACCAGTATGTGGTCCCCAGGTAGTTCTATGAGAAGTGTGTGGTCCCCAGGTATTCCTATGACCAGTATGTGGTCCCCAGGTATTCCTATGACCAGTATGTGGTCCCCAGGTATTCCTATGACCAGTATGTGGTCCCCAGGTAGTTCTATGAGAAGTGTGTGGTCCCCAGGTATTCCTATGACCAGTGTGTGGTCCCCAGGTAGTTCTATGAGAAGTGTGTGGTCCCCAGGTATTCCTATGACCAGTATGTGGTCCCCAGGTATTCCTATGACCAGTATGTGGTCCCCAGGTAGTTCTATGAGAAGTGTGTGGTCCCCAGGTATTCCTATGACCAGTATGTGGTCCCCAGGTATTCCTATGACCAGTATGTGGTCCCCAGGTATTCCTATGACCAGTATGTGGTCCCCAGGTAGTTCTATGAGAAGTGTGTGGTCCCCAGGTTTTCCTATGACCAGTATGTGGTCCCCAGGTATTCCTATGACCAGTATGTGGTCCCCAGGTAGTTCTATGAGAAGTGTGTGGTCCCCAGGTATTCCTATGACCAGTATGTGGTCCCCAGGTAGTTCTATGAGAAGTGGGTGGTCTCCAGGTATTCCTATGACCAGTATGTGGTCCCCAGGTAGTTCTATGAGAAGTGTGTGGTCTCCAGGTATTCCTATGACCAGTATGTGGTCCCCAGGTATTCCTATGACCAGTATGTGGTCCCCAGGTTGTTCTATGAGAAGTGTGTGGTCCCCAGGTATTCCTATGACCAGTATGTGATCCCCAGGTAATTCTATGAGAAGTGTGTTGTCTCCAGGTATTCCTATGACCAGTGTGTGGTCCCCAGGTATTCCTATGACCAGTATGTGGTCCCCAGGTAGTTCTATGAGAAGTGTGTGGTCCCCAGGTATTCCTATGACCAGTATGTGGTCCCCAGGTAGTTCTATGAGAAGTGTGTGGTCTCCAGGTATTCCTATGACCAGTATGTGGTCCCCAGGTATTCCTATGACCAGTATGTGGTCCCCAGGTTGTTCTATGAGAAGTGTGTGGTCCCCAGGTATTCCTATGACCAGTATGTGGTCCCCAGGTAATTCTATGAGAAGTGTGTGGTCCCCAGGTATTCCTATGACCAGTATGTGGTCCCCAGGTAGTTCTAAGAGAAGTGTGTGGTCTCCAGGTATTCCTATGACCAGTATGTGGTCCCCAGGTAGTTACATGAGGAGTGTGTGGTCTCCAGGTATTCCTATGACCAGTGTGTGGTCCCCAGGTATTCCTATGACCAGTATGTGGTCCCCAAGTAGTTCTATGAGAAGTGTGTGGTCTCCAGGTATTCCTATGACCAGTATGTGGTCCCCGGGTATTCCTATGACCAGTATGTGGTCCCCAGGTTGTTCTATGAGAAGTGTGTGGTCCCCAGGTATTCCTATGACCAGTATGTGGTCCCCAGGTAATTCTATGAGAAGTGTGTTGTCTCCAGGTATTCCTATGACCAGTGTGTGGTCCCCAGGTATTCCTATGACCAGTATGTGGTCCCCAGGTAGTTCTATGAGAAGTGTGTGGTCCCCAGGTATTCCTATGACCAGTATGTGGTCCCCAGGTAGTTCTATGAGAAGTGGGTGGTCTCCAGGTATTCCTATGACCAGTATGTGGTCCCCAGGTAGTTCTATGAGAAGTGTGTGGTCTCCAGGTATTCCTATGACCAGTATGTGGTCCCCAGGTATTCCTATGACCAGTATGTGGTCCCCAGGTTGTTCTATGAGAAGTGTGTGGTCCCCAGGTATTCCTATGACCAGTATGTGATCCCCAGGTAATTCTATGAGAAGTGTGTTGTCTCCAGGTATTCCTATGACCAGTGTGTGGTCCCCAGGTATTCCTATGACCAGTATGTGGTCCCCAGGTAGTTCTATGAGAAGTGTGTGGTCCCCAGGTATTCCTATGACCAGTATGTGGTCCCCAGGTAGTTCTATGAGAAGTGTGTGGTCTCCAGGTATTCCTATGACCAGTATGTGGTCCCCAGGTAGTTCTATGAGAAGTGTGTGGTCTCCAGGTATTCCTATAACCAGTATGTGGTCCCCAGGTAGTTCTATGAGAAGTGTGTGGTCCCCAGGTATTCCTATGACCAGTATGTGGTCCCCAGGTAGTTCTATGAGAAGTGTGTGGTCCCCAGGTATTCCTATGACCGGTATGTGGTCCCCAGGTAGTTCTATGAGAAGTGTGTGGTCCCCAGGTATTCCTATGACCAGTATGTGGTCCCCAGGTAGTTCTATGAGAAGTGTGTGGTCCCCAGGTATTCCTATGACCAGTATGTGGTCCCCAGGTAGTTCTATGAGAAGTGTGTGGTCCCCAGGTATTCCTATGACCAGTATGTGGTCCCCAGGTAGTTCTATGAGAAGTGTGTGGTCCCCAGGTATTCCTATGACCAGTATGTGGTCCCCAGGTATTCCTATGACCAGTATGTGGTCCCCAGGTAGTTCTATGAGAAGTGTGTGGTCCCCAGGTATTCCTATGACCAGTGTGTGGTCCCCAGGTAGTTCTATGAGAAGTGTGTGGTCCCCAGGTATTCCTATGACCAGTATGTGGTCCCCAGGTAGTTCTATGAGAAGTGTGTGGTCCCCAGGTAGTTCTATGAGAAGTGTGTGGTCCCCAGGTATTCCTATGACCAGTATGTGGTCCCCAGGTAGTTCTATGAGAAGTGTGTGGTCCCCAGGTATTCCTATGACCAGTATGTGGTCCCCAGGTATTTCTATGAGAAGTGTGTGGTCCCCAGGTATTCCTATGACCAGTATGTGGTCCCCAGGTAGTTCTACGAGAAGTGTGTGGTCCCCAGGTATTCCTATGACCAGTATGTGGTCCCCAGGTATTCCTATAACCAGTATGTGGTCCCCAGGTATTCCTATGACCAGTATGTGGTCCCCAGGTAGTTCTATGAGAAGTGTGTGGTCCCCAGGTATTCCTATGACCAGTATGTGGTCCCCAGGTATTCCTATGACCAGTATGTGGTCCCCAGGTATTCCTATGACCAGTATGTGGTCCCCAGGTATTCCTATGACCAGTATGTGGTCCCCAGGTAGTTCTATGAGAAGTGTGTGGTCCCCAGGTATTCCTATGACCAGTATGTGGTCCCCAGGTAGTTCTATGAGAAGTGTGTGGTCCCCAGGTATTCCTATGACCAGTATATGATCCCCAGGTAGTTCTATGAGAAGTGTGTGGTCCCCAGGTATTCCTATGACCAGTATGTGGTCCCCAGGTAGTTCTATGAGAAGTGTGTGGTCCCCAGGTATTCCTATGACCAGTGTGTGGTCCCCAGGTAGTTCTATGAGAAGTGTGTGGTCCCCAGGTATTCCTATGACCAGTATGTGGTCCCCAGGTAGTTCTATGAGAAGTATGTGGTCCCCAGGTATTCCTATGACCAGTATGTGGTCCCCAGGTAGTTCTATGAGAAGTGTGTGGTCCCCAGGTATTCCTATGACCAGTATGTGGTCCCCAGGTATTCCTATAACCAGTATGTGGTCCCCAGGTATTCCTATGACCAGTATGTGGTCCCCAGGTAGTTCTATGAGAAGTGTGTGGTCCCCAGGTATTCCTATGACCAGTATGTGGTCCCCAGGTATTCCTATGACCAGTATGTGGTCCCCAGGTATTCCTATGACCAGTATGTGGTCCCCAGGTATTCCTATGACCAGTATGTGGTCCCCAGGTAGTTCTATGAGAAGTGTGTGGTCCCCAGGTATTCCTATGACCAGTATGTGGTCCCCAGGTAGTTCTATGAGAAGTGTGTGGTCCCCAGGTATTCCTATGACCAGTATATGGTCCCCAGGTAGTTCTATGAGAAGTGTGTGGTCCCCAGGTATTCCTATGACCAGTATGTGGTCCCCAGGTAGTTCTATGAGAAGTGTGTGGTCCCCAGGTATTCCTATGACCAGTGTGTGGTCCCCAGGTAGTTCTATGAGAAGTGTGTGGTCCCCAGGTATTATTATGACCAGTATGTGGTCCCCAGGTAGTTCTATGAGAAGTATGTGGTCCCCAGGTATTCCTATGACCAGTATGTGGTCCCCAGGTAGTTCTATGAGAAGTGTGTGGTCCCCAGGTATTCCTATAACCAGTATGTGGTCCCCAGGTATTCCTTTAACCAGTATGTGGTCCCCAGGTATTCCTATGACCAGTATGTGGTCCCCAGGTAGTTCTATGAGAAGTGTGTGGTCCCCAGGTATTCCTATGACCAGTATGTGGTCCCCAGGTATTCCTATGACCAGTATGTGGTCCCCAGGTATTCCTATGACCAGTATGTGGTCCCCAGGTATTCCTATGACCAGTATGTGGTCCCCAGGTAGTTCTATGAGAAGTGTGTGGTCCCCAGGTTTTCCTATGACCAGTATGTGGTCCCCAGGTATTCCTATGACCAGTATGTGGTCCCCAGGTAGTTCTATGAGAAGTGTGTGGTCCCCAGGTATTCCTATGACCAGTATGTGGTCCCCAGGTATTCCTATGACCAGTATGTGGTCCCCAGGTAGTTCTATGAGAAGTGTGTGGTCCCCAGGTATTCCTATGACCAGTGTGTGGTCCCCAGGTAGTTCTATGAGAAGTGTGTGGTCCCCAGGTATTCCTATGACCAGTATGTGGTCCCCAGGTATTCCTATGACCAGTATGTGGTCCCCAGGTAGTTCTATGAGAAGTGTGTGGTCCCCAGGTATTCCTATGACCAGTATGTGGTCCCCAGGTATTCCTATGACCAGTATGTGGTCCCCAGGTATTCCTATGACCAGTATGTGGTCCCCAGGTATTCCTATGACCAGTATGTGGTCCCCAGGTAGTTCTATGAGAAGTGTGTGGTCCCCAGGTTTTCCTATGACCAGTATGTGGTCCCCAGGTATTCCTATGACCAGTATGTGGTCCCCAGGTAGTTCTATGAGAAGTGTGTGGTCCCCAGGTATTCCTATGACCAGTATGTGGTCCCCAGGTATTCCTATGACCAGTATGTGGTCCCCAGGTAGTTCTATGAGAAGTGTGTGGTCCCCAGGTATTCCTATGACCAGTGTGTGGTCCCCAGGTAGTTCTATGAGAAGTGTGTGGTCCCCAGGTATTCCTATGACCAGTATGTGGTCCCCAGGTATTCCTATGACCAGTATGTGGTCCCCAGGTAGTTCTATGAGAAGTGTGTGGTCCCCAGGTATTCCTATGACCAGTATGTGGTCCCCAGGTATTCCTATGACCAGTATGTGGTCCCCAGGTATTCCTATGACCAGTATGTGGTCCCCAGGTATTCCTATGACCAGTATGTGGTCCCCAGGTAGTTCTATGAGAAGTGTGTGGTCCCCAGGTTTTCCTATGACCAGTATGTGGTCCCCAGGTATTCCTATGACCAGTATGTGGTCCCCAGGTAGTTCTATGAGAAGTGTGTGGTCCCCAGGTATTCCTATGACCAGTATGTGGTCCCCAGGTATTCCTATGACCAGTATGTGGTCCCCAGGTATTCCTATGACCAGTATGTGGTCCCCAGGTAGTTCTATGAGAAGTGTGTGGTCCCCAGGTATTCCTATGACCAGTGTGTGGTCCCCAGGTAGTTCTATGAGAAGTGTGTGGTCCCCAGGTATTCCTATGACCAGTATGTGGTCCCCAGGTATTCCTATGACCAGTATGTGGTCCCCAGGTAGTTCTATGAGAAGTGTGTGGTCCCCAGGTATTCCTATGACCAGTATGTGGTCCCCAGGTATTCCTATGACCAGTATGTGGTCCCCAGGTATTCCTATGACCAGTATGTGGTCCCCAGGTAGTTCTATGAGAAGTGTGTGGTCCCCAGGTTTTCCTATGACCAGTATGTGGTCCCCAGGTATTCCTATGACCAGTATGTGGTCCCCAGGTAGTTCTATGAGAAGTGTGTGGTCCCCAGGTATTCCTATGACCAGTATGTGGTCCCCAGGTATTCCTATGACCAGTATGTGGTCCCCAGGTAGTTCTATGAGAAGTGTGTGGTCCCCAGGTATTCCTATGACCAGTGTGTGGTCCCCAGGTAGTTCTATGAGAAGTGTGTGGTCCCCAGGTATTCCTATGACCAGTATGTGGTCCCCAGGTAGTTCTATGAGAAGTGTGTGGTCCCCAGGTATTCCTATGACCAGTATGTGGTCCCCAGGTATTCCTATGACCAGTGTGTGGTCCCCAGGTAGTTCTATGAGAAGTGTGTGGTCCCCAGGTATTCCTATGACCGGTATGTGGTCCCCAGGTAGTTCTATGAGAAGTGTGTGGTCCCCAGGTATTCCTATGACCAGTATGTGGTCCCCAGGTAGTTCTATGAGAAGTGTGTGGTCCCCAGGTATTCCTATGACCAGTATGTGGTCCCCAGGTATTCCTATAACCAGTATGTGGTCCCCAGGTATTCCTATGACCAGTATGTGGTCCCCAGGTAGTTCTATGAGAAGTGTGTGGTCCCCAGGTATTCCTATGACCAGTATGTGGTCCCCAGGTATTCCTATGACCAGTATGTGGTCCCCAGGTATTCCTATGACCAGTATGTGGTCCCCAGGTATTCCTATGACCAGTATGTGGTCCCCAGGTAGTTCTATGAGAAGTGTGTGGTCCCCAGGTATTCCTATGACCAGTATGTGGTCCCCAGGTAGTTCTATGAGAAGTGTGTGGTCCCCAGGTATTCCTATGACCAGTATATGGTCCCCAGGTAGTTCTATGAGAAGTGTGTGGTCCCCAGGTATTCCTATGACCAGTATGTGGTCCCCAGGTAGTTCTATGAGAAGTGTGTGGTCCCCAGGTATTCCTATGACCAGTGTGTGGTCCCCAGGTAGTTCTATGAGAAGTGTGTGGTCCCCAGGTATTATTATGACCAGTATGTGGTCCCCAGGTAGTTCTATGAGAAGTATGTGGTCCCCAGGTATTCCTATGACCAGTATGTGGTCCCCAGGTAGTTCTATGAGAAGTGTGTGGTCCCCAGGTATTCCTATAACCAGTATGTGGTCCCCAGGTATTCCTTTAACCAGTATGTGGTCCCCAGGTATTCCTATGACCAGTATGTGGTCCCCAGGTAGTTCTATGAGAAGTGTGTGGTCCCCAGGTATTCCTATGACCAGTATGTGGTCCCCAGGTATTCCTATGACCAGTATGTGGTCCCCAGGTATTCCTATGACCAGTATGTGGTCCCCAGGTATTCCTATGACCAGTATGTGGTCCCCAGGTAGTTCTATGAGAAGTGTGTGGTCCCCAGGTTTTCCTATGACCAGTATGTGGTCCCCAGGTATTCCTATGACCAGTATGTGGTCCCCAGGTAGTTCTATGAGAAGTGTGTGGTCCCCAGGTATTCCTATGACCAGTATGTGGTCCCCAGGTATTCCTATGACCAGTATGTGGTCCCCAGGTAGTTCTATGAGAAGTGTGTGGTCCCCAGGTATTCCTATGACCAGTGTGTGGTCCCCAGGTAGTTCTATGAGAAGTGTGTGGTCCCCAGGTATTCCTATGACCAGTATGTGGTCCCCAGGTATTCCTATGACCAGTATGTGGTCCCCAGGTAGTTCTATGAGAAGTGTGTGGTCCCCAGGTATTCCTATGACCAGTATGTGGTCCCCAGGTATTCCTATGACCAGTATGTGGTCCCCAGGTATTCCTATGACCAGTATGTGGTCCCCAGGTATTCCTATGACCAGTATGTGGTCCCCAGGTAGTTCTATGAGAAGTGTGTGGTCCCCAGGTTTTCCTATGACCAGTATGTGGTCCCCAGGTATTCCTATGACCAGTATGTGGTCCCCAGGTAGTTCTATGAGAAGTGTGTGGTCCCCAGGTATTCCTATGACCAGTATGTGGTCCCCAGGTATTCCTATGACCAGTATGTGGTCCCCAGGTATTCCTATGACCAGTATGTGGTCCCCAGGTAGTTCTATGAGAAGTGTGTGGTCCCCAGGTATTCCTATGACCAGTGTGTGGTCCCCAGGTAGTTCTATGAGAAGTGTGTGGTCCCCAGGTATTCCTATGACCAGTATGTGGTCCCCAGGTATTCCTATGACCAGTATGTGGTCCCCAGGTAGTTCTATGAGAAGTGTGTGGTCCCCAGGTATTCCTATGACCAGTATGTGGTCCCCAGGTATTCCTATGACCAGTATGTGGTCCCCAGGTATTCCTATGACCAGTATGTGGTCCCCAGGTAGTTCTATGAGAAGTGTGTGGTCCCCAGGTTTTCCTATGACCAGTATGTGGTCCCCAGGTATTCCTATGACCAGTATGTGGTCCCCAGGTAGTTCTATGAGAAGTGTGTGGTCCCCAGGTATTCCTATGACCAGTATGTGGTCCCCAGGTATTCCTATGACCAGTATGTGGTCCCCAGGTAGTTCTATGAGAAGTGTGTGGTCCCCAGGTATTCCTATGACCAGTGTGTGGTCCCCAGGTAGTTCTATGAGAAGTGTGTGGTCCCCAGGTATTCCTATGACCAGTATGTGGTCCCCAGGTAGTTCTATGAGAAGTGTGTGGTCCCCAGGTATTCCTATGACCAGTATGTGGTCCCCAGGTATTCCTATGACCAGTGTGTGGTCCCCAGGTAGTTCTATGAGAAGTGTGTGGTCCCCAGGTATTCCTATGACCGGTATGTGGTCCCCAGGTAGTTCTATGAGAAGTGTGTGGTCCCCAGGTATTCCTATGACCAGTATGTGGTCCCCAGGTAGTTCTATGAGAAGTGTGTGGTCCCCAGGTATTCCTATGACCAGTATGTGGTCCCCAGGTATTCCTATGACCAGTATGTGGTCCCCAGGTAGTTCTATGAGAAGTGTGTGGTCCCCAGGTATTCCTATGACCAGTGTGTGGTCCCCAGGTAGTTCTATGAGAAGTGTGTGGTCCCCAGGTATTCCTATGACCAGTATGTGGTCCCCAGGTAGTTCTATGAGAAGTGTGTGGTCCCCAGGTATTCCTATGACCAGTATGTGGTCCCCAGGTATTCCTATGACCAGTGTGTGGTCCCCAGGTAGTTCTATGAGAAGTGTGTGGTCCCCAGGTATTCCTATGACCGGTATGTGGTCCCCAGGTAGTTCTATGAGAAGTGTGTGGTCCCCAGGTATTCCTATGACCAGTGTGTGGTCCCCAGGTAGTTCTATGAGAAGTGTGTGGTCCCCAGGTATTCCTATGACCAGTATGTGGTCCCCAGGTAGTTCTATGAGAAGTGTGTGGTCCCCAGGTAGTTCTATGAGAAGTGTGTGGTCCCCAGGTATTCCTATGACCAGTATGTGGTCCCCAGGTAGTTCTATGAGAAGTGTGTGGTCCCCAGGTATTCCTATGACCAGTATGTGGTCCCCAGGTATTTCTATGAGAAGTGTGTGGTCCCCAGGTATTCCTATGACCAGTATGTGGTCCCCAGGTAGTTCTACGAGAAGTGTGTGGTCCCCAGGTATTCCTATGACCAGTATGTGGTCCCCAGGTATTCCTATAACCAGTATGTGGTCCCCAGGTATTCCT
Source organism: Lithobates clamitans (assembly GCA_037952925.1). Classification (NCBI taxonomy): domain Eukaryota; kingdom Metazoa; phylum Chordata; class Amphibia; order Anura; family Ranidae; genus Lithobates; species Lithobates clamitans. The sequence goes on from JBBGZY010000613.1 coordinate 12,495, forward strand.
ATGACCAGTATGTGGTCCCCAGGTAGTTCTATGAGAAGTGTGTGGTCCCCAGGTATTCCTATGACCAGTATGTGGTCCCCAGGTATTCCTATGACCAGTATGTGGTCCCCAGGTATTCCTATGACCAGTATGTGGTCCCCAGGTATTCCTATGACCAGTATGTGGTCCCCAGGTAGTTCTATGAGAAGTGTGTGGTCCCCAGGTATTCCTATGACCAGTATGTGGTCCCCAGGTAGTTCTATGAGAAGTGTGTGGTCCCCAGGTATTCCTATGACCAGTATATGATCCCCAGGTAGTTCTATGAGAAGTGTGTGGTCCCCAGGTATTCCTATGACCAGTATGTGGTCCCCAGGTAGTTCTATGAGAAGTGTGTGGTCCCCAGGTATTCCTATGACCAGTGTGTGGTCCCCAGGTAGTTCTATGAGAAGTGTGTGGTCCCCAGGTATTCCTATGACCAGTATGTGGTCCCCAGGTAGTTCTATGAGAAGTATGTGGTCCCCAGGTATTCCTATGACCAGTATGTGGTCCCCAGGTAGTTCTATGAGAAGTGTGTGGTCCCCAGGTATTCCTATGACCAGTATGTGGTCCCCAGGTATTCCTATAACCAGTATGTGGTCCCCAGGTATTCCTATGACCAGTATGTGGTCCCCAGGTAGTTCTATGAGAAGTGTGTGGTCCCCAGGTATTCCTATGACCAGTATGTGGTCCCCAGGTATTCCTATGACCAGTATGTGGTCCCCAGGTATTCCTATGACCAGTATGTGGTCCCCAGGTATTCCTATGACCAGTATGTGGTCCCCAGGTAGTTCTATGAGAAGTGTGTGGTCCCCAGGTATTCCTATGACCAGTATGTGGTCCCCAGGTAGTTCTATGAGAAGTGTGTGGTCCCCAGGTATTCCTATGACCAGTATATGGTCCCCAGGTAGTTCTATGAGAAGTGTGTGGTCCCCAGGTATTCCTATGACCAGTATGTGGTCCCCAGGTAGTTCTATGAGAAGTGTGTGGTCCCCAGGTATTCCTATGACCAGTGTGTGGTCCCCAGGTAGTTCTATGAGAAGTGTGTGGTCCCCAGGTATTATTATGACCAGTATGTGGTCCCCAGGTAGTTCTATGAGAAGTATGTGGTCCCCAGGTATTCCTATGACCAGTATGTGGTCCCCAGGTAGTTCTATGAGAAGTGTGTGGTCCCCAGGTATTCCTATAACCAGTATGTGGTCCCCAGGTATTCCTTTAACCAGTATGTGGTCCCCAGGTATTCCTATGACCAGTATGTGGTCCCCAGGTAGTTCTATGAGAAGTGTGTGGTCCCCAGGTATTCCTATGACCAGTATGTGGTCCCCAGGTATTCCTATGACCAGTATGTGGTCCCCAGGTATTCCTATGACCAGTATGTGGTCCCCAGGTATTCCTATGACCAGTATGTGGTCCCCAGGTAGTTCTATGAGAAGTGTGTGGTCCCCAGGTTTTCCTATGACCAGTATGTGGTCCCCAGGTATTCCTATGACCAGTATGTGGTCCCCAGGTAGTTCTATGAGAAGTGTGTGGTCCCCAGGTATTCCTATGACCAGTATGTGGTCCCCAGGTATTCCTATGACCAGTATGTGGTCCCCAGGTAGTTCTATGAGAAGTGTGTGGTCCCCAGGTATTCCTATGACCAGTGTGTGGTCCCCAGGTAGTTCTATGAGAAGTGTGTGGTCCCCAGGTATTCCTATGACCAGTATGTGGTCCCCAGGTATTCCTATGACCAGTATGTGGTCCCCAGGTAGTTCTATGAGAAGTGTGTGGTCCCCAGGTATTCCTATGACCAGTATGTGGTCCCCAGGTATTCCTATGACCAGTATGTGGTCCCCAGGTATTCCTATGACCAGTATGTGGTCCCCAGGTATTCCTATGACCAGTATGTGGTCCCCAGGTAGTTCTATGAGAAGTGTGTGGTCCCCAGGTTTTCCTATGACCAGTATGTGGTCCCCAGGTATTCCTATGACCAGTATGTGGTCCCCAGGTAGTTCTATGAGAAGTGTGTGGTCCCCAGGTATTCCTATGACCAGTATGTGGTCCCCAGGTATTCCTATGACCAGTATGTGGTCCCCAGGTAGTTCTATGAGAAGTGTGTGGTCCCCAGGTATTCCTATGACCAGTGTGTGGTCCCCAGGTAGTTCTATGAGAAGTGTGTGGTCCCCAGGTATTCCTATGACCAGTATGTGGTCCCCAGGTATTCCTATGACCAGTATGTGGTCCCCAGGTAGTTCTATGAGAAGTGTGTGGTCCCCAGGTATTCCTATGACCAGTATGTGGTCCCCAGGTATTCCTATGACCAGTATGTGGTCCCCAGGTATTCCTATGACCAGTATGTGGTCCCCAGGTATTCCTATGACCAGTATGTGGTCCCCAGGTAGTTCTATGAGAAGTGTGTGGTCCCCAGGTTTTCCTATGACCAGTATGTGGTCCCCAGGTATTCCTATGACCAGTATGTGGTCCCCAGGTAGTTCTATGAGAAGTGTGTGGTCCCCAGGTATTCCTATGACCAGTATGTGGTCCCCAGGTATTCCTATGACCAGTATGTGGTCCCCAGGTATTCCTATGACCAGTATGTGGTCCCCAGGTAGTTCTATGAGAAGTGTGTGGTCCCCAGGTATTCCTATGACCAGTGTGTGGTCCCCAGGTAGTTCTATGAGAAGTGTGTGGTCCCCAGGTATTCCTATGACCAGTATGTGGTCCCCAGGTATTCCTATGACCAGTATGTGGTCCCCAGGTAGTTCTATGAGAAGTGTGTGGTCCCCAGGTATTCCTATGACCAGTATGTGGTCCCCAGGTATTCCTATGACCAGTATGTGGTCCCCAGGTATTCCTATGACCAGTATGTGGTCCCCAGGTAGTTCTATGAGAAGTGTGTGGTCCCCAGGTTTTCCTATGACCAGTATGTGGTCCCCAGGTATTCCTATGACCAGTATGTGGTCCCCAGGTAGTTCTATGAGAAGTGTGTGGTCCCCAGGTATTCCTATGACCAGTATGTGGTCCCCAGGTATTCCTATGACCAGTATGTGGTCCCCAGGTAGTTCTATGAGAAGTGTGTGGTCCCCAGGTATTCCTATGACCAGTGTGTGGTCCCCAGGTAGTTCTATGAGAAGTGTGTGGTCCCCAGGTATTCCTATGACCAGTATGTGGTCCCCAGGTAGTTCTATGAGAAGTGTGTGGTCCCCAGGTATTCCTATGACCAGTATGTGGTCCCCAGGTATTCCTATGACCAGTGTGTGGTCCCCAGGTAGTTCTATGAGAAGTGTGTGGTCCCCAGGTATTCCTATGACCGGTATGTGGTCCCCAGGTAGTTCTATGAGAAGTGTGTGGTCCCCAGGTATTCCTATGACCAGTATGTGGTCCCCAGGTAGTTCTATGAGAAGTGTGTGGTCCCCAGGTATTCCTATGACCAGTATGTGGTCCCCAGGTATTCCTATAACCAGTATGTGGTCCCCAGGTATTCCTATGACCAGTATGTGGTCCCCAGGTAGTTCTATGAGAAGTGTGTGGTCCCCAGGTATTCCTATGACCAGTATGTGGTCCCCAGGTATTCCTATGACCAGTATGTGGTCCCCAGGTATTCCTATGACCAGTATGTGGTCCCCAGGTATTCCTATGACCAGTATGTGGTCCCCAGGTAGTTCTATGAGAAGTGTGTGGTCCCCAGGTATTCCTATGACCAGTATGTGGTCCCCAGGTAGTTCTATGAGAAGTGTGTGGTCCCCAGGTATTCCTATGACCAGTATATGGTCCCCAGGTAGTTCTATGAGAAGTGTGTGGTCCCCAGGTATTCCTATGACCAGTATGTGGTCCCCAGGTAGTTCTATGAGAAGTGTGTGGTCCCCAGGTATTCCTATGACCAGTGTGTGGTCCCCAGGTAGTTCTATGAGAAGTGTGTGGTCCCCAGGTATTATTATGACCAGTATGTGGTCCCCAGGTAGTTCTATGAGAAGTATGTGGTCCCCAGGTATTCCTATGACCAGTATGTGGTCCCCAGGTAGTTCTATGAGAAGTGTGTGGTCCCCAGGTATTCCTATAACCAGTATGTGGTCCCCAGGTATTCCTTTAACCAGTATGTGGTCCCCAGGTATTCCTATGACCAGTATGTGGTCCCCAGGTAGTTCTATGAGAAGTGTGTGGTCCCCAGGTATTCCTATGACCAGTATGTGGTCCCCAGGTATTCCTATGACCAGTATGTGGTCCCCAGGTATTCCTATGACCAGTATGTGGTCCCCAGGTATTCCTATGACCAGTATGTGGTCCCCAGGTAGTTCTATGAGAAGTGTGTGGTCCCCAGGTTTTCCTATGACCAGTATGTGGTCCCCAGGTATTCCTATGACCAGTATGTGGTCCCCAGGTAGTTCTATGAGAAGTGTGTGGTCCCCAGGTATTCCTATGACCAGTATGTGGTCCCCAGGTATTCCTATGACCAGTATGTGGTCCCCAGGTAGTTCTATGAGAAGTGTGTGGTCCCCAGGTATTCCTATGACCAGTGTGTGGTCCCCAGGTAGTTCTATGAGAAGTGTGTGGTCCCCAGGTATTCCTATGACCAGTATGTGGTCCCCAGGTATTCCTATGACCAGTATGTGGTCCCCAGGTAGTTCTATGAGAAGTGTGTGGTCCCCAGGTATTCCTATGACCAGTATGTGGTCCCCAGGTATTCCTATGACCAGTATGTGGTCCCCAGGTATTCCTATGACCAGTATGTGGTCCCCAGGTATTCCTATGACCAGTATGTGGTCCCCAGGTAGTTCTATGAGAAGTGTGTGGTCCCCAGGTTTTCCTATGACCAGTATGTGGTCCCCAGGTATTCCTATGACCAGTATGTGGTCCCCAGGTAGTTCTATGAGAAGTGTGTGGTCCCCAGGTATTCCTATGACCAGTATGTGGTCCCCAGGTATTCCTATGACCAGTATGTGGTCCCCAGGTATTCCTATGACCAGTATGTGGTCCCCAGGTAGTTCTATGAGAAGTGTGTGGTCCCCAGGTATTCCTATGACCAGTGTGTGGTCCCCAGGTAGTTCTATGAGAAGTGTGTGGTCCCCAGGTATTCCTATGACCAGTATGTGGTCCCCAGGTATTCCTATGACCAGTATGTGGTCCCCAGGTAGTTCTATGAGAAGTGTGTGGTCCCCAGGTATTCCTATGACCAGTATGTGGTCCCCAGGTATTCCTATGACCAGTATGTGGTCCCCAGGTATTCCTATGACCAGTATGTGGTCCCCAGGTAGTTCTATGAGAAGTGTGTGGTCCCCAGGTTTTCCTATGACCAGTATGTGGTCCCCAGGTATTCCTATGACCAGTATGTGGTCCCCAGGTAGTTCTATGAGAAGTGTGTGGTCCCCAGGTATTCCTATGACCAGTATGTGGTCCCCAGGTATTCCTATGACCAGTATGTGGTCCCCAGGTAGTTCTATGAGAAGTGTGTGGTCCCCAGGTATTCCTATGACCAGTGTGTGGTCCCCAGGTAGTTCTATGAGAAGTGTGTGGTCCCCAGGTATTCCTATGACCAGTATGTGGTCCCCAGGTAGTTCTATGAGAAGTGTGTGGTCCCCAGGTATTCCTATGACCAGTATGTGGTCCCCAGGTATTCCTATGACCAGTGTGTGGTCCCCAGGTAGTTCTATGAGAAGTGTGTGGTCCCCAGGTATTCCTATGACCGGTATGTGGTCCCCAGGTAGTTCTATGAGAAGTGTGTGGTCCCCAGGTATTCCTATGACCAGTATGTGGTCCCCAGGTAGTTCTATGAGAAGTGTGTGGTCCCCAGGTATTCCTATGACCGGTATGTGGTCCCCAGGCTGTCCTGTGCAGTGTGGTCCTCAGTGAGGAGTGTGTCTCCTGTGCCCACCTGTGGCGGCGAAGTGTAGTGCAGAGTAGGACTGTCATAGCCCGGCCTGTCTTTGTCTCCTCCCCACTCTGCAGCCGTGATCACAGACTGAGTCACACCGAGGAGGGGAGGAGGGGGAGATTTGCAGCCATTCAATCGGCCTGTAGCAGCCATCTTCACTTCCTCTCCTCCTCCCTCCCTGTGTGGGATCTGAGCGGTGCCGGTATCAGCTCTCTGCCCGCCTCCCTCCCTGGGCGCTGTGAAGCCGGTGCCGGGCTGTGTGCAGCCATTGGATAGCAGGGCGGGCGGCATTGTGATCTGATCGACCCGGGAAATCCCCAACATCTCATCACCCTTAGGGGGAGCGGTGAGTAGACACGGATCATGGACCTGTCCGGGGAGGGGGGGACGGCATCATCATCACCCCCTTCATCAGTGCCAGAGCCGGTTAGCCCTGTACAAACACTGATCTATATGGGGGGACATCCCTGCCTGGGATCATCACTTCCCCCACATCACTGATCACCGCTATGTACTGATGACAGCCCGGCTCTGCCTGTCACACCGCCCGGGCACATTCCCATCAATCATGGAGGACACCATCATCCACTATACTGGGGGGACACCATTACCCACTACTGGGGGGACAATCATGGGGGACACCACCATCCACTACTGGGGGGACAATTATCGGGGACACCATCATCCACTACTGGGGGGACAATCATCGGGGACACCATCACCCACTACTGGGGGGACAATCATGGGGGACACCACCCACTACTGGGGGGACAATCATCGGGGACACCACCATCCACTACTGGGGGGACAATCATCGGGGACACCATCATCCACTACTGGGGGGACAATCATCGGGGACACCACCATCCACTACTGGGGGGACAATCATCGGGGACACCATCATCCACTACTGGGGGGACAATCATCGGGGACACCATCATCCACTACTGGGGGGACAATCATCGGGGACACCACCATCCACTACTGGGGGGACAATCATCGGGGACACCACCATCCACTACTGGGGGGACAATCATCGGGGACACCATCATCCACTACTGGGGGGACAATCATCGGGGACACCATCATCCACTACTGGGGGGACAATCATCGGGGACACCATCATCCACTACTGGGGGGACAATCATCGGGGACACCATCACCCACTACTGGGGGGACAATCATGGGGGACACCACCCACTACTGGGTGGACAATCATGGGGAAACCATCAGCCACTATTGGGGGATAATCATGGGGGACACCACCACCCACTATTGGGGGGATAATCATGGGGGACACCACCACCCACTACTGGACAATTATGGGGGGCACCATCACCCACTACTGGGAAGGACAATTATGGGGGACACCACCACCCACTATTAGGGGATAATAATGGGGGACACCATCACCCACTATTGGGGGGACATTCATGGGGGACACCATCACTCACTATTGGGTGGATAATCATGGGGGACACCATCACTCACTACTGGGGGGGATAATCATGGTGGACACCACCCACTATTGGGGGGACAATCATGGAGGACACCATCACTCACTACCGGGGGGGACAATCATTGAGGACACCATCACCCACTACTGGGGGGCACATTGACCCCCCAGTAGTGGGTAATCATGGAGGACACATCCCCCCAGTCCACTGGGGGAACAGTCATGGAGGACACATCCCCCCAGTCCACTGGGGGAACAGTCATGGAGGACACATCGCCCCAGTCCACTGGGGGAACAGTCATGGAGGACACATCGCCCCAGTCCACTGGGGGAACAGTCATGGAGGACACATCCTCCCACTCCACTGGGTCAACAGTCATGAAGGACACATCCCCCCACTCCACTGGGGGAACAGTCATGAAGGACACATCCCCCCACTCCACTGGGGGGGAACTGTCATGGAGGACACATCCCCCCACTCCACTGGGGGAACTGTCATGGAGGACACATCACCCACTATAGCGGGAGGACTTGTAAGCCCATCCTGCCTGCTGACATCTCTACATTACAAGGTGGATGACCATCTATACACAGCACGTCTACTCTACACAGCCAGTGTCCTAGGGAGTTCTACAACAGGGATCTCTCCTTAGTAAATAGCTGTGTGTTGTAGATGACACCTGGACCTTCCCCAGCTAGGAAGGCAGGCCCTGCACACACATACTACACTCATGGTATGCTGGGAGACGGGTCCATCATCATCATTTCTATTACTATATAGGATTTATATAGCACATAGTTTGCACAGCGCTTTACAGCATGATGTATACAATACTGATAGCCGAATTTTATATTCTCACATCTCTTTAAAAGTTGTTTTTATTGAATATGAATTTTGGGAGGAAAATGATCATAATTATAGATCTGGTTCATTAAGTTTATTATTTTAATTAAAGATAATGAAAGATAAACATGCCTGTTGTGTAGTGTAATACATTGATGGCATACAGCTGTAGTCAGTGCAGGGCAGTTCTATTGCCGCTGTCAGATCTGCAGCCTGGAGCTTTGCAGAAGGTGTAGTGGGCAGGCATAGAGCAGAGAACCATATCCATAGAACAGGTGCTAGACGTATGATTGTGATTGGAGTGTCATGGGTGAAGATGGATATTTACAGAGGAACTATACACATTAGGCTGCCTGTTATTACTGCAGGAATGTATGTAGCTCTTTCAAACCATGTCCCTTGATTAACGCAAGGTAACATAGAAAATAACTGGGCTCATTCACACCATGTACCTCGATCAGCATAAGGGAACATAGAAAATAACTGGGCTCATGTCCCTTAAAAGATAGAGACAGAATATCAACCAAAAATCCAAAAAAAACCCCACAATTGATACAAATGAAGTTGCAGTTCAGTATTAGCTCCCCAAGCAAAACATGACTTAGTACTTGGTGGAGAAACCCTTGTTGGCAAGCACAGAGGTAAGACGTTTCTTGTAGTTGGTGACCAGGTTTGCACACATCTCAGGAGGGATTTTAGTCCACTCTTCTTTACAGATCTTTAAATCCTTAAGGTTTTTTGGCTGTCGCTTGGTAACTCGAAGTTTCACCTCTCTCATACATTTTCTATAGACTTAAGGTCTGGAGACTAGTTAGGCCACTCCATGACCTTAATGTGCTTTTTCTTGAGCCCATCCTTTGTTGCCTTGGTGGTATGTTTTGGGTCATTGTCATGCTTGAAGACCCATCCACGGCCCATCTTAAGTGTTCTGGCTGAGGGAAGAAGGTTCTCATCCAAGATTTTACAATACATGGCTAGAGTTGCCACCTCATCCCTTTAAACCCGAACACATATGAATTACACAGGTTCTGTGGCTGATTAAGGTGGTAATTGAACTCACGTGGTACCTTATCTGCATTAGATTCGCCTCAGAACCTGTGTAATTCATGCGTGTTTGGGTTTAAAGGGATGAGGTGGCAACTCTATACATGGCCCCATAATGCGGCAAAGTTGGCCTGTACCATTAGCAGAGAAACAGCCCCAAAACATCATGTTTCCACCTCCGTGCTGGGTCATAGTCAGCGTTTTTCTTCTCCCAAATACGGTGAGTCGAGTTAATGCCAAAAGCTCAAATTTGGTCTCATCTGACCACAGCACTTTTCCCAATCCTTCTCTGAATCATTTATATGTTCATTGGCGTGACTGTACATGTGCCTTCTTGAGGAGGGGGACCTTGTGGGCGCAGCAGGATTTCAATCCATGGCGGCGTATTGCGTCGCCAACGATTTGTTTGGTGACTGTGGTCCCAACTGCCTTAAGATCATTCACAAGCTCCCCCCATGTAGTTCTGGGCTGATCCCTCACTTTTTTCATGATCATCCTTACCCCATGAGGCGAAACCCTGCATGGAGCTCCAACCTGAGGGCAATTGATGGTTATTTTGTATTTTTTTCATTCAATATATCGCTCCAACAGTTTCCTTCTCACCAAGCTTCTTGCTGATGGTTTTGTAGCCCATTCCAGCCTTGTAGAGGTCTACAATCTTGTCCTTAGACAGCTCTTTGGTCTTGCCTATGATCGTGAGGTTTGAATGGAAGAAAGAGATTCTGTGGACAGGTGTCGTTTATACACATAACGAGTTGTCATTAGGAACACCTTCTTAAATTGATAGGACTAATCTGTGTACCACATGAGCACATTCTGTAGAAGCCAGAATTATTGTTGGTTGGTAGGGGATCAAATACTTATTTTACTCACTTACCTGCAACTCAATTTATAACATTTGTATCATGTGTTTTTTTTTTTTTTCTGGATATTTGGTTGATATTCTGTCTATCATTTTAAAATACACCTATAATAAAAACGATAGACCCTTCATTTGTTTGTAAGTGGGCAAACGTACAAAATCTGAAGGGGGGGTTCAAACAATTATTTTCCCCACTGTATAGTATATATACCAGCACACAGCAGTTTGTATTATTTTATCTCCTTCATAGAGTTCTTAGTCTTTCCTCAGCCTCCCTCTTTCCCTTTTTAGTTCCCCTTTAACTTCTGTTATAATACCTTTAGCCCAGGTTCACATTGGAGCTATTTGGCATGCGATTTGGCAAATCGCATTGCCAAATCGGCAGCAATTACTGGCACCAACCGATTCTCAAAAGTAGTTTCTGTACTACTTTTGGCGACTTCGGGGTGCGATTTCCCTAGACATCAGTAGATTACTTTTCAGAGGGGTATCAATAATACGTTCACATGTAAATGAGTCTTTTAATTTTTTAGGACATTTAGAGGGTTTACCCATATAGTAGGATTCTGATGGTAGACCTAGTCTTCCACCTATGAAGCTGTGTAGAGGGCGTTAGTTTTTTCCATTTTTGATCAATAGCCAATTAGTGGAATTAGTTGATTAGTCATATGGAAATAATAAAGCCCACCTTCAGCCAAAACTTTTTGTTTCTTGTCTGACACCTAAAGGGCTCATTTGCACTAGCAGTCTGGGAGCAGTAAAATCCTGCTGTTAAGCTGCACATTTACCTGCCTCTAAACCGCTATCCCCTTTAGCTGCAGAAGCATCGGCTGGGGTGTACACAAGCCTTGGCAGGAATTCTATCCCCTCTTGCCCTTGCCAGGGTATTGCCAGCATATGCAACCTAATGAAGTGACTGGGGCCGCTCTGCAATGCATGTTGTTCGGTGTGCTAGTATAGGGTTCTAGGGGTAAAATCAGGAAGTGAGGAGGAGATACAGCGCCTTATCACCACCTGTCAAATGCACTCTGAAGAGCAATCCGAGTGCAGATCACTCTCCAGAGACCAAACTTAGTGTGAATGAGCCTTTAGTAAAGAGACATTAGATGGCAGCAGAAACAGCAATATGGCCTTGAAACAGGTTATAATCTTTTCTCACTCTTCTGGAATATGTTCTTCTTTTTTATTGCTGCCTGTGCCCTTTACCTCCTGTTCTGTCTATTACCTGTCCAATAGATGGCAAGTATGTCAGTTCAAATGTTGACAGCAGTGCTAAATTCATCAATGCTCTATCCAAAACTAAACAACAACAAAAAGTTTTTAAAGCTTAACTCTAGCTAGAACTTTTTAAGTAAAACTAAATCTGAAAAGTAAAAATAAAAGTTATATATTTATGGTGGAAGTCACTCTGTTTGTCTATTAGGCCAACAAAAACTTTCAATCTAGCAACAACAACAAAAAAGTGACAGGGGAGGGATCTCCAGCTGATTGACAGCTTCAGCTCTGTTCCTGTGTGCTGTCACTCCAATCAGCTGTCAGAGCTCTCCTCAATGAGCTCTGCAGAGTGAACCTTTAGCTCTCCGCCCCTTTTTTCTGAACGCTCAAACGGGCTTAACAATTCAGCACTTTTAACAGATACTGGAAAGGGGGGAAGGAGACACAAGCCGCTGGAGCATTTCGAGTATTTCATCTTCTCTTCCTGCTAGCTGATTTGTATCTTCTAATGTGCTTGTGTGCCGTATTCTTTTACTACTGAAGCACCAACATATTATGTGGCGTTATGCAGATCGCAGTTACAGTGCAGGAAAATACTCTGACAGATGACATGTAGAGAAGGGTGGGTAGTAGTACTAGTAGGAAACAAGGGTGTGATCAGCACAGGTGCGTGTTTCAGGAAGGGGATCGCCATATTGTTTTTGAGACACACTTTGAAGAAGCTGAAAATCTGATATAGAGCTAAGCTGTGTGGGAAATTGGAAATTATTGTGCAGTTGTGAGATTTACTGTTTATTTTCAACCAATATCCTTTTTTATTACTTCATGTGTGATTGTGTTCTTTTTTTGTATTCTTACAATATAAGTCTTCTGTTGATGTTGTGATTTCACAAGACTTTCGGTTGCATACAAAAATGTGAATATTCTCCAATAAGCACTCACATTTTTTCAACTCAAAAAAAAAAAAAAAAGCCCTTGCAGTGGCCCCCCCCCCAACCATTACCCACTGCATAGGGTTAAATGCTAGAGCAGTGGTCTCCAAACTGCGACCCTTTGCTTGCCTTTATCCAGCCCTTGGGGTACTATTCCTCCCACTGACACCAGCTATGGGGCACTATTCCTCCCACTGACACCAGCTATGGGGCACCATTCCTCCCACTGACACCAGCTATGGGGCACGATTCCTCCCACTGACACCAGCTATGGGGCACGATTCCTCCCACTGACACCAGCTATGGGGCACTATTCCTCCCACTGACACCAGCTATGGGGAACTATTCCTCCCACTGACACCAGCTATGGGGCACTATTCCTCCCACTGACACCAGCTATGGGGCACTATTCCTCCCACTGACACCAGCTATGGGGCACTATTCCTCCCACTGACACCAGCTATGGGGCATTATTCCTCCCACTGACACCAGCTATGGGGCACTATTCCTCCCACTGACACCAGCTATGGGGCACTATTCCTCCCACTGACACCAGCTATGGGGCACTATTCCTCCCACTGACACCAGCTATGGGGCACTATTCCTTCCACTGACACCAACTATGGGGTACTATTCCTCCCACTGACACCAGCTATGGGGCACTATTCTTCCCACTGACACCAGCTATGGGGCACTATTCCTTCCACTGACACCAACTATGGGGTACTGTTCCTCCCACTGACACCAGCTATGGGGCACTGTTCCTCCCACTGACACCAGCTATGGGGCACTATTCCTCCCACTGACACCAACTATGGGGCACTATTCCTCCCACTGACACCAACTATGGGGCACTATTCCTCCCACTGACACCAACTATGGGGTACTATTCCTCCCACTGACACCAACTATGGGGTACTATTCCTCCCACTGACACCAACTATGGGGTACTATTCCTCCCACTGACACCAGCTATGGGGCACTATTCCTTCCACTGACACCAACTATTGGGTACTATTCCTCCCACTGACACCAGCTATGGGGCACTATTCCTTCCACTGACAACAGCTATGGGGCACTATTCCTTCCACTGACACCAGCTATGGGGCACTATTCCTTCCACTGACACCAGCTATGGGGCACTATTGCTTCCACTGACACCAGCTATGGGGCACTATTCCTCCCACTGACACCAGCTATGGGGCACTATTCCTTCCACTGACACCAGCTATGGGGCACTATTCCTTCCACTGACACCAACTATGGGGTACTATTCCTCCCACTGACACCAGCTATGGGGCACTATTCTTCCCACTGACACCAGCTATGGGGCACTATTCCTTCCACTGACACCAACTATGGGGTACTGTTCCTCCCACTGACACCAGCTATGGGGCACTGTTCCTCCCACTGACACCAGCTATGGGGCACTATTCCTCCCACTGACACCAACTATGGGGCACTATTCCTCCCACTGACACCAACTATGGGGCACTATTCCTCCCACTGACACCAACTATGGGGTACTATTCCTCCCACTGACACCAACTATGGGGTACTATTCCTCCCACTGACACCAACTATGGGGTACTATTCCTCCCACTGACACCAGCTATGGGGCACTATTCCTTCCACTGACACCAACTATTGGGTACTATTCCTCCCACTGACACCAGCTATGGGGCACTATTCCTTCCACTGACAACAGCTATGGGGCACTATTCCTTCCACTGACACCAGCTATGGGGCACTATTCCTTCCACTGACACCAGCTATGGGGCACTATTGCTTCCACTGACACCAGCTATGGGGCACTATTCCTCCCACTGACACCAGCTATGGGGCACTATTCCTTCCACTGACACTAGCTATGGGGCACTATTCCTCCCACTGACACCAGCTATGGGGCACTATTCCTCCCACTGACACCAGCTATGGGGCACTATTCCTTCCACTGACACCAACTATGGGGTACTATTCCTCCCACTGACACCAGCTATGGGGCACTATTCTTCCCACTGACACCAGCTATGGGGCACTATTCCTTCCACTGACACCAACTATGGGGTACTGTTCCTCCCACTGACACCAGCTATGGGGCACTATTCCTCCCACTGACACCAACTATGGGGCACTATTCCTCCCACTGACACCAACTATGGGGCACTATTCCTCCCACTGACACCAACTATGGGGTACTATTCCTCCCACTGACACCAACTATGGGGTACTATTCCTCCCACTGACACCAGCTATGGGGCACTATTCCTTCCACTGACACCAACTATTGGGTACTATTCCTCCCACTGACACCAGCTATGGGGCACTATTCCTTCCACTGACACCAGCTATGGGGCACTATTCCTTCCACTGACACCAGCTATGGGGCACTATTCCTTCCACTGACACCAGCTATGGGGCACTATTCCTCCCACTGACACCAGCTATGGGGCACTATTCCTTCCACTGACACCAGCTATGGGGCACTATTCCTTCCACTGACACCAGCTATGGGGCACTATTCCTCCCACTGACACCAGCTATGGGGCACTATTCCTTCCACTTCCAATGCAATATTCGCAACGCACACGTTCCCGCAGAAATGGCTGTATTTTTAATTGGGTGCTGAAGTGACCACCGGCTGGAACCATAAACGGTCATAGAGAGTAATGTCACCAGCACACCAGGATCTCCAAAAATGGGTCCAAAACTTTAATCAGTGATCACATAGTTACAGCAAAAGGCGATGTTTCAGAACCACACAGGACCCCTTCATCAGGCATTCATCGTCACATGGTTCTACACCCACTGGCCACAGCTTGGCCCCCCTAAAGTCTGAAGGATAATAACGTGGCCCTTTGTTTAAAAAATTTGGAGACCCCAGGTCTAGAGGGCTGCTTTCACGCTGATGCATTTTTACTGTGCTAGAAATGCAATCTCTTTAAGCCCTGGTTCACATTGATGCGGGATTGAAATCGTGCGAGTTCAGCCGAACTCGCACGATTTCATTCCCGCATGTCAGTCCAACGATTTCAAAAACATCTGTGCGGTTTCCTGCACAGATGTCTATTGAAATCGGCAAAAGTAGTACAAAAACTACTTTTGGGAATCGGTGCGGCGCCTCAAAGTCGGACGGTTCCATTGCGGGCAATATCCGCCGAATTAGCATGCGATTTGACATGTCAAATCGCATGCAAAATCGCATCAATGACTCTTCACATCACTGCACTGCAGGTATGGAGCGTTTTGAAAAGCCCTGCATGCCGTATCCTTGGCGTGGTTTTCGAAAGCGCACTAAAAACTAGGTGCTCCATTGAAATGAATAGCAAACGTGCAAAAAAAGCAGCAAAGACGCATTAAAAATGCACCTGTGTTTTGGTGCGTTATTTTGAGTCACATGTCCAAGTTTTGCAGGTGCATGCTGGATAATAGGTACCCAGAAAATGCACCAAAAACATGGCAAAAAATGCATATGCTCCAGTATGCTCTGGCATTCTCCTTTTTTCCCTGAAACTCAGGCCTGTGGGCGGAGCCTCAGTGCCATTGTGCACAGTGCTGGGCTATTAGCCCTGTATTGTATGTGGCGGGGGGGTGAGCATGTGACTGCATGCAGGGGGGTCCTGTAGCAGAAAGGTAAACAGATCGATGGAGCCTGCTGGAGCAAGAAGTCTGGTAAGCAATCTAGCCTATTTTGCAACCTCCTAGACTTGGGCTGGATTCACACCTATGCATTTTTAGTGCTTTTTGCATTTTGCAGATTTGCACTACAGAACGTGTTCCATAGGAAACCATGTTAAATGGACTATAGTGCAAATCTGCAAAATGCAAAAAGCACTAAAACTGTATAGGTGTGAATCCAGCCTTAATGAGCATTTAACCCTTGCAGCGTGGGGGGCCCACTGCTGCAGGATTTTACCTTTTTCCTTTTTTTTTTGTGCTGCAAGAGTTAAAATTTTTATTTTTTTTGTGCCCAGAGTTGGTTTTACAAAGTTTTGTGTAACAACAGATTACCACTAATTGGGCGTATGCCACTTGCAGTGACATTGTAGCTTCCTTATTATTTACATTTGTGTTCAGCTATATTTCTGGCCTGCTGCAACATACAGGAAAACCTCAGTGTCATCCATCCGCCCTTCTCTCCCCTCATCCATTTATAGAAGCTGTTGTTTTCTGTGAACTCTTTACAAAATGCATGTTCTGTGAATGGACGAGGGGGAGAGGATGGTGGATAAATGACTCTGCGGTTCCCATAGCTTTAGAAGGCCGGAAGTATAGAGTGAGTTATAGTATCTGGCTGAATGAAAATCAAAATAATATAGATACTGAAATGTTTTCTGCAAATTGCATATACCTAATGAGCTTGTACTACTATTAGAAGCATTGGAGTTCCTATTTCAGTGATAACGTCTATAAACATGGCGGAGGACAGTTGTGTCATTGGTAATAGAGAGGTTGGCATTTCCCTTTGCTCAAGGAGGTTGTCTCTCGTGTCTTCATTTGTTTATTAGTGTGTAATTCCTCGGAATGTAGGAAATAATTGCATCATGTGGTGCTGGAAAGCTACATTATGATTGGTGGGATGGTTGAAGGGTCCTTTATTGAACACAGTCTCTGAGTGTATGTGGTACACATAGGAATCCTTGTGTTGCTATTTTGTGGGAAGCCCGGAATGGCGTTTTGACAGGAATGGGAAGAGCCATGGCCACTCGCCTTTCAGTCATACATTTCACTAGCTATTATGTAAATGGGAATCACATTGCATGACTTTGAGAAGGATGGGGAAAATTGATTTTTTTTTTTTACTTGTTACTGTACAGGAAGACCAAAAGGCTGGATTTACTGATGGGACATGCACACTGGCATCAAAAGTGTGTTATCGGAGACAATAGCTTGACATGTCGTATGTGCATCAAAATGTATTTACATCTAAAAAAAAAAAAAAGGATAAAACATTAATTTACCCCACAAATGTTTCATTGCTGGTATTTTTTTTTAGATAGCTCTGCTGGCACCACCCATCTCTTTCAATTTTCGATTTAAATGTTTATTGTTGGCTGAATCGTGATTATATTCAGATGCCGTCACTGTTCAGGTATTCAGATGCTGTGGCTGTCAGAATACATGGGGATTCCTCCGTCTATACTCTTTTTAGTGGGAATAGGGGAATTGGTTGATTTCTCTTGTTCACCCTGTAGGGCTCAGCATGAAATCGTAATGTGTATGGCGGGTTTTCAATCTGGAGATCCTGCCAGTAATAGGCTTAGCACAGCTTCCCTGTCCTATGCTGACAGTGGTCTGCAAACGAATCCCTAAGTAGGAGCAGCAATGTCATCCTACGATGAGCACTCCAATTGTGGACTACAAGCTGATGCACCAATTTAGTGTGCCAGCATTAGCTTGCTAGCTCACATTTAGGTGTGCCAACTTATTATAGATTATGGTTGCACCGATACCACCTTTTAAAGACCGAGTACAAGTACAGATACTTTTTTTTCAAGTACTTGCCGATAGCGATTACCGTTACTTTTTATTTAGTCATGTGAAAGCAGCACTGATGGGCACTGATAGGTGGCACTGATGAGGCGTGGACTGTGTCAGTAGTTTTTTATTTCTATTTTTTATTTATTTTTTTACAATTTTATATTTTACAATTTTTTTTTTTTTTATACTTTATTTTTTTGTTATTTTTGTACAATGCTTGGAGTGGACAGTTTTTTAAATATTAACACAGTTTACGATGCTCGGTTATGAATGGACAGTCAGTGATCACTGTGCATTCGGAAAAGGAAGGAGCTGGTAAATGAAAAATTTACCACCTCCTTACTCCACTCTCCATCCTGACAGATCTGGGACAGGGAAGACACGAAGGGGGAGCGGAGGAGGACATGAAGGGGGAGTGGAGGGGTGCAGAGGAGGACGCAGAGGGGGTGCAGAGGAAGACACGAAGGAGGAGAGGAGGGGGTGCGGAGGAGGACACGAAGGGGGAGCGGTGGGGGTGCGGAGGAGGACACGAAGGGGGAACGGTGGGGGTGCGGAGGAGGACACGAAGGGGGAGAGGAGGGGGTGCAGAGAAGGACGCAGAGGGGGTGCGGAGGTGGAAACGGAGGGGGAGAGGAGGGGGTGCATAGGAGGACACAGGGGCGGCGGAGGGGGTGCGGAGGAGGACACTAAGGGTGAGTGGAGGGGGTGCGGAGGAGGACACGAAGGGGGAGAGGAGGGGGTGCGGAGGAGGACACTAATGGGCGGCAGAGGGGGTGTGGAGGAGGACACTAAGGGGGAGAGGAGGGGGTGCGGAGGAGGTCACGAAGGGGGAGTGGTGGAGGTGCGGAGGAGGACACGGAGGAGAAGAGGAGGGGGTGCGGAGGAGGACACTAATGGGCGGCAGAGGGGGTGCGGAGGAGGACACGAAGGGGGAGAGGAGGGGGTGCGGAGGAGGTCACGAAGGGGGAGTGGTGGAGGTGCGGAGGAGGACACGGAGGAGAAGCAGAGAAGGACACAAAGGGGGAGTGGAGGGGGTGCGGAGGAGGACACGGAGGGGGTGCGGAGGAGGACACGAAGGGGGAGCAGAGGAGGACACGAAGGGGGAGAGGAGGGGGTGCATAGGAGGACACTAAGGGGCGGCGGAGGGGGTGCGGAGGAGGACACGAAGTGGGAGTGGTGGAGGTGAGGAGGAGGACACGAAGGGGGAGAGGAGGGGGTGCGGAGGAGGACACGGAGGAGGAGCGGAGAAGGACACGAAGGGGGAGAGGAGGGGTGCGGAGGAGGACATGAAGGGGGAGAGGAGGGGGTGCGGAGGAGGACACTAAGGGTGAGCTGAGGGGGTGCGGAGGAGGACACGAAGGGTGAGCGGAGGGGGTGCGGAGGAGGACACGAAGGGTGAGCGGAGGGGGTGCGGAGGAGGACACGAAGGGTGAGCGGAGGGGGTACAGAGGAGGACACGAAGGGGGAGAGGAGGGGGTGCGGAGGAGGACACGAAGGGGGACAGGATGGGGTATGGATGGGGAGCAAGGAAGGACCGGAGGACAAGGGGGGCAGGGAGTGGAGGCGGACATGGCACATGGAGAAGGACACAGGGGACAGTCAGGGGTGATCGGTGCGGCAGTGGGATCCCTGTATAGATTTCAATAAAGCAGCTGAAAGCTGCAGGAGGGAGAGGAGAAGCGTCTTTCAGCTGCTTTATTGACAGGGTGTAATTTTTACCTACTTGAACACAGAGGCACAAGACAAGATGCAGATGTGTGGTTAGTCGTGTGTTAAGGTGTGTTACTTTTAAGCCCTGTTCATACCTGAGCGATTTTTTTTTTTTTTTTTTTTTTCTTGAAGCTTGTAGTTCCAAAACGCTCAACAAGCCAAATCCCATTCATTTCAATGGTCCGTGTTCACATCTGACCATTCTGTCGCCTGAAGCAAAACATCTGTCGCTCAAAAATGTACATGAGATTTTTTTTTTTTTTCAGATTACAAGCGTTTCTGGCCCCATAGACTTCAGTAGAAAAGCCTGACTTGAGCACTTTTACGTTTTGTCACTTGTTTTCGGCTCAAACAGCAGCTCTCCACCCCTAACTTCCTCCCCCTAGTGCCTTCTACTGGCTAAACAAAAATATCTGAAGCTGTAAAACGTTTGTAATACGCTTCTAAAACGCTGCAAAAACGCTTTAAAAAAGCCTGAAAAACGCCAGTAAATTGCTATGCTCAGGTGTGAATGGAGCCTTGGGCAGCACATTCATTTTGTATTGGATGCCAACACAGCACAAGGCTGCATGTCACTGCAGGGCACAGATGTGAAGCCAGCCAAACACATATGACAGTGCAGTCCCTTGTATTGCGGGATGTGGTGGGGTGTTTCTCAGCACCATCTTTGTAGATTGCAGGTGCAATGGGTTTGTGGGCCCCTGGGGCCCTTCCAGTGGCATTTTACAGGTCTGCTGATAGGTTAATTATATACAGTAGATCTTAACATGTAATAAGTACTTTGTTCTCCCACTTTTGAGTGTTGCCACTCTAACGACTGCAATAAAACAATTGCAGGTTGTTATTCTTAGGTTATTTAGATAACAGCTGATGGTGAGATAAAGTATCTTCCTACATAGAAAGGGGAATAACTTGGCTCAGAGCTGAAAGATTTCTCTGTTTTACTGAAATATTGCGCAGGCAATTTTCAGCCTGCGCAATATTTAAAAACGTCATATGATTTTTAAATATTTTCTTCTTTTTTTTTTTAATGGTTGGTAAGCTGGAACAGCTCAGGTATTCAAGAGGCAACCTTCAATAAAATAATGCTATTTCTGCTGTCCAATATAGCAGATAGAGAGGTGTAGGATAGGCAGCAGTTAGAAAATAGTACTAATCGGAATTTCCTATACATCAACTGTTCGTAATAAAAATAAAAAGGGGATATTGTGTATATACATTAGAGGTGCACCGAATGAACATTTTGGTAGGGAAAGGTTGCACTTGGTTGAAAACCAATAATAATTAAAAAAAAAAAATATATATATATGTATATATATATATATATATATATATATATATATATATATATATATATATATATATATATATATATATATATATAATTTTTTTTTTATATATAATTGTATTATATTCAACTGTAATTTAATATCATGAATGTAAATAAATATGAATTTACCGTTGCCCATTATCGGCACCTTAAGAAAAGCTTAAGAAAAATGCATCCTTTTAACCACTTCAGCCCCGGACCATTTGGCTGCCCAGAGCACTTTTTGCGATTCGGCACTGCGTCGCTTTAACTGACAATTGCGCGGTGGTGCGACGTGGCTCCCAAACAAAATTGACGTCCTTTTTATCCCCACAAATAGAGCTTTCTTTTGGTGGTATTTGATCACCTCTGCGGTTTTTATTTTTTGCGCTATAAACGAAAAAAGAGCGACAATTTTGAAGAATCGCATTATTTTTTACTTTTCGCTATAATAAATATCCCCAAAAAATATATAAAAGAACATTTTTTTTCCTCAGTTTAGGCTGATATGTATTCTTCTACATATTTTTGGTAACAAAAATCACAATAAGTGTTTATTGATTGGTTTGCACAAAAGTTATAGCGTCTACAAAATAGGGGATAGTTTTATGACATTTTTATTAATAATTTTTTTTTTTTATACTAGTAATGGCGGCGATCATCGATTTTTATTGTGACTGCGACATTATGGCGAACAGATCAGACACTTTTGGCGCGATTTTGGGACCATTCACATTTATACAGCGATCAGTGCAATTAAAAAATGCATTGATTACTGTGTAAATGTGACTGGCAGTGAAGGGGCTAACCACTAGGTGGCGCTGTAGGGGTTAAGTGTGTCCTAGGGAGTGATTCTAACTGTGGGGGGAGGGGCTATGTGTGACACGACACTGATCACCACTCCCGATTACAGGGAGCTGTAATCAGTGTCCTGTCACTAGGCAGAACGGAGAAATGCTTGTTTACATCAGCATTTCCCAGTTCTTCCTCTCCGTGAGACGATTGCAGGTATCCTCGCGGACATCGAGTCCGCGGGACACGCGATCACACTCACAGAGGTCGCGGCGGGCAGGCGCCCGCAAACCACTTCTTAAAGGGCAACATACAGGTACGTTCAGCGTGAGCCGGTTGGCAAGCGGTTAAATTCTATGTATGTCTTCACACTGGTCCGTTGCGCTTCTGTTGTGGTGTAAAAAATCTTGCTTGCTGCATTTTTGGTCAGTTAAAGAAAACCGCACCTCCGCATTGAAATGCATTGAAAACGCAGCAATAGCGCATCAATAACCCACCTGTATTAGGTTTTTTATGTGGATTTTGAGTCACAGGACATGTGAAAAAAACACCATAAGCACGGTAAAATCTCATGCATTTTCGGCCCCACTATCAACACTTTTTTCTTTATTGGCAAAATGCCGAAAATACTATTTTCGGCCGTTATGTTTCGGCCACTGAAATTCAGATCTTGGAATTATAAATAAATGCCCTTCATAAAGCTGTGACCCACCGAAACGTCAGTGAATAAAGCCTTGGATATTTATGGTCTTGTAATGCCTGTTGGCCGGTTCACACTGGTCCAACATGCGCTCTGACTTCAAGAGCACAAGTCGCATGACATGTCAAAATCAATGGTTCTCTACGAGAGCTGTCTTAACTGGTCTGACTTGTGTCGGTTTAACTTTGAAAAAGTTTCCTACACTACTTTGGTCCAACTTGGACACGTCAACAAGTCACACGTGACAAGTCCTTTATTAAAAATGAAGAATATCCCCCGTCATAGCTCCGTGTCTTCTTCCTCTGGTCTTCTCCCCCCCCCCCATGTCTTCTTCCTCTGGTCTTCTCCCTTCCCCCATGTCTTCTTCTTCTGGTCTTCTCCCTCCCCCCATGTCTTCTTCCTCTGGTCTTCTCCCTCCCCCCATGTCTTCTTCTTCTGGTCTTCTCCCTCCCCCCATGTCTTCTTCCTCTGGTCTTCTCCCTCCCCCCATGTCTTCTTCCTCTGGTCTTCTCCCTTCCCCCATGTCTTCTTCCTCTGGTCTTCTCCCTCCCCCCATGTCTTCTTCCTCTGGTCTTCTCCGTCCCCCCATGTCTGCTTCCTCTGGTCTTCTCCCTACCCCCATGTCTTCTCCCTCCCCCCATGTCTTCTTCCTCTGGTCTTCTCCCTCCTCCATGTCTTCTTCCTCTGGTCTTCTCCCCCCCCCCCCCCATGTCTTGTTCCTCTGGTCTTCTCCCTCCACCCCATGTCTTGTTCCTCCGGTCTTCTCCCTCCCCCCATATCTTCTGCCGTGGCGGAGTGGGGTTTCCCCTCAAAAGTCTGGGGACCAGAGGCACCATAAAAAAGTTTGGGGAGGAGAGATACTTGCCCTGACCTTCATGTTTATTTGCTAAATAATTGACTATATATACTTAAAATGTATTTTCAGTTCAGGCATCACTAAAGTGACATGGAAGCCATGAAAAGTGTCTGTCCACTCCTATAGAGTAGAGGGAGAGAAAGGAAAGTGTTGGGGGGCTAGGGGGTGACGGAGTGCAGTGTAAGGGAGAAGTCTGGGAGGACTTTCTGCTATGAAGTAGGGGTTTAAAAAGACAGGAAGTATGCAACTTGCCAACTACAGAAGTAAAAAACACATTAATAAGTAAAGATTTGCAAATACAGTATATGTTATTCATTTTACACTTAAATACTAGGGCTAACTTTTAACACAGAGATCAAACAAGGAGTAATGCATTATTGCATGCTCTGATAAGAATTCTGCTGATCATGCACTGGACACTCTCTGTTCATTAAAGAGTTGTCTATGTAGTGGTTTCACTTTAACAAACTGCCGCTTTTAAAGCTTAGTCAATGCAAAGTGAACACATTACATGTACACTTGGAATACAGTATATCTGTTTACTTTCTTGCTTATTTGCTTTTATAGTCCTTTTTATAGGACTCTAGTTATTTATATAGTCCTGCAACAATGAATATGCAAGCGTGTATTGCCATTATTCAGTCACTGCAGCTTTGCAGTTTCTGGTGTCACCTGTACTTCTCAAGCTTGCATAATAAACTGGCTATACACTAGTAGATGATTGTTAGAAATCTTCTCATTTTTAAAAACATTTGTTAGTGAGATCAAAACTTTTTTGGTTTATGACCACAGTGACGAGAAATGTCAATGTAGAATTTTTCTTGAACAAACAAATTTCTCCGAAGGTATGTGTTTTTTTTTCCCTGTAAAGTCTATTTGTTCGAAAAATTGAATGTGAAAAGCAAACAAAATTTTGAACACCATTTGCCATCCCTTGAATTTACTGAGTTGTACGAGTTTTCCATTCGAAAATCTTCTAGAGTATAGCCAGCTTTAAGCCGGGTATACATGAATCGAAATTCAGCCAGTTCAGGGACCGGCTAAAATTCGATCCATGTATAGGCCGGCTGGTTATACATCAATTGTCTATTGATCAGATTGTATACAACCAGCCTGTTAAGTTTTTCCAGACAGATCAGTGCTGCCTGCTATAGCTGGCGGCGCTGATTATTGTATTCTGATGGCGGGGAAGTCTCCCCACAGTCAGAATACAAAGGTACAGCGAGAGGTCTCCCCCCCCCCATCCATCTCAAATGTGTGGATGTTTCAATTTAAGCATCTTTTTTCATTCAACCCGCTGGTTGAACGCAGTAAAATTATTATTGTATTGGCTGGCAAGTCTATGAATCAAAATCTCCACACTATTGATAGCCTCTCTGTGATGGCCCCTCCTGTAATCCCACCTTAAAGCGTGCAAGGTACCTGCAAGGTAAAGGCATAATGTGCTAGTATGCGCCGCATGTTAAACTTGCCTGAAAACAAAGCATTCCAACGATGCCATGTCATCGCTGGAGGTCGTCTTACTTCTGGTTCTGCTGTATCCAGCTGTGTGACTGACCGTAGACGCGATGACGTCACTCCCGCGCATGCCGCAAGCTGTTTACGGCACAGGATTCTAAAGGAATGGCGCAGGCGGCCACTCCTTCAGAGCACTTGTGCCAATGACGTCATCAGCTGCATACATAGTAAATATCTCCTGAACGGTGGACGAGATATTTAGAGCCAGTTCACACAGGGGCGGGTTCAAAGTCGCCCGACTCTGAAGCCGCCCAGTACAGCGCGACTTCAGCGCGGCTTGCAAAACGTCTTCTGTATAGAAGTAGAAGCCCAAAGTAGTACAGGAACCTTTTTCTTAATCGGAGCGACTTGAGTCGCTCCTATTAGAACAGTTCCATTGTACAGAATAGAGCGCGACTTGTCAGGCGGCTAAGTCGCCTGATAGGTCGCACCTGTGTGAACCGGGTCTTATAGTACCTATAGGTAAGTCTTATTATAGGCTTGCCTATAGTTACAAGTAAAAGACTGAGCCTGGGTTCACACATGTGCGGTGCGAATTGAAGCTCAGGTTTCACTGGGAAGATAAAAATCAGTTGTTCAGAGATTCCTCTGCGTTCTAGCTGCGGATCAGTGAGCAGGGAGAGGGGGAGGTGTAGTAAGGAGAAGGAGAAAATCCATGTTCAGAACGCAATGCATCTGCGAATCAGATGCGTTCCCATAGAAGATAATGGGCTTGTAGTTTGCACCGCAATGCCCAGAAAATGCACACGTTTCTGTGCAATGCGCAGTGCGAATGCAACGCACATATGTGAACCAGATGCATTCATATGAATGTATTTTAAAATGTCCTGCGAATTGGATGTGGTGTAAGCCGCCTCTAATTCGCATAGGTGTGAACAGGGGCTGAAGTGTACAACCACTTTAAACATGTTAGGATTACAGCACTGTGCAATAAAAAAAAGTTGATTGGCTCATAGTGTTGGCATTACAAGCCTTAAGCCTTGTACACATGATCTGATTGTTGGCAGGGAATTGTGTAATGACAGACTGTTGGCCTAAAATCCGACCGTTGGTACGCTCCTTCAGACAATTGTTGTCCAACTTTCGGCCAACAAATGTTGGATGGCAGGCTAGTAAATTTTCAGCGGACAACAGTCTGTTGTCAGATTTTTGTATTGTCTGTACACAAGTCCAAAGTACAAACACGCATGCTCGGAAACAATGCTCACCAAACACGACATTAGCAGAAGGTACCCAAAGGGTGGCGCTCAAGAGCTGGAATTCCACGTAGTACGTCCCTACGTTCGTGTTTGTTGGCTGACAATTGTGTGCCGTCAGTATGCAAGACAAGTTCCTGGCACACCCCCTTTTGACAAAAGTCTGACGCTCTGTTGGCCAACAATCCGATTGTGTGTACAAAGCTTTAGGCTACATTTGCGTGGGTGACCAGCGCTGGTGTGAACGACAAAGGCAGAAATCTGCTGATTTGTGCAGCTGTTTCAACAAACTGGGAGCGGCTAGCTGTGGACACCGAGCGTGTACTTTTCAGTGACAGGTCGGTGGGGGCCACAGCTATCGGTGGCCATGCGGACAGCAGATCCAGCGGTTTCCTTCTGTGATCAGAGCTGGCGGCACTTTCAATGACAGGTCAGTGGTGGCCACAGCTAGCTGCTCAAAGATGGCATGAATCAGCAGGTTCCTGCCACTGTCATTTAAACAGGCGCTAGGGCGAATGTAGCCTTATTCTGATATGTAATTTGCAAGAGATTAAGGGAAAGTAATGTTAAAGCAGAACTAACTGGATGACATGTTGTTTGTTAAAGCCCTATGAATCATGAACAATTGTCATTTTTTTCCCTACCTTTTTCTTATACTTTTGTCTTTGCTTTTGCTGCAACTCCTGGCCTCCTACCACTGAGCGCCCTGCTGTCTGGTACGCTGTCTGCTATGTGCTGAGAAGTTGGAATGTTTCCATTGATTTTTATAGTGCTTGTTAATTTCGATTTAGACCCTTATGCTGCGAACACACGAGCGGAATTTCCGTCGGAAAAAGCATCCAAAATTTTTCCGACGGAAATTCCGCTCAAGCTTGCCTTGCATACACACTGTCACACAAGTTCTCTGAACTTTCGAGCATCAAGAACGCGGTGACGTACAACACTACAACGAGCTGAGAAAATGAAGT
This sequence comes from Lithobates clamitans, assembly GCA_037952925.1. Classification (NCBI taxonomy): domain Eukaryota; kingdom Metazoa; phylum Chordata; class Amphibia; order Anura; family Ranidae; genus Lithobates; species Lithobates clamitans. The sequence goes on from JBBGZY010000613.1 coordinate 39,241, forward strand.
GCAATGCTTCCGAGCATACATTGAATTGTTTCCGAGCATGCGTGTTTTTTTGTGCTTCGGAATTGCATACAGACGATCACATTTTCGGATAGGAACTTTTTCCAACCGAAAAATATAGAACATGTTCTCAATCTTTTGCTGGCTAGAATTCCACGAGCAGAAGTCTGATGGAGCATACACACGGTCGCACTTTCTGACCAAAAGCTTACATCGGTCTTTTGCTGGCGGCATTTCCGATCGTGTGTATGGGGCATTGGAGTGGTGCAGGGACCAGAAGTGACAGACAGTTGAGTTTTAAAAGCATGCAACAAGGGTGAAGCTGGCCATACATGGAGCAAATTACATCCGTTCCTAATTAATCGAATAGAATTCAAGCCATGAGTTGCTGTGTTGGCATCTCCCACCCAACATCCTTCCATCTGAAAATCAAAGAAGCTGGATAGAAAATTGGCGGCCGAACAGCTGGCATAGTATGACGTCATGCCATGCATGCTCACGGAAGTCAGTCATTCAGGCACAGCAGGAGTGTGCTGGGAATACACTGAGTTGCTCAAGCGCAGCTGAGTGTACATTTAGTAGAAATCTGTGAGCAGGCAGGTAAATGTGTATAATTGCATAGCATGTCTTTTCTGCAATAAAGAGCTGCCTGCTGGCAGTTTTCTGCCCCGTACACACGATCGGACTTTCCGACAACAAAACCGTGGATTTTTGTTCGAAGGGTATTGGCTCCAACTTGTCTTGCATACACATGGTCACACAAATGTTGGCCAACAATTACGAACGTAGTGACGTACTACACGTATATCTCCATTACGAACGCTAGTTTTACAAGACCGAGCGCTTCTGGCTCGTCCTTGATTCCGAGCATGCGTGAACTTTTGTACGACGGACTTGTGTACACACAATCGGAAAGTCTGACAACAAACATTTGTTGGGGGAAAAATTTGAGAACCTGCTAGCCAACATTTGTCCAACAACAAATGTCCGATGGAGCATACACATGGTCGGACTTACCGGCAACAAGCTCACATTCAGCATTTCCCGTCGGAAAATCCGATCGTGTGTACGCGGCATTAGACTTACGTTTAGTTCCACTTTAAGTGTGATTTACGCTTTACTCTCACGGCGCTCAAACACGTAACAATCTGATCAAACAATTCTTCACTGTATCTGCTAATATGATTGGATCTACGAGTTCTTGAAAAGACAACTACTGTCATAGATTGATTTCAAGCAAAACTGATTTGATTTAGACCCATTTCACACGGGAAGTCTCTGTTATGATCAGCAGGAGATCTGTCTGCTGATCAGAGCAGAGCGGGCAGATGACAGGTCCGTTTCTGCTCAGTTTTTGTAGAGCTGACACGGACAGAGCCCACTCTCCTTTCCCTCCGATCTGATCTGCTTAGATGGAGGAGGACGGATCCCCTTCCATTTTTAGCGGGTCGGATCAGAGGTAGGCAGCTGTGAAACGGACACAAGTCCATTTAAACCTGTCAGTCCATCGGGGTGAAAAACTGACAGGCGGACCTGATCAGACCTTTCGCATGAAAGGGGCCCAAGTGTGGCACGTTGAATGATCCTTTTGATCTTCCTATTGTATTTTCAATTAGACTGTAAATCTAATTAGGATCATATATAAAATTGTTCTGTATGACTAGCATTAGAGCTCACTCACACTGGCGCTTAGTCCCTTACATCGTGCAGAGCCATATGTTTATCTTTTTGTACTAGCGTTGAGCTGCGTGTAGACACCCTATGTAAGTGAATGTTAATGCATCAGTTGTACAGACTCACCCGCACAGATAAGTGTAAACGAGCTAGGGATGCACCGATATATTGGCAAACCATTATTTGCCGAAAATAGGGTTATCAGCATTTTGCCAATAGAAAAAAAGGTGCCGATAATGACCACCAAAAGACGCTAATAATAATAATAATAAAAAAGGTGCCGATAATGGACACCAAAAGACTGGATTTTAGCGATTTTCATATTTCATGTGACTCTAAAACGTAACAAGGGTGCCTTTTTAATGCATTTTTAGCTGCGTTTTGAATGCTTTTCAATGGGGAGGTGTGTTACACCACAACGGACCGGTGTGAAGACATAGATGGAATTTAAAGGGATGCATTTTTCTTGCGCTTTTTTTAAACGCAAACAAATTTACATCAAATATAATACAAAAAAATATATATTTTTTAAAGAGAAACTATCCATTTCGGTTTCGGTCTTGTTTTTTGGCCAGGTGTATCCTAAATTTTCAGTTTCGATCCAGAATTTTTTATTTCGGTGCATTACTAAAATGAGCCATACAGATTAATGGAGGTTTTTTTTTTTAAGCCAATTTTGGACTTATTGAGTAGCGATGGTCTTTTATTTGTACAATGCCTGGATAGAAAGCAAAAAACAAACAAAAAAAAAACCACTATAATAAAACTGATCATAAAAAAATTTAGTTTTCCTGAGAAATTTCTCATATACTCGTAACAAGTCATCTGCATTTACCTAGCTTAGTAATTGCCCTTGTGTTTAAAAGTAAACATGAACTTGTTGAGTTGTCATAGGGTGTTACTATTGATGTGCTGTTTATTGGCATGTAGAGCTACAATATAATAAATGTGTCAGAAGCTGTGGAATGTATTAAATGCCATGTGACCACCTACATGCCAGTCCCAATGTGACTGTACGATATGGACAAGGTGTGTGCCATACTGTGTGTACAGTATAACATCATTATTGGAATCTGTTTAAATTGGCCTATACTCAGCAATGTCATTTTGCGTAGTATAAGAAAGCCTATTCACTAAAATCATCCCATATAAAATTCATAACAAAACTCAAGTCAAACAGTATATAAAAGTTCAATACTTCCATGGGAGCTGTTTTACTTGCCAAGTGATTTGTATTTCTGCCCATCCAGTCCAAATTTACACAGCTCTGACTTTTCTATACAGCAGTTTCACTTTCACTTACAGATCTCCTCCTCACCCTGTAACTGGGCAGTGAAGGCCCCTTTCACACTTGTGCGACTTTTTCTGCGACTTTGGACATCAGAGTCGCATGACAAGTCATACCCCACGATTCCCAATGATAACCATTCATATATGTGTGATTTCAAAGTAGTCCTTGTACTACTTTGATGCAAATTTAGGTCCATAGACCTCAAGTTTATATAGGCATTCCCTGAGATCAAGCCAAAACTTTCAAGTCGCGACAGTGTGAAAGGGGCCGAAAAGAGACACACTGCTCTCTCTCTTTCTATCAACATTCTCTGCTTACTGCAGCACACCTGATTGGCTCCTTGTAATGTGTGCAGGGGGTTGCTGCCTGTAAATCATTAGGAAGTCATAGCTAGCTCCCAAATCCAAGATGGCGGCGTGACTGCAGGAAGACAGCGGTGGAATCTATGGAGGGGTAGGTATCTGACTTTTATTTTGTTGACTTTATGCTAAGGAAAGCACAACCAAATTGAGCCAACATGAGAACAATTGCTATACTCCCTGCAATATGTGCTGAAGTAAACAGAAGTTCTGCCGCATGGTGAACCAACCCTTTACAGCTAGTGGGAGTGGGTCCTTCAAAAATTTATAATGTTAGAGGTGTTACATGGGCTTTCCAGTCATGTGATCACTGTGATTGGGAGCCTGCATTACTGATTCCCGATCGTAAAAGAATATCATCCAAAAAGTTTTTTAGTAATTCAATTGAAAAAGTGAAAGTCGTATATTATATAGATTCAATACATATTTCAAGCATTTCTTTCTTTTAATTTGGATGATTATGGCTTACACCTAGTGAAAACCCAACATTCAGTATCTCAGAAAATTAGAATATTGTGAAAAAGTTCAATATTGTAGACTTATGGTGTCACACTCTAATCAGCTAATTAACTCAAGACACCTGTAAAGGTTACCTGAGCCTTTAAAGCAGAGTTCCACCCAAAAGTGGAACTTCCACTGATCTGCTTCCGGTGCCACATTCGGCACCTTTCAGGGGGGAGGGGGGGGGCGGGTACCTGTTTTTGACAGGTACCCTTCCCCACTTCTGGAAGTTCGGCCCCCCTCCTCCTTCCCCTGCCGCCGGGCCAATTAGAAAACGCAGCTTGCTTTCGTGCATGCGCAGTAGGGAACCGGCTGTGAAGCCAAAAGGCTTTACTGCCGGTTTCCCTTACGAAGAATGGTGGAGGCAGCACCCGACAGCTGATCCTAAAATCTCCTGGTGTGCTGACATCGCAGGCTGCCTGGACAGGTTATTGTCTTTATGTTAAAAGTCAGCATCTACAGAATTTGTAGCTGCTGACTTTTTATTTTTTGTTCCCCAGGAGGAATACCACTTTAAATGGTCTCTCAGTCTGGTTGAGTAGGTTACAGAATCATGGGGAAGACTGCTGACTTGACAGTTGTCCAGAAGACAGTCATTGACACCCTCCACAAGGAGGGTAAGTCACGAAAGGTCATTGCTAAAGAAGCTGGCTTTTTTAAACAAATTGTAATAAAATTTCTTTTTTATCTTAATATGGTTCAAAAGTTTTTTTTGAATACTGACACCTTCAAAGTCCCAAGGCTTCATGCCTAAAACCCTTTCTTCCTTATCAGTATTTGCATGGGATGTGGTGTCTTAAATATTGGTCTTTCTTGTCTTCATCTTTCATCATAAAGAAGCTGGCTGTTCAGAGTGCTGTATCCAAGCATATTAATGGACAGTTGAGTGGAAGGAAAAAGTGGTAGAAAAAGGGAATAACTGCAGCCGAGAGGATTGTGAAGCAAAGGCCATTAAGAATTTGGGGAGATGCACAAGAAGTGGACTACGGCTGGTGTCAGTGCTTCAAGAGCCACCACACACAGACATATCCAAGACATGGGCTACAACTGTCACATTCCTTGTGTCAAGCCACTCCTGAGACAATGTCAGAAGCGTCTTACCTGGGCTAAGGAGAAAAAGGACTGGACTGTTGCTCATTGGTCCAAAGTCCTCTTTTTGGATGAAAGTAAATTTTGCATTTTTTTTTTGGAAATCAAGGTCTCAGAGTCTGGAGAAAGAGTGGAGAGGCACAGAATCCAAGTTGCATGAGGTCCAGTGTGAAGTTTCCACAGTCGGTGATGATTTGGGGAGCCATGTCATCTGCTGGTTTTGGTCCACTGTGTTTTATCAAGTCCAAAGTCAGCGCAGCCCTCTACCAGGAAATTCTAGAGCTCTTCATGCTTCCCTCTGCTGACCAGCTTTATGAAGATGCTGATTGCATTTTCCAGCAGGACTTAGCACCTGCTACACTACCAAAGGTACCAATACCTGGTTTATTGATCATGGTATCATTGTGCTTGATTGGCCAGCAAACTCCCCTGACCTAAACCCCATAGAGAATCTGTGGGGTATTGTCAAGAGGAAAATGAGACACCAGACCCAACAATGCAGATGAGCTGAAGGCCGCTATCAAAGCAAACTGGACTTCCATAACACCTCAGCAGTGCCACAGGCTGATCACCTCCATGCCTCCATGCTTTGATGCATTAATTCATGCAAAAGGAGCCCTAAGCAAGTATCAAGTGCATACTATACTGTACATGGGGATAGTTTTCAGTAAACCAACATTTCTGTATTGGTCTTGTGTAATAATCTAATATTCTGAGATACTGAACTCTGGGTTTTCATTAGCTGTAAGCCATAATCGTCAAAATTAAAAGAAGGAAATGCTTGAAATATATCACTCTGTGTGTAATGAATCTATATGAGTTTCACCTTTTGAATTGAGTTACTGAAATAAAGTTAACTTTTTTATGATATTCACATTTTTTGAGATGCACCTATATATGTGGCAGCTCAGCATTAAGGCCAATTACCACGCTGCCACATATATGCATAAGGCTGGCATTAGGGGTTTACAGGAGAAGTGTGGCAAGTTAAAAAAAATCAAAATCAAATACACATACGTCTATATGGCTGCAGCATCGGTCCAATGCTGCAGCAGTCCCCCACCAGCTCTAAGCCACTGATCGCTCCGTTCTCGGGTCCACTCTGAGCAGAGAGTGGTGACTGTCAATTACTGCTCTCTGCTCGGCCCCTCCAGCACTCACTGAATTGCTGGACTGTTGAAGGGATGGTAGCAGCTGGCTCAGGCTCTTAGCAGAGTGCTTTCTGGCGCCTTTAGCGTCTTCTGGCCCTGAAAAAGAGGGGCTGCCCCCTCGAAATGCTCAAGCCATATTGGACGCTAAAGGGGTATTCCTTTGTTATTGGGCATGCGGGAGACCATTGATCTTGGGTCCTTGATATGCATACCTACTCTATTGTTTGTGAGTATAATAATAGCTTTTTTTTGTCAATTAATGGTGTATTATGGTAATACACTAGGCTGGTGTGCCTTCTTTTTGTTGTCTTTGTAGTGCTGCACCTGAAGGGATACCCATAGTCCCAGGAATCCTGCAAGGCTTGTACAAATATAAATTAGACAATTGGAAGGCCTGGTAAATCTGGAGCACCACATTCGAAGTTCGAACAGTGTATGGCCAACTTTAGTAAATACTTACATTAAGCATTTAAATATTGGGCCTTCGTATTTTCTTTGTGTATGTAGTTTGTCCTCATTGACGTTTTTACTTTCTGGTTTGGGAAGGCGTTGCATATTTCTTGTGCTGCTAAGTCAATACTGTACATATGTAGAACCAGCATTGTTTACTCTATAGGCTTTACAGGAATATGTAAAGGATCTTTATAGGTAGTGACTTTTATAGGGTGTGTAGTAAAATACAGTTACGACTGCCCTAGGTATGTAGAGAAGTATATCTCGTCATCTCTTTCTAAACCATATCATAACTGAGATACAGAACACACCTGTACTAGTCACCTATGTTTATTCTGGAAAATAATTATTGTTTACATTTTATGACATTGATGAAGAGTGCTAGAATTTTACTGAGGGAATATAAGTTAGAATATTGCTGGAAATATTTAAAGAACATTTGTCACGAGATAAATACGTGGCTTGCCCATGGCAAACATTACAGAGTTCATTGCATTACAAGACGTGTCTAAATTGCACTGCAACACTCCTACGTTTATAGTATTGACAACCCATTCATTTTGAATGGTCTTCCTTTTTTTTTTTTTTTTTTTTTTTTTTTTTTTTTTTGCCACATCAGCGAGAGGGTGTACCATGGGAGTAACCTTTTTTCAAGTTGACGCTCAAAAAAAATACCTCCCTTTTCCATCACATCATTATGGCTTTAACATATTGCATTGATTGGGGGATTACTTAACATACCTATTCCATACCTACAGCTCTCCCCCCACTATCCCAGTATTCCAACATAAGCCATTAATACCATACTAGCCGCCCTCCCCCACCCCATGCCTCCCTCCCTGACCCTCCCCCCCTCCCCCGAGACCATACTCCCTCATGTCTCCTGTTTTTTTTTTTTTTTTTTTTTTATATATATATTATTATGTTCTATTATGTTCTTTAGGACGCCCTCACGACAACCATATCTCAGCTGCTTTGAGAGAATTTCTGAATTTTTCCCATTCTCCCCACTTGGACCTAAACGCTTCCATTTTCATCCCCTCACTGAACCTTAGATATTCCATATCCTGTATCTCATTTATTTTATTGAACCATTCCCTCATGGTTGGCCTTTCTTTTCTGTTCCAGTTATTGGGGATTAGGCTCTTAGCTGCATCAATGAGGTGAGGAAGGAGTGATCTGAGGTAGGCCTTCGTGTGCATCTCACTCAGGTGGAACAAGAGGACCCTGGGATCCCTTGGTAGATCATGCTTTGTAATCTCTTTAATGTATTTTCTAATCTCATCCCAAAAAGTCGCTATCTCAGGACACGACCACCACACATGGGCCATCGTCCCAATTTCGCCGCATCCCCTCCAGCACAGCCGAGATTTATCCTTATCAATTTTATGCATCTTATCCGGGGTCATATACATTCTGGTTAGACACTTGTAATTTAACTCTAGGACTTTATAGTTAACTGACGTGGTCAAAAGACGCTTTACTATCAGATCCACTTCTGTCCCTGCAAAAGTTAAACCGAGCTCCTCCTCCCATTTACTTATAAAGGGCAGGGTGTCTATACTCTTCAGCTCGACCAGTATTTTATAAATTCTAGAGAAACCGCTTTTTTTGTTCCGTTCTAGACATATTTTCTCCAGTGGTAGAAGACTATTCACTGTTCTAATAGGTTGCGGTAAGGATGCTATGAAGTGTTTTAACTGAGCATAACGCCATGGGTTAATGATCATCCTATCTCCTCTTTTCTTGAGCTCCTGCAGTGAACAGATTTTCCCCCGGTCCATTACATCCCTTAACTGCAAGTTCTCGTCTAATAGCCATTTCCCAAACCATTCTTCCTTTCCCGGTGGAAAATAATCTACTTCCTTCAATGCCATTAGTGGTGAGTTGTATTGCCAATGTTCCCTTTTGTGTACCCGGTCCCATACTCCAAGTGCATGTCTAGTGATTTCGTGCATTTTTGTGTCTTGTTTTCTTAATTTTGGTGCGTACCAAATTATTTTGTGTAATTTTGTCTTACTAATATTGTTTTCAATTTCTACCCATTGTTTACCTTTGTTTTTAAACCAATCTATTACCCTCCCCAGTGCAATTGCTTCGTAATATTTACTGATATCAGGTGCTCCCCATCCCCCTTTGTTTTTGGTGTTTATTAATTGGTCATATTTTATCCGTGGGGTTTTCCTTTTCCATATGAATTTTAGAATCATTGAGTGCAACCTCTTGAGGTAACCAGGCGGAAGAGCCACTGGGATCATTTGCAATGTGTATGTAATTTTTGGCAATAAGACCATTTTAAGTGAGTTAATTCTACCCGACCACGACAGTTGCCCCTGTTGTAATCTCTTTAATCCTACTTTAACCTCATTTAGAAGTGGAATGTAGTTGGCCTGGAATAACTCTTCTACTGATGGTGTGACTTTGATTCCTAGATATTTTAAAGCTTCCCTCTCCCACCTAAAGGGAAAATATTTTTGATAAGCAAAGTCACTTGTCTTTTTTGGGTTAATGTCTAGAACTTCTGATTTGGTGGTGTTTACTTTAAAATTAGACAGTTTCCCGTATTCTTCTAATGTAGCTAGGACGTTCGGAAGGGAAATTCTTGGGTTGGTTATATAGAGTAGAATATCGTCCGCAAAAGCAGCGAGCTTATACTCGATTCCCCCTATGTTGACCCCACCAATATCCGGATCCTGTCTTATCCTGGCGAGGAGGGGCTCCAAAACCATCAGAAAGAGCATTGGGGAGATTGGACACCCCTGTCTTGTGCCATTATGCATACTGAATGGCTCGGATAAGATCCCGTTTATTTTTACTCTCGCCGATGGTTTTGAATAAAGCGCCTTTATCCAGCTACAGATCCTTTCCCCATAACCTACTTGTTTGAGAGTTTCTATCATGAAGTCCCAGTCTACTCTATCAAATGCTTTTTCAGCATCTATAGATAGCAGTAGACCTGGGACCCCACTCTCCTTAATTTCCTGGGTTATCAGTAGCGTCTTGATACTGTTGTCCCTTCCTTGCCTACCTGGTATGAATCCCACCTGATCGGGATGGATAATGTTTTCAATTATTTGCTTTACTCTACCCGCGATAACTTTTGCCAAGATTTTTGTGTCATTGTTTAGAAGGGATATAGGTCTAAAGCTAGAGCATAGTGTGTTGTCCTTACCCTCCTTATGGATAAGCACTATAGTGGCTGCCAATGCATCTCTACTCATCTCCCCTCTCGTTCCTACCTCATTTATATAAGTACATAATTTTGGTACTAACTGCTCTTGATATTTCTTATAATATAATATCGTCAGCCCCGTCTGGGCCAGGGCTCTTTCCTGTCTGGGTCTCCTTGATAGCTTTCCTTACCTCAGCCTCTGTAATGGGGGCATCTAGCACGAGACTCTCCTCTTTTGTTATCTTAGTCATCCCAGTATCTTTTAAGTAGTTAATTATTTTTTCTCGCTTTTGCTCTCTTATTATATCGTTATCATTTATATTTATTGAGTAAAGTTCCCCATAGAATTCCTGGAAGGTTTGTGCAATATCCTTATCCTTATGTTTATATTCTCCTGATTTCGTCTTTATCTAATCGATATAGTTTATGTTTTTCTTTTTACACAGTGCCCTAGCCAGCACCCGGCCTGGTTTATTCCCAGATACATATCTCTCTTTTTTGACTAGATTGTATTTCTTACGGTTTTCTGCCTCTATCTGCTGTCTCAAGGCCTCCCTGGCCCCATGTAGTTTTCCCAAGATCCCTCCTTCCCCTGAATCTTTATGCTGCCTTTCTAGCTTTTTGACTTCTTCCTGGAGAGTGCTCAAGGTTTTTTTCTGCCTTCTCTCTTTCTCCACCCCCGCCTTTATTATTATCCCCCTAATATATGCCTTGTGGGCCTCCCATACCATTGCTTCTGAAACTTCTTCGGAGGAATTGGTTCTGAAATAGAATTCCAGTTCATCATTTATTAATTTGTCTATTTCCTTATCATGAAGGAGATCTTCATTTAGTCTCCAATTGTGGTACTGGGGGGATTGCTTGTTTTGCTTAATCCGTAATGTCACCGGGGCGTGGTCCGAAAATGTTATGGAGCCAATATTTGTACTTTCGACCTCCTCTAAGTATCTGTGATCTGTGAAAAAATAGTCAAGTCTTGAGTACGTCGCGTGCACGGGGGAGTAGTATGTAAAATCCAATACTGTTTGATGTTGCATCCTCCAAACATCGACTAGTTGAAGCTGATGTAATTTTTTTTTGAGTTTGTTCAACCAAACCCCTCCAGTCCCCCGAGCACGCGACGCACTATCCCTGCCTGGTTCAAGGCAAAGGTTCAAATCTCCTGCCATCACTGTCCTCCCTCTCCTGAAACCCTCTAACTTCAGTAAGGCTCCGATTAGATATTTACTTGGGTTGTTATTGGGGCAGTAAATGTTAGCTAATGTATATAGCTCGCCATTTAGTTTTCCCTTCAAGAATAGTAATCGGCCCTCAGGGTCAGACAGTCTCTCCTCTACCTGGAAGCGGATTTCCCTAGCAAAGCCGATCGCTACCCCTTTTGCACCCCTTATCGGGGAATCACTATAGAACCACAACGGGTAGTCCCTTGACAGAATCCTCTGATTTTTCCCCAGGAATAGATGAGTCTCCTGGAGGAAGACCACCTCAGCTTTATTGGCTCTCAGCTCGCTCATTACATTCGCGCATTTTATGGGCGAGTTGAGCCCCCTTACATTGTAGGTTATCAAATTGATTCCAACCATTTATCTTCTTTTCAATACTCCAACGCAGCTGCCACAAGAGACTAATAAGGTTGTGCTGGTCTCATCCCTCCCTTGCCCCCCCTCCCCCCATCCACCACACCGCCCCCCCCTCCCTCCCCCCCCCCCCCTACTCATAGGAGCACCCCGGCTCCCAATAACCCTACTGACCATGGCCCCGCCTTCTCCACCCAGCCCTATGGATGGCCCCTCAAGGGTTGAGCCCAGTGCGGGAGCCCGGCATCTCCCATCCCGCCCCAGGGACTATCCGACACCCCCCCCTCCCCCCCACTCCCCCACCACCCTCCCGGAGCTCCCCCCCCCCAGGGGTCCGGGCCCGAAGCCCGTCGCCCCCCGCCCCCCCCCCTCCACCCGCACAAGACTCTCTAACCCACTAGGCACAGGATACTTAGCTACACCTTCACCCCTATACACCTCTCCTATTGTACACCGGCTTCCAGTTATGTGTGTCTTCAGCAGCATTTTGACCTCTCCCTCTCTCCCACCATCCCGGGATCTCTATGAGTGGAATATCTAGCTTGCGGCAGAAGTTTTGGGTCTCCTCTGGGAACCTTAATGTCGCTGAGCGCCCATCTTTTTTCCCAATCAAACATGCTGGGAAGCCCCAAGAATAGTGTACTTCTCGCGCTTTGAGCAGGTCCAATAGGGGTCTGAGGACTCTTTTTCTTGCCCGTGTCTCATTCGCCAGATCTGGGTAAACTTGTAGACTGGACTCCCCATATTTCAATGAGTGATTATTTCTCAGACTTGCCCTAATTTTTTCTTTGTCTTGGTAATTATGAAACCTCACTATCACATCCCGAGGCGTTTCCCTGCTGATCTGAGCGGGTTTCCTCAATCTATGCACTCTATCTAATTTAACGGGCTTGTCCTCCAGATTGATTAGGCCTCCAAATATTTGATCTATCTTCTCCTGTAGGTCTTCACCCTCCCCTTGTGGTTCTGGGAGGCCTCTAATTCTCAGATTTTTTCGTCTACTTCGGTTTTCCTGATCTTCCAACTTATATCTTAGATCCCTTTGTTCACGCTGCATCTCCTCTAACTGGGATCTCAGAGTTCCTATTTCAGTCCTCTGGCTCTCCACTGCTGACTCGGCCTCTTCCACTCTTCTCAGAATGTGGCCCATGTCCCCTCTTATGGCGTCTGTTTCTGCTCTAATAAAAGTTTCCAACCTGGCAAACATCTCTGCTAAATCATTCTTTGTTGGCATAGCTCCTTCCCTTTGACCCTCCATTGGAACTTCATCTAGGGTTGCCAACGTCGCTGCATTTAAGCCTAGGGATTCTTCTGCAGCCTGCCTCCTTGTATTGACTTTGGGCGAAGCGTCCGGGGTTTTGCTTTTGGCTCCCGGGCCCTTGCCCGGACTTGTAGTGTTGTCCTGTACCATGTATTTCCTTATCGTTCCTGGGCTTGCACTTAATCTGCTGGATGCCCCAGTTGGGTTCGTTGTTGTTCCCCCCTTACTTGTTTTCCCTCTCATTCTTATTGTCTTTTTGCCCCCTTGACTTTATTTTACTCCACCAGGGGCTAAGGATGAGCCGCCAATATTTCAGCACCCCACCCCCCTAATTGCGGGACCACAAGGCTGAACTTGTAACTCTTAGCTTGGAGTGGTTCAGGACCTGTATTGCCAGTGGCGTCTTTACCTGTCTGTTTGGGCTCATCCAATCCTTTATTGAATATAAAGAAATTTCACCAGACACTGGTTGGGTACCTCCACTTAAGCAAGTAGCGTGTAGGGATGTTCTTATTATCAGTATGCTGTCCTTGTAAGACTGAAATACAGCCCTTATCCTAGAACTTATCCCAAAATCCCAGGGCGACAGATAATTAGATTTTTATATATGACTTATATAAACTTAGAGCCACTTTCAACAGTTCTCCAAAAGGGGGGTTAAATCATTCCATATAGTAGTGTAGCCGTTTGATTTAGCAGCTCAGAACAAAACAGTCCCTTTACCCATCCTTCTAACGGAAGTGCTCATGATAAATCACACATTCTATATACCAAATCACCATTCAGGCTTCAGCTACTGTAGAGACGCACAGATATCAGAGAGGGTGTCTACTTCTGGGAGCAACCAATGCGACTTCTCTGTTAAATGGACAATAAGGGCTTTCAATGGTACATTGCACTAGAATAGATCTAAGTGGTGATATGTATCTCCAAGTCCGTACCTCTATCGCTAGGACTATGACTTTCACCTTTTGTCTCTCAAGCGATGATACGGATTTCACAATGGGACTCCCATCCTGATGATGCAAAAAAGTCACTTACCCTCTCTGACCCTCTGTCCACAAGACCACACCACTTATCTGAGGATTGCCTGTCTCTCCTTTCTTCAGCCATTTCCGTGTCACCTGCTGTTCGTCAGCCGCTCCATCTGTTTGCCACACTTCATGTATTTGTGCCCAAGCTTTACAGTGCTGTCACGGGCTCCCCTGCTAGCTGTTTCTCCTCTCCTCTCACCTCTATCCCAACTCAGCTCTGGCTCCGGGCTGTATCTCCAACACAGACACGGCAGGGGGAGGGAGGGGGGGGGCGCAGCGGGGGGTAGGGAGAGCTATAGCCACGTTCTTACCGGGACCGGAGTCCCGCGGCTAGTCTCGGGGGTGCGAAGCTAGGAGGCGGCCACCCGCACGAACGATGCGGGAGCCGTTGACGGCGTCAGTGTCGCCACCGCCACACCGCCGCCCAAGGGGAGGAAGGAGAGAGCCGGCATCCCGGAGCGCGAGGATGAGGTCAGCCCGACTTCCGCATTCGACCCCTCCCCTCACGTGAGGTGTGTCAGTTGAATGGTCTTCCTTAATGCAATATGCCTCAATGCATTGTAGTCTACTGCATTATAGTGTAAATTAGTCCGGGTTCACACTGGTACGACAAACTCTCCGACATTGGGAGCTTATGTTGAAATCAAAAGCTTATGTGAAAATCAATGTTTCTCATTCGTTGACAGAAACAGCCTTCTTTATTCAGCACCATAGGGTTTTATTGCCCCCTACGGGAGTAGGACACTAGGCAGAAAAAAAAGACTTGGCTACGCCCATGGACAGTCCTGGGTGATATACACCCCCCTCTCTGCTATAGGCCTTCAGTTTTTTTTTCTGCCTATTAAGGAGTAAGGATCTAGTTCCCTGCTGGGATCTCTAGTCCTGCCTGTTTTTTATCTTTGTTTGTAGCTCTCACTCGAAAAATCAAGGAAAAACAACAATTAACTGTCAGGCTGGGCGACGGGCTGGACATTCGATCCAGTGGTCCCCCCAGTCTGGCCAGTGCGCGTGCGCACGCCGCAGCTACGCGCTAGGTCGGCCGCACCACTGGACAGGGGCTGGCCCTGCGAGTTAAATGTCTAAAGAGGTCGCATATGACTGGGTCTCAGCTCGAGACGCAGCGTCCTTCATGGCTGACAGCCCCCCCCCACTTCGGTGACGAGAAGGGTTCTGTCTGGAGCGGTGTCCGCTTGGTCCTGGTATGTCCTGGTAAATGTCCCCCTCTCCCCTTTGGGGGTTTTGTCCGAAACAAGTTAGTCCGACTTTGAAAAATCTCCCTGGACTACTTTGGTCTGACTTTGATCCGACTTCAGTGATATTCAATGGGCTGAAGTAGGATCAAAGTCGGATTGCCGTCTTGACTGATCCGATTTTGGCATGCGACTTGTGCTCTGATGATCTTGAAGGGGACCTCCACGCCAAATTAAAAAAAAAACGGCATGGGTTCCCCCTCCAAGAGTATACAAGGCCCTTCGGTCTGTATAGATTTTAAGGGGAACCCCCACACCAAAAAAATGACATGGGGGTCCCCCCCAAAATCCATACCAGACCCCTGTCCGAGCACACAGCCTGGCAGGTCAGAAAAGGGGGTGGGGACAAGCGAGCGCCCCCCCCCCTCCTGAACCGTACCAGGCCACATGCCCTCAACATGGGGGGGTGAGTGCTTTGGGGCAAGGGGGCCCTGTGCCCCCACCCCAAAGCACATTATCCCCATGTTGATGAAGACAAGGGCCTCTTCCCGACAACCCTGGCCGTTGGTTGTCGGGGTCTGCGGACGGGGGGCTTATTGGAATCTGGAAGCCCCCTTTAACAAGGGGGCCCGCAAATCCCGGCCCCCCACCCTATGTGAATGAGTATGGGGTACATTGTACCCCTACCCATTCACCTAAAAAAGTGTCAAAAATAAAACACAGTACAAAGGTTTTTAAAGTAATTTATTAAGCAGCTGCGGCATCTCTTCTCCCCTCTCCGGCTCTTCTGCCTCCTCCGCTGATGTCTTCTGCCTCTGTCGGTTCTTCTCCCCTCTCCGGTTCTTTTCAGCTCTCTCTCTGGTTCTTCTCCCTCTGTCCGCTGTTTTCTGCCAGGTCTCCTTTTCTCACTCTTTTGCCTGGTCTTCTCTGCTGTCTTCTCCCTCTGTTCTTCTTCCGATGTTGACTCGACGCTCTCACCTGCTCTAATGCTGTTTTTTTAAATAAACATCTTATAGTTACCTGCTCTGTGCAGTGCTCTTGCACAGAGCACCCCCGATCCTCCTCTTCTTGGGTCCCTCTTCAGAACTCTGGGCTTCTTCTCTTCCCCCAAGTGCCCCCATAGCAAAACGCTTACTATGGGGGCACTTGTGCATGCTCACACCCGAGCCCTGCTCTGTGTGTCCATAAGACATACAGAACTGGTCCTCGGTCCTACCCCTGCTCTCTCCTAATTGGCTCACTGGCTGCGATTGCCTTCACATTGGCCATTCCCACTGCTGCCAGAGACCCAGGAGAGCAGTAGCTCTCATGCACATCGCTGGATCGGGATTAGTGTGGGGGGGAGCTGCATAGTGAAGTTTTGTTATCTTCATGCATAGAATGCATGAAGGTAAAGAACCTTTTAACCTTTACAACCTCTTTAATGCAAGGAATGCTTTAAAGGTTAAAAAGGTCTATCCTTTAGAACCACTTTAACTTCTTCGAAAAGGAGCTTGTACTAATATTAACATGTAGGCATGTGACCTCCTTTTGAAAAATGTTAGTTTCCTGACTAACTTGTCCTTCTAAAAATCACCGACCCGGAACAAACATGCAGTCAATAAAATCAAAGTTGATGGTTACAGTATTGCGGAAGCAGTCACCAGCTGCATAGTGTTCTTGCAGCTCAAAAAAAGTCAATTGAGCTGACTAACTCCATAGTGTCTTCTGTCTCAAGGAGAGAAGAAAAGATTGATCACACACTTGAATCCAAAAGATGCTGTAGAAATGTCTTTATTTTCATGAGCCAGACAAGATTGCAATGATGATCAGTTGACGCGTTTCACACCAAAGGAACCGCGCTTGTTCACAAAGTTGGTTGTAAACAAGCACGGTTCCTTTCGCGTGAAACGCGTCAACTGCAATCTTGTCTGGATCATGACAATGAAGAAATCTCTACAGCATCTTTTGGATTCAAGTGTGCAATCAATCTTTTCTTCTCTTCTTGTTATTGCCTATGTTGATGAGCCGGGATTAGCACCTTGGACCGAGTGTGTCCACTTTTTGCCTAAAGCGGTGTGCGCACCCTTGTTCTGTGTCTTCTGTCTACTGTGTCTTCTACACTAATGAAAACACAGTTCTGATTGGTTGCTACAGGTCTCATCAGGGTTTGCAGCATTATCATGCCACCATATGAATGCTTGCAGAAATATAACTAGTTTTCACCTCTCCTGTCGTGGGAATATTTCTATAAAGTCTGTACACATGTAGTCAGTTACCATAGGCCTATCTAAAGGACCATCTACAGTGAAAAGCATTTGAAATTAGTCGTAGTTAAAAGAAGTTTTTTTACAAAAAAAAAAATACTTGTAGTTTCTGCCAATGCACACTGTAAAATTGTCTGCAGTCATTAATGTCATTGCATAAACTATTTCTCTCATTTAAAGGCAGACATTGCAATAAAATGGAAAGAATGTGGTTATTTAATTGTATCCTTTTTAATGACTTCAATGTGTTTCATGTGTTTAAAATACCAGATCGCTGTTCGGAATTCATTCAGATAGTTATTTAGACATTGCAAAGACAGCTTCATGAAAGGCAGCTGTAGTATTCTGCATTGTGTGTTTAGAAGGTTTTAAAAAAAATACATTTATTGACTATGGAATTTCCGTCCTAGCAGTAACAAATACATGCTTTTTAGTATTGTTAGTATAAAATAGTAAAACCATAGTAGCTTTCTAGTATTATTAGTAACAAATAGTAAAACATAGTAGATTTCTAGTATTGTTGGTATAAAATAGTAAAACATAGTAGATTTCTCGTATTGTTGGTATAAAATAGTGAAACACAGTAGCTCTTTTGTATTTTTAACTATTGCTGTTTTATCACGGTGGTTTTGCACCCACATAGAAAACAAACTTTGCTTCAATATACTGCAGCAAAATAAAATGTAAAGGATTACTGTTCATTGGGTACATTATCCTTTATATAAGTCCCCTTGTTAACTCTAGTACTCCAAACATCTCTTAGCTGGGAAACACCAACAAGAGAAGGGCGCACATTACCCTAACATTTATTGAAAGATAAAAGCAACAATTATTATACTCACAAACGCATGGATTTTTCCCCTTGAAACGCGTCAGCCAATACGGACTCTGTTTGGTCTTCCCACACTAATTTAAGCAGACCTGGAGGCATTTTCTGTTCACTTGTTATGACATGCCTTTATTTGCCGTGCGTTTGTGAGTATAATAATTGTTGCTTTTGTCTTTCAATACATTTTATTATGGTAATGCGCTGGATCAGTGCGCCCTTCTCTTGTTGGTGTTTTCCAGGCTATAAGGATACGGATTGTCCTGAGGGGGGCAGCAAGGCTTATGGCTATTGTGAAGAATTGACCCATTAAATCCAGTGTATATACACCTCTGAGCATACCACTTGAGCGCAGGAGAACAGCTTTTGGGTCTTGGGTTGCGCTGGGTTATGCCTTTTTTTTTGTGCATACACATCGCAGTCTTCATTGACTTTCATGGAAATCTTATGCCCCAACAGTGGGGGTGAGACATGTGTCTATGCCAGCTTTAGTTAATATGGTTTGTATATTAGAGCACCCAGGATTTGGGGGATCCCAGGGATCTTTGGAAGTGATCCGAGGATTCCTGCAAAGCTAACAGACATGGTGAGCCCATACATACGGTTTAAAGCTTGCTTTGAGGTATTTGTATTTTGCTTGATAATATGCCCTATCTTTTAACAGTTGTATTCATAACTGATGCCCATCGTAAGAAGCTTGGCTACGTATATCACAACTATGTCTCAAAGTACTGAAAGCAGTCAGTGGGCTGGGGAATTTGTCAATGGGCCTTTCCATTGCTGGAGTTCAATTTTTAAGAATGTAATCATCTATACTGTCCTGCACTATCAGGCAGCTGTGTTAAACAGCTGGCCCTTGTCCCCCTCTATAACAATGCTGGTCTTTTCTACTAGCAAATATAGCAGCAGACATGACTCAATTTTTCATGAAACCTGCTCTCTATTTAAGAGTCTGTATACATGGATGCATCATGCCACCGTATACAGTATGCCAGCAAAGAAAAGTCCAACCATGAGCTGCGTCCATCTTACATTAAGACAAGTCATGGAATGAAAACAGGCCAAAGTAGGTGCCACCATTTTTGTGAAGCATTAGGAGCCTATCCCTTGGACCAGGGGTCTCCAAACCTTTTAAACCAATGGCAAGGTTACTGTCCTTCAGACTTTAGGCTGGGCAGACTAGGACCAGTTGGAGTAGAAAATGTTCTGGCATCTAGTGGGATTAAACAATGCCCAATCTTTGGTGTCAGTGGGAGGAACAGTACTCCATTGCTGGTATCAATGGAAGGAATCCTGCCCCATTGCTGGTGTCAGTGGGGGGGGGGAATAGTGCCCCATTGTTGGTGTCAGTGGGAGGAATAGTGCCCCATTGTTTGGTGTCAGTGAATGGAATAGTGCCCCAAGGGCCAGATAAAGACCTCATATGGCCCTCAGGCTGCAGTTTGGAGACTGCTGTCCTAGACCAGTATGGACCTCTGTGAAGTCTATCGCCATGCTAGTGAAATACTATTAGCTCTACATATAACCTGACAAATTACCCAACTGTATGTTTGCTGTTTAAATTCTGTGCCAACCATTTGTTCTTGATATTATACCAGGTCTGGAAATTTAACACTCCGAGGAATCGTTGCAACCCACTTCTTCCCATAGAATTGTTCATTTTTATTAAGTGCCAACATATTCTGCTGTGCTGCACAGTAGTGGAATAAATCAAACCTAACTGCTGACAGATCAAGAACAGAACAAGATAGATGTAAGCAGGATAAAATGTTTTCTAGAATCTTAGAGAAACACAATAAAATGGACAGCATAGGCACTGATGTGATTTGTTTTTCATAGACTATATTTTTTATACGAGACATTATTATTATACGCGATTTATATAGCGCCAACCGTTTATGCAGCGCTTTACAATGTATAGGGGGGACAACACAATTACAGTACAATACAAAAGGTACAGGAGGGCCCTGCTCGTAGAGCTTACATTCTAAAGGGAGGGGGTTGTGGTACAAAAGGTAATAGCTGCAGAAAATGATTCGATGGGGGTGGCTTGGGGATAGTTGTTGCGTGGGTGTGGGATAGGCTTCCCTGAATAAATGAGTTTTCAGGGATCTCCTAAAAGTGGACAGGGTAGGGGCTGATCGGACATACTGGGGCAGGGAATTCCAGAGGATGGGAGAGGCTCTGGAGAAGTCCTGAAGGCGAGCATGGGAGGAGGTAACAAGGGAGCTAGAGAGCAGGAGGTCCTGGGAGGAGCGGAGGGGGTGATTTAGGTGACATCTGCAGATGAGGTTGGTGATGTAGCTGGGGAAGATGTTGTGAATGGCCTTGTATGTTATAGTTAGCATTTTGAATTTTTATACGGTGGGGTAGGGGAAGCCAGTGAAGGGATTGGCAGAGAGGAGCAGCAGTCACGGATCGATTAGTGAGGTGTATTAGTCTAGTAGCAGCATTCATAACAGACTGAAGGGGGCATAGCCTGCTTAAGGGTAGGCCATTAAGGAGAGAGTTGCAGTAGTCAAGGTGGGAAATAATCAAGGAGTGAATAAGCTGCTTTGTGGTGTCATTAGTCAGGAAGGGTCGAATTCTGGAGATGTTGCAGAGGTTAAAGCGGCAGGATTTAGCCAGTGATTGGATATGGGGGCTGAAGGAGGGGTCAGAGGTCAGAGACATGGGTGTATACCTATCAGCTGCTGGATGAATCTGACCACTTTGGTTTATAGATAACGGGGTATAGGTTAAAGCACTTGTACAATCAGACTCCGTGTAATAAACTTGTATATTATCAGATTTCTGCATTTGGTATTTTTTCTTAAAGTGTTACTAAACCAACAAGAGTAAAATCAGTCTATATATGATGTAAAGCATGCTTGTTATACTCACTGTGGAAGCTAAGGGGTTAATCCTCTGCAATGTGTAAAAAGGCTGTTTGATCCTGTCTTCTCTGATCCTTCCCTTCTTTCACTGTCCCCAAACCATCTCCTGATAGAACAGAACCTCCTTGGGGACACTGTGCACATGCTCAGTTTGGTGTGTATTGCTATAGAGTTTTTTTTTCTTGGGCAGATGCCTGTGATCAGCACAGGGCCAATCAGCACTGTCTACACAGAGGGTCTCCTCCTACAAGCTTTAACCAGACACTGATAGAAGTCACAGGACTGCTATATACTGCTAATAAGAAAAGGTATTTAGCAGTTTATATTTACTAAAATGATTGCATTTCCATGTTCTGTGTGAGACCAGATATAGTGAATGCAGGGTCCTGGGTTTAGTAACACTTTAATCACACAGGAACCAAATGTAAGATTTCCATCCTTTCCTCTTGGTCATCCAATGCTTTTCACAGTATGTTATAGTTAGTGAGATATTTCTCCTGATATGGCAAAAGATTACATTATGCCAATGGCCACTTGTGAACTCTTTTTCCTGACAGTCTTTCTGATGGTTTGTGCTAGGGATGTATTTTGCACTTATTGCAGTGGCTCCCTAGACCCGCATTGTGATTGTTCACGTTGATGACATGTTGTTACTGATCATTTGATGAGAATTATTGCCTGTCCTGTTGGAAAATCTTTTCATCTGGTATTTGCCAGTTTTTGGTATTTGGTCAATTTGCAATCCTTTTTGAACAGTGGTTATCATGAAAGTTTATCGAACCTTCGTTGTATCAGGACGTATTGAAAATCTTCTAGGCCAGGGGTCTCAAGCTGGCGGCTCTCCAGCTGTTACGAAACTACAAGTCCCATGAGGCATTGCAAGGCTGACAGTTACAAGCATGACTCCCACAGGCAGGGGTATGATGGGACTTGTAGTTTTGCAACAGCTGGAGGGCCACCAGTTTGAGACCCCTGTTCTAGGCTATGGCCAGCTTAAAGTGGAATGAAAGTTAAAATAAAAAGCATTGCTGGCAAGTAGGCATTTATTGCAGAAGAGACTTTGGGGTTTATTTACTAAAGTTGAAAAGTGCAAAATCAGGCTCACTTCTGCATAGAAACCAATCAGCTTCCAGGTTTTAATGGCAAAACTTAAAGGCGTTGTATACCCCGTTTTGACATTTTTACCTACAGGTAGGCCTATAATAATGCTTACCTGTAGGCGAAATGAACATCTCCTAAACCAGTACCGTTTAGGAGATAACCACCTTGCATGAACCCGCTGACGTCAGCAGCGCATGCACTCTGAAGGTCTGGCAGATGCTGCCAGAAAATCAGAGCTCCTTGCTGGAAAGAAGACTCCAGCGTGCATGAAGGGAGTGACGTCATCGCGGCTCTGGCCATTCACAGCGCTGGAGCCGCGAACCTGGAAGAAACACAGAGGGAACATGTCAGCTCCCTCAGCGGTGACTGGGAGGTGATGCCTGCGCTTCGTTCTAAGGTAAGTATTTTTCTAATGAGCTAGTATGTGGTGCATACTAGCTCATTATGCCTTTGCCTTACAGGTTTTTATTTTTGCGGGTATACAACCGCTTTTAATTGAATAGGCTGAGGTTATAAGCTGATTGCTTTTTATGCAGAAGTGAGCCTAATTTTACACTCTCCAGCTTTATTAAATAAACCCCTATGTATGTATCGTCTGCATTAAAAGCTGCTCTCTTGACTGGCAATAATGTGTTTTCTGAATGTATAGAGAGACATGCATACACAGCTTTACGTACATTCTTGGCATGTCTATGGTGCTGGGATGAATGAACTCCTATGAGTTACATCAGCTTGCCTCTCCATCAGGTTGGCTGAAGATGTTGAACTAGAACTTATGCCGCGTACATGCGGTCAGAATTTCGGCCCGCAAAAGACCGATGAGAGTTTTTCGTCAGGAAATGCGACCGTGTGTGTGCTCCATTGGACTTTTGCTGGGGGAATTCCAGCCAGCAAAAGATTGAAAGCATGCTCTCCATTTTTCGGTCGGGAAGTTCCTATCCGAAAATGCGATCGTCTGTGGCAATTCCTACGCATGCTAGGAAACAATTTGACGCATGCTCGGAAGCATTGAACGTCATTTTCTCGGCTCATCGTAGTTTTGTACGTCACCGCGTTCTTGACAGTCAGCGAACTTTTGCGTGACTGTGTGTATGCAAGGCAAGCTTGAGCGGAATCCAGTTGGAAAAGCTGTCATATATCTTTTTCGGACGAGAAAACCGATCGTGTGTACGTGGTATATGTTGCTGGTGGCGGTAACAGAGTGATGCAGGAGACCCTCGCATTGCTTGAGAAGGGCGCTTTGGCAGGTAAGTGTGCTATAAAGTGTAAATATGTTGTGCATACTTGCACATTATGGCATAAACCCTGGGCACTGGTAGCAGAGTTTAATGCTGAAGTTTAGGTGTGGCTTTTTCTTTTTTTTTGCATAATTACATTGGTCCATCTTGAACTAACGTAAGTATGCATATGCCATACCTGTGAGAACCCTGTGGAAGCTGATATTCACTGTAGTGGGCACCGCAGTTGCTAGAGTGATTGCCGCTAGCTTCCAGGTTCCATGTCAAGCGGCTGCCCTGCTGCATAGTGAACACTGGGAGACGCTCACTTGGCACAAGCGCCATTTAGAGAACACTGCATTTTTTCAATGAATGCAAAGCATGCTCTGATTGGACAAAGTTGAGAGATGGGTCAGTGACGTTACTAACTTCACCTCGTCCAATCAGAAAACACCTTGCATTCATTGAAAAAATGCGTTCCTGTGCGATTCTCATGGGATCCAGGTGCAGTGCAAATGAATGGTCTGAAATCGTGCCGGAACCACACCAAAAGTAGTGCGCGCGGCGCACTACTTTAAAACATACAGCAACTGGACGTGGCAATCTGGTGCAGGCATTATTAAAGCATTTATGGAATCCAGACAGTTCTAACTTTAGATTTAAAATGCTCAATATTGCCTGTGGCATTTGTTCGTATTTGAGATGCTTTTTGATTGCAACAATTTGGATCAATTTATGTTTTGTGCCGTATACCATGGGAACATGTACAAAACAATCCTTCCTACACAAATGTGACTAAATGAGTCTAAGCCCAACTCTGGGCAGAAATCTCCCCAGTATTACAGCAGTTATACGTTTCATTGGCAGAAGGAAAAAAAAAAACATTATGCTGGCTTTATTCTACAGCTGTCATAACTGTTCTTTTACATGCGGGTTGAAGAACTGATCCAGCTGTACACTCATCCCTACTTGGATGTATGAAAACACAGCCCCATACTCCTCAGACTCCCTGCAGGAGAGTAGGATGGAGATGTGACCAGAGTGCTGGGATCTTATGCCCTGTACACACAGGCGGACTTTTCGGCATCAAAGGTCCGACGGACTTTTGACAGAGTTCCGAGGGACTTGGGAACGAACGGACTTGCCTACACACGATCACACCAAAGTCTGGTGGTTTGAACGTGATGACGTACGACTGGACTAGAATAAGGAAGTTCATAGCCAGTAGCTAATAGCTGCCCTAGCATCGGTTTTCATCCGTCGGACTAGAATACAGATGAACAGATTTTTCGACCGGACTCGAGTCTGTCAGAAAGATTTGAAACGTGTTCCAGATCTAAAGTCTGATTTTCGACCGAAAAAGTCCGCTGCAGGTCCGATGAGACCCACACACGGTCGGATTGTCCGATGGATTTGTCCCGTCAGACCAGTCCGGTCAAAAAGTGTGTACACATTACATTACTAAAGGGGGCACAGTATAACAGCGGAAACATTTTTGTAAGGTCCTCTCCTGTCTCCTTCTCCATCCCAGTTACATAATCGCAAAAAAAATATTTGTAAAGTACATTTTTTATTTGCTAAATGATGTAGTCATACCTGGATGTCCCGCCCTCCTGACCTTCAATAAAGATGACAGTGGGCCAAAGGGAGAACATTTGCTTCAAACAACACAACGCTGGACTCCATGGTCTAGTAAGTTAAAGCGGGGGTTCACCCACACCGCCCCAAAAAAAAAAAAAATTAAAAGCCAGCAGCTGCAAATACTGCAGCTGCTGACTTTTAATACATGGCCACTTACCTGTCCCAGGGTCCAGCGATGTCGGCAGGGGACGCCGAGAACCCGCTCGGTTCTCGGCAGCTGCCGCCGCCATCCTAGGTGAGGGAATCAGGAAGTGAAGCATTGCGGCTTCACTTCCCGGTTCCCTACTGCGCATGGGTGAGTCGCGCTGCGCGTCCCAAGTGGTCCCCGCTCTCTCCTGGGAGCTGTGTGTTCCCAGCAGACAGCGCGGTGGGGACAGGAAGAGGCATAGACTCCCTTGGGAGTCTATGCCAGAAGTGGGTGCAAATACCTGTCTTAGACAGGTATCTGCACCCCCCTCCCCCCTGAAAGGTGCCAAATGTGACACCGGAGGGGGGGGAGGGTTCCGAAAAGCGGAAGTTCCATTTTTGTGTGGTACTCCGCTTTAAGTTTTTTTTTATTGTTTTGTTTTTTTTTTTTTTGCCAAGGACACGTTAGGGATTTTTATATTTTTTTGAGGTGCTAGGCAAACTAGAGTTTCTCATTTAAGTGGAAACAAAAGGATGCTTATTCTCCTTTCCTCCAACAGTCCCCGCCCCTCGCCATCTTTATTGGCTGGCACGGGATAACGTTACTCCTGTACATGTGCGGCAGCCAGTCATTCCAGCACACCGGGTTCAGCCTGGCGCTGTAAGCTGATCTGTGCATGCGCAGCTCCGTTTACGTGCCAGAGATCACTGCAAGCAGGCAGCTTAGTGCATACTGTTACAGAAGCGCCATTGCATGTCTCTTCTGTAATAATAGCCTGCCTCCTTGTCGTCTGTCCTAAAGACTTCGGCTCCACTTTAAGTTAGAGCAACCTTTCTAACAATTCATTTCTAATAATTACCTACATTATACTTGAATATTATTGATGTGATGAAATACTACTCTTTTTTTCTAAAATTATTCCATTTAAATTATAGGATATTTTTAGTCAAGATAGTAAATGGGTGTTTTCTGTTGGTAAAATGCCAGCATCTTAGGTGACTGTTCTAATTTGAGGTTTCCTGTAGGAGGCTGGAACACCCAAAAGAATAAACAATGACATATACGGTATGTATAAAAATATGCTACCAAGCAAATGTCTTGCTGCCCATACAACCAATCATTGTTTCATTTTGTAGTTGGCAGTGCATAATAATAATAATTGGAAACAAATTAGTTGTTGTGTGCACACATCTACACGATGAGATTATAGGATGAATGATCGTCAATTTTTTTTTCACATGCTAATCTCAGATCGAATCTGATGAGTTTACTAAAGTCACGAAAATTTGCGTTCAACAGAATAAAAATTCGGAAGTGAAAATCGTACTATCTGGCATCGTATGAAAAATTTTTTCGTGCATGTCCAATCAAATAATATTGGATGAACCGTCCCGATTGGCTCTCGAAAGCTCTGTACTAACTATGAAATTATCGTACGATCGCTTCGAAATCTGTATTTTTCGTACGATTTTCTGATGGTGTGTTAAATAATCTCCCTTGTATATTTTTTCTGGTTTTCCGTAGCATGCCTGCAAAAAGTTCAATCGGTGTTTGGGGCTGCAAACTAAAGCAAGTGCTGGTCAAAAAGTACAGTGTACAAGGTATTCTATGGGGGGCTCCAGGCTCCCGAGTATGGTGCATCCAAAATGCAGCATGCATTAGTGTAGGAGCACAAGACTAAACACATTGCAGAACTCAATAGGAGTTAAAAGATGCATGAATCACAGATTTTACCCACATGGACATGCAGCTAATGCTGGTAAATATGCCTTTCAGCTTTGTGGTTTGCTCACAGCCCCCTTATCCTGCATTTTTCATCTGCAAATATTTTTGTATGATCTCCGAAAAAAAATTCCTCTATCTCTTATGCAGCCATTTAGTTGAATGAAAAAAAAAAAAGATCCAATTCTCCCATCCACGCATTTGAGATGGATGGGGGAATCACTCCTGCTGTGCCATTGTGTTCTGATGGTGGGCAGTCTTCCCCGCCATCAGAATACACTGATCAGAGCTGCCAGCTATAGCCGGTTCAGTGACGCTGATCGTGTGGAATTTTTCCAACAAGCTGGTTATAGAGAAGTGTATCAATAGTTCGACTTGTGTACAACAAGCCTGCCCATACATGGATCGAAATTGGCTGGTCCCTGCTGAACTGGCCACATTTCAATCCATGTGTGGCTGGCTTTAGAGTACTGGCTACTGCTTACAAAGTGTCAAACCTGGACAAGTCCAGTGAGCCAGAAAATGCTTTTGGACTGATCGTATGATAATCTGATTGTTAGTACACAGCTTTCGAGAGCCGATCATGGCAGTTCATTCAACAATATCCGAAGGGACAAGCATGAAAACTTTACTCGTGGTATACCAGATTGTACAATTTTCGTTTTCATCAGTACAGTACATAGTTAGGTTGAAAAAAGACACAAGTCCATCTAGTTCAACCATAAAAATAAATAAATAAACAAAATAAAAAATATCATACAATCCCATATACCCACAGTTGATCCAGAGGAAGGCGAAAAAACCCCCCCAGAAAAGCATGATCCAATTTGGTACAGCAGTGGAAAAAAATTCCTTCCTGATCCACCAAGAGGCAATCGGATTTTCCCTGGATCAACTTTACCTATAAATGTTAGTACCCAGTTATATTATGTACAAAGGAACTTATTATGTACTTTAGGAAAGTATCCAGGCCTTTCTTAAAGCAATCTACTATGCTGGCCAGAAGCACCTCTGGAGGGAGTCTACTGCACATTTTCACAGCTCTCACTGTGAAGAAACCTTTCCGTATTTGGAGATGAAATCTCTTTTCCTCTAGACGTAAAGAGTGCCCCCTTGTCCTTTGTGTTCACTGTAAAGTGAATAACTCAACACCAAGTTCACTATATGGGCCCCTTATATATTTATACATGGTGATCATATACCCCCTTAATCTCCTCTCCAGTATTTGTTTTATACAAAATTTATATGGCACCAACAGTTTGTGCAGTCCTTTACAGTCCTTAACCACTTCCCGCCTGCCATATAGCAATATGACGTGCGCAAAGTGGTTCTGTTATACTGACCGGACGTGGCGATCATTGATGTGGTGTGTCAGTCTGACACACTGCATCTCCGATCTGGGTAAAAAGCCTCTGACGGAGGCTCTTTACCATGTGATCATCTGTGTCCAATCACAGCTGATCATAATGTAAACAGGAAAAGACGTATATCGGCTTTTCCTCTATCACCTCTGACAGACGCAATTAGAGGAGAGCCAATCAGCTGCTCTCCTGATTGGGGGGGGGGGGTCTGCGCTGATTGATTATCAGCGCAGCCCCCCCCAGGGATGCCACCCATGGCCGCCAGGGTTGCTGACCATGGATGTCCACCCAGGACCACCAGGTATGAACTTTAGAGGTGACCATTGTAGATGCCAATCAGTAAAGCCTGCCAGTGCCTCTTCATCAATGCTGCCTATTAGTGCCCATCAGTACCACCTATCAGTGCTGCATATTAGTGCCTCATCAGTGCCACCTCACCAGTGCCCATTAGTGCCGCCTTATCAGTGCCCGTCAGTGCAGCCTCATCAGCTCCCATCAGTGAAGGAGAAAAATTACTTATTTACAAAATTTTATAACAAAAACAAAGACAAACTTTTTTTTTTTTTTTCCCAAAAAACAAAAACCTAGTGGTGATCAAATACCAGCAAAAGAAAGCTCTATTTGTGGGAACAAAATCATAACAATTTTGTTTGGGTAAAGTGTTACATGACCGTGCAATTGTCATTCAAAGTGCGACAGCGCTGAAAGCTGAAAATTGTCCTGGGCAGGAAGGGGGGAAAGTTGCCCAGTATTGAAGTGGTTAAATAACAAGTTTGGCCCGTGTACACTCGCAGGTTCATATAACGCCATTGAAATGTCCATGGACAGAATGTGATATAAAGAACAAATCTCTAGGCTGGTGATGAAAGCTTTTGATATCCTGGGCCATAAGGCATATGTAGTGAGAGGGACACTACAGGAATGTTAGAACATGTTTTTATTTTGTGTCCTCGCACATTTTATCCAGCATCATCTGAATGTGAAGTTGTTTACAGTGGTGGGGGAAATGGTTTAGCAATGAATACACGGCTTTTATTGCGCAAATTATATAACCCTGTTTACTTCAGGCTGGGATTTTGGGTGTAGTAGGCAGTTTAACCCTTTCATGACTAAGCCTATTTTTGAAATTCGGTGTTTACAAGTTAAAATCCGTATTTTTTGCTAGAAAATTACTTAGAGCCCCCCAAACATTAAATATATTTTTTAGCAGAGAATCTAGAGAATAAAATGGAGATTGTTGCAATATTTTATATCACACGGTATTTGTGCAGCGTTTTTTTTAAACGCAAATTTTTGGGAAAAGGGACACTTTCATGAATTTAAAAAAAACAAACAAACAGTAAAGTTACCCCAATTTTTTTGTATAATGTGAAAGATGATGTTACGCCGAGTAAATAGATACCAAACATGTCACACTTTATAATTGCACGCACTCGTGAAATGGCGTCAAACTACGGTACCTAAGAATTTCCATAGGCGACGCTTTAATTTTTTTTTACGGTTACCAGGTTAGAGTTACAGAGGAGGTCTAGTGCTAGAATTGCTCTCGCTCTGACGATCGTGGCGATACCTCACATGTGTGATTTGAACACCGTTTACATATGCAGGCGCGACTTCCGTATGCGTTTTCATTGCTGCACGAGCTCGTGGGGATGGGGGCGCTTTAAAAAAAATTTTTTTTTCTTATTTATTTCATTTATTTTTATATTTATAAATTGTGTTTAAAAAAAAAAAAATTGATGACTTTTATTGCTGTCACAAGGAATGTAAACATCCCTTGTGACGGTAATAGGTGGTGACAGGTACTCTTTATGGAGGGATCGGGGGTCTAAAAGACCCCCGACCCCTCCTTTGCACTTCAAAGTATTCAGATCGTCGAAAAAGGCGGATTCTGAATACTGTGTATTTTTTTTTAAACCGGCGCCATTGACAGCTGAGTAAATGGGAAGTGACGTCATAACGTCGATTCCGTGTTTACAATTAGGAGACTGGAACGAAGCCGCCCACAGCTTTGTTCCAGTCCGCCCCCAGCCGCCGGAGGCGGCCGATTGGTCATCGATGGAACGGGAGGCCCGGTAAGAGCCCATTCACACCTGAGCGTTTTGTAGCTTGAAGCCTGAAGCTACAAAACGCTGGAGGGGAAAAAATCCATTATTCTCTATGGAGATGGTTCACATCTCCACTCCAAAACGCCTGAAGCCCTACGCCTGAAGCTCAAACAAGTTCTGGACCCTATTTTGTCGTGCGAATTGGGCAGATTTGGGCGTTTTTCGGCTTTTTACATTGGTGACCTTTTGCCCTGCACAAAATTGTGGTAAAAACCGCCGCAAAATCGCAGTAAAGACCACCGCAAAATTGCGCGATTTTCTGCCTGAAAACGCCAAGCTCAGGTGTGAATGGGGCGTAAGAGCGGCGAGAGGCGGAGGGAGGGGGGGATGCCCCCTCCCGCTCCTGCGGTATAACAGCCGAGCGGCTTTTAGCCATATCGGTTATTATACCAGGAAAGCCGATCGCCCGCTCTAAACAACGGTACCGGGATAATGCCTGCAGCTGCGGGCATCATCCCGGTATAACCCCGGAAAGCCAAGTACGCACATCTGCGTACGCTCGGCGGGAAGGGGTTAAAAAAAAGAAAGAAAAGGAGAACCCTCCACTTGCTATGGGAGGTTGCAATATAGGAACATTAAATACAATTCATACACTTATTCTTTGTAAGCGCAGTTTTCATCATGCCTTGTGCGTTTTATTAATATTCTTATTATTTTAGCATTTCTTTTGCAACTTCCTATGTTGTAGACTAGAACAGCAGTTAGTGTCATGAAGTGGTAATATTTTCTGTATAGCCACTATAATACTCCATGCTGACATCCCAGCTTGTATAGAATAGAGATAAGCCTTGTAAATTACAGAGCGCATTTATTGCCTCCCAGCTCTATTAAACCATCACTGGCAGATGTCTTCATTAAAACATTCTATAGGACCCGGAGGTCAGACTTCATCTCATAGCATTATAGTAAGTGATTTGAATTCTGAAAATGTACATAGAAGAACATACACTTGAGAAATACATTTTTCATTTGTCAGCTTCCTCCATTGCAGCGTAGGTGGTGATTACATTTAAACTGCCGCCCTATTAATCGCATATGTTTATTAAATAAAGCAATTTAAAAACTATTATGACAGCTGCATAATACTATATCTGCAGCTCTGTTTGTTTTTTTTACAGTGTTTGCATTGTTTTGCATGTTTATACATGGATATTGGATTACTTTTCTTTTACTTTTCTTTTACTGTAGATTTAAAATGGTATTTCAGAAATAAGGGGAATACAAGAATGCTAAGTTTTAGGCTCGGTTCACACTGCGGCGATGCGGGAACCTTGCGAAAAATCCACTGCGGGTTCCCGCATCGCATGTCTCCCAGCGGCAGTTCACACTGCCCTATGCAAACTGCCGTTTTTCATGAATCGTTTTTCTCTTTAGACGGGTTTGTTGCATAATTTGCTGATTACACTAAAATTGCTTATTACCATCTTAGCAGACTTGACCTTGCACTTGATGTCTGTATTGCCCTGCTAGTGCAATGTCTGCTCTTTTCTGCTATATAGACTTCAGCAGCTATTAAAGACCTGCCAGTGCCAAGTTCATTTATACCAATCCCTGCCAAAAGTCTCTTTAATGTGCCTTAAAATGCTGAAAAATGTATGACATCAGTAACGCTGCCAGGCCCTAGAACATTCTTGAAACAGGTTTTTTTTTTCAGTGTCCGATCCCATTACATGTTCTTGGCAGCGGTGCACTTTCATTTTGGGCAGGGGAAATGAAAGAGTGATCACAGGGGTTTCCATTGCAGACATGCTGTTATATTTCTGTATAATCACAGTGTCACTCAAGAAAAGATTTCTACAAGTAACTGGACAGGACTACTTTCCTCTTCCCCGTGCTGCTAGTTACTTTCTAGAAAACACAAGCAGATTGAAAAATCTATTTTATCCATTTACTGGAATGATTGGTACTTGTATGCGTCCGATACAGCAAGGCGTATTTACATTGGTGCAATATGGCCTTGGCCAGTTTAAATTATGATTCTGGTACTTTAACCACTTGCCAACCGGTTCACGCCCATATACGTCGACAGAATGGCTCTCCTGTGCAAACTGACATACCTGTACGTCAGTTCGTAAAAGTAGGATAGCGGACTCGATGTCCACCAGCGGCCTGCGATCACGGCGAGGAGTGGTAGAACGGGGCACTGCCTATGTAAACAAGGCATTTCCCTGTTCGGCCTAGTGACTCGACAGGGATCTACTGTTCCCAGTGATCGGGAGCAGTGATCTCTGTCATGTTTCGGTAAGCCCATCCCCCCTACAGTTAGAACACCTAGAGGAAACACACTTAACCCCTTGATCGCCCCCTAGTGTTAACCCCCTCCCTGCCAGTGTCATTTTTTCATTGATCGGTGCATTGTTATAGCACTGATCAATGCAATAATGTCACTGGTCCCCAAAAAGTTTAATTTAGGGTCAGATTTGTCCGCTGCAATGTCGCAGTCCCACTAAAAATTGCAGATCGCTGCCAATACCAGTAAAAACAATAATGAAAAAGAAAATCCCTAAATCGATCTTGTAGTTTGTAGACGCGATAATCTTTGCGCAAACCAATCAATGTACGCCTGTTGCGATTTTTTTTACATTTTTTTACCCAAAAAATATGTAGAGCAATAAATATCAGCCTAAACTGCTGAATAAACTCATTTATTTATTTATTTATTTATATATATATATATGTGTGTGTGTGTGTGTGTGTATGTATGTATGTATATATATATTTATATATGTGTGTGTATGTATATATATTTATATATAATTTTTTGGGGGGGATATGTATTATAGCAGAAAGTAAAAAAAAAAAAATAGTTTTCTTTTCATAATTGTCGCCCTTTTTTTTGTTTGTAGCGCAAAAAATTCAAACAGCAGAGATCAAATACCATCAAAAGAAAGCTCTATTTGTGGGAAAAAAAGGACGTAAATTTTGTTTGGGTACAACGTCGCAGGACCGCACAATTGTCAGTTAAAGCGACACAGTGCCGTATTGCAAAAAATGCTCTGGTCATTAAGGAGACAAATTCTTCTGTGGTTAAAGTGGTTGTAAAACCATGTAAGAAAAAAAAAACCTGCAAGACAAAGACATAATGAGCTAGTAAGCATCGCATACTAGCTCATTAAGAAATACTTACCTTAGATTGAAGCTGTTGCAACGGTCCCCGTACACCTCTGTGGCCGGCGACATGTCTCGTGGTGTTATCTCCGGGTTCGTGGTTTCCGGTGCTGTGATTGGCCGGAGACGTGATGACGTCAGTCATGGCACAGGCCCTTTAGAAATGGCACGATTGAGCTGTTTCTTCAGTGCGCATGCGCTGATGATGTGAGCGCAACCGTATATGGTAAATATCTTCTAAACCGTGCAGATCTTTACAGTACCTACAGGTAAGCCTTATTATACGCTTACCTGTAGGTACAAGTGGTGTAACAGAGTTTACAAACACTTTAACTAGCATTCTTTTATTGCTACACTAACAGCTTATAGTAGCCAACCCATGTAGGTGGTAAAGACTCCCTGTCTTTAGACTATTCACTTTACTAAGATTATATGTCCATTTAACTTTTATTATTTACTTGTAAAAGCTTTGCTTGTAGAGATATACTTAAAACTTTAAGGCAGAGGCCATAGATGATGTGATTTTCTTTCCTGCAACTACGGGTTGCAGGAAAGAAAATCGCTTGATTCTGCCATCAGCACAGTCGGCGTAGATCGTGGCTTACCTCCGCAGCGTTATTGTGTTCTGCCGGCGGGGAGCCTTCCCTGCTGGCAAAACTCGATTACTGCTGGTG
The DNA here is from genome assembly GCA_037952925.1 of Lithobates clamitans. Classification (NCBI taxonomy): domain Eukaryota; kingdom Metazoa; phylum Chordata; class Amphibia; order Anura; family Ranidae; genus Lithobates; species Lithobates clamitans. Next base: position 72,997 of record JBBGZY010000613.1, read on the forward strand.
GCTGAAGCTGCCGGCAGTAATCGCTTGCAATAAATCCAACAGGCTGGTAGTACTGAAGTCGATCGATGGATCCACTTCAGTAGAACCAGCCTGTCCATAGGTGAATCTCAGTCGGTCCCTGCTGAACCGGCCAATATTCAATCCACCCATGGCGGGCTTAAAGTGGAGTTCCACCCAAAAGTGGAACTTCCACTCATCAGATTCCTCCCCCCCTCCGGTGACACAGTTGGCACCTTTCAGGGGGGAGGGGGGTACAGATACCTGTATATTACAGGTATCTGTACCCACTTCCGGCATAGATACCCGCAGAATCTGCGGGTATTTACGCCACTTCCTGCTCCCTCCCCACTGCCTGCTGGGAAACACACGGGTCCCAGAGGCAGCAGGGACCATCCGTATTGCGCTGCGCGACTCGCGCATGCGCAGTAGGGAACCGGGAAGTGAAGCCGCACGGCTTCACTTCCTGATTCCCTTACCGAAGATGGAGGCGGCAGCACCCGAGGACGGAGAGACGCTTCGGCCTCGGGTGCCGACATCGCAGGCGCCCTGGACAGGTAAGTGTCCATGTTTTAAAAGTCAGCAGCTGCAGTATTTGTAGCTGCTGACTTTTAAAAAAATTTTTTTCGGTGGTGCTCCGCTTTAAGACTGTTGTTGGGACTGAGGCCACCATCTTGAATGTGAAGTCACAGCCCCAGTAGACTCAGAGCCGTCACATAAATGACACGCTATAATATTTCCCTTCATTCCTCCCAGCATTTATACATAAAAGGTTATGTACAGAAGTAAAAGGGATAAGCAGAGAAGCTGGGCCAGACTGTAATTAGACTCTAACCAGAAGAGGAGAACTCTAGTGCAAGTGAATAAAACATTATACAGTATATGTAAAGAAAAATGCTGCAAGTATTCATTTGAAACCTTTAGATTGTTTTGCTTTTACCTGCAATTTTTTAAATTGTCCACAAGGTCTCTTAAACAGTGTAGTTGGCCGAATGTGGCTTTTTTTGTAAACTTTGGAAAAACACAAGTGTTAAACCAGAGCTCCACCCAAAAGGCACTTTTTGGCACTTTTTGGGGGGAGGGGGATTGGGTACCTAGTTTTAAAAGGTACCTGCTCCCACTTCCTGGGAAAGATCACTGATTGGCAAACTATGACATTTCCGGCCCCTCCTCCTTCCCCCGCTGCCTTTCTGGGACACACAGAAGCGCAGCGTGACTTGCCCATGCGCAGTAGGTAACTGGCTGTGAAGCCCGAAGGCTTCACTGCCGATTTCTCTTACTTACAATGCTTGCACCCGAAGCCAATTCGGCTCTGGGGTGTCAACATGGGAGGATCCCTGGACAGGTAAGTGTCCTTTTTATATTAGAAGTCATCAGCTACAGTATTTGTAGCTGCTGGCTTTTAATTTAATTTTTTTACAGACTGGAGCTCCTCTTTAACTATCCCTAGCATGGTTAGCTATGCAGGTCCGAGATTCAGAGTAGGTTCACACTGTAGCGATGCGGGAACCAGCGCGATTCCAGCACCGGTTCCCACTTCGCATCCCTCTCGCAGGCAGTTCACACTGCCCTCTGTGATCCGCTGCGGGTGTCAATACAATGTTAATGACACCCCCAGATCGGTTCACAGATTGCAGTGTGAACTGTGGATTCGGACAGGAATTGGATCGCATAGGTGAGAACACCCATGCGATCCAATTCCAAAAAAAAAAAGGTCCCTGCACCTTTTTTGTGCGAATCCAATGCGAGTTCAGCCATACAACTGTATGGCTGAACTCGCATCGTACATACATCGCATGCGATTGGCACCGCAGTGCGGGTGCGAATGCTTGCGATGTCTGTGTTCGCTATAGTGTGAACTGCTCAAGGTACAGCTCTAAGCAGACACTGTGAGGTTGATTTACTAAAACTGGAAAGTGCAAAATCTGGTGCAGCTCTGCATAGAAACCAATCAGCTTCCAGTTTTTTTTTTTGTTTTCAAAGCTTAATTGAACAAACTCAAGTTAGAAACTGATTGACTACCATGCCCAGCTGCACCAGATTTTGCACTCTCCGATTTTAGTAAATCAACCCCAGTGCGTCCAGCTCCGTTCACCCATCCTTGCAAACCTGTAAAAATGGAAGCTGAGAGTGAATCTGTACACTCCCTCCGTCTTCATTGATAAAAACAGGCACAGCTCCACACTGCCCTGTATGGGCCAGTTCGCCCGATTTTAAATGAGCCCTAAATGATGTTTTTTTGCATGGATATTTTACAACCACAAAAATGTTCGGCACATTTTTTTTTTTTTTTTTGTACTAAAGATGGATTCCCTTTTCCTCCTTTTTTTTTTTTTTTTAAAACTAAGGCAGTATTGTAAAAAGAGTGTTTAAATGATAAATGCTAATGTTAATGCAAGCATCCATTAAAGAAGTCTAAAAGTAAACAATGCACATGGGTGGCCACACTGCATAATGACAAATGCTATAGTTTGTGTAAGCAAAACATACATTTTAAAGATAAATAGTAAAAAAAAAAAAATCCCAAACATAATCTAGCTGTAAGGTGCTGTACTTTCTATGTGCATCTTGTTAGCGTTACCATCAGGGTCCCTATGCCTTAAGCTGGTCACGTGTTACGTTGGCCATAGATGGGTGCGTTTTTTTTTGTTTTTTTTTATAGTAAAAAAATACCCAGTCCCCCCCCCCCCCCATCCACACATTCTATGTGGAAGGAGGAATCCTCCCCGCTGTGCCATTGTATTCTGACCGTTGGGAGGGTCAGATTACACTGATCAGCACTCCAGCCACCAAATTTTGCACTCTCCATTTTTAGTAAATCAACCCCATTGAATAGATTGTTAGAAACCCTCACACTACTTTTAACACGCGGCGAGCTTACGGCTCGGTTCACACTGGTGCTCTGTGCGAGATCGCATGTCATTCGCACAGCACTGCAAATCACATGCGACGTCTGTGCGATGCAAACTTAGCCATACTTAGCCACACTTAGCCATACTTTTAACAGGCGGCGAGCTTGCGGCTCGGTTCACACTGGTGCTCTGTGCGAGATCGCATGTCATTCGCACAGCACTGCAAATCACATGCGACGTCTGTGCGATGCAAACTTAGCCATACAGATTGTATGACTGAATTCGCATCGCATTCGGCCCAAAGTCTTAAAGGCAGGAAACTGGCCTTTTTTGTTTGGAGACCCCTGGTTGAGATGCATTTGGAATGTATTTAGCTGATAAGTTTAGTTGGGTTTTAATAAAACTTTGCATCCTCTGACCCCATTCAGTCCATGTATAATCTATAGTCTTTTTTTTCCCCTTGATAGAGTAAAAAAAAAAAAAAAAAAAAAAAAAGAAATGCCAATTGAAAGAAAGCGGTTGAAAAAATAATATAGAATTCATCAGGGTAGAGTGTTAGTCAGTCAAGTGGTCACAACACTGAAAACGTGAAAAATGCCTGGTAAGGAATGGGGTGTAGTAAAACCATTTCAGGCCCCTTTCACACTGCCGCCACTTAAAAGTCACGCGATTATGACGCGATTTCAACTTGATTTCAGGGAATGCCTGTGTAAACTTGAGATCTATGAACCTCAACTCGCATAAAAGTCAGGCCAAAGTAGTAGAGGGACTACTTTTGCAGTCGGCACGACTCGACGTCGCATATATATGGTTATCATTGGAAATCATGGGGAACGACTTGTCATGTGACTTTGCAGTCCCAAGTCGCATACGTGTGAAAGGGGCCTAACTTGCTCTGATCACTGAGGGTAGTAGTGGGTGTCCTGCTCTTCTTCACCACATATTTCCTATTTCATATTAGAAAACCATTTGTTTTTAAGATCGCACAGGATGTGGAGCCTTGGTTATCAGCCGCTCTGTGTCTTTTTTTAACAAATCACATGTTTACTAAGCAAATGACTGAATTTCCCCAGATGGCTTCTTGAAAAAGCTGCTTTAACGTCAAGTACACAGTGAAATTCTGAACCTAAAAGTAAATAGCCTTTTGCTCTTGTTTACTTCCAATGCAACAATGCAGGCAGGTGCTGCAGGGAGAGGTCTGCATGGTGTATGGCCAGGGTTCTATTTGTCAGCCAACAATCCAATGAAAGCTCTATTCTGTGTAACAAAGAGCAGGAAGAGCTTGGCAGTTTTTGTTTTTGAAGGATTTTTTCCAGGCATTACCTAAATTTGACCCCAAGCCTCCCTCTTCCCCTATAAAGTGTGTCCAAACATTGTTTTTCTTTCTTTTTTTACATGCTAGTAAAAGCAGCTACTGGGTGCAGAACCTATTGATGTAGGCATGCCCCCCAGAACTACATCTCCCAAGAACCCTTTCACTATACACATTGCATGGACGGGTATTTGGGGGTCCAGGCAGCAGCATTGTTTTTCTGACAAATCAAAGTATGCAGACGGAGAGGGACGGAGAACGCTAGGCTAAGGGGGGATTCTGTAGTCCAGCAGGAAAGAACTAGGCAGGGCTGACAACACTGCTTGGGATTTCAGTGCAGCAAATACACCCAAACAACATCTTAGGAGCTCTCTGAATTTTTGGCAGAATGTTCCAGTATTTTTCTATACTTGCATCATTTATAAAGGGATGAAACATGAGGAAATGTTCATGTTTTGTAGATATATACAGAATATTTTGTGTTTTGTTCAGACCCACACTTTAAAAGGAACCTGTCAGGTTGTTGTTGTTGTTGTGTGTGTGTTTTTTTGTTTTTTTTTTGGAAGGTGCGTGTTCGTGACACTTGCTTGCCCCAACTTAAATGCACACCAGATAGTATAGGATAAATATGACCACTTTTGAGCATGCATCTACAAAAACAGGTCAGCAATGACAGTTCCCCTATTCCCATCAGTTCATATTGAAGCAGAAAACCTATTATGTCTATTGATAAAATATCATCATACAGTGCATATTGTTTGTGCCTTCCTGTACTTCTTTGTACAGCAGACTGGCCATACACTGTAAGAATTTTGTCAGGTTCCTGATAAACTGGATGAAATTTGCTTACTGGGTGTCAGTTTTTATTGCTGTCTGTGCCCCTGTAGCGTCACATATGGCAACCCATCACATTTGGCTACCCGCTGGACTGCGAATGCGCGCCACCGCCATATGCGTTCCAACACTGTGGCGATCTGTGCTTGCGCAGAATTTTGTGGTCATACCCCTGAGTCCATGTTCAAGCCCCACCATCCAAGTGGACATAGAGTTAGATTATAATTATGCCAAGCGAAGCAAGGCCATGCCCAAAGCGTGGCGAGGGGCCCTGTTGCAAAGTGGTGTCTTACAGCAGTGTTGGAACGCATATGGCGGCGTCGTGCATGCGCACTCCAGCAGGTAGCAAAATGTGATGGGTCGCCACATGTGACGTGACACCCCCGTTAGGGAGAGCCACCCTCTCTCTTTGTCCTGTTTACCATTATCATTGAAAGTGAAAGAAAAAGTCCCAAATTTTGGGATGTTCCCAGAAAAGTAATAGAGGGGAAATCTTTCAATGGGGATACTAGTTCTGGTGACCTTGGGGTCCCCCAAGGAATTCCCTCAATTTGCAGGGATTTCCTCTAGTTTCCTGTTTTAGCAATGGGACAGGAAGTGAAGGGAAATATCTGCAATGGGACAGGAAGTGAAGGGAAATCTTTGCAATGGGACAGGAAGTGAAGGGAAATCTCTGCAATGGGACAGGAAGTGAAGGGAAATCTTTGCAATGGGACAGGAAGTGAAGGGAAATCTCTGCAATGGGACAGGAAGTGAAGGGAAATCTCTGCAATGGGACAGGAAGTGAAGGGAAATCTTTGCAATGGGACAGGAAGTGAAGGGAAATCTCTGCAATGGGACAGGAAGTGAAGGGAAATCTCTGCAATGGAACAGAAAGTGAAGGGAAATCTCCGCAATGGGACAGGAAGTGAAGGAAAATCTCCGCAATGGGACAGGAATTGAAGGGAAATCTCCGCAATGGGACAGGAATTGAAGGGAAATCTCTGCAATGGGACAGGAATTGAAGGGAAATCTCCGCAATGGGACAGGAATTGAAGGGAAATCTCCGCAATGGGACAGGAAGTGAAGGGAAATCTCTGCAATGGGACAGGAAGTGAAGGGAAATGTCTGCAATGGGACAGGAAGTGAACAGAACTCTCTGCAATGGGACAGGAAGGGAAATCTCCGCAATGGGACAAGAAGTGAAATTTCCGCAGTGAGACACAAATGGCAAAAAAAAAAAAAAAAATCTGTAGGGTTATAACCCTTCCTTGCTCTATCCAAAATGAAAATAAAAGTTTTGCTTATACTTCTACTTTTAAATATGTACTTTTTCTGTCATAGTATCTCCTCCTTCTTTGATTAAGATCTCTTCTTCTGAATGGTGTCACCGCTTAAATATAACTTGAAGGAATAAGGCAGAGGAGCACCGCTGTAATGTAGTGTTACTAGAAAGGAATCTAGTCTGGCTGGATCATCTGCTGCCATTGGCATTAACAATTGGTTGGCCAATTCTGTGAAGACACGCGGAGGATCTGACAATGAAACTGAAATTATATATATATATATATATATATATATAATGCTACAGGTAGGAAGCTGCATACTAATCTATCTTAATACACGTGTCAGCCATGTGCCTTTAACCTGAACTATCACAAATTGGAAAAAGAAAGTGAGCTTTTAGAACCCCTTTCCATTTTTACTTTGCGGGTCGTTTTAACCCTTTTTCGGACGCTAGCGGGGGTTAAAAGCACTCCGATAGCGTCCGAAAACCTCCGCAAAAACGATGGTCAAAAATAGCAGCACTTTACCGCCGATGCCCCAGTGTGAAAGAGGCCTTAGTGACCAGATCAGCAGGTGAAAACAGAGGGGAAAAAAAGCATAAGAAAGGAAAACGAATGCAGCCACCACATCTTATGATTGATAAGCTACAATATATAATATTTTTGGTTTGAAGTTTAGTGCTGATGTGCCAATCTTAGACTAGTCATGTCTGGTCAAAATGCACATTTCACAGTGCTTATGGAAATGATTAGGGTGGGAAGATAACAGGTACATGAAATGGCGTATGTATGTGGCTTTCCAAGCAACCAGATCTACTTGGGATATTTACTAAAGCATTTGAAGATTCACTACAAAACAAATTCCTGTTTATTTTATCTAGACACGATTTGGTATTCAAAGTGAGCCCAACTCCGATATCCAGACACCTTGAATAGGCAGGTCTTGTCCAGACTGGGCTGCATTTGTATGTGGAGGGAAAGTTTCCCTCCATGAGTGAGGTGACTGGAGGAGAGGTGAAGATTGATTGCAGAACTAAAGGTGTTGTATAGAAAATGGAAACAAGATGCCTTTAAGCTGAACTCCTCTACCTATAAAACTTCCCCATACAGCAACTCTGTAAAATGTTTCATTGTACTGATTGCTGCAGTAAAGCGACGTGTCTTCTTAGTTAGATAGCATTGAACTACTAACGATTTAATAATACCTCCTATATTGAGTAATAATATACAATCAGGAAGATGACAAAATCTAATGACAGACTGAGGTGTAAAGGTAATAGCAGGAAAGCATTTTACAATGTAAATGTTCTACATCTGTGATCAGTGTGAACAATGTCAATGTATTTTATAGGAATTCGGTCGCCGAGTGTTCCAGATTAGAGATATTCTGAATGCATTAACATGAACTTCAGGCATGCTGTTTATTACATTGGTCTAGCTTGGCACACTGCAATTATACCTATCTCATTTCTGAGCGATCGCTGAAGAAGCTGCAAATCACTTTAGTATTCGCCGATACGATAGTGAGGCCTGGTTCGCAGAACCCACCCAAATGGCACCCATGCATTTTGCCAGCGTTTAGGAATCGTGGCAAAAGGCATGGGGGCCATTTTGCTGCGATTTGTCACGGGACAGACTGTGTGGGAATCACGGCAAAACATGTGTGTGTAAAATCGCACCTGGCTCAGGACCAAAATTTGGTCCCTGAGCTTCTTTGGTGCATCACACACATAGGGTAGCCCATTCAAGTAAATTGGCTGTCCTATGCGCAAACGTGTTTGAATCGCAGTGTTAAAACCTAAGTTCCTGCTACGCAGTAATATGTGAACGGGGCCTTATAGCAGCGATCTTCCAACTGGCACACTGACCACAGGGGATTACTTGCGTGGCAGTGCCGGCATTCACAGAACACTTTGTATAGTTTTAAATGATGTGGGTCGATTAACTAAAACTGGGGAGTGCAAAATCTGGTGCAGGTGTGCATGAAAGGTAATCGGCTTCTAACTTCCACTTGTTCAATTAAAGTGGAAGTCCATGCAAACGCAGTAGAACTCAAAGCTGACATGCAATGACCATTTGAAATCTAAAGCCTCATACACACGATCGGACTTTATACAAACTTTTCCGTGGATTTCTGTACAAAGGGCGTTGGCCGTGAACTTGTTAGGCATACACACGGCAGGACTTTTTCGGCAACAAACACGAACGTAGTGACGTTTCAACGTACTGACGACACTTCAAAAGAGGACGTTCAATTCTCCGGCGCCACCCTTTGGTCAACTTCTGTATTGTTGTCTGATCTTTTGCATTGGTTCTGAGCATGCGTGTTTGTACTAAAGTCCGATAGTTTTGTGTACACACGATCGGACTTGCCGACGTTGGACTTTTGTTGCCGCCAAGTTTGTCTGTTTGCACAGCCAACATTTGCCCGATGAAAACCGAAAAAGTTTGTCCGATTGAGCGTACACACGGTCGGATGTTGCCTTGAAACAGCTAATTTGAATGTTTGTTGTCAAAAAGTCCGATCGTGTGTATGGGCCTTATCTGTATTATTCAAACATGTCAAAAATCTTCCTTTATACCTTATTTTGTTTCTAAATTTCGCCGGTCACGTGATCACCCTTCCCCAGCTCCCTCCGCCGTTCCCAGCAGCTGGGCGTGCCAATAGTCCCCAGCTGCTGGGCGTGTTCCTCGTTGAATTTCTAATTTCCAGAAGGGACGTCATACCCGGTTTAACGTCACTTCTGGTTTCGGGTACACAGGGGAAATTAATGGTAAAAGGAAATGACGCTGCACGCTGGCTGTATGGCAGCGTCATTTCCATGACAACCGGGACGCATTTGACTTTGTCCCGATCCCGCGCAATAAGTGAGTCATAGCCATCAGCTGTCTATGGGGGTATATCAGTGCTATTTCTGCATATAGGGGCATATGTGACTATGGGGGTTAATTACGAAAAGGCAAATCCACTTTGCACTACAAGTGCACTCGCTGTAAATCTGAGGGGTAGATCTGAAATGAGGGGAAGCTCTGCTGATTTTATCATCTAATCATGTGCAAGCTAAAATGCTGTTTTTTATTTTCCTTGCCTGCCCCCCTCGGATCTACAGCGACTGCACTTCCAAGTGCACTTTCAGTGCAATTTGCATTTGTAGTGCAAAGTGGATTTGTCTTTAGTAAATAAATCCTATGTGTCTGTCCTATGTTCTTGTCATCTCTGCTCTGTCTGTCTCTGCATAGTTCTCTGTCTGACTAAGGATAGAAGGGATGGGGGTGGGACTGGGCAGGGCTGGGCAAGACAGGGGCGGTTGTAATGAATAGTAGGCATGCCTGTGTAGGAGAGACCGACAACGTTTTCAGGAAGTGAGAGGCAGCATGCAGAGTTCAGATAAAGAGAGATAAGGTTGTCAGTCAACAACAGGAAGAAGCTGATTGTCTAGCTTAGGTTAGAAGAGACTTTCTAAGCTCGGCAATCAGCTATCCAAAAATGAATATTGTCAAAAGATAAAGATATTTTTCATAGAATTAATAGCAAAATTTTCATTGTGGACTGGACTTCCACTTTAAGTTTTGACAAAAAAAAAATACTGGAAGCTTATTTTTTTTTTTTTTTCTATGCAGAGCTGCACCGGATTTTGCACTCACCAGTTTTAGTAAATCAGCCCCATGGTGTTTTCTGGTTGGGTGAAGTGGAAAGGCACGGCATTTCTGAACCAGTGACCCCCTGTGGTTACCACCCAGAAAAGCAGCCACTTGGCACAGGACCCAGAAGATCAATGCTATCTCTGTAGTGGTGCCGACTACTACAGTGATTTGGAGCTTTCACAGTGATAGCTCAGGCATGAGATATGTATAGGTACATCAATCCAGGCTGAATTAACGTGACTAGTGTATGAACAGCTTAAAGTGGAGGTCCGCCCACCGCTGCAAAAATGAAAAGCCAGCAGCTACACATACTGCAGCTGCTGGCTTTTAATAATAGGACACTTACCTGTCCTGGAGTCCAGCCATGTCGGCATGGCAGCTGATGTTTCCATCAGCTTTCAGGTGTATGCCGCCGCCGCCATTGCAGGTAAGGGAACCCGGCAGTATAGCCTTGCGGCTTCACGCCAGGAACCGTACTGCGCATGCATGAGGCTCCGCTCCTCTCTCCTACTGGCCTGGCGGCAGGTGGAGGAGGAGGGAGCTGAACGGTGACGTCATGGGCCGTAAGTGAGAACAGGATACCTGTCAAAAAAAGTATCAAAGTATTCTCCCCCCCTCCCTTGAAAGGTGCAAAATGTGGCACCGGAGGGGGGAGGAGACAAATCAGCAGAAGTTCCACTTTTGGGTGGAACTCCGCTTTAAGAGAGTGGTTAAATTGCATATCGACAGTCCTGGCTTCAGAAAATTTTGAGCATTAACACTGGTTTTGATTAAGTATTCATATATGCTGCTTTAAATAAAATCTGTTGATCCTGTTCTGACGGTCCTTGTTAAGACACTTCCTGTTATAGGGCAACAATGCTCTGTTCCTGCCCCCCTGCTTTGTCACCTGGTCTGCGTTGTCACCCTGTCCATAGATTCCAGTGGACACAACAAGAGACTATTTCAACTCACAATTCAATGGCATGGTTCCTTTAGACAGGATGCTGCTGAAAGGAGGTTCTTAACCTAATTACATTAACAGACTCCCAATGTATTAACACAATAATTCCCCATACTCCACTGACCAAACTGATCAAATCAACATCATCACCAGGCCTATTAAGCAATATTTTGACTTAAAAAGGTGTCATTAGCTTGGTTTTATTTTACATACTGTATGGATAGGTAGGATTAGAACAGCAAAAAGCAAAAAAAAAAACAAAACAAGATTTTCATCATATTTTTTATATTAAATTGTCAAATCACAAATAATCTAGCTACAGCTTGGGAAATTTTTATAGTTTTTGTGCACTCGATACATGGAACTGTAACCTCCTTCGATTGAAAAAAATCAAAGGAGCTACCCTGAAGATTCTCAGCCAAACAGTGGCTGCATCCAATCAGTGTTAGGATATTTTAACAACTGGTGTGGTCGGCTCTCAAAATACAATAGCCATGGAGATCCATCCATCCGTGTTGTATAGTGTTGATGTTAGGTTTGTTCATTTTTTTGTTTTGTTTTGTTTTTTGTATCGTTCTGTATAGCCTTTAAGAGTCGGTTCACACTGAGGCAGCACGACTTGCAGCGCGACTGCCTCAGGCGACCTGCACACGACAGCAGCGGCGACTTGCAAAACGACTTCTATATAGAAGTCAATGCAAGTCGCCTCAAGTCGCCCCCAAAGTCGTACAGGAACCTTTTTCTAAGTCTGAGCAACTTGTGTCACTCCTATTAGAACGGTTCCATTGTACAGAATGGGATGCGACTTGTCAGGCGGCTAGGTCGCCTGACAAGTCGTCCCAGTGTGAACCGGCTCTAACTGATAATGTTACTTGCATGCCATCTAACACATCAGGTTGATTTCTCCACTTTGATTGAGGGCCAGTTCACACCGGAACGCAGTTGTGGGAAACCTGCGTTCTGTGCGCGCTTCCTGCGTTGCATTCAAACCGCACTGCAGTTGTGATCTGCAGCAGGTGTCAATATTAATTTATTGACACCCCAAACACAGGTCGCAAATGCAAAAAAGTGCATTTACCGGCACTGGATCGCAAGGTACAGAAGTACCATGCGATGCAGTTGCAGTGAGTTTCCAAAAGTAGTGCACGAATTAATGGGCTAAAATCGCACTGCACAGGACTGTATGTGAATCGCACAGGAATGCACAGAGCGTTCTTGTGTGATTCCTGGTATGAACAGTTCCTGAAAGTGGAGTTCCACCCAATTTTTGAAGTTCGCCCCCACATTTCTAATCACATTGCCATTTAAATATCGGAATGTTTCTGTTTTGTTTTTTTTCAAAGCTTATTATGTTTTTTGGTCTGAGACAGGTGCACTTCTGCTGTAACTCGCCGCGGCGAGGTACGTCCTATCCGGCTGCCCATTGGCTCCTGGGATATAAGTGTCATTAATCCCAGGAGTCAATAGGCAGCCTCCGCAATATGAGGTGCACCTCCCTGTGTACGCAATGCGCATGCGCAAGATCGGGAGGTGCATGCTGGGTAGCCAGTAGTACCATAATCCAGAAGTAGCTTCGAGTGGGCTTCAGATGCCCACACTGAAGATGGAAAAGTGCTTGGCGGGGACAGTGAGTAATTTGCAGAACTATCTAACAAAATAGACTTCATTCACTACATATGCCGATATGTATAATAGAAAATGAGACCATCGCGGGGGTGTTTTTTTTTTTTTTTTTTTTTTTTTTTTTAGGCTGGAACTCCACTTTAAAGTGTTTGTGAAGTCTAAATAGCAAGTAACTGCCAGCCCCTCTATTAGAGCCTGGCATACCACACTATGGAAGTTGTTTCAAAAAACAAGCGTTGTAAATACCTAATTTACAGCTGTCTTCAGGCCGGTTATTACTTATTTTAATTTTTTTCCCTAAATTCAGTGTTGCAGTCCTTTTTCCGATCATTTGGTTTCAGTTCCCCCATGGGGTTTGGATACCATGAGTTAGGAACCTATGTAGTTTGCTGGTGTTTTCCCGTAAGGAGTACGTAGTGTATGCCAATGCAGATGTGTGTGAGTAGCGGCGTTAGCCCAGAGTCTCTGAATCGGCTCCAGTTGGAGTGTGCTTGCATTACTTACATTGCATTGACTATTGTTCTATTTTTGTGTTCACTATGTCAGAGCAGGAGCCTAGATAGTGCTCTGAATTCAGATCAGCAGGACGTCACGTATCCATGGTAATGTGTGGTGTGGGAGGCAGCGAGGGGCAACTCTGTGAGCCACTATTATACATTACATGCCCTTATGGATGGTACAGGCTATTCATCACCAGTATGAAGAATCCATCTCTCAGTCCATATGAACAGGAGAAGGCCCTTTACCTTGTCTGGTGATTATCTGCATGTAAATGGGAAGAAAATGACTCATTACTGTCTATAGCACACTGCATGGCTTGTCTGTGCTTTGAATGACAGAACTGTCACTTGTAGACATAATGCTTCATTCAGTGCAGATTGAATCTCCTCTCTGAGCGCGCTTACTACTGTGTGAATGTCTTGTTTATTTACTCGCTCTTTTGATTTGCGTCTTTTTAATCGTTTCTTTGGGTACATGCTGCCAACCAAAAGAAGCAGCCACAATGTCTTTATACAAGCTGTGACTATGTAGTTCTAGTTAAACTGGATTTTGAATAGGCATCAGCACAGTGGTGAAGCCATCTCTCTGCTCTCTCCTTCCTTTAAGCTCCTTCTGCTAAACGAAGTGACAGCATTTTAAACGTTTGCCTTATTCTCTTCACAATGCTACTTTATACAGCTTCCGGTGATTGGTCTACAGCCTAGACCAGCCTTTCTTAAACTTTTTACCTGGGAGGAAGCCTTAAAATTAATTTCAGGTCTCAGGGAACCCCTGCAAATCATGGGGGGGCACGTCAGTGCTGGAAAAATGGCACTTACATTGGTGATCAGTATGGCACTCTTACAGATAGATAAAACGATTATTGTTGCTATGACACTAGCTCTACCAGTTGGTATTGGAAGGTCTGTCAGCCAAAGCTCAAGGAACATTAAGTGCCGCATAACCCTGGTTGAGGGTACTTTTTTAATTTTTTTTTTATATAAGCACAATACATGGATACAAGAACAGGCTACATACAGTAGAAGTACATGGTAAAACAGACACATGTCAGGAATATGAAATGTTGGTCTAACATACACTTTAAAGATAATAAGAATAAATTACCACTAAAAACACATGCCACATTTGTGGCTGCTGATTTTCCCTAAAAGAGTTGAATTTCTCCCATACACTACAGCAGGGCTCTCCAAACTGTGGTCCGAGTGCCGGATGCAGTCCTTTGCTAGCCTTTATTATTTATGGTACTTACATAGCGCCGTCAATTTACACAGCTCTTTACATATACATTGTACATTCACATCAGTCCCTACCCTCGGGGAGCTTACAATCTAAGGTCCCTAACTCACATTCATACATACTAGGGACAATTTAGACAGGATCCAATTAACCTACCAGCATGTCTTTGGAGTGTGGGAGGAAACCGGAGTACCTGGAGGAAACCCACACAGGCACAGGGAGAACATGCAGACTCCAGGCAGGTAGTGTCGTGGTTGGGATTCGAACCAGCGACCCTTCTTACTGCTAGGCGAAAGTGCTACCCACTACACCACTGTGCCGCCCTTGGGCCACTATTTCTCCCACTGATATGAGGCACTATTCCTTCCACTGACCTCAATACCAGGGCGAAATTCCTGCCACTAACTCTAATGATGGGGGCACTTTCCCCCCACTAATATCAATGATGGGGCACTATGCCTTCTATTAATCAATGACTGGGCACTATTCCTCCCAGTAATACCAATGAGGGGGCACTATTTTTCCCATTAATACCAATGATGGGGCTCTATTCTTCCCATTAATACCAATGATGGGGCACTATTCCTTCCAGTAATACCAATGATGGGGCAATATTCTTTCCTGTAATAGGAATGATGGGACACTTTTTTCCTTTCAGTAATACCAATGATAGGGCACTATTCCTTCCAGTAATACCAATGATGGGGAACTATTCCTCCCAGTATTACCAATGATGGGGCACTATTCCTCCCACTGACCACAGGCGCAATGTAACTGACCACTAACCCTGAGGCCATTTTTTTTATCAATGGTGCTAGGCCTGGGACATTTTATACCCTCACTAGCCACAGCCAGCCCCCCTAAAGGCTGAAGGACAGTAAACTGGCCCTTTGAAACGTTTGGAGACCCCTGCACTACAGTAAGCGCCATACATCCAGCACCGACACTTAAGCCTAGTACACATGATCAGAAAATCGTATGAGAAATACCACGTTAAAATGCTCATATGATTATTTGATAGTTAGTTTTAAGAGCCGATCACGACAGTTCATCCGAAACTATTCAAAGGGACAAACGCAAAACAGTTTCTGGTACAATACCAGATCGTACGATTTTCGTTTAATCGGCACAGTTCTCATCCGAAAATACAATAAAAATACAACACATTACATCATTTCCAAATTTTCATTCTATCGTATGAGAATTTTCGTAACTTCTTCATTTTCAATATGAGACTAGCATAAAAAAAAACCTGACGATCGTGCATCCGATAATCTCATCATGTGTACCAGGCTTTAGAGTTCTGGTTGGAGTATAGATCTGCTTGCTCACCACCTCATCCATTTCTAAAACATTTTTTTTTCTTTTCACTGAATGTAAGGTGCTCTGTGATTGGAGGAGGAGAGGATGAACATCACAGTTTCCCCCTCCTCCAATCACAGAATGCCTGTGTTGATGGGCGTTTGTTTGCATCAGCCAGGTTTTGCATTCTCATTGAAGCCAATAGGGAAGCAAATCCTGCTTGACGGTGGTCAGAAGAGGTTAGTTGCACCTGTCAAATACTGAATTATCTCAAATTCATGTCATCAAAACAAACCCAAAGCCTGTCCACGCAGGCCCTAAAACAAACCCAAAGCCTGTCCACGCAGGCCCTAAAACAAACCCAATGCCTGTCCACGCAGGCCCAGAAAACAAACCTAATTCCTGTCCACGCAGGCCCCGAAAACAAACCCAAAGCTTGTCCACGCAGGCCCCGAAAACAAACCCAAAGCTTGTCCACGCAGGCCCCAAAACAAATCTAAAGCCTGTCCATGCAGGCCCTAAAACAAACCCAAAGCCTGTCCACGCAGACCCCAAAACAAATCTAAAGTCTGTCCACGCAGACCCCAAAACATACCCAAAGCCTGTTCACGCAGGCCCAGAAAACAAACCCAAAGCCTGTCTACGCAGGCCCAGAAAACAAACCCAATGCCTGTCCACGCAGGCCCCGAAAACAAACCCAAAGCTTGTCCACGCAGGCCCCAAAACAAATCTAAAGCCTGTCCATGCAGGCCCTAAAACAAACCCAAAGCCTGTCCACGCAGACCCCAAAACAAACCCAAAGCCTGTCCACGCAGGCCCTAAAACAAACCCAAAGCCTGTCCACGCAGGCCCAGAAAACCCAAAGCCTGTCCACGCAGGCCCAGAAAACAAACCCAAAGCCTGTCCACGCAGGCCCCAAAGCAAACCCATGCTTTACAACAAAACAGGTTTACTAAAATGCCCCATTGTTCACCTATTCGAAATGAAGGAGATGCCTGGTATATCTTGGCGTGGAGGTGCACGTGACTCATTTACCCTCCTGACCTACTACCTCCATGTGACAGCACTGGGCTGATCACCAAACACCAGCACTGCCACATAGGGCAGGGAGGCAGTTATCCACCCTATGGAAGTACCAACTAGAGCAACTTGGGGCTTGAACAGGGCTTCCTTTTCCTGCTTCAGACAGGTGAACGGAACACAGTAGAAACAAAGGACAGGTAAGGGTATGCTGCCAGGGAACCTGTTGTTTTGGCCTGCTTGAATATCAGATTGATTGGATTGTATAAATGGAATCTTGTGTTGGTTGCCATCTAAAATATGTAGACTAATGCCGCGTACACACGAGCGGACTTTATGGCAGACTTTGCCCGGCGAACTTTTCGATGGACTTTTTGAATGAACGGACTTGCCTACACACAATCAACCAAAGTCCGTCGAATTCGTACGCGATGTCGTACGACCGGACTAAAATAAGGAAGTTCATAGCCAGTAGCCAATAGCTGCCCTAGCGTGGCTTTTTGTCCGTCGAACTAGCATACAGACGAGCGGACTTTTCGACCGGATTCGAGTCCGTCGGATAGATTTGAAACATGTTTCAAATCTAAGTCCGTCCAACTTTTGAGAAAAAACACACGATCGAATTGTCCGACGAAATCCCGTCCGCCGGGCAAAGTCTGCCGTAAAGTCCACTCGTGTGTACGCGGCATTAGTTCTAGAAGTATTTTCGTTTTGACTTCATGGCTGGCTCTTTGAGAGGATGTAAAACATGGCGAGAATCTGCAGCACACATGTATCAATGCGACGTGTCCATGAGTTACATAAATTGGAGCCTTCTGTGAGTGCTTGTAAGTGCCTGAACAATATCTGCAGTCCAAATAAAGGGATCATATTTGAAAGGACAATTTATAATCGTGTAGTTACTATTTGTTTATAATGATACAGAGACTGATAAAATGCTTTTTTGATCATGTGCAATTATCTAAAATCAAAAATATCCTTCTGACCCAACAGTCTGCTTTTATGGAATACAGGTGAGTTAGAAGGATAATGTGTTTTTTTTTTTTAACGGCTTTGAATTAATCTTAATGACAGAAGGCGACTAAACACACATATAGAGCAGCTTGTGGGACTTTTTACCAACTCACTGTAGCATAATGCATTAGTATGTATAGACTTTTTTAAAACATGTCTTTGCTCTGGAAAGATTAAAAAAACAAAAAAAAATAAAACAGCTTTTGCTGCAATATTTATCTTCAGTCTAGAGATTTCCCCTGCAATACACTTTTTCTGCCACTAGATGGCCTCAGTCGGATGGCAAGCATTATTCAATCCATTTCCTCTGAGCTCAGGTCATCTTGAACCCGCCTTAATCTATTGCTGGGCAGTTTAAGAAAAAGCAGCACAGTTACCAGTTTATCTCTTGGTCACTCTGTTTTCTCTTCCTATATCAACATGCTTCTTCTCGAATTGGCTCTTGACATGTTTCTTCCTGTTACCCCCCAGTTTTGCTATAGAGACAAGTGTGCAAGAAGCTGATAACCAGGTCAAATGCAGCTACTTACACTGCTTGCATTTAAAAAAAAATCCATTTAATGATGTATTAACCACTTAGCGACTGCCCTATAGCAGTTTTACTGCTACAGGGTGGCCGCTGTGTGCAGGATTACGTGTATACATATGTGATCCTGCACTTCCGAGTAGCAGGTGTGAATAATCACAGCGGGAGCCAATGGGCAGGTAGTACCCCCCGATCATTCGGTACACGGGCAGAATGGCAGTCTGCCTATGTAAACAAGGCAGATTGCCATTCTGTCAGGAGGGAAGAAACGGATCCTGTGCTAAGCAGGGACATGGATCCATGTCTTCCCCTAGTAAAAGAACCTCCCACACTGTAAGAAAACACCACTAGGCACACATTTAACCTTTTGATCGCCCCCTAATGTTTAACCCCTTCCAAGCCAGTGTCATTAGTACAGTGTCAGTGCATATTTATAGCACTGATCACTGTATTAGTGTCACTGGTTTCCAAAAAAGTGTCAGATTGTCCGCCACAGTCCCGCTATAAGTTGCTGATCGCCGCCATTACTAGTTAAAAAAAAAAAAAAATATTGCATAGTTTGTAGGCGCTATATCTTTTGCGCAAACCAATCAATACACGCGTATTGGTATTTTTTTGTTACCAAAAAAAAAAGTAGCAGAATACATATTTATGAAGAAATTAGATTAAAAAAAAAAAATTATTGGATATGTTTTATAGCAGAAAGTAAAAAATAGTCAGTTTTCTTGTTTATAGCGCAAAAAATAAAAAATGCAGAGGTAAAGCACTATTTATGGAGAAAAAAAAGGACATCAATTTTATTTGGGTACAGTGCCGCACGACTGTGCAATTGTTAGTTAAAGTAACGCAGTGTGGTGAGGAGGTGGGGGGGTAAATTTCCAAAGGTCAAGTGGTTAAGTATTACAGAGTGGAATTCATTTGTATCTTTTTTATCTCCTTAGTTCAGCTTTATAAATGTTCCCTAATCATTAGATAGACGGTGTGCAGCAAGTGAAGTCTGAACTGTCATCCTGCACACTAGTTCCAGGTCAGTACCCCACTAGATAGTGAAGCCAGCATACTAGTGACAGCACTGGAACCTGTACCTATAACCATTCAACGGTGTGTGCTTCCATTTTTATTATGCTCACTAGTTCTGTTTGAGCAGTACAATCAGCAGCTCCGCTCAGGTGACTGGGCTAAGTCCAGTTAGCTTTATGGGCTTTAATTATTTAGTATAAATAAACCAATAGATGTACACTGATGGGAAGAGTAATGCAAAGTTATTGTGCAGCACTGCTCAGCTGGAAGCAGAAACTGTATATGCATTGAACGTTGCATTGGCTGTCCCCATATATACTGTACATGCTTATGGAGGACTATAGATGAGTATGGGTAACGCACAATAACCATGCTTTTACTGTGCATTTCCACAATACACATAATCTCATCATCGGTGGTGCACTGTGGTGCCATTCTTCCTTAGGGTGCATGCGTTTCAGCACACCATAGCTGTGAACCATCTGTGTGTTGTGGTCTATGCGTCTGTAAAAAAGAAAAAAAAAAGGGGGAGGAGTGCATGTGTTTTTTATTTATTTATTTATTTATTTTTTGTGTGCGTCATAATAAACAGGCTTCTTTAATGCATTGCGCCTTACACAACAGTACGTCAACATAGCATACGGTCTGAATGGATGTTAAAAATCAACTCCTCGCAGCACGTGGAATAGAGGATCTGAAATTGCTCTAAAGTTAGAAAGTCCACTCATATCTTAATCGGAGCTTTATGTAATCTTCTTACATGTGCTGTTTGTCAAGGATCCAGCTTTTTGTAACCTAATTCTGAGAAAATTCCTTGTCTGTATCTTTATGTGAAACAGCAGAGAGCCTGCGGTTCTTGGGAATGGGAATACATAGCATGCATAATAATATGGCTCCGGGCAAATAGCTACATACACAGTTGCAACGTGTATATACAGTACAGTGGCTGTCATACCTGCCAAAGTATTTATAATCCTGCTTTATCCTCTGTTGTGATCCTTCTTGTTGTGCAGGGGATCATGAGAAACTAATATAAAGACATATTTATGTACTTATACGAACTAAAATTTACAGTACTTACACTAGCTTCATTTAAAATGCATTACTGGATTAAATGAATGTCTGTTATGTCTGCCGTAAAGGATACCTAAACTGAAGAGCAATCATGTAATATATTGCAGTTAATTAGTCCCCAGATATGGTGGCTGCATTGGTTGTCATTTTTTCAGGCTGAGAACATTTTCCACAAGCACAGAAATTACCTGTTGATCCTGCCAGAAATGCACCATGCTTGTCAATTTATGTAAGCTGAAGTGAAAGCACAAGCATCCTTCTCCATCATGTGTAAACTACTAGTCCCATCTGTCCACCATGTTGGAGAGAGGAAAAACTTGCTGTAATTTATTTCAGAAGAGCAACAATCATGGCTCTCTCCGTAGATACAGTGGAGGTGTGATTGTAGCTACCCTAGCACAAGAAATGCTGTTATTCACAGGATTCAAATATGTAATATGTAAAAAAATATCTAAGTATTTGTAATACTGACATATAATCACACACATTAGTTGGACTTGATGGTCTTTTTTCGACCTCACCTACTATGTAACTTTGATGAGCTTAAAATTAAAGGAAAAAATAAACTGTTGCATCAGCAGCACAAGCAAACTACTCAACCCAACCAGTCTCACTGTGGATGTTGATAGCAATACAAGGAAGGAGCGATAAACGATATCCTTTACAGAGACTGGATGATAACATCTTACACCCTGATGGACCTGGTTGGATGCCTGGATTTTTTGGGGACCATTCAATATGAAACCAAAATCAAGAACATGGGGACATGACTTCAAACTAACTGAAGGGAAGTTTAAAATGAATCTTAGAAAGTATTATTTTACTGAAAGGGTAGCTAATGCTTGGAATAAACTACCAGCAGAGGAAGTGAGACAGTCAGAGAGTTAACAAACACCCCCCCCCCCAAAAAAAAAAAAAAATGGGCGGCAAACTCGATAGACTAGTTGGTCTTTTTCTGGCGTCTCTTCTCTATGTTTCTCTATGTTTCTATAGGTCTTGCTGTTCTACATTGATTTTTACTGCACTGAATAATCTCTCAACATCATTAGCAGACACACAAAAAGCTTTGTTCTTCCTGAAGAAGCAGGCTTTGCCCTGCAAAACACGTTGAACCATCTTGATGACCCCCTCCATTAATGTTTGAGTTTGGAGTCATGTGACTACAGACTATGCAAACCAATTTATTTGCCAAATGTGTAACTTATCCCCTTTTGGGAGTAAAGATAATAGTTTTATAATACTTAGGGTGTAGTTCCATTGGGCCTCTTTCCCACCAGCTGTCCATTTTTCAGGTGGACCTGATCGGACCACCCATTGTTCTCCATGGGGCAGCAGATGTCAGAGGACACGTGTCCGCTGACACCCGCCGGCATCCGATCTGATAAAATCTGCTAAAAACAGAAGGATGGGGATACCTTCGTCCGGCGGATCAGATGGAAAGGGATATGTAGTCCCATAGAAAGCAACGGGCTATGTCCGTGTCTGCTCTGCATAGTGGAGCGGACACAGACAGACCTGTCATCTGCCTGCTCAGCAGTGATCAGCGAAGAGATCCTCCGCTGAGCAGGCAGATCCACTTGGGCGGATTCCACCCCATGTGAAAGGAGTCTTTAAGCCCTATTTAGTTTAAAATCATTTGGGGGATGCTTTTGTGCCAATATGGGAAGTGTTATTCCTGCGCTACCAATCAGTGCTACTGAGATGGTTTTAAATAAGGAGAAGCAGCTTGCACCGAATGGGGTTCAGCCTTAAACCCTGATAAGTGGCAATTATAAAATGGGGGTTGGTGCTGCGCTAATCCTGAGGTCAAGTCAAGTAGCTGGGTGTGCTGGATATAAATTCCAGCCTGCACTGCAGTAGGGGGTGGTAGTTCAACCTTAAACAACAAATATAGCGCTTAATAACTAAGCAAGTGAAAAGTGCCGAACAGGTGATCCAAATAAAAAAAACTATATAATATACATATATACCATTGGGACCCGCCCCAAGGGATTATGTGTTGCAATGTGTAGCATAAAATGATAAACCAATAAAGTAATGTAAAAATATATAAAATCCGGTGGTTAAGCAATATCAAAATAAATATTCTCCAAAAAACACAGTATTTGCCTCTAATACATTTGAAACCAATATAAAGTGCTGTGCATATATATCCAGAAATTGATGCAGTGTATGAAACCGTGATCAGTAATTAAATTATGTGACTAAAACAATCAATGCCAAAAAAAAACAGAAAAACAGAAAAAAAAAATTTCTAATACAATGTTACAATGGATAGCTGTAGTGATCTTAAGCAATAGTGCATCATGCAATAAAGTGTCCGGCAACCAGCAGGGGGTGCTCAAAATTCAAATAATACAGTTCAAATAAAAGTGCCTAAGTGCAGCATAAATCAGCTTCAATGTTTCCTTGGTGGTGTCACATTATCATAGCATGCAGATGAAATTAGGTAACATGACTTCAGAGGAATGGTGACTGTGCAGTTTAAAGCAAGATTATATCCATGCAGGATTCCTCAAACGGTGGGTAGTGGCCTCTTACCTCACTATACTGAGGTTACAGCATAGAACAGCAAACGCTATTGGTGTCTCCTATGCAGGGGGGTTCTAGGCGATGTGTTGTCAGTTAGTCAGACCTCAAGCCCATAGGGAACATCATGTTGGAATGAAGAGAAAAAAATCCCATATAGTGTAGTATTTTGTATTAAAAGTTAGACTTTATTCAGTTTTAAACATCATACAGGGTACTCACACAGTGTACAGTGGACGGTACAATGTATCCGGACGAGCGGCGAACTCGTACACTGCTACCAGTGGGCGGTGCCTGTCCCTACGCGTGGCGTCACGGGTCACGTGGCTTCATCAGGGGATAGATTTTGTGCCAATGTAATTATAAGGGATGTGGTACCAGTACATCCACTAAGCAAAGGAGGAGGTTTACTGCCCCCCCCCCCCCACCTATTTATATTTTTTGCACTTGTGCAGCTTGGAACAATGTAAGTATGTATGTGCCACACCTGGTTGATCCCCGCTGAACTGGAAATCACTGTAATAGGTGCCACTATTTTCGCATATGGTGCCTACTCCAGTGATTTCCAAGGGGATTGGCCAGATATGGCAAATATATACTTGCATTGGTCCAAGCTGATTAATACAACTATGCAAACCCAGCTTCATTACTGATTTGGATGGAGTGTTGCCTTTACAGAGCACTGATATTAACCCTTGAATGCTGGCTTCATTCCTGGCCAGCAAGTTCATGTGAAGTCTCTCTCTTAAAATCACAACCAATCAAGAAACTGCTGAACTGAATCATACCTTTGGCTTCTTGTATCTCACTGCCCTCTTGTGCAGCTATTTTAAAGCCAAGCTAGGGATCCTGGTACTTCTTCTGTCATGTTAAAAAAAATAATGAGCATATTGAGAATCCAGCGGCATGGAAGATCATAGTGATGGGTATAGCAGGTGGTGGAGATATGAACTATGTTCTTGTGGAGTTTGCAAAAGATAAAAAGACAGATAAATTGCTTGTGAGTGTCTGCATCCTTCAAACAGCTCGTGAGCATAATTACCCTCTAAATTGCTCTGAAACAATGAGGAATGACCATATTAAAACTATTTGAGGACCTGAAATGTGGAAGATGGGCCAAAAAAGGTAAGCAAAGGGAAAGGACTAGTTACCAATACAGCTGATGTTTTACCCATTATTGGCTTACTATGCTGTATCTGTTTGTGAAGGTGGCCATCTTGGTATGAGCTGCCCCCTGATGACTTGTGATCTGATGACAGCTGGGGTTGTGATTAAGAAGCAGCAGGTGAGGTAGAGGAAGAACAGATCCACAGAACGAGGCAGAAACAGGGAGATCTTTGCACTGCAGCTTCAACTCCAGCAGTTAGAACAATCATCAGCACAGTAGTAAGCTCGCCAAATCTCATGCGACTAGCAGTCAGAAGCAGCAGTGCCTTAGATGATCTCACATTGCAGATATACAGCTATCTGGCTGTTTAGGCACAGGAAGTGTACTACTTTTTAAGATGATTGCCAAAGGTAAATATGGTACTCCTTGTGCATACTGTATTTACTATTTATAGATGTTCCCTAGAGAACAGCACCGTTTGAATTAGGTTCATTTTTATAGTACAGAAGATTATTAAGCAAATGGCCATGAATCATTGGCGCCCTGGTTTCAGCTTCTCCAAGGACATGGTCTACAATGGGTCTCTAGATTAACAATGTGTTTGTATGGGTTAACTTAGAGCACTTTAACTTCCTCCCAGAATCCTAGAACAAGTTGCAAGCTTAGGGCCTATTCACATCTATGAGTACTCCTACAGTGCACTGATGCATGTGCTCCAATGCACCTTGGGTTAAGGAAGCTTCAATGCTCTGCAGCCAACCTCAAACAGATACACCATTTTCCCTTGGCCATAGTGCGCACTGTGATTGGTTCCGCAGCATTCTGGGGCCACTGTCCCGAGAGGCTGCGGGCAGAGGAGGGGGGCTAACTTCCGCTCAGATCGCCTGAGCGGAAACCTATTTTTTCTGTCCCCCCCCCCAAAAAAAAGTGTTTAAAAGTTAGAGATGTGGAGGAGGCAAAAAAGCAGAACATCCCCTTAGGGGTCAAGTTCTGCTTTAAGTGCTATTGAAAATGAATATTCTCACCATGCCCTAGCACAAGAATATCCAAACTTTCTAAACAGAGGGCCAGTTTATTGTCCTTCATACTTTAGGGTGGCTGGACTGTGGCCAGCGGGAGTGGATGTTTTCCCAGCATCAGTGGGGATAAACATTTCCTCATTTGGTATTAGAGGGAGAAATAGTGCCCCATTGTTGGTATCAGTGGGAGAAATAGTGCCCCATTGTTGGGGTCAGTGGGAAAAATAGTGCCCCATTGTTGGGGTCAGTGGGAGAAATGGAGGCCCATTTATGGGGTCAGTGGGCAAAATGGTGGCCCATTTATGGGGTCAGTGGGCAAAATGGTGGCTCATTGTTGAGGTCAGTGGGCAAAATGGTGGCCCATTGTTGGGGTCAGTGGGCAAAATGGTTTCCCATTGTTGGGGTCAGTAGGAGAAATGGTGGCCCATTGTTGGGGTCCGTGGGAGAAATGGTGGCCCATTGTTGGTGTGACAGAGTCACTTTGGGCGGGGGGGCCCGTGGAACCCAGAATCCCTTGGGGTGGTTGGGAAAACCTTGTTTCAGCTCCCCATGAACCTCCTATGTCTAAATCACCCTGTGTCTCTAATAGGGGCACAGGGTGACTGAGAAATCCAGTCTGATCTGTACTAATCAGGTTCGCTGTACAGCCACGCTGAAATGTGTGTGTGTGTGTGTGCGTGTACATATTTTGTATATTGTCTCATTTTGTTGTGTACTCTTTGCTGAGTCGTTTGGGGTGTGGCTGTATTCCAATGTTCTATTGTGTCTGTCTGCCTTGGATATTATGGGATGTGTATGTAGATTAGCTGTGAGATTGGTGGGGCGAATTCCTCCAACAGCTCTCACTGCTGATTGGACAGTCTACCCCGCCCGGAATGCAAAGGTGGGGGGGATTGTCCAGAGTATTACCTGTGTACATGTGTTTTCAATAAACAGTCCATGTTCAGCAACCAAACGAGTATTGTCTTGTTTTCTGGTTGTTAGAGGCTGGAATATCTATATTCAGACTGGGGAGCGGTATATGACGAAAGCACTCAAGCGGAGTGTGGGACGTTTCGTTACAGTTGGGGTCAGTGGGAGAAATGGTAGCCCATTGTTGGGGTCAGTGGGAGAAATGGTGGCCCATTGTTGTCAGTTGGCAGAATAGTCTCAGATCGATGGGAGGAATAGTGCCCCAAGGGCTGGATAAAGGCAAGCAAAAAGGGCCCACAGGTCATAGTTTGGAGAGCATTGCAATAACGTTTGCACAGCGTGTTGCAATAATTAGTATATTAATGCAGTACATCAGTATGAATGGGTTCTAATAAGTGGCTTCTACCTATATTAGCCTTATTTCTGTGCGCTTATGACTTGTGAAATATTTTGATTGTGTGATACTGTGATCCGTGTATTTGTACACAACAAAGATGTAGATTTATTTATTTTTGTAAATCTGCTTATACACCACAGAAGAACCCTGAGTTGTGTAACACTGATATGTTTATCTCTGCATGTTTGTGTGTTTATTCTACAACACACGTGTCCGCAGCCCTGGCGTGGATGAGATTTTGCAGTCAGCCCACACGGCATTGTGTGCCTCTGATTCTTCTTACTGACAAACAAGGCTATGTTTGTGTCATTGTGTTATTCTTGTAAGGCGTCCCAGCTCGTGACCGCAACATCATTACCACACACAATTGGATTGTACTTTTTGGAGCAGGTCATCTGTTCTTGCTGCTCCTCCTAATTGATTTTAGATAGACGCCGTCACGTAGCGGAGAAGTACTAAATCCACCGCTAATGCCGCTCTGTGACTACACATTGATTAGGCGGATTTTTATTTCTGTCTCACCGGGAAGTTCTGCTCTCGTACTTTAATGTATACTGCATCTAATCTATGAAAAATAAACGAAAGGATCTTTGTTGCCCACAACAGCCAATCAGATACTGTCATTTTTATATAGTGTTATTTATATATATATATATATATATATATATATATATATATATATATATATATATAATATAGTGTTTTTTGAGTCTCGCTATTTTATATCAGCCACGTCTCTCTCTCTCTCTAGTTTCGAATACTTTCATTACAGATAGTCCTTGATAATTTACCGTCTAGTTCCATATACAACTGATTGGAGAAAGTTGGAAGGTATGTGATCATTAGCAGCTGCATTGGATTCCTTGAGCATGTACTGATGCTGGTGATTCTGTATCTAGGTCCATATGCTGCAAAAGAATTGCTTGAAAATCGGGCTACAGATCGCAGTTACTGAAAGTGTTATTAAACCCACATCTGTACGTGCAGTAAAGCATGCTTGTTATACTCACTGGGGAACCTAAGGGGTTAATCCTCCTCATGTAAAAAGGCTGTTTGAGCCTGTCTTCTGATCCTTCCCTTCTTCCACAGTTCCTAATCCATCTCCTGATAAGACTGAGCCTTTGGAGGCACTCTGCACATGCTCAGTTTGGTGTGTGGCTATTGCTAGAGCCTTTTTTTTCTTGGAACGGTGCATGTGATCAGCACAGGGCCAATCAGTACTGTCCAGACAGAAAGTCAGGGGTTGTGCAGCCTCACAGGACAGTCAGAATAGAATAAAAACTCCTCCTACATGCTTTAACCAGTGCTCTGCTGGACATTGTGGAAGTCACAAAACTGCTAATAAGAAAAGGTATTTAGCAGTTTATATTTACTAAAATAATTGCATTTGCATGTTCTGTGTACTGTGGGAGACCAGATATAGTGAATGCAGTGTCCTGGGTTTAGTAGCTTATTACTTTTTATTGTGTTATTCCAAACACATTACAAATGTCATTCCCAGCACTATTTATCCCTATTTAAATGGTGGCTGTGCAGCAGAACATGCTGGATATCATAATGCAGTCAAATCTGACAAACTGCTTGTCCCCTTTTTCCATTAGAATTTGTGTATGTTTTTTTTCTCCCAGGCAATCCATTCTGCTAGCAGATTAGTTTATTGCATTACTATCAGGGACTTTAATGCAGAGAGGATTTATTGTAGACCGCACATATAAATGTAATGTAAGTGAATCTCTTGTTACCGTTTTATGTCTACAATTGCTCTCCACCACAATGAGAATCATTTTCTGATGTGCACTTGTAATAGCACAGTGCTGGATCTCCGCATAATCTCAGTTACAGAGGACAGCAGGCCATTTATCATTGCCCTATGCTCAAATGTCTCCATTAGGTTTCTCGATTACATCTCTGGTAGAGCGTTCCTTAAGAGGCTGTTATGATTTGCTATGTTCCCACCATTATTTTGTACAGTTGTATAAAGAAAACCTGTAATGGTTAAGTATGGAGACAGTATGGAACCCCCCCCGCCAGTATTAGCAAAATAACAAATTTGCAAATGCTCACTGCCAGCCGCTTTATTATATCCTGCCATAGCACACTGCATTCATTTTTCTAAAAACAAGTGTTGTAAATAACGATTTGGTGCTGTCTTCAGGCCGGTCACGTGACTCTTGGCCGCTTTCCAGGGTTACTGCAGGAGAGGCTGAGTGGCCATGTGATCTCCCCGGCTGACATCAGAGGGAGATCACGGCCCCTCCTGCAGTATCCATCTATCAGAGCTGTACAGCGGTCTTTATTGACACCCACAAATCAGTTTGCATATCGCAGTGAGAACTGTCAATTCGGACACAAATTGGATCACACATATGCGATCCGATTCTGGTGCAGACCAAAAAAGGGGTCCTGCACGACTTTGGTCCAAATGCGATGCAAATTCAGCCATACAATCTGTATGGCTGAATTTGTATTACGCAGACATCTCATGTGATTTGCACAGCAGTGCGATGCGAATCCCATGCGATGTCTGGCATTGCAGCAGTGTGGACTCGGCCTAAAACTAAGCCAGGAAGATGTACAGTAATCTACCTGGCTATGCTATGCAGCATGGCAGGTGTGTGTAAATCAGTTGTACTTTGTTTTTGGCAGAGCAAACAGGAAAGGGGAAAAAAATATAAATAAATAATAATAATAAAAAAATAAAATATACACACACTCACACACACACACACACACACACACACACACTTCCACTATAAAGCTACTCTGTCGCTATTTAAAGAAAAAAAAAAAAAAAGGAGCACAGCCTGCAAAGCTATACTCTGGAGAAAGCAAAGAAAAAAAAGCTCCCCCACACTGTAATGGTTAAATACTAATTTATGGCTAGTGTATTAGGAAAGAGGACATCACCTTACCTTATCCCTTGCTCTCCGGCCGCCACAGCTTTCCTCTTCTCCCTGACATTACAGTTGAAAGCGTTACTAAACCCACAAACGTAAAATCATTCTGTATATGCAGTAAAGCATCCTTGTTATACTCACTGTGGAACCTAAGGAGTTAATTTTCTATGTTGTGTGTAAAGGATGTTTGATCCTGTATGCACAGATCCTCCCTTTCTTGCATTGTTTCCAAAACATGTCTGGATAGGACAGAGTTACTGGAGTCAGGCTGCACATGCTCAGTTTGGTGTGTATTGCTAGAGAGTTTTTTCTTTTTTTTCTTGGGAGAGTGCATCTGATCAGCACAGGGCCAATCAGCACTGTCCAGACAGAAGGTCAGGGATCCTGCAGCCTGATAGGACAATCATGCGAAAATAAAACTCCTCCTACAAGCTTTAAGCAGACACAAATAGAAGTCACAAGACTACTATATACTGCTGATGAGAAAAGGTATTTAGCTGTTTATATTTACTAAAATAATTGCATTTCCATGTTTTGTGTACTGTGGGAGACCAGATATAGGGAATGCAGGGTCCTGGGTTTAGTAACACTTTAAGAGCAGTTTCTCTGCATCTTTGCTTACAGTCTAAGCCTATTGGCCCTGCGTTTGTACTTGATGTCAGAGTGCCTGCGACCTCTAGAGCGTCTATGAGAAAAGGAAGCAGGGGCTGGTCTTACAGCGAGGGAGCCTGCTGGAGCGTGTGTATTAGGTAAGTAAAAGTCCTTTTTAGTACCATAGGCATAAATGAGATTTTGTTGCTTTTAGCTTTCCTACTTCTCCTAACTGTTGAATTTGTTGAGAAATATTCTGCAGCTGACTCTTTAAACAGAGGTTGGTGGAGTGAGATGAGAGCCGGTTCACACTAGAAGCGGCACGACTTGCACACGACTGCCACGGCGACTTGCAAGACGACTTCTGTATAGAAGTCTATGCAAGTCGCCCCCAAAGTAGTACAGGAACCTTTTTTCTAAGTCGGAGCGACTTCCGTCGCTCCGATTAGAACGGTTCCATTGTACAGAACGGGAGGCGACTTGTCAGGCGGCTAGGTCGCCTGACAAGTCGCCCCCGTGTGAACCGGCTCTAAGAGATGGTGTTAATTCCTGTCCTTGCAGGTTGGGCTTCTTTGTATGATTTTTTTAAATAGCTACATACATCTAGTGTGTTCATAGTGCATTGTTTGTACATCAGTTTTCCCATGTTTATGGGTACAATAAAAGCCATTCGGCCATTAGCTTTGCAGCAACCTCTGTGGTGTATAAGAAAATTCCTGACTAATTTCTGTACATTTTTTTTTTTATCTGACAGTTGGGCCAGAACATCAACAGAGAATTTTAAAGGATCTAAAAGTGCTTGGTGTGGAACCGAGGTGAATC
Source organism: Lithobates clamitans (assembly GCA_037952925.1). Lineage (NCBI taxonomy): Eukaryota > Metazoa > Chordata > Amphibia > Anura > Ranidae > Lithobates > Lithobates clamitans. The sequence continues at coordinate 103,436 of JBBGZY010000613.1, forward strand.
AATCCTTGGAATGCAGAGGTACGTCCATAAACTTACACTGTTTATACTGCCATTAGGGAGGATTTCAAGTATAACAACCAAAATCATTTTTATGGTGGGAAGAAAAAAATATCAAAGGTTTACCAGTTGCCTTATAGATGAAAAAGTTGCCATAAGAATTAACTGTGAATCTACAGAAGAACTGAATGTTACACTTTATGCTGACATTTATGTTGAAAAATTGGAGTATGTAAACTGTAAAGCCAGCCATAGTTGGAGGGATTTTCTTTCCTGCAACCTGCGGTTGCAAGAAAGAAAATCACTCGATGAAATAGAAACAAAAGAAAAGAATGGGACTTTAAATGAGGCTTATTGCTGCAAAAATTAGTGTATTGAGTAAATATATGATAAGACCTTTATTGTATCAAAGGTAATTCCGTAGAAATATCTAGACCACGAAATTGCCTTTAATACAATAAAAGTTTTATCATATATTTACTCCATACACAAATTTTTTGCAGCAATACGCCTCATTTAAAGTGCCATTTTTTTCTCTTGTTTCTATTTCATATAGCCAGGGATGGAGGCCTTTTAGGCTGCATTCACACCTGAGCGTTTTCAGCTCGTAAAACGCCCGAACAAACAGCTGAAAAACGCCCAACAAGCAAAATCCCATTCATTTCAATGGCACCTGTTCACATCAGAGCGTTTTATCACCTAAAGCAAAACACCTGAAAAACGCCCTAAGCTCAAAAAAGAATATGAGCTTCTTTGGAGCAGATTACAGGCGGTTTTCTGCCTTTTACATTGGTGACCTGAACAAAATCGCGGTAAAAAACACGTCAAAATCACAGTGAAATCGCAGTAAAAGGCGCGACAGTCAGTGTTGATGGGGGAATACTTCCCATGGAGCCGTCCCCACCGGGAGAACACAGTGATTACTGCTAGCGGTTATAATAGACGCTAGCAATAATTGCTTGTAAAAACCAACAGGCTGCTTGTACCCAAGTTGATTTATCTCTCAACTTGGATACAATCAACCGGCCACCCATACAAGATTCGAATCTCGGCTGGTCCCGGCGGAACTGGCCGAGATTGGACCCGTCTATGGCTCGTTTAATGATAATTTTCTCTTGTTTGCTCCCTTTTGGTCTGTTTAAATTTACCATTGTTCAACAACTGCAAAAAAGTAGCTGTTTGTTAAGCCAGAAATCTTGTGAGCTTATCGTTCCTGTATTCTCTGCCTCTGTACTGTTATCAGTTAGCTCTGTTCCCTGTTATCTGCATAGCAGGGAGTACAAAACACCTCCTCTGTTATGGAGAAAAAAAGCATTGGTTATTTAGTCCTAAAACACATGCCAGGTTAAAATAAAGGGGAAAAAAATGTGAAAAAAGAAAACGAATGCAGTCACAATATCTAAGGACTGGTAAGCTGCAATTCCATTAACCCATTCATGCCGACCATACGTAAATATGCGGCCCCACTGGACTGGGCTTTTTTCCGCGGGGCTGCATATTTGCGCATCTCCCGATCTGCTGAGAGCGCACCGCACAGCACACTCCCAGCACAGACACCGGGGTCTCACTGAGAGCTCCGAGCCCCGTTCTCATGACCAGGACCCAGATTCCAGGTCACCTGATCTGATTGGCTATCACGGTGTTCAGTCACTGTGAAGCCATCCCCCATGTTTTCTGTCTCTGGGAATGGACGAGGCAAATACATTGTATCAATCTCTGTGCTTGCAGAGATATATAAAAAAAAAGAGTGTGTGTAGAAAAAAACAATAATTAAAAAAATGCCAAGATCAAGGTTTGATCTAGGTCAGAGGTAGCTGACGTCTTTTTTTTCAGCTGCCCCTGAACTAATCCTATGTTATCTTATGTGTACATGTACACAGGTTCGTTTAATGTCGTTTTTAGGCAGTTACCTTTAGAGGCTTTTCTTTGAAGGCAAAAAAATTAGTTCAGACGGCGAAGTTTCCGTCATTTCAGACGCTAAACGCGATATCAGAATTTAGCCACGTCTCGTTTACAGGCGTTTTTCATTTTTGGCATTTAAAAAAAATAAATAAATTTTTTTTCAAACGCTTCTAAACACTAAACGCGGCATGTAAACGCGGCAAAACGGACATTTTAAACGTGGGTTTTTATCTGCCAAGTTAAATCGTTCAGGAGAGGTTGTAAAAATGTCCCGTGTACATTAAGCCTTAGTGTTTGGGTCTAGGTTAGGGTCACTATTTTTTTGGACAGGATTTTTATTTTTTCAAATTCGTATCAGTATCAGTTAATGTCGGTGTCGATGTGAATTTAGGTACTTTTTTCTGGGCTGTACTACAGGTGCAAACAACATCTAACATACACACATGTGATATCGATCGCTGCGATCGTCAGGGGCTGTTTTTTTATTCTGGGTTGTTTTTTGGTGGTAGGTTATGGTAGCAAGAAATATACAGTTACATTTAAAGAAAAAAAATGTTTTCTTACTATTTTGGGTCAGTTTCCTTTGATAATAAAAAAATAAAAAATCAGGGGATATCCATTGCCATTTACCACCAAATGAAAGACCAATTTGTCCTGAAAAAAAACGAGGCATAATCCACCTGGATGTACGGTTTTACTAACGCATGTCAAAATTCCAAAATTGGGCTTGGGCATTTAGATTTGTTTTACCCGCGGGCGCGAAGGGCTTACTTTTTGGATTTAAATACGCTTTAATTCAGTTTAGATTCCCACTGCCTATGTAGGTTTTGTTGGCATGTAGCTTCGTTAGAACCAGGTATGTGTACGGAGTTAAAGACCGTCCCCATACAGTCAAGTTTGGTTATAGGTCAGTCATTTTCAGCTGCCTAGTTGTAGGACCCAGACCCTCTGATTCTTGGTGGGTGGGTTTTGGTTCCTTAAAGGTGTGCCTGGTTAAAAATGAACATTGCTTTTAAAATAAATGAGGTATTCTAGCTTACCCCCTGGCTTGCTCAAGCTTTCATGCAAACTTGTTGGCCCACTTGCTAAGTGGGTGTTAATAATCCCTTCTTACCTGGAAAGTTGAACTGATGGTACATTTGCCCTATAACATCCTTGCTGCTGTCCTTGGAAAATGAAGCTGCACTGCACAGGCACTTGTGACACAACTGTCATGACTGCTAAGAAGAGCTAAGATAAGGCTGCTGAATCTGGTTGCAGCAGCTTAAAAAAAATAGAATGATTAAAAGTGATTTAGTGGATTTTCTGGTTTCAGCACAGTTGCAGTGTTTCCTGGATAGCAGTAATTTTTTGAGCCATGTTTTCTTGTTTTTTTTTTTTAAGTTTCCGAATGTGCCAGTGTTTTACGTAAGATATAATACTGTGCGATGTTTGCCTTTTATGTCCTACTATAGCCACATGTTCAGAACCTGAGCAGCTGAGCAGCACCTGTGAATGCTCCTTTATGTCCATGTGTACTGCTGTAGTCAGTTATATTTAGCCCATTTTGCAGAAGTGCTTCTGTTCTATTTCTGGGGTAATATTCACATTATATCTCCCTTCAGCTCATCTGTAGACTGACTGACTCCTGTTAATGCAGAAAAAATGTTTTTGGTCTGTCCTTTAATACCCAGCAGTTATGCCACAAATACCATTTTAACATTTCTATCTGAATCCACATAGTTAGAGAGTTTCCTGCCAAGGTGATATTTACTGTACATCATTATATGGGTAGGGATCGTGCCAGATAAACCTAGCAGGAACCCATTATATCTTGTAGCACATCAGTACCACTGAAAACTGGTCTATTTAGAGGATTCTGTGGTGTGTGTGTGTGTGAAGCCACTCTCTCATAGATGAGACAGAGCTGCCTTGTGAATTCCATATTATAAAAGAAGTTTAGAGATGCATACAGAGAGCATAACCTGCCTGCTCACTACTTCAGTTTTTCATCTAGGCATTAGCTTTCATTCCGTAAACCTTGATTCTGAGAACCCCTGCTTCTGATGAAAGATGGAGACTCCCAGATGTAGGCTCTTGCCCATCCCTTCTTAACGCATGTACATATTTTTTTTTCTATGCGATAGGCAATCTCACTAGTAAAAAGTGAGGGGCATAAGGTAGGAAGGGACAAGTCAGGGCCAGCAACCCGGGACCTAGTTGACATTTCACATTACAGAGCCTTTTGGAGTTTGAGAGTTCTAGGTTAGTGTACAGGAGATTGTGGGCAACTGTCAGCACCTGGTGGTCCTTGCTAACCAGTCTGCAAATTTGGAAATGTGTTTTCCTCCCCCACAGGTTCATAAGAAAAAGTTTGGAGACTTATGCTGTGTACACACGGGCGGACTTTTCAGGAACAAAGGTCCGACAGTCTTTCCGACGGACTTTTGACGGACTTCCGACAGACTTTCAAACGGACTTGCCTACACACGATCACACCAAAGTTTGACGGATCCATACGTTATGACGTACGACCGGACTAAAATAAGGAAGTTCATAGCCAGTAGCCAATAGCTTCCCTAGCGTCGGTTTTCGTCCGTCGGACTAGCATACAGAAGAGCGGATTTTTCGATAGGAACTGGGTCAGGCGGAGTTCCGATGTAAAGATTTGAAACATGTTCCAAATCTAAAGTCAGTCGGATTTTTGACAGAAACAGTCCGCTGAAGGTCCGTTGAAGCCCACACACGGTCGGATTGTCCGCCGGATTCGGTCCATCGGACCAGTCCGGTCGAAAAGTCCGCTCGTGTGTACAGGGCATTACACAGCAATGTACACTCCATGGAATACTTGTGATTGGACAAATATTTTTAAAGGAAACCTGTTCTGAGAAGCTGCAATTGCAGATCTACTTCTTAACCATGTCAAAACCTTCATATTTAAAAAAAGAAAAACTTTGGAGAGGTGGACACTATTTTTTGGAACGTGGTTTGTAAAGTTAACTCCAAAAAACACACGCGGTTGGCCAGTATGTTTATGAATGGCTGATATTTGAGTTGTCATAGATGAGACAGATCTGCCTTGTGAGTTCCATACTATAAAGCAGGGACATGCAATTAGCGGACCTCCAGCTGTTGCAGAACTAAAAGTCCCATGAAGTATAGCAAGACTCTGATAGCCACAAGCATGACACCCATAGGCATGATGGGACTTGTAGTTTTGCAACAGCTGGAGGTCCACTAATTGCATATCTCTGCTATAAAAGAAGCTATGAGATGCATACAGGGAAGCATAACTCACCTGCTCACTACTTCAGTTTTTCATCTAGGCATTGGTTTTCGTTCAGTAAACCTTTATTCTGAGAACCCCTGCTGTTATTGGACTGCTTGGGTCATAGGCACAATGTACAGAGCCATTTAGAGTGGCGCTGCACCTTGAGATTGCTGTGAACCAATCATAGCCACTACACATAGTGTTTACAAACATTCAGACCATTCACAATGGAATAGGGGAGCATTGAATATTTGTAAATACAGCAGGAAGGAGGATTGAGGCAGATCTAAGGTGATGGCTGAGCACTAATGATTGGAGAATATTTTTTTTGAAAGATGTATGTGAATTTTTAAAAATGTGCTTATTACAAAAATTTTATTCCATTTGGCAACCCTGGCTGGATACACCTGGGTTGGCACCCCCAAGACTGATTATGCAACGGTTACTACAGGTCTAGAAGGTATTTGGGGTTTGTTAGAGGGTGGACTCTGATGAGACTCTATCTTATATTGGGGGAAGTGATGGGTACGCTCATTTTTTTTGTAATAAGAGGGAAAGAACATTTATGCTGGGGTATACCTTGGGCAACACTGTTAATTGAATGGCCCGTTGGCCGCAAGTTATGTTGAGATTGAACACACGGATGTATATACGTCCGTTAAGACAATTCTCCTTTTGGTTCTAACCAAGATGTGGCCAAATGATTCTTATTTTTTGGTATTACTGCTGTATTGGATGTCTTTTATACTATGTTTTCTTGCTACGGTATCATCAAATGTCATTTTCTGTATGGTGGTGGGTACTATGCTTTCTGTCTTGGTTGGCACAATAAACTTTATTTCTGATTTAAAAAAAAAAAAATGTGCTTATTAAATAACACCAAAAAAAAAAAAAAGCAAAATAATTTGGGTGCAGTATTGCATGTCCGAGTAGTTGTCAGTCAAACTATCACAGCACTGAAAGCTGAAAAATGGCCTGTTGAATATGTTAAAGCAGAGTTCCACCCAAGAGTGGAAATAAATGTTGCTGCACTTGTTTTGGACATTCATTTATTGTTTCAGGAGTACACACAAAGAAAGGAATATATTTAAAGTGTGATAAAAGATCCATGTTTGCTCTCAGCCTTTCCTAAGCACGTAGTCTGCCATTGTAGGTGAACATGCTGACAATCTGGCTTTAATATTTTGAGTCATTAGCACAGATCAAGTATGCTAAAAATGGACTCCTGACTGTTCTGAGATTCTTGATTTGCATGCCATGCCGGTATGATAGCCAGGCAACTAGCATTTCCAGGTCAGCAGTCGCAACCCCGCTATTTATCTTGGAAAACATTTACTTTATCGCTCTCCCAGACACTTGTTTCATCCTACAGAAATGTTAAGTCGAACATGGACTGTAGCACCGACCCAATCCGTCATTTAAGCATATGACACAAAGCAAACCAATTAAATGATTTTATTTCATTACATTATTCAGCACCATTATTTACAAAGCTTCTTTGTTGTCAGATTATGGCGTAATCTTGTCCTGAACTAAACCTTTTCATTCATTTTAATTCTAAGAAAAAATATTTTTTTTCCTGTTTACTGTAATCATAAGCACTGCTGTTCCACACCTAATTGTGATTTGTGAAGGAGTATTGACTGAATATTATAACTAAATATTAACCATCCACCATAATAAACCTGGAATCAAAGAACATCTACTTTAATAAGGTACAGCTAACCACATGTAGTTCAAAATGGCCAATTAACAACAATTTCCCACTTCCAAGAGCGAAACTTATTTTTGGGTGTGATAAACAAAATGAACTTTCCAGTTTTATTTCGCCATAAAATAAAGTATCATAGACTTTGATGAAGGCATTCTCCAATAGATACATGTATTTTGAAGCTCATGGTTTAGAGCAATGTTTCTCAACTCCAGTTCTCAAATACCCCCCCAACAGGTCATGTGTTCAGGATTTCCCTCAGATGAAACCGCTGTGGTAATTACTAAGGCAGTGAAACTGATCAAATCACCTGTGCAAAGTAATGGTAAGCCTGAAAACATGACCTGTTGGGGGTACTTGAGGACTGGAGTTGAGAAACATTGGTTTAGAGAACCTTTGTGTCAGCTTTCCTGCCAAGCTCTCTACATCCAGTGGATTCTTTCACCAGATGTCAAAAAATGTTAAACGGAACATCACCCCCTTCACCCTCGTGTTAAAATTAAGTCATCAGCTATAAATACTTTAGCCAATGCTTACCACCCCAAGATGTCCAGCTCTGTCTTCCCACAGCTGAACTTTGTTAGGGCTTCGGATGTTTAATGCAGACACCTTGGCTTCGGGAGATGGCTGTCATTCGCAATTACTCTCATCCTCTTCCTATTGCGTATGCGCAAGATTGAGGGCTGCAGAGACACTGATCCTAAGGCCTTGTGGGATGTGCAGAGTTATCCTATGTGGCTGTGGGCAAGGGTGGTTGGATGGTTTTGGGCCAAAACAACATAATTTTCCATGGGAAATTAGGGCATTGGAGCAGGAACTGTAAAAAAAAGGTACTTGCCCCCCCCCCCCCCCCCCCCCCCACTTCCAGGGAAAAGCTGCAATAGACGCTATATTACCAAAGGTATTGGGACGCCTGCATTACACGCGCATGAACTTTAATGACATCCCAGTCTTAGTCTGTAGGGTGCAATATTGAGTTGGCCCACCCTTTGCAGCTATAACACCTTCAACTCTTGTGGGAAGGCTGCCCACAAGGTTTAGGAGTATGTCTATGGGAAACCAGAAGCACATTTTTGAGGTCAGGCACTCATGGTGGACAAGAAGGCCTGGCTCGAAGTTTCTGCTCTAATTCATCCCAAAGGTGTTCTATTGGGGTTGAGGTCAGGTCTCTGTGCAAGCCAGTCAAGTTCCTCCACCCCGAACTCGCTCTTCCCTCTCTTTATGGACCTTGCTTTGTGCACTGGTCCAAATCATTTGGTGGAGGTGGGATTATGGTGTGGGTTTGTTTTTCATTGGTCAGGCTTGGCCCTTTAGTTTCAGTGAAGGGAACTCTTAAGGCGTCAGCGTACTAAGACCTTTTGGACAACTTCATCCTGTTCCAACATGACTGCCCACCAGTGCACAACTTGACTGGCCTGCACAGAGTACTGACCTCAACCCAATAGAAAACCTTTGGGATAAATTAGAGCGGAGACTGCGAGCCAGGCCTTCTTGTCCACATCAGTACCTGGCTTCACAAATGCGCTTCTGGAAGAATGGTTAAACATTCACATAGACACACCCCTAAACCTTGTGGACAGCCTTTCCAGAATGGTTGAAGCTGTTATAACTGCAAAGGGTGGGCCAATTCCATATTGAACCCTACGGACTAAGGCTGGGGTTCCTTTAAAGTTCATGTGCGTGTAAAGGCGTCCCAATACTTTTGGTAATATTGTGTATTTAGAGTCTGTGGAGGGCAGGGAGATTATAAGGGGAACCTTTTTGGTTTTGGGTAAAGGTCTGCTTTAAGCTGAGCTATAGACAATATAAAAAATAAAAAACGGTGCAATTATATGTAGCGGGCACCTACTTTCATGTAGGTGACCTTTCTTCTACCTTACAGTTTCAGGCAAAATTTAGTCAGGCTTGTACTATTCTATCAGGCCTGGTTATTTATTTATTTTGGGAACTGGGAGTGTTAGTATAGTGTAGGGTGTGACCACCTGTGCTTGGACCCAGAGATGCCTTCTCTTACTTCCAATGAAATGATTTTTGGGGGAGAGGACTTGGGATCTGAGTGACAGACAACTTGTAGGTGAGTTCTGGCCAATCATTAATTTGTTTGGAAGGAGGCGGGACTCTCATAAAAGCTGGGGTCACATGCTGCTAAGGGTTTTTTTTTTCCAGAGAGGGAGAGATCAGAGAGAGAAGGCCCCTGCGGGGAGCCAAGCGCAGTCCCCACTTCGGGGAGGGCGGACTGGGACCCGCAGAAGAGTTGATGACACCAGACCGTATGCAGTCGCAGGTGCCACTGAACGCCCCTACGGGGAAGGGAGCGTGCCAGATTGGGGAGAAGGTACAGAGAAATACTTATGGAAGAAGTAGCAACTAAGTGGACTACATCTGGGCAGTCGATTGTGAGTGAAACATGGACTATCGATCAAGTGAGTGAAAGCCCAGGGGAAGGGTACTACCAAAGGCTGAGGAATGTTGGTACGCAAGTCAGTGAGACAGGTGGTGTTTGCCTGTGACTTTGGGTTCAACAATGCCCCGGGATTCCAATCAGTCAGGCGGGAAGAGTTATTTAGAGTAATCTCTTCTTTAGCTCAACTTGGAAGTACTGTACAGACGTGAAGTAGTGGTAAAAAGGTAGCGGTAAAGCTCCAATTACAAATAGAGATACAGACTGTCCTAAGAAATTCTGCAGGTGAAGTAGTTATTCAGAGTGACTCTTTACCATATATTCTCTAGTAAATCGACTTCCGTCTTCCCCACAAAGAAATCATTGAGAGTGATTTCTTATAGTCTACATTGTGCTAAGTCTTTGCATGAAACAGGCAAAGAAAGAAATTACGAAGCAGTATAAGAGCATCTCAGAAAACCGCTTCTCCTATCCCAGTTCACGTTGTATTAATAAAAGCAAGAGAAAACTACAATATGGACCATTTCTATTTCTATGGGCTAGGTGGTAAATATAATTTACGGATATAACACAAATTGCCGCCCCTGCGGGGGTAGGGCCCTACATATATATTAATTAAAAATCAATAAATGCTTTTTAAATGCTACTCTCATGAATTCGTTTTTGAATCCAACCTCCTATAACCCCTTGCAAAGTACTTCACAGACAGGGAGAGGAAGGGGCTACAGGTAGGGGCAGTCCAATGCAGTAACCAATCGGAGGGCATGCTTTGCATTTTGCAATACAATGGGAAGTTGGGTTCATGTTTGTTTTTTTTGTTGTTTTGGTTTTTTTTTTAACAAGAAATTTACAATGGGAACATGTTTAAAGTGGACTTGATGTTATATTAAACATTTCGGCCTAGACCCACATCCCCACCTCAGCATTTACTGTAATTAGAAACGCAGAGTTTTGATCAGATATTGGCTAGCTGGCAGAAATGCAGTGACCTGGCTTTGTTTACAGGGCTTTCCCAAGCCGAGAGGGTTCAGTAGCTGCATGTACTTCTATAGGCTGCTGGTTGATGTGCAGAAGTCTGCAGAAGCCTAGGACTTGTTCAATACTACATTTAGTTGACTCATGGAAAAATCTAGACCATTGTGGATCTGCTGTCTTTCCCAATACAAATAACTTGTTGGAGGCCTGCAGTTCTACTTACAGAAAGTGTAGGGAAAGGTCTTTGTTGAAATATTTCAGATAATTTTTAGTTCCAGTCTAAGCTCTGGGTTCCTGAAAACCAGGAGGTGGGAGCTTAAAGTCTGTGAAAGCAGGGAAACATATATCAAGATAGCAGTATAGGTATGTGCAGAGCACCTACTGAGGCCTACTTTGCAGCATTTAGTTCATATTCAACATCCTTAACATGTGACAGATATACTCCAACTCCTACAAGGTGAATGGAGAAATGTATTTTATTATGAGATTCTTCTCTTGGCCGGGAGAGTAATGCTTGTTGATAAATGTTGCGCAATTTCTGTAAACCCTGTAAAGAACACCTATAAATCACTCATTAAGTGAAAAGATTTATATGTTACTACCTGTAAGTTATGTACTTTATCCCATAAAGCAGTGATATGTCTTTCCAGCAGTATTGCACAAGAGATAAGTGAAACATAATGCACAGGACAATATGAGCTGGTTAGTTTTTTTTTTTAGCTGGAAAGTGGAAATAGAAATAAGGACACATCTACAGTCTGAAAGATGTAAAGCCCTCTTAATAAAAAGAAATATAATGGGAATGGACTTTTCCAATACATTTAGGATCCATCTCCATTTAGACTTCCGCACTGCAGTAATGCATTGCATTTGCAATTCATTGTGAAAGGCATTCTGATGTACTAAGGCTGGCCATAGATGATATGATTTACTTTCCTTCCATCACGGGTGGAAAGAAATAAAATTGCTTGATTCCTGTGTTGATGTGGGAATGTCTCCTGCACTATTGTATTCTGCCAGCGGGTGGGGCATGGGGAGCATTCCCATCCAGCAGAATGCAATGGTTGCTGTTGGGGGGGGGGGGGGGGGGGGATGTCAGAAGACTTATTGCTTTGCCCAAAATGGAGCTCCCATTAAAAAGCATGTGCTGCAGCACTTAAGAAATGTATGTTTTTTTTGTTTGTTTTTTTTATTCATACTTCCCTAGGTGGATACAGCATCAGTTCGATGCTGCATCTGTCCCCCGGTGCCTCTAACACTGAGAACCGAGCAATCAAACACTGCCGATCGCTCGGTTCTCACAGCTCCCCGAGCAGAGAACTGCAGACTGTCTATCACGTCTCTCCGCTCTGTCGCCTCCTTGCTCACTGAAGCGCTGGGCTGTGGAGAGCTCAGGCTCTTAGCGACTTGCTGAAAGGCTGAGCTGGGTGTCGGTCCAGGGATCTGGCGGGATCCCCACTCCGTGATCATGATGACGCCGAACCTGGACTGACTCTGTGGCGTCAGCAGAGAGCGGACTTTAGCCCACTCTCTGCTGAAAGCGGGTCACAGGAGTGCAAAACGAACTGCATTCCTGTGATCCATAGATGTACAGCCAAACGAGCTTTGGCTGTACTTCTCCTTTTAAGCAGAACTAAACCCTCCTATTGCTTTCAGCCAAGGAAGCTGCCATCTTTACCTCTGTTTGATCTTACACCATGATGCTGCACATGTGATCAGTTATGACACCAGCCATTTGATGGCTTGACAGTTTGGGTGAGAGCACAAGCAAATGAGACCGTTACATTCCTGGCATGTGCCAGAATGTAAGGGGAAATTCACACTGAGTTGCGCTAAAATATATGGAAAATGCATGTCCGTTGACATACATTTTGACGTCTGTTGGCATGCATGTGTAGTGTTATGGTGTGAATAGGACACATTAAAAATTGTTTTTCAGATGTCCTTCTGTTGATTTGCATTTTACAGCTGCGTTAAAACGCAGATCAACACATTGGTTTGAATTGGCCCTAACTTGTTCGAAACTGTTAAATGGGTTTAGTTCTGCTTTAATTGTATCTACATTGGCACTTAGTTTGCTTTTAATTCCCCTAAAATATCCCATAAGTACTTGATCATCCTGCAAGCAATGTCTATCTAATGCAACTTCCTGTGATGATGTGGCAACGATGCTGCACTGCTCCAGTGTTCAGTGTTGTCACTCTCATGTAGACTGTGCCTGCTTTCACTATAGTGGGATGAAGAAATGTTGCAAAGGGCATGGCTATCAGCATTGCTACTGCTAATTCCCAACCCTATAGCTTGTCAATTACTATCCACCCACACCTATTCCTGTCCCTTGCTCCCTAGAAAAAAAACACTGCTTCTGTTGCTAGAACCCTTCCACTGTGAGCTGTAGTATCTGGGAGGGAGAACATGTGAAACATAATGTTTATATATATATATATATATATATATATATATATATATATATATATATATATATATATATATATATATATATACACACACATATATTTATTAGAGCTGGGAAAAATGAGAATCGCAATTTTTTTTGCTTAGAATAAAGATCACGATTCTTGCGGCGTAACAACTTTCACATTATACAAAAAAATTGGGCTAACTTTACTGTTTAGTTTTTTTTTTTTTCTATTATTCATTAAAGTGTATTTTCTCCCCCAAATAAATTGCATTTGAAAGAGCGCTGCGCAAATACGGTGTGACATAAAATATTGCAATAACCACCATTTTATTTTCTAGTGTCTCTGCTAAAAAAATGTAATGTAATTTTCTAACAAAAAATAATGATTTTAACTTGAAACCAACAAGTGTCAGAAAAAGGGTTAGTCTTTAAGTGGTTAAACTGACCTCATTTACAGACCAAAGTTCATTCCTTTGATCTAAAGAACAAAACGTTATAATTGTTTTTATAGTTCGCTCAGCAGCTAAGGAATGTTGTGAAACTTGGCAGACTGCCTGTTGTGTGTGTGTGTGTGTGTTTTTTTTATTTTTTGACAGCGGTCGGCTGTCAAAAAAACTCTGCATAGAATCTTGACAATGCTTTGTTAGGATCGTGAGGGGGGAAAGAATGGTGATCTCGATTCTTAACGTTTAATCATGCAGCTTTAAAATATATATATAAATAGATATCTATCCTTTCATTTCTATTTTACACTTAGTGGGTTGTTTAACAAGACGAGGGTTCACATATGCTTTAAATAATAAACGAACATTTTAACTAGAATTGAACAGGGAGACGTATCCCTTTTTAAGGGGTTGAGAAAGAATGTAGTGAAAGGTGTATAACCTGTCATATGGTCACATAAGCAGTAACAAATGCAGGCTAGGTTTCTGACAAGTACACAGTATGGTTTCTCGCATAGCTGGAGCAGTATGTGAGCTGTGAGCAATAGGCGATATGTAAATAGGTATCACAAAGATTGCTTGTGTAATTGATAAAGGGAATCAGTTCTGTGCTACCTGCCTGACACTTTAGATAGAGCTGTCAGAATGAATTGCTTGTTGAGCTCTGTACGTCAGGCTCACAGCCCTGGAGAAACAACATCTGTGACACATAACTATGGAGTGCTGGAAAGCAGCAGCCTGGAAATAAAGCCTGGCATCTCCGAAGCGTGCCTTACCTAGAGAACAATAAGCTATGGAGTTGTCAGGCTGAGCATTTGGTTGGAACTGTGTTGAAATCCTCATTAATTTCATATCCGCATCCTCTAAAGCATGGCGTAGTTATGACTTGTCACTTACAAATATTAACACCATCTGCAGCACATTAACTTCTATTTCTACACTCGGTCATACAAAGGAATGATTAAGGGCCCGTGCGGGGCCCGCTGAAGTGGGATATGCGTTTAAATCAATCTTTACGGGGCATTTGATAGGCAGTAAGGAGACATTATGTCTGATTAAACCCTGTTAATGCCGCACTGCTGTGCCACCTTTGCATGCATTGCACGCAGTTGTGGTGCATGTCAGGCGCCCCATAGACTTGCATGGGTCGTGATTGGCAACGGTAACGCCTGCTGAATGCGACATGCTGTTAAATTTTGGCGGTCCCCCTGTCAGAACACAATAGCTCAGCGGGGGGAGATCGCCACACTAACATCACTTAGTACGGCGACCCTTCAGCCCACTGGGTTGAACAAAAAAGAAAACGGTCCCTGGCATTACACAGGGATCAGTCAGATATGACTTTTGTATATTTGCTTTGGACCAATATGCATTGGGTATAGAAAAGAATCCCCCCCCCCTTTAAAATAATCACATTTTGTTGCTTTGCAGCTTGAAATGAAGATAGACACTGTTTTTGTTTTATGCAGCTGTATTTACTCCAAACATCCAAATGAAAGATATAACACCAGCATGTCAGAAAAAAATTAAATTAAAAAAAACAGAATCACTGAGTTGGAAAAAGGATTACCCAGTGGGGTTGATTCGCTAAAACTAGAGAGTGCAAAATCTGGTGCATGGTAACCAATCAACTGCTAACGTCAGCTTGTTCAATTAAGATTGGACAATAAAACCTGGAAGCTGATTGTTTTCTTTGCAGAGCTGCACCAAATTATGCACGCTCCAGTTTTATTAAATCTACCCCATTGTGTCAGTATTTTTTGAACCACCTTTTGCTTTAATTACAGCCTTTAGCCCTGGTTCAAACTGCAGCGTATTGACATGCGATTTGAAATGTCAAATCGCATGGCAAATCGGCCTCAATTGCCGTCAATGTTACCGTCCTAATCGGTGCAACGCACCGATTTTAAAAAGCCGTTTCTGTACTACTTTTTGAGATTTCGGGCTGCGATTTACATTGACATCTGTACAAAAACCTGCACAGATGTCTCTGAAATCACGGCCGGAACCGGGACTGACATGCGGGAGTGAAATCATGCGAGTTCAGCTGAACTCACACGGCTTCATTCCCGCAGCTCAGTGTGAACCTGTAGAGCAACTTTCTGGAAGGGGGCAGCAGAATTACCTCCAGAATTTGATGGTATTTTGCCCCATCCATTTTTCCTTCTATCCTGACAAGTGCTCCAGTCCCTGCTGCAGAGAAACACCCCCATAACAGGATATTACCACCTCCATGCTTTACTGTAGGGGTGGTGTTATTTGGATGATGAGCTGTATTGGATTTCCTGTCAGACATATTGTTTGTGCTGAGGCCAAATAATTTAGTTTTAGTCTCATCTGACCATAAAACCTTTTTCCATGTGGCCTTAGAATCTTCAAGGTGCGTTTTGGCAAAGCTCATGCGTGACTGGTCTTTCTTGAGAAGTGGCTTTTTTTCCTTGCAACCCTCCTATACAAGCCACATTTGTGGAGAATTTGTGATATTGTTGTCACATGCACACAATGACCTCTCTTTGTCATAAATTCCTGCAACTGCTTCACAGTTGCTGTAGGCCTCTTGGTAGCCTCTTTGACCAGTTTCCTCCTGGCTCTTTCATCCAGTTTGGAGCGACGTCCTGATCCAGGGAGGGTCTGTGTAAGTCAAATGGCTTTGTGTGCCATTGAGAAGGTGATTAGCTACAACTGATTAAGTTTACTAATCATTTTTAGGAAGGGGGTGACCCTTTTTCCGCCTCAATGATACTGTTTTTGAATGCTTTTTAACTTTTTTCTGACATGTTGGTGTTCCGTCTTTCACATGGATGTTATAAGTTGGACTGAGTAAATACAGCTTGATAAAACAAAAACTGTGTCTGTCTTTCAGGCTGCAAAGCAACAAAATGTGATTGTTTTTGATTACAAACATTTTATTGAAAAGGGATTGTTTTACATGAATTACCGTATATGAAGTAACATTTATTTTAAAGGGGGGGGGGGGTTGATTAATTTCTATACCCATTATAACTATGCCAAAAAAAACAAAAAAACATCTCTAAGGTCCCTTTCACGTTGGGGCGGTTTGCAGGGGCTATTACGCTAATAATAGCGCCTGCAAACCGACCCGAAAGTGCCGCTGCTTTGTCTCCAGTGTGAAAGCCCCGAGGGCTTTCACACTGGAGCGATGCGCTGCCAGCACGGGAAAAAAGCAGGGAAGGAGCGGTGTATTGAAATCAATGGGACAGCGTGGCTGTACTGCCGGCAAAGCGCCTCTGCAGAGGCACTTTGCGGTGGTTTTTAACCCTTTCTTGGCCGCTAGCGGGGGGTAAAACCGCCCTGCTAGCAGCCGAAAAACGACGGTAAACCGCAGCTAACAATACCGCCGACGCTGCCCACGCTCCAGTGTGAAAGGGGCCTTAACCTTGGCTTTAATGAGCAGCCTTGTTTACATAGGTAGACCGCCGTTCTGTCTCTCCAGTGAACAGTCGGCGGGTCCATTGCGGCCGCCAGACCACAAAGAGGAAACAACGCACAGATACGTTATTTCAGTAAATGTGCGGTGGGCAGTCCGAAACGGTTAAATCTGCTAGTGCATGTAACATTCCCCTCCGCTGACTGACAATGCCAAAGGTGCCCACTGTGCACCTTCGCCTAGACCAGGGATCTTCAAACTACGGCCCTCCAGCTGTTGCGGAACTACACGTCCCATGAGGCATTGTAAAACTCTGACATGACTGGGCATGATGGGAATTTTAGTTCCTTAGTCCATAGTTTTGAGACACCTGACCTAGAATGGGGGCACTCTAATACAGGAGGTGTGTTACTGGCCAGATCACCTAGTAAAAAGAGAAAAGAGAAAAGTCTTAAAAAAGGAAAACAAATGCAGCCACAACATCTAATGATTGGTCAGCTGCAATATATTATTACATTTTTGTTTTATTACTGCTTTAGGTCTAGTTACATTGTATAGTCATTGAGCAGATTTAGTATATTTGGTAGTGTTTTAATTCCTGTAGCTGTGTATGATTGGCCATGTTTATGACCTGGAGTAAAGCCATCGTAGTTTTACTTTCTATCATTTTATTTCTTTTGGCTGAGATGAGTAGGAGTGATGTGAAGCAAAGAGATGGGGGATACCATGGGTTTCCAAACCATGCAGTGTGCCCTCACATAATGAATGCCATTGTGCTTGTATCAGAGCGTGCATTCTAGCTGATACTGACAGTACAGCTGCATCCCCAGCAACAAGGCCATGGGAGAGAGAAGTAGGGCACACTTCCAGTGACAAAGCATCGCTCCACCTCCTACTAGGCACATTCATCTAATACAAGACACGCACTCTGACAAAGGCTATGTCAGGTCCCAGGTCTAGTCAAGGCAGAGTGGAAATTCTCCAATCCATGCGGCACCCGTTAGTGGATAGTGAATGCCAGTGGCTGATGCCAGGACAAACACAAGTAAAATCCAAATATTTTTGTAACCAGCCAATGTGAGATTGCAGGCTTGGTACACTCCAGCTCCTTTATATTGCAGAACACGCAGGTCACATCTAATGGATTTGTATTCAGGCAATGTAGTGACATCAAATACAGATATTTGTGATAAATTGATTCCTAATCCTAGCAAAGTTATTCTGTGATTTTTTTTTTTTATTGTGATACCATGGGGTTGATTTAGTGCGCACGTTGCTGACAGAATAGGCTGCCTAGCCAGCAAAAATGTGTCTGTGTTGTGCGTTTGTGTTCTCCACATCTGTTACTTGATTAGTTCAGCTTTGGATACACGAGTGCCAAATTTATCATTACGCTTGCTACATATTTTTTTGCTTATAAAATACACATTTACACAGGAAGTGGTCAGAAGCATGCTACTGAATGAAACCCGCCCCTGCGAGCCCACACAACAAGGGAGAGCCGCGCCACACTCCAGACATCTACACATGTACATTAAAGTAGAACTATAGGCAAAACCTTTTTTTTTTCATTTTGGATAGAGCAAGGGGGATTATAACCCCTGTCAGATTTTTTTTCCCACCGTCTGTGTCATATTGCAGAGATTTCCCTTCACTTCCTGTCCCATAACCAAAACAGGAAGTGAGAGGAAATCCCTGCAAATAAGGTAATCCCATGGGGACCCCCAGGTCACCAGAACTAGTGTCCTCATTGGAAGAATTATCCTCTATTACTTTTCTGGGGACACCCCAAAATTTGGGATTTTCTTTTACTTTCTCTTTCAATGGTAAACAGGACGAATAGAGAGGGCGAATCTCTCTAACAGGGACACAGACAGCAATAAAAACTGACAGGTGTTCTAATCTATCCAAAACGTAAAACGTTTTGCCTTTAGTTATATTTTAACTAAAGGCAAACATTTTTTTTTTTTTTTTTAGTTTTGGACAGAGTGGAGATGGTTTAGAACCCCTGTCAGTTTTTATTGCTGTCTGTGCCCCCCGTTAATGAGATCTACCTTCTTTATTTGCCCTGTTTACCATTATCATTGAGGCTGGGTTCACACCTATGCGGGTTTTCCCACATCCAATTCGCATGACAGGAGATTGTGACCGCTCTCTATGGATCCAGTTCACATATCTCCGGGGCGGATGCGGAGCGGCTTGCACAGGAATGCTGTGCGTCTTTGGTTCCAGGGCCGAACTTGGGCAAAAATTCGGCCCTGATTTGTCCTTAAAACGAAGAACAAGGATGCACCGGACCCCTGCTGCGAGCCGCATGCGTCAGAGGTGTGAACCCAGCCTCAAAGTAAAAGAAAGTCCCAATTTTTGGGTAGTCCCCAATG
The DNA here is from genome assembly GCA_037952925.1 of Lithobates clamitans. Classification (NCBI taxonomy): domain Eukaryota; kingdom Metazoa; phylum Chordata; class Amphibia; order Anura; family Ranidae; genus Lithobates; species Lithobates clamitans. The sequence goes on from JBBGZY010000613.1 coordinate 122,306, forward strand.
GGTACACTAGTTCTGGTGACCTGAGGGTTCCCAAGGAATTCCCTTAGGCTCCATTCACACTAGCGCGTTTTTTGATGCATTTTGCATTTTGCAGAAATGCATGGGAATTTTTTAACATGGGTTCCTATGGAACATGTTCACATCAATGGAAAAGGGTAAGGGACTTTTTTTCATGCAAAATGCAGCGTTTTGCATGTAATAGAATTCAATGGACCAGCATCAAAAACGCAAGTGCAGCGTTTTTACAGCGTTTTTGATGCGTTTTTGGCGGGTTTTTTCTTTAAAATTTTTTCTAGACTGTATACAGTCTAAAAAAAAAATGTTAAAAAAACAAAACACGGCAAAAAAGCTGTAAAAACGCTGCTCAAAAACGTGTGTGAAAAAGGCCTAAGGGCAGCTATGCTAGCACTATAGCACTACATGGACTCCCATTCTTGTAATACACTAGGATAGTACATAGCAACACGGCCAAGGCCAACACATGAATCAAACTCCAATACATATCAGCAAGCTGTTTCTCTGTTAGTGCCACCTATGCGTAGCTTATGGTGGCACACAAGCATGTTGCGAGTGCAAGACACTGTATAGTGGGATATGTAGTGTTAAGATGGTCATACGCTGATTGAAATTTGGCCGGTCCTCAGGGATCAGATGGGTTTCTATCAATGTGGGCCATCCCAATCGTTTAATCGACTTGGTGTATTTGAACAGCGGAAGGTCCGAGCACGTCCTGGAGAAGGAGATTCCTCCATACACCACCTGGTTTGTATGGATGGATGAATCTGTTCACCCACTGGCTAAATGAAATTTAGCACCCTCTGGTGTGTTGCTAGTGTTAGTGTAGTTATATTTAAGTTTATGACTCATGCTAAGTTGTGTGAGTTTGTCAGTGGGTCAGGTTATTACAGGTCAGACTGGATGACTTTACAGTGTAGGTCTCTGGTACCTCCCCCTGGGTCTAGTGGCTTGGAAAAGCTTCTGGAAGTTAGTGGGCGGAGGCCAAGAGGTCCTGATCTGCAAACTTGAGGGAATCTGGCCAATCCCTAGGCAGGGGGCCTGGCAGGGTGGCTGGGTCAGCCATTAAATATGGGAGAGCCATACTAACAGGAGAGTCAGGTGGAAGATAGAGTGCTTAGGAGGCTGTCAGTGGTCTAGGAGGGGACCCCCGAGTCTAAACTGAGGCTCGGCCTGGCTTGAAAGAATCCTTTTGGGGTTTAGTTTTAGAAGGAATCTTGCCTAAGAGCAGCAGGGAGCAAGGAGGACAGAGTAAGTACACCAGCACAACCATGGATTCACAATGAAAGAGACTGCCCCATGTAGCAATCCTTTAAAGGACAGCACTGTGCTAAACCCTGTTATCCCGTGTCCTGGGAGATCTTCGGAGCAGCCTGGTGGAGTGGTAGACAAGCAACCAGGAGGACTGGAAGTACCTGCAGGTGGTGGAGCTGGGATCAGTTGTACAAGAGGAGAGGAGATACTCCGGCATGCAGTTTTGCAATATTTTGTGCTATTTTCCAAAAGAGGGCTGAGTGCTCCTGATCCAAGGGACTGGGTGTCCTCATCTGTGTTTTTCAAGTCAAGTTTGAGATACCATAATCCCTATACCCTATACAAGTTGTTTTCCACAATAAAACAACAAAAACAAGCCCATGGACTGATTTCTTATGTCTGGATGCTAGTTGGAAATGCGTGTTGCCTGGCTGTGCAGGAATAGGGGGAACCCGTAACTAGTGGCTCCTGTGGGGATTGCAGTACAGAAAAAAAAAACTAAAAATTTTCATGCTTGTTCTACAAAAAAAAAAAAAGAAAGAAAGAGCATAGATATTTGAAAATAAAGTTGCACATACGCTTTAATAAGAGAATTTAGTGACATTTTAATTTTTGGGCAAACCTTCCTATGTAAAATGTAGCGCAAATAATTAACAGCCTATTCATTCCAACCGAAAAGTTGGGTGATGGCCCCTGATATTATCAGTAAATTTCCCTATATAGATATAATCAATACAGGAATTCAGCAGCTTTTTCCATAGCATCTGGCTTTTAGTTTATTCGTTTCTGTTGAACGTTTTAGAGGTGATTAATCTTCTGCGTAATTTTCAGGATGCTTGTGATTTGTTTGGTTAATTACACCAGTGCTGTGTCGGTAAAGAAGTAGTAGCAGCAATGTAAATACACTATGTGATTTTAATTGCTAAGCAGTTCACAGTGCTCTGGCTGCCCGAGTGCTTGATTCATTAGTTTGGGTTAGCAGTGGGAGCTCCGAAGAGTGCATGCCAGCTACCAAGTGACCTGTGATGGCAGCTGTGGGAAACTCGGCATCAGCGCGTTGTGTACTACCCTGTTCTTCCCGCTAGCTTGTAACAGCCCTTGCTTATATCCAGATGTGCTTAATTACAGTCATTTCTTACCCGTTCTTATTATTCTTGTACAAGGAAATGTTTTAGTGGAAACATGGTATTTTTTATAGTTTGATATAATGAATACCCCATGATTAGATGGTGCTGAGCTGCAATCCTTAGTAGGTGCTTTCTCTGGCAGTTGCTGATAGAAGAATTGGCAGTGTACATTGCCTTAAAGCAACCAATCAGATTCAAACCTATAATGTAAAATAAAAGCAAATGAACGTTTGAATTAAATGGTTTACTGTGGGACAATTGAGAATGCATAAGACTGTTTGGTGGATGAATGACAGGATCTCACCTTGTCTATTAAAAGAACGGCTTGCATTTTGTAAAAATACAAGCTTTTCTGAATGTACGAGGGGAGAAGGAGAGCGCGAACAACTGAATCCTTTAGTCGCCACAGCATCGGGGGGGGCTAGTGGGTACCTAGTTTTTTTTGTCTGGTACCATCTCCCACTTCTGTTTGGATCCCCTAGGCGATCCAAACAAAAGTTTGCCCCCCCCCCTCCTCCCTGTCCACAACCTTTCGGGACACGTCACAGGTCCCAGGAGGCTGTGGGTCCGTTCACAGGGTGCAAAGCAGTGGGATGGCAGCTGTGAAGCTGCAAGGTGCCGCAGCAAGCTCCCCACAGAAAACATGGCGCCAGGTACCCGAAAAAAGCCGAAGTACCAGCGCGGGTGAGGACAGCGCTGGATCCCTGGACAGATGAGTGACTGTTTATTTAAAAGTCAGCAACTACAGTTTTTTTAACGGCTGACTTTTAATTTTTTGGAACCTAGCTGAAGCTCCTCTTGTTTAAAAATACCGTAAATTCTTGAGTATAAGCTGAGTTTTTCAGCACTTTTTTTGTGCTGAAAATGCCCCCTCGGCTTATACTCAAGTCAAGCACTTTTCTGTAGCAGAGAATGACATTTTCTGAACCGACTTTGGGGCCCCGTATCTCAGAGCCACTTGGTGCTAGGAACCTTTGGATATGTTGTAGTGCTAGTTTCACTGGGTTTGCACACCATATTTGGGGTTCCTAGCACCAAGTGGCCACGAGATACGGGGCCCCAAAGTTGGTCAACTGTGTCTATCTGCAGCAATGTCATTTCGGGACCCTTTGGGCCCAGAGACCCCAAATTTTCGCTGCAGCTAGGGGGCATCTAGAAACCCTTAAATACCGAGTTTGAAGTTCGGGGGCCCTATGGCTGCAAATGGGCACAGTGAGGCATGCAAATGGGCACAGTGAGGCTGCAAATTTGACCCTCTTTTCCATCTACAGTAGCTGCGCATTTCTCACCCTAGGCTTATACTCGAGTCAATACGTTGTCCCAGTTTTTTGTGGTAAAATTAGGTGCCTCGGCTTATATTCGGATCGGCTTATACTCAAGTATATACGGTAATAAATCCAGCTATTTTTGTTATGTATGAATTAAAAAGTCATTAAATGTAATTATACATACGTCCATTTGTTCACAAATGTCAACCTTATAAAGTCCTCTGCACATGCATATTGGGAGAGGGAGGGACAGATATTCTCAGCCTATCAGCTTGACTAAACATGCTTACAGAAGGGGCAAGCACAGGGTTTACTTCATCAGTGTGCTTCTTTTATTCCTTCATGGTCCAATCAGGTAGGAGAGGTGACTAAGAAAGCAGAGAATTGGCAACGGTTATTTCTTCCTATAGTCATCCTTTTAGAGCAGGCCTCACATGACTGGCTATTGTCCAGACCGAGTGACAGTGCCTGACTGGCATGAAAAGGTGCACTCTGATGCGTACACCTGATGTAAGAGGGTACTCTGATGGGGAGACCTGATGTTGGGGGACACTGACTGGCACACCTAATGTAAGGGAGACCTCCGGTGGACACATCTGGTGTAAGGGGCACTCTGTTGGGCACACCTGATGTAAGGGGGCACTGATGGGGATACTTGATTTAATGAGACACTCTGGTGGGGACTCCTGATGTAAGGGGCACTCTGATGGGCACACCTGCATTATAGGGTCATTTAGCTTGGGACACCTGATAATAAGGGGGGCTCACTGAAATTTGACAATAAAGATCACCACATATACTAAGCTTTGAGTAATAGCACAAACGAGAGATTTGGACCTCTGTTATTAGAAAATTGTACTGCCCGGACCTCCTTTAATTTTAATTCAATACCCCTGCTTTAGAGACTTGTGTACCATTACAATGATGGGGGAATAACCTTGTGAAACTATGCTTATGAAGAATGTGTTCTGTTGTGTTGTGTAATGAGAACTATTAGGGCTTGTTCACACTTTACTAAATTTCTGCCGTTCAACAAACGCTTCTATGGCGTTAGTATGGGCATCAGACAGGCGTCAATGAGCTTTAGAATGGGGCACATTACAAGCGTTAAAACCGCAAAATGCCCTATGAGTGGTTTCGTAGCGTTTGATGAGCGTTAAAACTGCTCCACAATGGAAAGTGACAGAAGTAAACAAATTTTAACATGCCGCAACTGCACCAAAGCCGCCTACCAGAGCGCTTGTGGAGCGTTACCATAGACTTGAAAGGCTTCAAACACCTCCTGGCTCGACATGAGGCTTCAATTTTGAAGCGACAAGACGCTAACGTTTAGTGTGAACAGCAGAATGTGCTGTCTATTATATCTTGTGCATAGATGTTTGAGGGGCGTTTTTAACGCCTGTCAAACGTTTCTCAGACGCCTGCTCTTAATGCCAGTGTAATCTAAGCCTTAGAGCAAGGCAGGACGTATAATTGAAATACTCAGATTCTGAGTTTTGCCTGGAGTTTAATATGTACTCATTTGTGTAACATACCAACACACCTATATGGACCCGATCAATAAAATAGGTTAAAAAATGTCTAGGTGTACTATGATTTATAGATACCATAAAATTTTATTACAGCTGATCACTTTATTTTGCCTGTAGAATACATTTCTACTTATCGTATCTTTTTACTTTTGACATATACAGAACCAGCACAGCATAGACATACATTAAAAATAAAACTGCCAACAGTAAAAGGCTGTAAACCAGAAATAGAATGTAAGTGGTGTTTCGCCTGCCCTCTTCCTGTCTCGGCTTCCTCCCAGTTCCTTCTCAGACTAGACACTTCTTTTAATGGAGTTTTAAAATGTTTTCAAATTTCAATAAATATATAATAAGATGAAAGAAAAAGCATAGAAAAACCTGAGAAAAAAGAAATGTTTGGGCTATTAACAGCTTAAAATGAGCTCTGGGAATGTACTAGAATAACCCCAGCACATACAGATTTACACTATGTTAGATGCGGTAGGAACTGTAGTCAGCACTAGTATTTAAGGGCCTATAAAGCAAAACATGCCATTTACCGTGTTTATAAGAGCTTTTATAATGTTCCCAAATGTATAGGTTGCTATACCTATGCAAAAGCTCAGCCAGACGACCTATTTACATTGGATACATTTTGTATTGGTATGAAAGAGTTTGTAAACCTCTCTGTGGAAGTTGTACCTATAGGAAAGCCTAGAATAAAGTTTACCTAATACGTACTGTAAATACCTCCTAAACGTGCGCCGTTTAGGAGATGATTACTGTTTTCCGCACCCAAAACACACAGACTTTAACAGACGTGAGGGGTTGGCATTCATTCTTAATGGCACCCCCTATGCATCTAAACACAGTGCGTTTGCGGGAAATCGCATGGGCGAAAAACGCCATGCGATTTTCCCTGTAGCAGGGACCCTTTTCCTATGTTTCCTGCAGGGACAGCAGGCCATTCAAGTGAATAGGCTGCTGTGCATGCGCAAATGTGGGCCTTACTGAACGCATAGGTGTGACCCAAGCCTTAATGGCAAAGACATCTGTTTTGGAAAATACATATGAGCAGTCATTTGTATGTTTGGTAGCCACAGCCCTGCCTGTAACAAACACTGGTTGACTGAACTTTGATCAGGTTTTATTGCTACCTGCCACACTTTATACATACACAAGAGCTAATCTACACATTCTGTTCAGCAGTTCCTATCAAGTGTACGTTAGAAAATAAAACGGGTAAATCCTGTGCCCTCAGTTATGTTATTTAGGTGTTATGCGTTTGGGGAATAACGTGAAAACAGGCTTTGTACTTCTCCAATTGTGGTGCTTTCTGCTGAGGCTGATGTGTGATGCACAGTGATTCACAAAGGGCAAAGACAGAAAATGAAGCTTTGCTGAGAAAAGTAACGATGCACTGCAGAAAGAGCAAGAAAGCCTAATGCTGCTTTTTTTTTAACCCTCTTGTAGCTACTTTTATGCCTTTTATTATATAGGTAGCTACCAAAATATGCCATATTGTCAAAAGTATTGGGACACCTTTACACGCACATGAACTTTAATGGGATCCCAGTCTTATGCCGCGTACACACGATCGCACATTACGACAACAAAATCCATGTTTTTTTTTTTTCCGACGCATGTTGGCTCAAACTTTTCTTGCATACACACGGTCACACAAATGTTGTTGGAAATTCGGAACGTCAAGAACGCAGTGACGTACAACACATCCAGATCCCAAATTTTGTTTGTCGGAAATTCAGACGGAAAATGCTTTATGGAGCCTACACACGGTCGGAATTTCCGACAACAAGCTCCCATCGAACATTATCTGTCGGAAAATCCGACCGTGTGTATGTGGCATTAGTCCATAGGGTTCGATATTGAGTTGGCCCACCCTTTGCAGCTATAACAGCTTCAACTCTTATGGGAAGGCTGTCCACAAGGTTTAGGAGTGTGTCTATGGGAGTGTTTGACCATTCTGAAGCGCAATTTGTGAGGTCAGGCACTGATGTGGGCAAGAAGGCCTGGCTCACAGTCTCCGTTCTAATTCATCCCAAAGGTGTTCTTTCGGGTTGGGGTGCAGGTCAGTCAAGCTCCTCCACCCCAAACTCACTCATCCATGTCTTTATTGACCTTGCTTTGTGTACTCGTGTGCAGTTATTTTGGAACAGGAAGGGACCATCCCCAAACTTTTCCCACAATGATGGGAGCATGAAATTGTCCAAAATGTCTTGGTTTGCTGACGCCTTAAGAGTTCTCTTCACTGGAACTAAGGGGCCAAGCCCAACCCCTGAAATACAACCCCACACCATAACCCCCCCTCCACCAAATCATTTGGACCAGCGCACAAAGCAAGGTCCTGACTTCACAAATGCGCTTCTGGAAGAATGGTCAAACATTCCCATAAACACACTTCTAAACCTTGTGGACAGTCTTCCCAGAAGAGTTGAAGCGGTTATAGCTGCAAAGGGTGGGCCAACTCAATATTGAACCCTACGGACTAAGACTGGGATGTCATTAAAGTTCATGTGCCTGTAAAGGCAGGCGTCCCAATACTTATGACACTATAGTGTATGTCTCTATAAGCCTTTCTCAACTGGTTTACCCCAGAGAAACCCTTGAAATAACTTTCAGGTCTTAGAGAACCCTTCCAAATACAAAATCATTGGTGGTCAGTGAGAAAATGCCCCTTACATTGGGATCTAATGGAAAGAATGCCCAGTGGTGGTTAGAATGTCACCCTTACTGAAGGCCAAAAAAGACCATTGGGTTTATGCAGCTGGCTCTGCCAAGTGGTATTAGAACTAATAGGGCACCATCAAATTGAAGATCAGTCAGCCATTGCTTAAGGAACCCTTAGGATCCCTTGTTGAGAATGGCTGGGACATGTACATTACATAGGATGAAAAAGTATGAACATCACACAGAATTAATCTAAAGTCATAGACACGAAGCTTAAAGATATCCCATACTACTTAGAACATTTTATATAGAAAATGAAAATAAATTGCCTTGCTCAGCTATTTAGTTCCTCCAAGTGGTTATATATTTTCGGCATTTATGAGTAACCTTGCCCTTTATATGTTGAGTTAATAAAGTTCAGCTTTCCATTTAAACTTCTATCTTTATGTGATTTCCTTCATATGTCAGCTGCTTGTGATATTGATGGCTCTCATAGAATAATCCATATTGGACGGATGCTAATCAAATTTGGATTTGCAAAGATTCCTCTATCAAACAGAACAATTAATCATGGAAAATATTTTCTTTCTGCTCGGTAATTCTTAGACTGACCATATACGTCAGTGTGTGAGATAGTCCAGCCTTACCCGTGCCTGGAAAGCTGAGTAATGTTTTTCTGGATGTTGTTTCTCTGCTGTAGAGCGTAATGGGCATTTTAACAATGCTTGGCTACAGCTCTGTTCAGGCCTTGTGTGACTCACCTGTATTAACACATGGATTTACAGACAGCAACAAGTCTCCTATAGTTCACTTCCAGTGTTCGGGTTTTTTCCTTTATTAGCTAATCGCAGAAAAAAACTCGACATGCCTAAATATTTAGAAATGTAGTGATAAGGTCCGTGATTGGTGTGGCATCATAGGGGGTTGTCCAGTACTTTGTTCATTTTAGTAGTACCCCAGGCAGCAGGCCACTCATTCAGCTTCTCTATCAAACAACTAGACCTGGGGGATTCCAGCAACAAGCCAGCACGTGGTGAGTCTTCTGAAAACACGCTTATAACTAACCACGATCAACTAGTATTAATAATTGATATCTTGTATCTCTTCTACTCAATAGGACACTTAGGCCCCTTTCACACTGGAGCGGTTTTCAGGCGGTATTGCGCTAAAGATACCGCCTGAAAACCGCCCCTAAACAGCCTCCGCTGTTTGTTCAGTGTGAAAGCCCGAGGGCTTTCACACTGAAGCGGTGCGCAGGCAGGGCGGTGAAAAAAGACCTGCAAACCACTTTTTTGGAGCGGGGAAGGAGCGGTGTATTCACCGCTCCTTCACCGCTCCTGCCCATTGAAATCAATGGGACAGCGCGGCTATACCGCGGCTATAGCCGCGCTGTACGAGGGATTTTAACCCTTTTTCGGCCGCCAGCGGGGGTTAAAACCGCACCGCTAGCGGCCGAATACCACTGCAAGAATGACGGTACAGCAGCGCTAAAAATAGCTCTGTTGTACCGCCGACGCCCCCACCGCCCCAGTGTGAAAGGGGCCTTACAGTGTTTGTTTTCACACCTGACAGCTTAAAAATACTTTAATGGGAGGTTTTTGGGAATTGTACGCTGATGAAGGGTTAAATGAACCCCGTAGGTTGTAGGAATCTTTCCCTTATATCTCCCAGGATCCACAGAGGGCACTTCTAACACGTGTCACATGGTAACTGGCCTAGAAGGCTGAAAAGGGTTCCTATCCTCTCTATCTAGGGCAGTGATGTTTTGGAACTACATTTCCCATGGTGCTCATGCATTCTGCAGGTGTAGTTGAGCATCATGGGAAAAATGTAGTTCCAAAACATCTGGGGTGCCAAGGTTTGCCATCACTGATCTAGGGTATCTATCTCTTCAAAGGTGGTGCAGTGCTTTTAAAAAAAAGCAGGTAAGGTGCTTGAAGTGACCTCTCCTTTTGAAATTGCTAGCTATCTTTCTGTCATGCTGATCCAATTGCTTCAGCACTTTGTTACTGACCCAGAACATGTACTCCCAGTCTTCAAAGTTTTCAGAGGAGTTGTGTAGAAGAGGTGTATGGAGCTTTATGCTCCGTTAGTGTTCATATCCTTTAAAGGAAACGTTTGCTATCTTCTCCTTCTGAAAATGCTAGTTACCTGACTGCCATGCTGGCCCTCTTTCCCTCTGGAGTTGCTGACCCAAAACAAATGTGCAGGTAAAGACTTCATACTTTCATGATCTGTATACTTGTTTCAGGTCAGTGATTCAGAAAGTATTGAAGCCACTGGAGCAGCAGACAGCTGGGCAACTAGCATTTTAAAATATATGTAAAACCTCACCTTAAAAAACAACCCATTCAGTTTAAAATATAAATAAAAAAACATTATTTATACCCCCCCCCCTTTTTTTTAATAAGAGATCAGATTCCCTCTGTTCTCAGCTGTATAAGGAACTCAGACAGCTAGGGAAGGAGAAACAGCAATACACTGATCTTTCCAGTGAATGGGGGTGGGGTCATGTTAGGACAAGTCTGATCATTGGAGGAGAGCAGGCTGAGTTCTCAACACAGATAGAGAACTGACCGCACTGTGCTCTCCTGCCTAGTGTGGTCAGTTTTTAAAAAGACAAGCAGAGTGACTGGCAGGAACAACAGGGATTTCACACAAAGGAAGCAGCAGTCAAAAGAGAACAGGAGTCGTTTTGTACATTGTACAGCAAGCACAAATCAGGAATATGAAATTTTGGGTTTACATATTCTTTAATGGGGCCAGGGTGGCAGTGATCATCTAGGAGGGGTGATCAGTACTGGAGCAAGCAGAATCTGGGAAAGCTGTGCATGGCAATGAGTCAGCTTCTAGCCCTCTATCTCTGATTCTCAAAGCTTAAAGTGATATTAAAGTCTTGATTTTTTGTTAAAAAATAACAAAACAGGTCATACTTACCTCCTTTGTGCATTAGTTTTGCACAGAGCAGCCCAGATCCTCCTTTTCTCGGGTCCCTCGCTGGCACTTCTGGCCCCTACCTTCTAACGAGTGCCCCCAGAGCAAGCCGCTTGCTATGAGGGCTTTCGAGCCGAGCCGCTGATCTGTGTGTCCATTCAGACACAGAGCTGTGTCTCAGCCCCCTCTCTCTCCTCATTGGCTCACTGATTTTGATTGCCTGCAGCAGGAGCCAATCAAGAGGTAGAGTCACCGGACTTCGAGGCTCTCATGCAACATAGCTGGATCGAGATGGAGCTCGGGTAAGTATGAGTGGGGTTGCTGCACACAGATTTTTTTTTTTTATCTTAACCACTTCAGCTCCGGAAAGTTTAACCCCCTTCATGACCAGGCCATTTTTTGCGATAAGGCACTGCTTTATTTTAACTGACAATTGCGCAGTCGTGCGACGCTGTACACAAATAAAGTTGATGTCCTTTTTTTTCCACAAATAGAGCTTTCTTTTGGTGGTATTTGATCACCTCTGCAGTTTTTATTTTTTGCGCTATAAACAAAAAAAGGCCGACAATTTTGAAAAAAAAACAAACCCTGTTTTTTACTTTCTGCTATATAACACACCCAATAAAAAAATGTAAAAAATCTAATTTCTTCATCAGTTTAGGCCAGTATGTATTTTGCTACATGTTTTTGGTAAAAAAAACAAAAAAACAATATATGTATATTAATTGGTTTGAACATAAGTTATAGCTTCTACAAGCCATGGGATATTTTCATGATTTTTTTTTTTTCACTAGTAATGACAGCGATTAGCGACTTCTAGCGGGACTGCGACATTGCGGCAGACAAAACGGACACCAAGTGACACTTTTTGGGGACCAGAGTGACACCAATACAGTGATCAGTGCTAAAAATATGCACTGCCACTATACTAATGACACTGGCAGGGAAGGTATTAACATCAGGGACGATCAAAGGGTTAAATGTGTCCCTAGGGAGTGTTTTCTAACTGTGTGGAGGGTTCTTGTACTGTGGGAAGACAGAGATGCATGTTCCTGCTTAGCAGAAACACAGGATCCGTCTTCCCTTGTCACAGAATGGTGATCTTCCTTGTTTACATAGGCAGACCGCCGTCCTGCCTCTGTCGGTGAGTCCCGGAGGACTTTGGGTCCACTGGACCCACTGATTGGCTCCCACTGTGAGCCAATCGGTGTACAGGTATATGATTTCACCTGTAGCAGCTGCTGCCCTGCAGTTTATGTACATGGGGTGGCCGGCAAGTGGTTAATGCATGGAAGGCATTAAGGTAAAAAAAAACTTCTGCCTTTAGAACCACTTTAACTAGCACAGTGGTTCTCAACCTGGGGGTCGAATGACGATTTGCCAGGGGTCACCAAATCCTGGGCTGTTCCTGAAGCCCGAACCACTCTCCCAGCCTTTTCACAGCCGCTCAGCAGGGCTGTCCCTGGAGCCTGTGGCCGCTGAGCTGGGCTGTTCCTGAAGGCCGTCCACTAAACCTCTATGCAGCCACCCATTCAGTTCACGGCATGGCTGGGTGGCAGAGACTAGAGGTCAGCTGACTGGTGAGGAATGTGAAGTGGGAGAGGCTGAAGGAGACCCTATCTTCTGATACCGGCATTGATGTCACTGCTACAAGACACCAAAAAGTCCAGCAGCACTGCCACTGATCCCCCCCCCCCCCCAGCACTGCCACTCATTCCAACTCCCCGCCAGCACCGCCACTCATCCCATCCCCCCCCCCCTCACCAAAGAGTAAGAGAAGGAATAAAAATAGAGAATACATGGAAGGGAGAGGAAAAGATGGGGGGGGGGGGGGGCAAAGAAAAAGGGAGAGAAAGAATAAGAGAAAGAAGGTTAGAGAGAGGGATGGGGGAAAAAAACAAGAAATTAGGATAGAGAGAAATAAAAGGGAAAGAAAGGAGAAGAAAGAGAGAGTGGTACATCCTAACATGTACCATAAGGGGTTTTAATACTGTACGAATGGAAGGGACTTAAGGAACGCTAAATGTCCGTGGGTTAGGGGCGCAAATTACTTGTATTGCCTTGGGTGCTGCCAACCCACCCTATGAAAATAATTTTACTGTTAGGGGTCCCCACAACATTTTTTATCAAGGGGTCCCAGCACTAGAAGGGTTGAGAACCACTGAACTAGCACTTTAACAAGTTGAAGATAGAAGCTGATTGGTTGCCATGCACTGCTGCTGCAGATTCTGTCTGCTCCAGTTTTGATAAATGTCCCCCTATGTGTTTCTCTTAGAATAGATTTCACTAAAAATGAAAAGATGAGGTGGTCACTGACTACTGCCAGGTAAATGCTTCTTGATAAATACCCAGCATTTATCAAGAAGTCATTGAGACTTTGTCAGCCTGTTACTCACTGGATCTCATCTGATCATTTCTGTGATTTTTTTTTTTTTTTTTTTTTGTTAAAGAGATTGAGGTTTGATGCATTTATCCTTCTAGTCACATGATTGTGATGAGACCATCACAGTGCTGGGATGTCACTGCTGGTACCAAAGTGTCACCATCAGAAGAAGTGGTAATGGCATTGTTGAATAAATTTGGGCTTGTGGTGAACCAACAACGAGTGAAGGATTGCAGATAGATCATTGTTATAAGGGTTTTGTATTATAGATGTATAATATGTTTTTTCTCACTTCTCCTTTTCTGTACAATTGTTCTATCTACCTAACAATATCTTGTGGTTAGCATGTGTTTCCACATGACTGTGTGCTAAGAAGCAGGTTTCAGTTTTATCATGAACTCTATAGATCAAAAGTCAGCAAACTCCGAGTGGGACTTTAGTCTTTACAGTGTCTAAAACTTGAAGAAGTATTGATTGTTCTTTATCAAAGTGTGAATGGAAGCAGACTGCTTTAGTGAAGATTTGGCCTACATACAAAAGACAGATTTCCAAACCTAAATAGTACTTATAATGCACGCTGAGTTGGCCTTAGGCAAAATGTAGCCTACAGGAGCTGTCTAATTTGATTTTTGCTTATAGCGGTTGCAAACCTCTGAAATGAAAAATGAACAAAGCGTATCTCTCTGTAGAGCATACTTGCCTCACTCTATAGTGCTTTGTGTGACTCCTGTCTGCTGTCTCAACTGTACATGTTTCCCTACGAGACTGTGTAGCAGGGGGTTGTATGTTTTCTGCCTCTGCTCAGGTCTCAGATTACACTCAGGTCTGAGCTGTGTGTGACATCAGATCACCACCCCCTGGAAGCTGATGATGTATGGCTTGCTGGCTGCAGAATGAGGGGTGTGATTTATGTTGAAGTGGGCGAGTTCACATTTATATGTACAAGCCTCATGTACCTCCCACATTCACTCCCATCCCAGGGATTCATGGGAAATGTAGGCTGATTACCGTTTAAAAAGAGAGAAGAGGATATGATGCAATCACTGTTCTAACACCTCCTACCTTGCCAGAATACAGGCTGCATTTTTTTGAATCACAGAGCTGTCTTCCTGAAAATTTAAATCAGTCATATCTCTTAAACGGCAAGAAATTTCACAAATGTAATAACTGTTTAGTGTTGTGTGTGTGTTTCCTAATGTGGGATTTTTTTTAAATCCCAGAGTTCTGCTTTAAGCCGTGGGCAGAATATCAATATTTCAGCCGGCGAAGTAGATCCCGGCCGATATTGAGCCCATGTGTACAGGTCCTTGTTTGACAGAAGCTGATCTCATGACTGGCTTCTATCGAACGAGCTTACTGATAAACCAGCAGCCGATCGGCATCCGATGAGCGTTTTTAGCCAATGGTGGTCCCCCTGTCAGAACACAATTGCCCAGCAGGGAGATCGCTGTACTAAAATCTCATCGTTAGTACAGCGACCACTTCCAGAGCTCTAGGGGGCTGAACAGAAAAAAAATGACTGTGTACCAGGCTCTAGACCTCCCTTGCAGCCAAAATTCATGCTCTTGCAGAGCCAAAACAGCCGGTAGAATTTTAAGCATTATCACTTTACAGAATTTATATAGCGCCAACAGCGCTTTACAACTTGAGGGTAGACAGTACAAATACAATACACTTTAATACAGTAGGAATCAAAGGGCCCTGCCCCTAAGAGCTTACAATCTAAGAGGGAAGGTCAAGAGATACAAGAGGTAACAACTGTGGGGGATGTACTGATGGAGAAAATAAATGTACAGTTGTTAGGTGGGGGTCAGGTTTCTCTGAAGAGATGAGTTTTCAGGGATCGTCAAAGTAGACAAAGTAGGAGAAAGTCTGACAGATTAGGGTAGAGCATTCCAGAGGATGTGAGAGGCTCTGGAAAAGTCCTCAAGGCGAGCATGGGAGGAGGTGACGAGGGTGTTAGAGAACAGGAGGTCTTGGGAGAGCATCTCGCGTTTCCCTGCTGCATGCTATGGTTCCCCTAGTCACTACGTCATTAGCATGTTTTTGCAGGTCAGCAATGGCAGCCTCCAAATCACTTTCTTAAAAGAACTTGGCCCCACCCCCTCCCAATCCCTGCGTTTTCTAGCAGTCTTTTAAGGCAGTAGGCATCCTGATTGATTCAATTAAAGAAGATAGACGGGGTAAAGAAAAGCTTGAAAACTTGACATGTAACCTCTCTATGGACATTTTTCCACTTGGAGCTTTGATCTTTCTTTTTGCTGAAAATCTACAAGGTAAAACCGTTTTTTATTGCTTTGGTACATTTATTTGGAGCAAATGTATGGACAAGGAACATGCTCTCTGGAGGATAGGGCATAGTGAACAGAGGTATAACTTCATCAGTCTGCTGCTGCTTCTTCACCGTCCAATAAGCAGGCTGGGTGTGTAGGCATGACACCACTGTGTGTCTATCTGCATCACAGAAAGCGTTACCTCGTCCGAGCTGTTCTGTGTGGCACGGCTGTGTAAATCTTAGGCCTGGATGGACAAAAATTAAACATTTTGGCAAGTAAAACTGCTTTACTGCATAAGAACGTTATCTGTTTGCCTAAAGTTCCACCCACTGCCGCAGTGGGCGACACCACGTCAACCGTCTCACCATGGCCTTCAAGATGAAGGATAAGTAAACTCCCAGGCGATAATATCATGTGCTATTTTGCCCTCGTGAAATGAATGAAGTGCTAGCTAGGGTGACAGTTTTAGAACTTGCTTCATTAAAGTAGGATCTCCAGTGAGCTGGCAGGTCAGCATGCTCAAATCTTGAAATAGATTTGCAGTTCATTTTTGTGATAACATCGACATTTCATATGCTGCTTCCTTCACATAAAGAACCGACAGGGTACAAACACACAGCAGATAACTGAAACTGCAGCCCTTCCGCATGACAGTACTGGTGGTTTGTACAGTCTGTGTTTGTAATAAATGTCACTTCTTATAAGAACTTCAATGGGTAGATCCAGCTTTGTAAGCATACAGCAGACACAGTCCATCTGGAGTTCTGCTTAAGGCTGACAAATATAAATGTGCAAGCTTCTTTCCACATTTGCTTAATCCTCTCATCTCCCATATTTTCCTGTTTCCTTTTCTTAGCGCATGGAATGCTCATCATATAGATGTTATTTATGTTGACAGTTGAACAGTGATCCTTATGGCTCCAAATGCTGTTTTTCAGTAAAAAGCAGATTCTTTATTTACTGATGTTACCTGCCATGAGATAAATATGCAGGCTGACATGGTTCATCTCCGCTTTGGAACATGCTAGTTGCTCAGTGGTAAGTTGATAAGTGACTTGCCCAGAACAAGTATAGAGAAATTGTATTCTGACTTTTTTGCTTTATTACACACTTGCTCCAGGTCTGACTAAAGCCTGAAGCAGCCAGGCAACTAGGCTTTCCAGATGGAGACTAGCAATGACAGTCATGATGGGTGATATTGTGGGTTGAAAATGTATGCAAGTACCATGACCAGTTAAAGTGATTGTAAAGTCAGAAGTTTTTTTATCTTAAAGTGATTGTAAAGTCAGAAGTTTTTTTTATCTTAAAGTGATTGTAAAGTCAGAAGGTTTTTTATCTTAGTGATTTTAAAGCTTTAAGTTTTTTTAAATAACAAACATGTCATACTTACCTCCACTGTGCAGTTCCTCTTGCACAGAGTGGCCCCGATCATCGTCTTCTGGGGTCCCCTGGCGGCACTGGTAGCTCCTCCCCGAATCGTATAACCCCCTAGGAGAAGCGCTCTCCCAGGGGGTTTCCTTGCAGGCGCGCTGCCGAGTCCAGCATTTGCGCCCATAGACGTAGAATGCTGGACTCAGCCCCGCCCCCCCCCCCCCCCCCCAGCGAAGCGTCATTGGATTTGATTGATGGCAGCGGGAGCTGATGTCTGCACTGCTATCAATCTATCCAATCAAGGGACGGAAAACACGGGCAGAGGAAGAGCGCGTCTCCGCCGTGGGAAATTCCAGGGCTCGGGTAAGTAAATCGGGGGGCTGGGGGCTGGTCACTGCCAGGTGTTTTTTTACCTTAATGCATAGGATGCATTAAGGCGAAAAGACACAAGGATTTACAACCCCTTTAATGCATTTTATGCATTAAGATAAAAAACCTTCTGTGTGCAGCAGCCCCCCTAATACTTACCTGAGCCCCATCTTGATCCAGCAGTGTTGTAGGATTGTCTCTGTCGCCCCCTCCTCATTGACTGAGACAACAGCGTGGCACCATTGGCTCCCGCTGCTGTCAATCAAAGTCAGTCAGCCAATGTGGAGAGAAAGGGGGCAGGGCCGAGCTGCAACTCTATGTCTGAATGGACTCGGGGAGCTGTGACTCAGCTCAGGTGGCCCCATAGTAAGCTGCTTGCTGTGAGAGCACCAAAGAGGGACCAGAGAAGGGGAGGATTGGGGCTGCTGTGTGCAAATGCACTGCGCAGGGAAGGTAAGTATAACATGTTTGTTATTCTTAACAAAAGAAAAATGAGATTTTACGATCACTTTACCAGGTTAGCAACCGCCAGCTATAGATATAATCCGGCAGGGGGGCCACTCTGTGCCAGATCACGTACATGATCTGATTCTTCCTGGTCTGGGGCGCGTGCCGCCGGCAACCCGCACCCACTGTGATTGGACACAGTGGGACCCGCCGATCGTTTGTATAGTGCAAAAAATAAGAACCCGCAAAGGTGATCAAATACCACTGATAGAAAGCTCTATTTATGGGGGAAAAATGGACATCAATTTTATTTGGGTACAGTGTTGCGCAATTGTCAAAGTAATGCAGTGCTGTATCACAACAAATGGCCTGGTCATGAAGGGGGTTAAACCTTCTGGGGCTGAAGTGGTTAAATACCCCTCTGCTACCCTCTCTGACCCACTGTAAAAGCTTTTTTTTTCTTTTTTTTTTTTTTTTTGACCCTCACCAGTGTCTCTTTCATTCCAGTGACTCACCACCATAGTCCTATCCCACCACCAAGCAGTCTTATTGCTGCGCCTTGTCATGACATCATCATGTCACTGGAACTACCATGCATGCTTCACTGTCAGAAGCAGGCAAGAATCATGGCCCGTCAACCATTGAAAATATCGACAATTGAAAATTAGTAGATATCCCCTGTTCAAATAACCCTGCACATCTGCCCCACCACTGTACCCCCTGCTCATCTGCCTCACCACTTTAACCCCCTGCACATCTGCCCCACCACTGTACCCCCTGCTCATCTGCCTCACCACTTTAACCCCCTGCACATCTGCCCCACCACTGTACCCCCTGCACATCTGCCCCACCACTGTACCCCCTGCTCATCTGCCTCACCACTTTAACCCCCTGCTCATCTGCCCCATCACTGTAACCCCCTGCTCATCTGCCCCACCACTTTAACTCCCTGCACATCTGATCCACAGCTGAACCATATTCTCATCTGTCCTAACACTGAATTTATCTGCTCATCTTCCCCACCACTATAATCCCCTTTCTCATCTGCCCCACCACTGTACCTCCTACACATCTGTCCCACCACTGTACCACCTGCTCTTTTGCCCCACCACTGTAACCCCTTGCTCATGTGTTACACCGATAACCTTCTTCTTCTCTCCTCTGCACCCCTCTGCACATCTGCCCCACCTCTGTACCCCCCTGCTCCTCTGTACCCCCCTGCTTTTCTGTCCCACCGCTGAACCCCATTCTCGTCCCTACCAGTTGAATTGCCATCATATTTTAAGGTTGTAAAAGTTAGCACATAGTTAGAGCCAGAAGAGATGATGTGCATGTATTTATGACTATGATCTTTCCTCCTGCATCACCATGCAGACTGTTGCTCCTCCTCTGCTTAACTCCCGCAGACTATTGCTTCCAGGCGTTCCCCATCCATCACCGTGTAAGGGATGAGGACATCACTCTTGACCGTGTAAGGGTGATGTTCCCAGAACTTCTCTCCTCCTGCACAAATCTTATCAGCACTTCTTTCCTCCTGCACAAATCTTATATTGAAGTAAAGTAATGTCATATGTTCTTCTGAAGATAGAAGGACCCACTCTGAATAAATCCTTTAAGCTGGCTCTGGTGGCTTGCAGCTACTAGGCCAGAGGTCTGCAGCGCCTCTCCCTAGAGGCCTAGTAGTTTAAAAGCACATTGTTGGATGGTGGACTACTGTTCCCAGCCAGCCCAGCTTGCAAATCCTGTGCCCTCAGGCCACATCAATTTGACACATATCCCCACAGTCACTCCTCTGATCCAGGACCATGTAATGATGAAGACTTTGCTAATGACCGTGTAGAAGCAAAGTTCCCTCACAGACTTCCTGGCACATCCAGCCCTCCACTGTGGTACACTCACCTACCTTTCTCTGCCCTGAGTCCTTGATGGAGAACTTGACCGGACCATACATTCCGACAGCTTCACCTGCCCCTCTGCTCCAGGAGTTCTTTACCAATGACCGTGTAATGGTAAAGACATTGTCAATGACTGTGTAATGACAACGTTTCTTCACAGCTCTCCCTGGGCCTCCTCCTGCGATCGGTGCACCCCCCCAGATGGGGGTGCCCTCCTGCTGCTGTCTAGTTTTCCATCCTCCACTTCACTCAGCCCACAACTCCCCCCAGTAGCATGTTACCTCAGCTTATAAAGGAGGCCCAGTTGGAGATTAGTCAGGGCTCCCACATGAGTTGCCTGCCACTCCAGTCCTAGGCCCAGCCCCTCTTCCAGAACATTCTCCCTGGAAGCAGGGGAGGCACCTCAGAACTAGAGCACAGGTGGTCACACCCACTGCTACTCTAATCACTCCCAGCCTCTAGATCAAAACAGACAGGCCTAGCTTGCAGCATAAGCCTGCCTAAATTTGCCTGTGCTGACAGTTCCTAGTAAAATCCTATTACTTGCACCTACCTATTGGTAGAGGGGGCTACATAAAGGCAGAGCATTTTTATGTTAATGAATTCCCTGCATTAGGTAAAAAATGTCCTTGTACAGGCAGTCCCTGAGTTACAAACGGGTTAGGGACTGCCTGTTTGTTCTTAAGTTGGAATTGTTCTGAAGTCAAAAGTGCATGCGCAGAACGGCGGAGAAGTCGTTTTCCAGCGTCATTTTCCGGTGTGCCCGCTGACGCCGCTTCCCGTTCGTAAGTAGGACTCGTTCGCAAGGCGGAGGTTTGTAACTCGGGGACCTCCTGTACTTGTATCGCCCCCCTCTCCCACATTATACTTACTCAAATCCCATCTCCATCCAACATATGCTAGTCTGTAGCCTCTCTCTTTCTCTCCTCACGGAACTCAGTGAGAAGAGCAAGAGCCATTGGCTCTTGCTGCTGTCAATCAAATCCTGTAAGGGCGGAGCGGGGCCAAGCCATGCTGTGCATGTCTATGGACGCACACAGCCTGTCTCTAGAGTGAGCCCGCAGGTGTGCCATCATAGGAGTGCTAGTGGGGAACTAGGAGTGCTAGGTCCCGGGCAGATAATTATAACATATTTGTTATTTTAGAAAAATAAAGAATAAGCCATTACAATCACTTTAAAGTAGTTCTAAAGGTAGGACGTTTTTTACCTTAATGCATTCTCTGCATTAAAGTAAAAACATGTCCTACTGCATCGCCCCCTCACCTCCCTAAATACTTACCTATCTCAATATAGTGCTGTGCTTGAGTGCAGTGGCGCTGTTCTCCTCACAGGACTCTGTAAGAGCAGCGAGAGCCATTGGCTCCTGCTGCTGTCAGTCAAATCCTGTGATAGGAAGCAGAGAGCGGGGCCGAGTGGCGCTGTGTATGTCTGTAGAGATAAACAGCCCAGCTCAGGAGCGAGCCTGCTGTTCTCTCTTCCTCTCCTCACAGGACTCGGTGAGAGCAACGAGAGCCATTGGCTCCTGCTGCTGTTAATCACATCCCGTGATAGGGAAGCAGAGGGCGGGGCCGAGTGGTGCTTTGTATGTCTGTAGACATAAACAGCTCAGCTCAGGAGCGAGCCTGCAGGTGCACCCACATAATAAGTGGCTTCCTATGGTGGTGCACAGAGAAGGAGAGGAACCAAGAGCACCAGAAGAGGGGGTTCAGTGCCGCTCTGTGAAATACAGACTTGTTAGTATAACTTTTTTATTATTTTCATAAAAAAAAAAAAAGTTAAGCTTTACAATCACTTTAGCTTGTGGTGAATATCCAAAGGGTGTTGCCTAAGGCTAGCTATACAAGCATAGATTTCTCTTGTGACCTCATGGGCACAAAATGAAAGAAGTCTAGATTCCTTCATCCATGCTACACAGCATGAATGAAGGAATCCACACTACATAGCATGGATAGAAAAATCTCCATCGTCGGCTATTGTATTCTAGTAGCCATGTCACCCACAGTTGCTTGAATACCCAACGAGTGACTGCAACAAATGAGCTCCAGTCACTGATTGGCCAACAATATTCCATCTGACATCAGTTTCCAGATGAAGTTTCTCAAGTCAGATGGTGCCGATGGGGCCACCTACGGCTTGTGTTTTGGCCGATTGGGCAGGAATCCAGTGTATGACCAGCATACAGTATGATATAGTTGGAATGAGGTGCAAATCACCAGTCATTTGGGTCATTTTTTTAGTCTCTGTTATCAGCGGAGTGCCAGGTAATGTACCTGTATGCATATTGTATTACCTTCTACCAAGAATCAAAGGTTTTGCAATTTATGTACAGACATAAACGAAACAAAAACATATTTTGATGGTATTCTGTCATCTGGTTGATGCATAGAACAAGAAACCTATCAGCATTCTGCATATGTATGCAGTATTTGTACAGAGCTCGAAGCAACAGAATCTACATATCATCTGACATAAGAAACCCGATTCATTTCCTGCCTTCCCTCTGACCTAGTTACATTCTGTTCTGACATTGTAGCCATTGCTGCACCTTCATAGCCTTTGTAATAGTTTGGTTTATGTACTGGTTGTTTTACATTCACTGCATTTAGTGCCACTAAAACAATCATTTGAGAATGACACATTATCTAACATCTTTTAGAAGCCCACACCTCCAAAATGGATTTGCTTGACACAAGTCAACATTTTCCATAAACTGTGTGTGTATTGTACCATAAACTTGTTTTCACATTGAAAGCCCAGCCTGTTGTTCAGGTTTGAACCATGTAGGATTAAAGGGAAATTCCATAAAATCTGGAAGTCATTTGATTTTTTTTTGTCACCCTTCTGTGTAGGAAATTCCCCACAACCACAGCTTGACTGGTAGCTGTAGTTAGAGATTTCCCTTTCAGGTCCGTCAACTGATGACATTGGATAAACTACATTGGTCTTTGATGTGAACTGTCAGTTCAGCCATCTTACCTTGGACGGCCAAGTCATGCAAGCAGTGGTGGGTTGGTGTCATGCATATGTTACAATGAGACTGTAGGAGCTCTACATTGAAGGGCCTCAGTCAATTAAGGGATTTCTGTTTTTTTCCCACCCATTGGGGTTTGCATATACTGGCACCTATGGGGCTTATTGGGCAAGACTCTATAGATGATGTGATTTTCTTTCCTGCAACCACAGTCAGTGTTGATGGTGGGATCCCTCCCAGAAGCTGTTGTGTTCTCCCGGCGGGGGGCGCGGGGAGCTGTCCCTGCCAGGAGAACACAGTGATCATTGCTAGCAGCTATAGCCACTTGCAATAATTGCATCCTAAAAATCCACCATACTGATTGTACCCAAGTCGATCAATGGATCGGCTTGGGTACAATCAGCCTGCTCATATATGGTTGGAATCTCAGCTGGTCCCTGCTGAACTAGACGAGATTTGAACTGGCTATGGCTGTATTTAGTATATACAGTGTCTTGAATAAGTATTCATACCCCTTAAAATTTTCCACAAGGGGCATGAATACTTTCTCAAGGCACTGTAGATTTCAGTTCATGGATAGCCATGGATTACTCCATCCCACTCCCAATTCTAACCACAAAAATCTTTTTTTTTGGGGGGGGGGATAGTTTGTCAGATATCCATTAATTACCTGAACAGGAAGTGAGTGGAAATCCTTTCAAATTCTAAACCTACCACACTTTTTTTAATCCTTTTAGATAAGGTTTTATTAGAAAATTTGTTTGAATCTCTTCTTGTTTACCAGTCGGGGGTAAACAGGATTTTTTTCTTGAGTTTTTCTTAACCACTTGCTGACCAGCCGCCGTCACTATACTGTGGCAAGGTGGCACGATCCCGCGAATGGCTGAAGCTGTACGTCAGCTCGGGATCTTGCTTTTGTGGGTGCGCCCTCCCATTGGCCCCGGGGGAGCCAATAAGCGGTTCTTCCACCCAGTGACAGAACGGGGATCTGCCTGTGTAAACAAGGCAAATCCCCGCTCTGACAGGGGAGATCATACAGATCCTGTCTTTCTGCTATGCAGGAAGATGGATCTGTGTGTTTCCCCAGTCACAGACAGTCCCCTATACAGTTAGTAAAGACCTGCAGCAAACGCATTTAACTCCTTGATTGCCCCTGATGTTAACGCCTTCCCTGCCAGTGTCATTATTACAATAACAGTGCATGTTTTTAGCACTGATTACTGTAATAATGTAACTGGTTCCAAAAAAAAGTGTCAAATGTCAGGTGTTCGATCTGTCCTCCGCAATGTCGGAGTCCCGCTAAAAATCACTGATCGCCGCCATTACTAGTAAAAAAAAATAATAAAAATGCCATAAATCTATGCCCTATTTTTTGTGGAAGTGATAACTTTTGCGTAAACCAATCAATATACTCTTATTGCGATTTCTTTTTTAACCAAAAATATGTAGCAGAATACATATCGGCCTAAACTGATGAATAAAATAGATTTTTAGATTTTTTTTTTTTTTTTGCAAATGTTTTATAGCAGAAAGTAAAACGTTTTGGGTTTTTTTCAAAATTGTCGCTCTTTTTTTTTTTTTGTTTATAGCGCAAAAAATGCAGAGGTGATCAAATACCACCATAAGAAAGCAATATTTGTGGGAAAAAAAGAACTTAAATTTTGTTTGCACAACCGCGCAATTGTCAGTTAAAGTGACGCAGTGCCGTATAACAAAGAATGGCCTGGTCAGGAATTGGGTAAATCCTTCTGCGGCTGAAGTGGTTAAAATAAGGCAAGTTTTTATTAGAAAATGTGTTTGCATTTCTTTCTTTTTACCCATCTGGGGGCAGGATATGGGGGAGAGGTTCCCCCTCACTTCTTATTTTGACACCCAACAAATAGTGGGGAGAGTTTCTCTAACTTCCTGTTCTGTTTGACAGCACCCAAATGGGCAGGAAGTAAAGAACAATCTCCCCTTTTCACTCTTTTCAAATCTAAAATAATGAGAATGGATATGCCTGCTTCCCTCGGGTCCTAATCACTAGTTGTTTGGTTATTGAGTCCTTTTAGGATACTGTAAGATAAGATTTAATTTGAAAGGTGTTTTTATTCCCACTTACCCTTTATGGGTCCCCCCTCAATTTCTGCTCTTCCTCAATTTCCGCTCTTCCTCAATTTCTGCTCTTGCACCAAACCTAGACAGGAAGTGAAGAGATTTTCTCTAACTTCCTGTTCTGTCTGACTTCCTTACTTTTGAAAACTCTAAAAATATTTTGTCTGGAATTGAGCTTTTCTTTCCACACCAAACATTGTACCCTGTATCCAGTATTGTGAGGCCTCAGAGAACCTGATGGCTGTGTATGTCAATGTGAGTTTTGTCAGTAGCGTTTAAGTTGTAATGGAGATCTGTCACTGTTTCAAACAATAAATGGAATTAAAATGATGCATCTCCCTGATTTCTAAAGTTCCATTTCCACTGCTGGTACCACGCAGTGCTTTTCTCCCATGGAGCTGCCAGTACAATATTGCATATACAGTACATTCATCTGAGGACACATGTAATCACAAAGTACAACCCATTTTTCATCTTCAGCTTGGCATGTGTGTTGGACAGCTGTCGTCATAATCACAATCATCGTCATCATCATTATATTTTGTCATCTATTTGAAAGTGAACAGGGAGTACAACAGAAGTGCTGTTTAGGATTTCATGAAGGTAAATACTTATATTCGTGTTTTGGCTGCAGATGCCTGAAAAGGGAAGGATTTTAGGATGGGATCTTGGGCAACACTTTTTTTTTAGTGTTTTTTTTTTTTTTTTTTTTAGTTTAGGATAAAGTGGAGAGGGATTGGAACGCTTGTCAGTTTTCATTGCTGTCTGTGACCCTGTTAAAGGAAATTCCCCCTCGCTATTTGTCATGTTTACCATTATCATTGAAACTAAAAGTAAAAAAAAAATCCCTAATGTTGGGTTGTCCCCAGAAATGTAATAGAGGAGAAATCTTCCAATGGGGACTCAATTTGCTGGATAAAAAGATCACAATTCTCACGGCGTAAAATCTTTCAATTTTCAAAATAACTTTGCTGGTTAGTTTTTTTTTTTTTTTTTTTTTAATTCATTAAAGTGTAATCTTTTCCCCAAAAAATTGCATTTGAACGACAGCTGTGCAAATACAGTGTGACATAAAATATTGCAACAACCACCATTTTATTCTCTACGGTCTCTACTAAAATATATATATATAATGTTTGGGGGTTCTAAGTAATTTTCTAGCAGAAAAAAAAATGATTTTAACTTGAAACCAACAAATGTCAGAAAAAGATTTAGTGTTTAAGTGGTTAAATTTACACACCAAAGTGTATTCCTTTGATCTAAAGGACAAATCGTTACAATGTTTATACTTAAGTGTCATTGCTAAAGAATGTTGTGATTCTTGGCAGACTGCCCGTTTTTTTTTTTCCTTTCTTTTGACAGCTGTGGCTTTAGCAGAGCAGAGAGAATTCTCTGCATAGAAAGAATCTGGAAATACTTTGTCAAGATTGCAACGGGGAAAAAATTGCGATAGCGATACTTAACGATTAATCGTGCAGCTCTAGTGCATGTCCTTAACCACTTGCCGACCGCCTAACGCAGATATACTGCGGCAGAGCGGCACGGGCAGGCAAAATCACGTACCCATACGTGATCTGCCTCCCGCGGGCGGGGGGTCCGATCGGACCCCCCCCGGTGCCATCGGCGGTCGGCATCTGACTGGGAGCGTCGGGAGGCGAGGGGGAGACCATCCGATCGTGGCCCCCCCCTCGCGATCGCTCCCAGCCAATGGAAATGCTCCTCTGCCTGTGTGTCGTTTCACACAGGCAGAGGATGTGATGTCATCTCTCCTCGGTCTGGCAGTTTCCGTTCCAGCGCCGAGGGGAGATGACAAGTGAGTGCACAACACACACACACACACAGTAGAACATGCCAGGCATACTTTACACCCCCGATCCCCCCCCGATCGCCCCCCGATCCCCCCCCAATCACCCCCCCCCCCTGTCACAAACTGACATTAGCAGTATTTTTTTTTTTTTTTTTTTTCTGATTACTGCATAGTGTCAGTTTGTGACAGTTAGTGTTAGGGCAGTGTATATTACCCCCCTTTAGGTCTAGGATACCCCCCTAACCCCCCCTAATAAAGTTTTAACCCCTTGATCACCCCCTGTCACCAGTGTCGCTAAGCGATCATTTTTCTGATCGCTGTATTAGTGTCGCTGGTGACGGTAGTTAGGAACGTAAATATTTAGGTTCGCCGTCAGTGTTTTATAGCGTCAGGGACCCCCCTATACTATCTAATAAATGTTTTAACCCCTTGATTGCCCCCTAGTTAACCCTTTCACCACTGATCACCGTATAACCGTTACGGTTGACGCTGGTTAGTTCGTTTATTTTTTATAGTGTCAGGACACCCGCCGTTTATTACCGAATAAAGGTTTAGCCCCCCGATCGCCCGGCGGTGATATGCGTCGCCCCAGGCAGCGTCAAATTAGCGCCAGTACCGCGAACACCCACGCACGCAGCATATGCCTCCCTTAGTGGTATAGTATCTGATCGGATCAATATCTGATCCAATCAGATCTATACTAGCGTCCCCAGCAGTTTAGGGTTCCCGAAAACGCAGTGTTAGCAGGATCAGCCCAGATACCCGCTAGCACCTGCGTTTTGCCCCTCCGCCCAGCCCAGCCCACCCAAGTGCAGTATCGATCGATCACTGTCACTTACAAAACACTAAACGCATAACTGCAGCGTTCGCAGAGTCAGGCCTGATCCCTGCGATCGCTAACAGTTTTTTTGGTAGCGTTTTGGTGAACTGGCAAGCACCAGCCCCAGGCAGCGTCAGGTTAGCGCCAGTACCGCTAACACCCACGCACGCACCGTATACCTCCCTTAGTGGTATAGTATCTGATCGGATCAATATCTGATCCGATCAGATCTATACTAGCGTCACCAGCAGTTTAGGGTTCCCAAAAACGCAGTGTTAGCGGGATCAGCCCAGATACCTGCTAGCACCTGCGTTTTGCCCCTCCGCCCAGCCCAGCCCACCCAAGTGCAGTATCGATCGATCACTGTCACTTACAAAACACTAAACGCATAACTGCAGCGTTCGCAGAGTCAGGCCTGATCCCTGCGATCGCTAACAGTTTTTTTGGTAGCGTTTTGGTGAACTGGCAAGCACCAGCCCCAGGCAGCGTCAGATTAGCGCCAGTACCGCTAACACCCACGCACGCACTGTACACCACCCTTAGTGGTATAGTATCTGATCGGATCAATATCTGATCCGATTAGATCTATACTAGTGTCCCCAGCAGTTTAGGGTTCCCAAAAACGCAGTGTTAGCGGGATCAGCCCAGATACCTGCTAGCACCTGCGTTTTGCCCCTCCGCCCAGCCCGGCCCAGCCCACCCAAGTGCAGTATCGATCGATCACTGTCACTTACAAAATACTAAACGCATAACTGCAGCGTTCGCAGAGTCAGGCCTGATCCCTGCGATCGCTAACAGTTTTTTTGGTAGCGTTTTGGTGAACTGGCAAGCACCAGCCCCAGGCAGCGTCAGGTTAGCGCCAGTACCGCTAACACCCACGCACGCACCGTATACCTCCCTTAGTGGTATAGTATCTGATCGGATCAATATCTGATCCGATCAGATCTATACTAGCGTCACCAGCAGTTTAGGGTTCCCAAAAACGCAGTGTTAGCGGGATCAGCCCAGATACCTGCTAGCACCTGCGTTTTGCCCCTCCGCCCAGCCCAGCCCACCCAAGTGCAGTATCGATCGATCACTGTCACTTACAAAACACTAAACGCATAACTGCAGCGTTCGCAGAGTCAGGCCTGATCCCTGCGATCGCTAACAGTTTTTTTGGTAGCGTTTTGGTGAACTGGCAAGCACCAGCCCCAGGCAGCGTCAGATTAGCGCCAGTACCGCTAACACCCACGCACGCACTGTACACCACCCTTAGTGGTATAGTATCTGATCGGATCAATATCTGATCCGATTAGATCTATACTAGTGTCCCCAGCAGTTTAGGGTTCCCAAAAACGCAGTGTTAGCGGGATCAGCCCAGATACCTGCTAGCACCTGCGTTTTGCCCCTCCGCCCAGCCCGGCCCAGCCCACCCAAGTGCAGTATCGATCGATCACTGTCACTTACAAAATACTAAACGCATAACTGCAGCGTTCGCAGAGTCAGGCCTGATCCCTGCGATCGCTAACAGTTTTTTTGGTAGCGTTTTGGTGAACTGGCAAGCGCCAGCGGCCTAGTACACCCCGGTCGTAGTCAAACCAGCACTGCAGTAACACGTGGTGACGTGGCGAGTCCCATAAGTGCAGTTCAAGCTGGTGAGGTGGCAAGCACAAGTAGTGTCCCGCTGCCACCAAAAAGACAAACACAGGCCCGTCGTGCCCATAGTGCCCTTCCTGCTGCATTCGCCAATCCTAATTGGGAACCCACCGCTTCTGCAGCGCCCGTACTTCCCCCATTCACATCCCCAACCAAATGCAGTCGGCTGCATGAGAGGCATTTTTATGTCCTCCCGAGTACCCCTACCCAGCGAACCCCCCAAAAAAAGATGTTGTGTCTGCAGCAAGCGCGGATATAGACGTGACACCCGCTATTATTGTCCCTCCTGTCCTGACAATCCTGGTCTTTGCATTGGTGAATGTTTTGAACGCTACCATGCACTAGTTGACTATTAGCGTAGGGTACAGCATTGCACAGACTAGGCGCACTTTCACAGGGTCTCCCAAGATGCCATCGCATTTTGAGAGACCCGAACCTGGAACCGGTTACCGTTATAAAAGTTAGTTACAAAAAAAGTGTAAAAAAAAAAAAAATATATGAAATAAAAAAAATAGTTGTTGTTTTATTGTTCTCTCTCTCTCTATTCTCTCTCTCTATTGTTCTGCTCTTTTTTACTGTATTCTATTCTGCAATGTTTTATTGTTATTGTTATTGTTATTGTTATTATGTTTTATCATGTTTGTTTTTCAGGTGTGTAATTATTTACACTTTACTGTGCTTTATTGTTAACCATTGTTAACCATTTTTTTGTCTTCAGGTACGCCATTCACGACTTTGAGTGGTTATACCAGAATGATGCCTGCAGCTTTAGGTATCATCTTGGTATCATTCTTTTCAGCCAGCGGTCGGCTTTCATGTAAAAGCAATCCTAGTGGCTAATTAGCCTCTAGACTGTTTTTACAAGCAGTGGGAGGGAATGCCCCCCCCCCCCCCCCAACATCTTCCGTGTTTTTCTCTGGCTCTCCTGTCTCAACAGGGAACCTGAAAATGCAGCCGGTGATTCAGCCAGCTGACCATAGAGCTGATCAGAGACCAGAGTGGCTCCAAACATCTCTATGACCTAAGAAACCGGAAGCTACGAGCATTTTATGACGTAGATTTCGCCGGATGTAAACAGCGCCATTGGGAAATTGGGAAAGCATTTTATCACACCGATCTTGGTGTGATCAGATGCTTTGAGGGCAGAGGAGAAATCTAGGGTCTAATAGACCCCAATTTTTGCAAAAAAGAGTACCTGTCACTACCTATTGCTATCATAGGGGATATTTATATTCCCTGAGATAACAATAAAAATGATTTAAAAAAAAAAAAATGAAAGGAACAGTTTAAAAATAAGATAAAAAAATAATAATAATAAAGAAAAAAAAAAAAAAAAAAAAAAAAGCACCCCTGTCCCCCCTGCTCTCGCGCTAAGGTGAACGCAAGCGTTGGTCTGGCGTCAAATGTAAACAGCAATTGCACCATGCATGTGAGGTATCGCCGCGAAGGTCAGATCGAGGGCAGTAAGTTTAGCAGTAGACCTCCTCTGTAAATCTAAAGTGGTAACCTGTAAAGGCTTTTAAAGGCTTTTAAAAATGTATTTAGTTTGTCGCCACTGCACGTTTGTGCGCAATTTTAAAGCATGTCATGTTTGGTATCCATGTACTCGGCCTAAGATCATCTTTTTTATCTCATCAAACATTTTGGCAATATAGTGTGTTTTAGTGCATTAAAATGTAAAAAAGTGTGTTTTTTCCCCAAAAAATGCGTTTGAAAAATCGCTGCGCAAATACTGTGTGAAAAAAAAAAATGAAACACCCACCATTTTAATCTGTAGGGCATTTGCTTTAAAAAAAATATATAATGTTTGGGGGTTCAAAGTAATTTTCTTGCAAAAAAAAATTATTTTTTTATGTAAACAATAAGTGTCAGAAAGGGCTTTGTCTTCAAGTGGTTAGAAGAGTGGGTGATGTGTGACATAAGCTTCTAGATGTTGTGCATAAAATGCCAGGACAGTTCAAACCCCCCCCAAATGACCCCATTTTGGAAAGTAGACACCCCAAGCTATTTGCTGAGAGTCATGTTGAGTCCATGGAATAATTTATATTGTGACACAAGTTGCGGGAAAGAGACAATTTTTTATTTTTTTTATTTTTTTTTGCGCAAAGTTGTCACTAAATGATATATTGCTCAAACATGCCATGGGAATATGTGAAATTACACCCCAAAATACATTCTGTTGCTTCTCCTGAGTACGGGGATACCACATGTGTGGGACTTTTTGGGAGCCTAGCCACGTACGGGACCCCGAAAACCAAGCACCGCCTTCAGGCTTTCTAAGGCCGTAAATTTTTGATTTCACTCTTCACTGCCTATCACAGTTTCGGAGGCCATGGAATGCCCAGGTGGCACAAAACCCCCCCAAATGACCCCATTTTGGAAAGTAGACACCCCAAGCTTTTTGATGAGAGGTATAGTGAGTATTTTGCAGACCTCACTTTTTGTCACAAAGTTTTGAAAATTGAAAAAAGAAAAAAAAAAAATTTTTTTCTCGTCTTTCTTTATTTTCAAAAACAAATGAGAGCTGCAAAATACTCACCATGCCTCTCAGCAAATAGCTTGGGGTGTCTACTTTCCAAAATGGGGTCATTTGGGGGGGGTTTGTGCCACCTGGGCATTCCATGGCCTCCGAAACTGTGATAGGCAGTGAGGAGTAAAATCAAAAATGTACGCCCTTAGAAATCCTGAAGGCGGTGCTTGGTTTTCGGGGTCCCGTACGCGGCTAGGCTCCTAAAAAGTCCCACACATGTGGTATCCCCGTACTCAGGAGAAGCAGCTAAATGTATTTTGGGGTGCAATTCCACATATGCCCATGGCCTGTGTGAGCAATATATCATTTAGTGACAACTTTGTGCAAAAAAAAAAAAAAAAAAAAAAATTTGTCACTTTCCCGCAACTTGTGTCAAAATATAAAACATTCCATGGACTCAACATGCCTCAAAGCAAATAGCTTGGGGTGTCTACTTTCCAAAATGGGGTCATTTGGGGGGGTTTTATGTCATCTGGGCATTTTATGGCCTTCAAAACTGTGATAGGTAGTGAGGAATAAAATCAAAAATGTACGCCCTTAGAAATCCTGAAGGCGGTGCTTGGTTTTCGGGGCCCCGTACGCGGCTAGGCTCCCAAAAAGTCCCACACATGTGGTATCCCCGTACTCAGGAGAAGCAGCTAAATGTATTTTGGGGTGCAATTCCACATATGCCCATGGCCTGTGTGAGCAATATATCATTTAGTGACAACTTTTTGTAATTTTTTTTTTTTTTTTTTTGTCATTATTCAATCACTTGGGACAAAAAAAATGAATATTCAATGGGCTCAACATGCCTCTCAGCAAATTCCTTGGGGTGTCTACTTTCCAAAATGGGGTCATTTGTGGGGGTTTTGTACTGCCCTGCCATTTTAGCACCTCAAGAAACGACATAGGCAGTCATAAATTAAAGGCTGTGTAAATTCCAGAAAATGTACCCTAGTTTGTAGACGCTATAACTTTTGCGCAAACCAATAAATATACACTTATTGACATTTTTTTTACCAAAGACATGTGGCCGAATACATTTTGGCCTAAATGTATGACTAAAATTGAGTTTATTGGATTTTTTTTAGAACAAAAAGTAGAAAATATCATTTTTTTTCAAAATTTTCGGTCTTTTTCCGCGTATAGCGCAAAAAATAAAAACGGCAGAGGTGATCAAATACCATCAAAAGAAAGCTCTATTTGTGGGAAGAAAAGGACGCAAATTTCGTTTGGGTACAGCATTGCATGACCGCGCAATTAGCAGTTAAAGCGACGCAGTGCCGAATTGTAAAAAGTGCTCTGGTCAGGAAGGGGGTAAAACCTTCCGGGGCTGAAATGGTTAAACAGGTTTCTTTTATTTCCTTTCAACTGATATGTCTACATAATAAGCAGTAGTGTAGTAGAAAGGGGTTGTTGTTTTAGGAAATTAGATTTTGGCATTCCATCAATGTATAATGAAAATCAGCACGCATATACCCTTAATTACCAAAAGTATTGGGATGCCTACCTTTACACACGCATGAATTTTAATGACATCCCAGTTTTCGTCCGTAGGGTTTAATATTGAGTTGGCCCTCCCTTTGCAGCTATAACCGCTTCAACTCTTCTGGGAAGGCTGTCCACAAGGTTTAGGAGTGTGTCTATGGGAATGTTTGGCCATTCTTCCAGAAGCGCATTTGTGAGGTCAGGAGCTGATGTGGAAGAGAAGGCCTGGCTCGCAGTCTCCGCTCTAATTCATTCCAAAGGTGTTCTATCAGTTTGTGGCCAGGACTCTGTGCAGCCCAGTCAAGTTCCTCAACCCTAAACTCGCTCATCCATGTTTTTATTGACTTTGCTTTGTGCACTGGTGCGCAGTCATGTTGGATTCAGAAGGGGCCATCCCCAAACTGTTCCCAAAAAGTTGGGAGCATGAAATTGTGCAAAATGTCTTGGCATGCTGACGCCTTCCTTTCACTGGAATTAAGGGGCCAAGCCCAACCCCCTGAAAAAAAAACCCACACCATATTCCCTCCTCCACCAAATAATTTGGAGTAGTGCACAAAGCAAGGTCCATAAAGACATAGATGAGCGAGTTTGGGTTGAGTCCTGACCTCAACCCGATAGAACACCTTTGGGATGAATTAGAGTGGAGACTGCAAGCCAGGCCTTCTCATTCAACATTAGTGCCTGGCTTCACAAATGCGCTTCCCATTCCCATAGACACACTCCTAAACCTTGTGGACAGCGTCCCCAGAAGAGTTGAAGCTGTTATAGCTGCAAAGGGTGGCCCAACTCAATATTGAACCCTACGGACTAAGACTGGCATGCCATTAAAGTTCATGTGTGTCTAATGGCATGTGTCCCAATACTTTTTGGTAATGTTTGCATATATATTGTGCACAGTCCATTTATTCAGGCTCTTGTTCTTCTTTTGGCTACTACTACTTTTCCAGATAGGTTGAAGATACTCACTCCTTCAGTATTTGGCAAACTGTTTCTTGATCATCAAGATTTGCAGCTCCTCCTTTAACCGACACACTACATGTAAGACAACTGTACTCTGCTAGATCAGGAACTATCTATCTATCTATCTATCTATCTATCTATCTATCTATCTATCTATCTATCTATCTATCTATCTATCTATCTATCTATCTATCTATCTATCTATCTATGAGAGTTAAAACATTTCATTAGCCTTTGATGAAAAACATGTTTTGGTTATTGAGTCCCTTTAAAATGGTAATGGTATTGAAGCTTCTTTAGTTTGCTTACTGAGCTAATTTTCAATAAAAAGGTCACTTTTTTTATTGCAATCTGTGAACTGTGAAATGCTAACTGAATCATTTGACACTTATAATGGACTGTGTGACATAAGTGAGTTCAGGGTGTGTTGTGTGTGCAGATCAGACTGTAAATACAGCTGTCTGACTTGAAACTGCTTTCACAAGCATTGAACTTGAACTCTACCAAGGTATTATTATGCCGCGTACACACGAGCGGAATGTCCGATAGAAAAGTCCAACGGAGTCTTTTCATCGTCTATTCCGATCGTGTGTGTGCCTCATCTGACTTTTTTTTTTGTTGAAAATTCTGATGGACCTAGAAATGGAATTTGTTCTAAATATTTCCGACGGAACCAATTCCTATCGGGAAAACCGCCCGTCTGTATGCTGTTCCGACGGACCAAAAACGACGCATGCTCTGAAGCAAGTACGAAACGTAAGCTATTGGCTACTGGCTATTGAACGTCCTTTTTCTAGTCCCGTCCTATGTGCTGTACGTCACCGCGTTCTGGACGGTCGGACTTTTAGTTTTTTTGACCGTGTGTAGGCAAGACCGCTTGAATGGAATTCCGTCAGAGTTCCGTCGGAGAAACCTTCAGAGTTTAGTCCGCCGGCAAAACCAGTCGTGTGTACGCGGCTTTAGGCTTATTCCAGTATTGTCTGAACGCACCCACTCCAGTGTAAAGGTGACTATCTTGACAGAGGAGCAGAACTTTGCTTCCTTGTGACAGATCTCTCCCACTAATAACTGGTGGGCTAGTGATCAAGAAGCAACAGGAGACTTGGAGAATGCACTGATCCACAGAATGAAGTAGGAGCAAGGAGATGCTTGCAATGCAGATCTTCTGGTACTGCTTTCTCACCAGCAGGACCTCCTGAAAGACAATGAAAAGTACAGCATTGAAATCATCAAACCTCACTCAAAATTTCATGACAATAAATTCTTCAGAGGCAGGAGTAGAATGTGTTTTTGCTGAAGATATTCAGATTTTAGACTATAGGACAGAAGGCTCCGTTGACACCAACTGTTTTAAATTTTTTAGGGAGGATTCAAAGAAAAGGTTATATTTTCATGGTATGGCATAGGCTCAATTAAACGTTCTACAGTTGTTTCCTATATCAAAATCCTCACATTTTGAATATAGACCTACATAAAAGGCTAAGTTTGCCCTTTAAATTGCCTATGCAGTAAAGGGGACCCAGTAGGTAAAAAAAATGTGCAGCTTTGAAAAGTGTTTATTTATGTAACTTCCATAACTGTAGGCAATTTGCAGCATTCCTGAAGCCTGGCCAAAACCTCCCATAGTTAGGATTTTCCCATCTTGCTTCTTGCTTGGACGATTCAGCCATTAAGTGCTCGCTTCCAGCATCACAGGAGGCAGCGCTACACCAGAGTTACTATATCTTTGCTACTATTTGAATGTGGGAACACATTATACGTGTCCGGAGCAGCAATTTTTGGTTTTCCATAAACAGAAATGGTAGCATACGAGTATTTTTTTACATATTACAGGCGTGAGCACTCTCTCTTGTTCTAGACACCATGCATGCACAGTAGACTATCTCTCCCCTTGTCACAGCAGTGGCAAACCTCAGGGTCAGGTGTTTCTCTACAGTAGATCAAAGGTGGCATGTGGGCACGTATGGGAGTTTCAAATTACGGTGCATTGCAATAAAAATTCCGGTGCCGAAACCAAAAATTCAGGATGCACTTGAGCTAAACCAAAATTTACGGTATTAAAAAATATATGTATATTTTTTATAAATAATTGTATTATATTCGACTTTTAAACGAATTTGAATTTAAATTAATATGAAATTAATTGTTGGCCATTATCGGCACCTTTTTGAAGTGGTGTTAAAAATCCTGCTTGCTGCAGTTTTGGTGCATATTTAGTCAGCACCGCCCCATTGAAATGCATTGAAAACGCAGCAAGAATGCATCAATATTGCACCCGTGTTGTGTTTTTGATGCATTTTTTGAGTCGCATGACCTGTGAAAAACACACCATAAGCACGGCAAAAATTGTGGTAAAAACCACGGTCGTTTTCCGCAGCCATTATCTGCATCTTTTTTGCTTTCAGCACAATGCTGAAAAGCCTATTTTCGGTGGCCAAAATTTCGGTGCATCACTATTTAAAATACTATGAAACTGAAGACATTTTGAAAAATTTTAGATACAATTCAAACCTCAGGAATACTGATCATATGAAGTTATTGATGAAAACCATTACATTAAAACCTTGGATTGCGAGCATAACTTGTTCCGGAAACATGCTTGTAATCCAAAGCATATCGTATATCAAAGCAAATTTCCCCATAAGAAATAATGGAAACTCAAATGATTCATTCCACGGCCATTTATTTATAACTCCTTCAGTTTATAGTCCATATAAAAAGATTATAGCAATGTGACCAGATTGTGTAACCATAAAATGTCCATCCACAAGGGGATTAGAAGCAAAATCCAGCATGAGCTCCAGAGTATAAAAGAGAAGAGAGAGAGGTGCCTTTAAGTGTAGCAATATGTTGCTAAATGTTGTAACCATATTGCTACACTTAGAGGTGCCTCTCTTCTCTTTTATACTCAGTTGTGACATGACTCTACTTGTATATCAGGACATCGCTTGTATATCAGGCCAAAATTTATTTAAAAAATTTGCTTGTCTTGCAAAACGCTCTCAAACTAAGTTATTCTTAAACCAAGGTTTTACTGTATCTGGCATGGCCAGTTTTAAAGAACCCATGCCATGAATTAAAGTGGATGTAAACCCAATGTCATCCTTTCTAAACCACTGCCTTAGGGGTTATCTATAAGGATATACATGCCTCCTGCATGTATCTTTACCTGTCAAATGTCTCCCCTCTGTCTGTTATGAGACCCGAAAAACTGCATATTCTGTGGGTGGGTCTGTTGTCTGGAGCTCGGTGGGTGGAGTCGTGATGTCAGTAGACTCCCCGCCCACCTCTACACTCCCCTTGTCAATATGCATTTTCTCCTGTGTATTTCTTACACTGAACTTCTGCTATGATCTCTAACATCCAGTGAAAAGACAGGAAAGTAACCACATGACTTCAGCATGCCAAATCATGGTGAGGTGTGGAACAGCCAATCCTTGCAGAGCTGCTGAAGAAAGGAGTGGGGGAGGGAATTAAAAAATAATGCATGTCTTAGGCTAGTGCACGAGATATTAAATCACCTGTCACTCACAGCAAGGGGGAGGATTTGACAAAGTTTTTCTCTGTTTGTCAAGATTTATCTCACTGAACAATAAAAGAGGATTGCTCAAAGCTGGATTAACTTTGTGGCAAGACTGGGTTCAAATGATAGAAAATCTTATACTCTTAAAAAAAAAAAAAAAAAGAAATTCGGGTTTAAATCCACTTTAATTGTTGCATGATCCAAATGACAGTAGATCACCCCTGTTCTGGAGTACTTTTTTTTTAGATGTTTTCAAATCCTATGTTGCAGAACAAGCTAGTTCGGAGCGTTGTCCAATGTGGATGTGCATGAAAAAGGCCACATTCTACTGTAAAATTAGGTGTATTTCTTTATACTGCCTTTAGAAAAAAGCATATTATATTTTTCTACCTACAGAGATTTAATGGAATGCTTTTTAACTTTTATAGGTTCTGTTAATATTTGAGCTATGGCTAGTCTGAGCCATTATTATAGGGAAAAGCTTCCTATGTATTTCTATATAAAATGTCACCTTCTCCGGTATCACATTCATTCAGTATGTGTTATGAAAGCAAGCGGTGCCAGGCGCCTACTCACCTGGCACACACATTGTAGAAATGCTCTGCAGATCCTAACCTGCCTTCCCTTCCGTTCTTGACTTACACTTTTATTCTCGGACTTTCTCCGTGGGTGAATGCTAATGGGTGCGTGTTGCTACAACTAAAGGCAAAGCACCATCACACAATGCTGCCACTCGCTGGTTATTTAGGACACATCACCGTTGTGCACATGTAGTTCCTGCAAACATTAGGATGCCTGCTTTCTGTAAATCACCTAACTGGGAGGAGACGGAGAAAATCTTCCAGATCATTCCTCATATTAATGACTGTCTATTCCACTGCACTTTACTTTCCGAACCTAATTTACTCATTACACGTGACCGGGGGTATTAGGCTTAGCAGGGAAGACAGGAATACACGCTTCATTTATTTGTGAGAACATATTCATAAGGGAAACTTATTCGTAGAAAAATATGGGAGCTGCCACTGCAAAACTTCTAAAAATACTAGTTACCTGGCTGTCCCTTGCTTCAGCATTTCTGAATCACTGATTAAAGTCAGAGCTCCTATATGGAATACTTGTTCCAGGCCGGGGCGTCAAGGTATTGAAGCCATTGAAATTGTATGACAGCCAGGATACTAGTGTTTCCAGAAGGAGAATGGCAGTTTCCATACCTACAGATCTCCTTTCATCCTTTCGGATCCGATACATTGCGTGCTTTAATTCCGTGTGTGCAGTCTTCCTCTGTGAGCAGTACAGAAGGTGGTGTTCAGACCCTAGGGACATGGCCTGATTTTTCATAGACTTGCATTTAGGTCCATCCTTCAAATATGGCTAGCAGCAGCCAAAGGTTTGTTTGCTGAAGCAGCACCATTTAAATGCCAGTAAAAAGATTAGCACCACTTACGTGGTAAGGATTAATCAAAAATTGATTTGCACTAGACTTTACCTTTTTGAAGGGTCAGTCCACCCAAAAAACGATAGTTTAGATTTCGGTAGATACTAAAGAGGGTACACTCCCTAATAGTTTCTTATCTGTTATGGGGGCTCCACTGGCAAAATCTCTGTGCTTGAGTTCCCAGTGGTCTCTGATTAAACCCCTTTCACACTGGGGCGCTTCTAAACTGCCAGTAAAACACTGAGCGCTTTTTAAGAGCTTTTCAGGCGCTTTTGAAGAGCTTTTCATTCATTTCAATGGAGAGGGACGTTTTTTCACCACCCCGTCAGTGCACTGCCCCAGTATAAAAGCATTACTACATTTTAATGGAAATAAGTTTTTGTGAGCTTTTCAGGCACTTTTTTTTTTAAACATAAAAGCTCCTGAAAAGTGCCTCAGTGTGAAAGGGGTTTAAAGCTTTTTTTTTTTTTTTTTTTTTTTTTTTTCAAATACAGCCCCAGAGACCGTACTTACTATGAATGTTCCAGTGGCTGCTGTGTTCTGTTGAAATCTGAAGTTATCTGCCGTGGCAGTTGTGATCTTCCATTGCTGCAGCAGTTATTTGAGCTGCTGCACTTGTAACAGGCACTCCTCAAGTGCTGATTATGCCTGCCCTTTCCACCCCCTTGTTCAATTTAAAGAAGCCATAGTATTGGTTCCAACAATGAAAAGCGTTCTGTGATTGGAGGATGCAGAGTTTTTATTTATCTGCCCACCCTCTATTCGTAGAGCGCTTTTTTATTGTGGGAACCTGTAGTATGGGCGCAATTAATGGAGACGGAAAGGGCGAGTTGAATCGTCACCTGACAACAAGTTTTGCGGGTGCAGCCACTCATATTAACCAGGGCCAGAAGATCACAGCTGCCCGGGTATCTGGGTGCAGAGGATTTAAACTGAACATGGCAGCCACTAGCACACAGGATACTCCCTGAAGCTATTTTACTAAACCTTAGCTTTAAATAAAGCCAGGGGTCTATGGTCTTATTATGGCCCTTGATAGTGGGCCAATTAATCAGTATTTCAGGAGGTGGACAATGTTACATGTTTTACTGTAAAATAAGATCTGAGGCTGTCTCTAGTAGCAATCTAAAGGGATCTGAGTTTTTAAAATGTAGCCAGATCATTCAGAACTTATGACAGGTGTCAATCAGCTTGAGTTCTTGAATACAAGAAAAAGAACCGCTGCTCCAGGTGTAAAGAGATAAGGCTGATTGGAGTATCTTGCAGAGTGCTAGCCCTGGCCCGTCCCCGTGGGAAACTTGGAAAGAAGAAAGAAATGGCTACCACCAAAGATACCAAACTGTGGTCACGTAGACGCGTTTCAGACATACATCTTGTGCTTAATCATTAATGATTAATGTTATGGTAAGGATTAAGCACAAGATGTATGTGCGAAACGCATCTACGTGACCACAGTTTGGCGTCTTTGGTGGTATCTTTGTGAAACAAAATAAAGGGCAATCTGAAGTTCTGGATGTGCAGCCATTTTTTTCTTCTTTCTTGAGTTCTTGAACCACTGGGGTCACACGTCTTTAGACTATTTGAGATGGCGCTAACTGTGTATATTCTGAAAAGCCTTCCACAGCCACTGTGAGATTTTAGAATTTCCCAACCTGATGGAAACCACATTGTTTTGTTACCTGTAGGCCCTCCCACAGTATAATATCGCTATACAAGCTGCTACTTGTGGGGTGACTCATGTTTATCCCCCCAGAATACTTGTCTAATTGGGAACAGGAATTATTGCACAAGCTGTCAGTAGGGCACAGCCCCATAATTCTTCACTTGGCCTAAAACCTCTTCCATCAACACTATTATTTCAGAGAATAATTTTAAGCTCCCTCAGTTGATGGTACAAAGACCATTTACAATTAAATAGATGAGTCTCTTGGACCTCTCCTTTGTGCTGGAGATGTGGACTGGTCACCTTTTCCCTTATTTGGTGGAACTGTTCACTAATAAAACCATTAGTTAAGTAAGTAAGCTAAGTTTTAGTTAACTTATTCCACAATATACTCTGTCTTTTCCCAAATAAGTACTATAGAAGCATTTCTTAGCAAAAGGTGGAATTAGCCTAACATTTTCATTGCAACAGTTTTTAACAGGCATACCTTAGTGGACAAGCCGTGCTTTGTACTATAGCAGTGGAAGAGGGGAGTTTTATTAAATCTGCAATCTGATAGTTTACTGTACCTGTCTCCTTGCTCCTGTATTTGTTGCCTTACTGTTTGGTCAGTATAGTAAAGGCTGATGCACACAAGCAACCACACTGAACGCATAGCTGCTGGTGTGCCTTGAGAGGACACTCTGCCAAAGTGTTGATCCCGGTACATTGCATCGTAGATGCAGGAGAGCGGAGGGAGCACTGACGGCGGATGGGTCATGGGAGCGTATGGGTGATGTCACTGCTTCAGGATTTAGCAGGCGATGTTAAACGCCCTCTCTCCTCTCCCTTGCAGCTGCCACTGGCTACCAAAGGGGATCACATTACTGAACCAGAGTGGGCTGAAAATAGGGAAGTACTGCATTTATATAACACGCACTTTCACCCTGAAAATCGGGTGCAAATACCGTGTGCGTGTTATATGCTGATACTTCAATTTTAGCTGCCTTGGAAGGGACAGGGAGGGGGGCGGGACAAGCTTCATCAGATCACATACAGTGAGAATCTCCTGTTTACTTGGCGGCCTCTGTAATAGGAAGTCCCATCTCCTGGGCTGCCATTGGACCACTGTCCTGTCTATCATAGGAGATTCTCACTGTATGTAATCTGTAGGCGCTCGTCCCGCCCACCTCCCTGTCCCCTATAGGCTGCAGATGGGCATCGATCAGGCTGCACTGATGGCAATGTTGAGGCTGCTGCATTGAAGGCAATGGTGAGGCTGCTGCATTGATGGCAGTGGTGAGGCTGCTGCATTGATGGCAGTGGTGAGGCTGCTGCATTGATGGCAGTGGTGAGGCTGCTGCATTGATGGCAGTGGTGAGGCTGCTGCATTGATGACACTTGTGAGGCTGCTGCATTGATGGCACTTGTGAGGCTGCTGCATTGATGGCACTTGTGAGGCTGCTGCATTGATGGCACTTGTGAGGCTGCTGCATTGAGGACACTTGTGAGGCTGCTGCATTGATGGCACTTGTGAGGCTGCTGCATTGATGGCACTTGTGAGGCTGCTGCATTGATGGCACTTGTGAGGCTGCTGCATTGATGGCACTTGTGAGGCTGCTGCATTGAGGACACTTGTGAGGCTGCTGCATTGATGGCACTTGTGAGGCTGCTGCATTGATGGCACTTGTGAGGCTGCATATTGGCATTGATCAGGCTGCATTGATGGCACTTGTGAGGCTGCTGCATTGATGGCACTTGTGAGGCTGCTGCATTGATGGCACTTGTGAGGCTGCTGCATTGAGGACACTTGTGAGGCTGCTGCATTGATGGCACTTGTGAGGCTGCTGCATTGATGGCACTTGTGAGGCTGCATATTGGCATTGATCAGGCTGCATTGATGGCAATGGTGAGGCAGCAAGATGGGCACTGACCCTTATTTTGCTTAAAAAGTTACTTATTTAAAATTTAAGTTTTTTTTTCCCCTGAAATACACCAATACACCAATACATATGGTATGTGCATTTTTTTAACACAGTTTTAAGGCTAGTTTGGTTTAAGCTGGAATTCCACTTTAGGTTCTATTCCCACAGTGGAGTTATAATGGGGTGACTTCTGCCACAGTCTGCTGCGCTGAAAAAAGTACTGCATTCAGTACCTTTTTTTCAAGTGCCCACCACTGCAATGCAGTGGTGATAACTGACACTATAGGGAACAAGATTAAATGCCTTGTCTTTGCTTTGGGACTGTGCCGGGCAACATTGCCCAGTGTATCCCAACACAAATGGTGTTACTGGCCCCTTAATTGCAGACTTCTTACTCCAGCGTTTCACTTACAGCAATACTTCTAGTCCCACAAGTGTCCTGTCAATGTAAACTGCAAAAATGCTTTGTATTCTTGGACCATCCATGATTAAATGTTGTATAATTCAATAGTAGTTGTTGGTAAATGTCAGTAAAATGTAACTGTTAAAAGTAAAATGTCAGTTTTACTGCTACAGGGAGGCCGCTGTGTGCATATACAGTATACCTAATCCTGCACTTCCAGGTAGGGGATGCAGGTAGGGGATGCAGGTAGGGGACGCAAATCATCAGATCATCAGCCACAGAGACAGAACTGCAATCTGCCTATGTAAACAAGGCAGATTGCCGTTCTGACAGGAGGGAAGGCATGGATTCTGTGTCTCTGCAAAACAGGGACTAGGATCCATGTCTTTCCCTGGTAAAAGCACCTCCCACAGTTTAGAAAAACACCGGTCAAGCACACAATAAACACTTTGATCGCCGCTGATTGTTAACCTCTTCCCAGACAGTGTCATTAGTACAGTGACTGCATATTTTTTAGCACTGATCACTGTATTAGTATCACTGGTTTCCAAAAAGTGTCAGTGTCCGAATGTCCATCGCAGTCGCTGATCGCCACCATTACTAGAATACATATTGGCCTAAATTCATAATGAAATTTGATTTTTTTTTTTTTGGATATGTTTTATAGCAAAAACTCAAAAAAAATTTTTGTTATTGTTTTTTTTTTTTCAAAATTGTTTATAGTGCAGAAAAGGCAGATGTGATCAAATACCACCAAAAGAAAGCTCTTTTTGTGGGGGAAAAAGGGACATTGATTTTATTTTTGTACACCGCTGCATGACCGTACAATTGTCATTTAAAGTAACGCAGTGCCGTATCGCAAAAAATGGCCTGGTCAGGAAGGGGGGTACATTTTCCGGAGGTCAAGTGGTTTAGCTGATCTGTGTTGTTCACCATTTGTTGGTCTGCAACAGAGGAAGCAGCTTACAAGTTTACGCCGAAGCAGAGACATGATTGTGGGATGAGATGATCTGTGGTTCAGGCCCGGGTGTATCTAGTTCTTAGTGAATTGATAATCTCAAAACTAGTTAGCGGTTACAATGGCTGCCACCTGCTCTTGGCTCATCTTATCATTACAATGCAAGGGGTGATCTTCCTGAGCTCCTG
Source organism: Lithobates clamitans (assembly GCA_037952925.1). NCBI lineage: Eukaryota > Metazoa > Chordata > Amphibia > Anura > Ranidae > Lithobates > Lithobates clamitans. The sequence goes on from JBBGZY010000613.1 coordinate 166,212, forward strand.
GCTGAGAGGCTTTAAGAAGCTGTTTGCACAGTAAGAGAATATCACATGGGAGAATTAAGGAAGGAATTTTCCTCGGGGACGTGCAATTGATTTTAACTTTGGTATTTCATCTTGTGAGATGCAGCAGCTGGCTGTTAGGGGAATTCTTGGCTGGGAGGATGAGGTTAGATCAGGTTGAGCTTGCTGTAACTGTACGATGCCTGTGCCACATGCATAGAAATGAAGGCAACTTGGAACACATATTCATCTCAGTGACAGCAAATGTTCTCTCAGTCCAACAGGCTAATGATTAACTGTGAAATTTCTGAATTCTGATTTACATACTGCTTCATGATCAAATCTGTGACTTATTACGACCCTTCAAATAAATAATAAATCATAGTGTTTTTTTTGTTTTTTTTTTACCTTCGCGCAAAATCAAATGTAAATATCTCCTGTTAGGTATCATTCACACAGGGCATACAATACCATGCACATGTGCAGGGCTTTGTTGGTCAACACGGGGTTGCCCAAATGTGCATCGCCATGCAGACAGACCCGTTGATGTCAACTGGGACACAGCACAACCGCTGTGTCCCATTTGGGAACATGAACCTGCACCACACGGATGTCATTTTGACTTTGACACTAATGGGACTGCACAGGGATGCATAGAACATCTGTGCCTCTCTGCATGGCTAAACAAGGGCCTGCATGGGCATACGATATTGTACGCCTTGTGTGAATGAGGCCTTAAGGGCCCTTTCACACTTAGGAGTTTTTCAAGCGCTTTTGCATTTTAAAAAAGCGCCTGAAAAAGCTCAAGAAAAATGCTTCCCTTTAAAATCAGTGAATGTTTTCACACTTGGGCAGTGCGCTTTCATTGCGGTGAAAAAAAATCATGCTTGCAGCATCTTTGGAGCATTTTTGGGAAGCTTTAAAAAACTGCAACAAGAACGCTCCTCCCCATTGAAATGAATAAGAAACTCTTTAAAAGCGCCTCAAAAAATGCCCCCACTAAGTGTTTTTGGTGCAGTTTTTGAGACACATGTTCTTTAAAAACCACACCGCAAATGCTGCAAAAATGCTCCATTAACGCAGGCGTTTTAGTGGCAGTTTTGAAACTAACCCATGTGAAAGTGCCCTTAGTCTCACTCATACATGCAGCATCCCTTGTCACCTGTCTGAAAAATTATCTGCTGTAGATCGCTTTTCAGAGGCAATGGACGGATAATGAGGAGGTGATTTGTCATTTGAATGGGTTGTGTTTGCAGGTGGTACTGTCCAAGCAGTTGAACCATAGCTGCCCTTGTATCCGAGCCATTAGGATTTAAGCCATAGCTGCCCATGTAAACGAGCCTTTATGGATTTAAAAGCAATGTTATGTGGTTACCCATATATACATTTCCAGTACATTGGTGGATTCAGGCTGGTCTTTAATTGGTGGACTTTAAATAGTGTTAAAAAAAATTAAGTTCTGCGCAAACTTAAAGTGGTGTTCCGGCCGAAATTATAGTTTTTAAATAAAAATACCCCTATAATACACAAGCTTAATGTATTCTAGTAAAGTTAGTCTGTAAACTAAGGTCTGTTTTGTTAGTTTATAGCAGTAGTTTGTTATTTTATAAACTTGCAGCAGGCCGCGGCCATCTTAAGTGTGGGCATCTGAAGCCAGACTGTATTTCTTCCTGGATGTCATCCTTGCAGATCTCGCACATGCTCAGTGCAGCACAAGCAGTGTAATAGGTTTCAGGTCAGGTTTCCATAGCAACGGCAGTGTCAGAGGAAGTTGCCGCCCCTTCCCAGAAGGCATTGCAAACAGGAAATGATGCGATGAGCCACGGCCAGGGAGGAGGAAGTGAAAAATGAATACAGCAGATATACAGTAGGTGCTGAGAAAAAAAATAAACAAATATCCAATTAGTTTACAGTGCACAGTTTAGTGAGGGATGCTGAAGAGCTGTAAAAGTGGGTGGAACTCCACTTTAACCCCTCTATCCCATTCACATGTTGGAGATATCAGGCCCGGGATGGCTCTCTTCTGCACATTTGGTGGGAATGCCCCCTGATCCAAAAGTTCTGGACAGAAATCCACCGTCTCGCGACCCAAACTCTTCTTCACCATTCCTCCACATCTAATGCCGCGTACACACGGTCGGACTTTTTGACCAGACTGGTCCGACGGACCAAATCCGGCGGACAATTCGACCGTGTGTGGGCTTCATCGGACCTGCAGCTGACTTTTTCGGTCGAAAATCTGACGGACTTTAGATTTGGAACATGCTTCAAATCTTTCCGACGGACTTGAGTCCGGTCGAAAAATCCGCTCGTCTGTATGCTAGTCCGACGGACAAAAACCAACGCTAGGGCAGCTATTGGCTACTGGCTATCTTATTTTAGTCCAGTCGTACATCATCACGTACCAATCCGTCGGACTTTGGTGTGATCGTGTGTAGGCAAGTCCGGTCGTTAAAAAGTCAGTCGAAAGTCTGTCGGCAAAAAATGTGTATTCCAGTTCATTGGAAATCTCCCCATCCACCTACCATGGCAGAATAGATTAAGCGTGTAATTATCCGAGCATGGCTTGAGATAGAAACCTTAGATTACCCTCTGCATGACAGGACTATAGACAATCCCCAGAGGTTTACCTAAAACACTCACCATCCCCCACTTCCACCTTCCAATAGGAGACGGGGGACAGAGAAGAAATCATACTCCCATACTTTACCCAGGAGGAACTCCCTGCACCTCCCTCCTCGGTGTTCCCTACTTATCTGAGTGGCTAGTGGTCACGCTTCAGTTGTTTCATGGGACAGTTAGAGGTCCGAAGACCACAATCCTGCAGGCCTTACATATATAAGACCACAACTCCAGATGAACTACATACTGCTCCACCATGTACACCAATTTTGCCAGACCCCCACTTACTTAACATCCACGAAAAACTTAACGATATCCATCGTGATTCTATGCCACAACACCTACAGAAAATGACGCTCAAACATAGCGAGTTACATCTGAAAGTAGGAGGTATCAGACTTTTTGGAGTTGAGTATAAGTCAAAGAGTAGGACCTATAGAGCAACTGGATCACCATCGTTACATACTTCCTGGTACTCCTTACCATACCTGAATGTACGCACATACTGCATACACTGGATGTATTATTCATGTTTTGTTATAAAGTTATTTGCATTGCTGTTAATTCTGTTTACATATGATGCTGAGGTTCATGTATATTTTTTTTCTGTTTCAATAAACTTCTTTTGAAAAAAAAAAAAAAAAATGAAGTTTACTTTAGGCTGGGTTCACACTGATGCAAATTGGATGCGGGTGGACTCCTGCAGTGTGGATCAGAGAATATACTCTAATGGGGTGGTGGGTATTTGGGAGGTGCTCTCACCTTGACCTGAATGGGTAGTGACCCTTGTAAATAATATAATCAATGCAGGCAGCAAAATCATTATTTCTGTGTATACTTTGCAGATATTTTTATTTGCTCAATACATACCGTATTTAACCTTTTGCTTCTAGCACCAGAAAGTGTTCATCTAAATGCAGACCATATTCTCTATGCAGTTGCTAAAGCTGGCCATACACTGAACGAAATTTGGTCGGTTCAGCAGGGACCATCCAAATTTCGATCCATGTACGGGAAGGAAGGTTCTACGGAAGTCGATCGACCGATCGTCTTCTGTACATCTTCCCTGTTGGAGTTTTGCCGCTCGATCAGCGCTGTCGGCTCTAGGTTGTGCTGGTGTTACATGTGATCCATTTCGATACAAATAGAGCTCAAATGGGTGGTTCTTTCTATATGTTGAAAATGGTAATAAATATGTTTTTATTCTTTTTCAGATTTTCATCTGAATAGACTGCAACGTGCTTCCATCAATGCAGGCATCGCTCTTTGTGGATATACCTCCTCTGAGCACTTGACGTTTACAGGACATTTGCTCCAAGGACTTGTATATTTATTGGATTTCCATCTCTGTATACAACCACTGGCCGCTGGACTGTGTGCAGCAAGACTGTCACCATTTTGACCCCACACTAGCTTTTTGGACTTTTAGCAATGAGTGAATTTTGGTTGTGTTTCAACTGCTGCATCGCAGAACAGCCGCAGCCCGTAAGTAGCATCCAAATGTTAATTTATTGGCCGTTCTGTTCCATGCTGAAATTAACTAACTGGTTTAGACAGCATCCTTTTTTGCTTTCAATTAGGTTTTGTAAGCAAATGTGTTAATACAGTCAATCAATAGTGAAATCCATACTGATGACATACAGCTGTTGGCCAGGGGAAGGCCTGAAGCCAATCGGTGGGAAGTGGAACTGCCCTGTGCAAAGTCTTTGTCAGTGCTGTTAATCTTGTTATCCAGTGACTTGTGAAAAACACTGGTGTTTGGTAATAGATTATCTTATGTAAAGGTATATCCTCTTATCTTTGGCAGCAATGGTAGCGAGTGTGGTCTCTTCTAGGAAAAGTTGAGTAGTGAGGAAGCACCTCTGTACAGGGTCAGCAACACATTGCATTTTCTCATGTTACAATCGCTGGCTTACATTCTGTTTTGCAAAGTAGAGCAATATCCTATGCGTATGTTTTGTATCTTGTCAGTGACATGCCTGACCAGCGGCATATTGAAGCCAACTGATCTCACCTTTAACAGAGGTGACTGCGTTAACTTTCCACCAGCTGTGACACGGTTATACATGTCAACTACTGTCCACTATTCTCTGTGCTGTGCTGCAGTGCTTTCATAAATGGAGAAGGTTTAAATTAACAGTCGGTGGCGGTCACATAATAAAAATGTTCTTTATTTTGTCTCAGATTGGTTCCATCTCTATTTTTAGTGGCTACGGGTACGCTATATTACCAAAAGTATTGGGACGCCTGCCTTTAATGGCGTTCCAGTCTTAGTCCGTGTGGTTCAACCCTTCTGGGAAGGCTGTCCACAAGGTTTAGGAGTGTGTCTATGGGAATGTTTGACCATTCTTCCAGAAGTGCATTTATAAAGTCAGGCACTGATGTGGACAAGAAGACCTGGCTCGCAGTCTCCGCTCTAATTCATCCCAAAGGTGTTCTATTGGGTTGAGGTCAGAAATCTGTGCAGGGAAGTCAAGTTCCTCCACCCCAAATTCGCTCATCCGTGTATTTATGAACCTTGCTTTGTGCACTGGTTGGAACTGTTGGAACAGGAAGGGGTTATCTCCAAACTGATCCCACAAAGTTGGGAGCATGAAATTGTCCAAAATGTCTTGGTATGCTGACGCCTTAAGAGTTCCCTTCACTGAAACTAAGGGGCCAAGCCCAACCCCTGAAAAACAACCCCACACCATAATCCCCCCTCCACCAAATGATTTGTACCAGTGCTCAAAGCAAGGTCCATAAAGACATGGATGGGCCAGTTTGGGGTGGAGGAACTTGACTGGCCTGCACAGAGTCTTGACCTCATCCCGATCGAACACCTTTGGGATGAATTACACAGCCTTCCCAGAAGAGCCAAAAGGGTGGGCCAACTCAATATTGAACCCTACGAACTAAGTCTGGGATGCCATTAACCACTTCCCGCCCGGCCTGTAGCAAAATGACGGCCGGGCGGTGGTTCAGCTATCCTGACTGGACACATTTGACTGACAGCAGCAGGAGCCATGGGCTCCCACTGCCCTCAGTGTCTTCTGTAAGACCAGGAAAAGAGAGGAGCAGTGCTGCAGCTGGGGCAGCACTGGATCGGTGAGAGGCAGGTAGGAGTTTGGGGATTGGGGGGAGGGTGAAGAAGTAGCGGGGAGTTTTTGGCCTTGATGCTGAGAATGCATTAAGAAAAAAAACAATTAAAATTTAGAACCGCTTTAACTTAACACATTGAGCACAATAAAAAAAACATTCCACAGTAAACTATTTGTTAAAATGCTTACCCTAGCACTTACAGTTTACACCTTTTAATGTTGCTGGCTCCTACTCTCTCAGTGCTGCTTCACTGGACTGTGGGGCTGTGTGTTTCTTTTGATGCACACAGTGTAGGGAGACATAACTCTAGCCCCTGCATGCAAGGGTGGCATCATAAGATGCTGCAATAGAAAGGAGCCACCCTGATACAAGAAACCTGGGGCAGAGTTCATGGCATCCGCTTAAACAGGAACAAAGGGAAGGATTAAGATCTCATGCCCACGGCCGTTTTAAAAAGCGAGCTGTAAAGCTAGTACCTGGCCCCCCACCCTATGTGAATGAGTATGGTGTACATTGTTCCTCTACCCATTCACCTAAAAAAAAAGTGTCAACAATAAACACAGTACACAGGTTTTTTAAAGTATTTTATTAAAAGGCAGCTCTGGCATCTCTTCCGATTTCTTCTCCCCTCTCCAGCTCTTCTTCCTCTTTTAGCGATGTCTTTTCCCACCGCTGGTCCTTCTCCACCTCCGGTTCGTCTCCTCTCTCCACTGTCTTCTCGCTCTTTTGCCAGGTCTTCTCCACTGTCTTCTCTCTTTTGCCGGGTCTTCTCTGCTGTCTTTTGACTCTTTTTTTCCGGGTTTTCTCCGCTGTCTTCTTCTGTTCTTCTTTCGGTGTTGACTCAACGCGATCTCCCGGTGTAATGCTGGGTCCGCTGTATGCAATGACTTATATTGGCATGGGGTGGGGCCACCTGCTGATGTCATACGAAGGCCCCACCCCCTTGTGACATCATCGTCCCATCATGTCCTGTGCGGTGACGTCACAAATGGCCTCAGAGTGACGTCAGCGGGTGGCCCCGCCCCATGCCAATATGTCATTGCACACGGTGGTCCCAGCACACCGGGAGAATCTGTCGAGTCAACATCGGAAGAAGAACAGAGGGAGAAGACAGTGGAGAAGACCTGGCAAAAAAGTGAAAAGACAGAGGAGAAGACCCAAGAGCGCAAAGAGGAGAAGAACCGGAGAGGGAGAAGGACCAGCAGAGGGAGAAGAGCCAGAGAGGGGAGAAAAAAACGCTGGAGCTGCCTTACAAAAATACTTTAAAAACCTGTGTACTGTGTTTATTTTTGACACTTTTTTTTTTTTTTTTTTTTTTTTTTTTTAGATGAATGGATAGGGGTACAATGTACCCCATACTCATTCTCATAGGGTGGGGGGCCAGGATCTGGGGGCCCCCTTCCAGATTCCGAAGGGTTTAGTATAATCCTGAGGGGGAACCCCACGCAATTTTTTTTTTTCATTTTTCAATTTCATTTTGGCGGGGATTCCACCTCATGATCTTTAACACACAAGTTGCACCGCAAGTCAGATCATCATGATCCGACTTCTGGTGCGACTTCTATTCAAATCAATGGGCTCCCATAGGAAACCATTGATTTTGAATAGAAGCAGAGAAACGCTTGATGAGGCATAATGCTCTGTATACAGCGTTAAATTGCGTTCAACAGCTTTTACCGGCATCTGGTGTTTTTACAGCTCTAGCGCTGGAGCCTCAGAGCGCGCTGGTCCTGGGTTTTTTTTGGAGCTTAAAAATGCCTAAGCCACTTACAGCTCAAAAACATCTGTGTGTGCATGAGGCTATAGACTAACATGGAGAGACATTTTTAAGCTGTAAAAAACGCTTCTAAAAGCGGCTGTAAAAACGCCCGTGGGCATGAGGCCTTGAAAATAAAGAAGCTGCATACTAGTTAAAGCAGCTCCTGAAAGTTGTTAAAAAAAAAAACGAAGGTTTTAATATCACTTTAACCTCTACTCCCATTTACACTGCAATACAGTTTAATTCAACATTGTTTTTGTGCATTGAGGCAGGTTGCGTTATTCATTTTGTATGGCTGACAACTCACCTCAATGTGCAAAGAAAAAAGAAGCCCTGCTCTATTTTTTTTTTTTTTTTTTTTTATATAGTGCACTGTGTTTCATTTAAAGTGGTTCTAAAGGTTCACATTTATTTTCTTTAAAATTATAAACACATCAATAATTATAAAGAAAAGATGGTTTTGCACAGAACAGTCCCGATCTTCCTCTATTTCGTGTCCCCCTCCGTTGCTTCTGACCCCCCCCCCCCCCCTTACCGAGTGCCCTCAGAGCAAGCTGCTTACCCTGGGGACACTCATGCATGCTTGTTCCTGAGCTGCCTCTGTGTGTCTATGGGAGCCAATGGCTCCCGCTGCTGTGTCTGTGGAGCCAATGAGGAGGAAGAGACCCGGGAGAGCCACTGCTCTTATGCACATTGCTGGATCGCGTTTGGGCTCAGGTAAGCATTAGGGGAGCTGCACACTGAAGGTTTTTTACCTTTTATTTATGAAGGTAAAAAACCTTCACACTTTACAACCACTTTAAAGCGGAGGTTTGCTGAAAAAAAAATATTAAAAGCCAGCAGCTACAAATACTGCAGCTGCTGACTTTTAATATATGGACACTTACCTGTCCAGGGAGCCCGCGGTGTCAGCAGCCAAGGCCGATCCGTCCTTCGGCTCTCGGCTGCTGCCACCGCCATCCTCGGTAAGGGAATAAGGAAGTGAAGCCGTGCGGCTTCACTTCTTGGTTCCCTACTGTGCATTCGCGAGTCACGCTGTGCATCTTCTCAGGTCCCTGCTGTGTTCTGGGACCTGTGTGTCTCCCAGAATACAGCGGGGGAGGAAGGGGTAGGTGCCGGAAGTGGCATAGGTCACCGCAAGTGCCGCGATGATCTATGCCAGGAAGTGGGAGCAAATACCTGTATTAGACAGGTATCTGCTCCCTCCTCCCCCCGAAAGGTGCCAAATGTGACACCGGAGGGGGGGGGGGGATCCAAAAAGTGGAAGTTCCATTTTTGGGCGGAACTCCACTTTAAGTAATTGCATCTGTAAGTGCATTGAGATGCACTGCAGAGCTCTGTTTATTTGCATTGGTATAAACGTCAACTCACCACAATTTACATGTACTGTAGTGGTGTTGCAGTGTTACCAAAATGCATGTAAATTTTATAACATGCATTGTGGTGTGAGCAAGCAACAAAATGTGTCTGCACATACATTTTAATTGTCATCAAAGTTATACCTGGGTGCTTTCTGGAAAGCAAGACCTGTGATATGCAGCTAAGTTTGGGCATCAGGTTTAGAAAGCATCTGGATTCTAGGGTCCCTATATTCCAAGTTCATGTTATACTTTAGAATGGGAACTCCTCTAAAAGACTTTCAGTTGAGGTATGTGAAATTGGGGTATACATAGTATGTTGCTCACCTTTGTGACTTGTTCCAGTGATCTACCAGTAAAAATAATAAGACTAGCACTTCCAAATCCCATTTTTCCAATGGCTTTTCATGCCTGCACATTGTGTTATACCATAATGGAAGTCTCTCAACACCCTGGCAGAATGAGCTGGAAGTCAGTAGAGCCTAGTTCTCTCACATACCTCCTATACCAAAAGTCATTTTTTTACGGTTCACTTTAATACTTCTTTAAACTGTATGTAAAGGGCTGATTCATAAATGTGTTTAAATGGGCCCAGGTTCAAAATATGTACGTGTTGTATAAAAAAAAAACTCTCCCTTGTAGCCACATTGTTTTCAAGAGCCCTTGCAAGATCAAAAAAGATTCCCTCAACCCCAAGACTAGCTTATTTTTACATTTAGGAGGCAATTTTTTTTTGCCAGCTTTATATGACCCACCAAACTGAATGTGCCCATAAAACCTGTTCTTTTATTAAAAAAAAAAGAAAATTATTACTTCCCTCCCCTTCCACCTACACTACCAAACACTGCTTTTCAGGATCCAACATTGTCCTGTAGTGATGTAGGGGTTGGCATGTGGAACCACTGAAGAGACTGACACTTCCCTATGAGTCAGTTTCTGAAGATGTTTTCAGCCAAGAATTTCTATTCGACAGAGCAGCATTAAACATCGTTGGGCAGTTTCAGTTCGGGGACAGAGTCGCTGTAAAAGAAACTTGACGTAGCAGAAAACAGGGACTGACATTACTTCTTTCCTTCAAAGGTATCCTGGAGGAGAGCAGCTCATGTATGTACTTCAGAAAGGGCCTTCTAAAAATTAAAAAAAACCCCACAGAATTAACTAAGATTCTTACGGCAGAAACCCGGTGCAGGAAACTGTCTGGAGTGGCATGCGCCACATTAAGCAGATAGACCTGTTTTAGGTCTTTCTGCGCCACCCATGCCACTTTCTATTTCAGAGTGAACACATAACAGATCAGTCCCAATTAACAAAGAGGTTTGCTACCCTTTTGATTAGGCACAGCATCTGCTCAGTTTTCAAAGTTAGGAAGAGCGATGCAAGCATTACGCTTGTACCACTTTTTTTAAAGGGGTTGTAAACCCTCGTGTTTTTTCACCCTAATGCATGCTATGCATTAGGGTGAAAAAACACCTGGCATTGACCAGCCCCCCTGTTTTACTTACCTGAGCCCTCAAACCTGATCCGGCGGGGACGCGCTTTCTCTCTGCCTGGGGTTCTCGGCTCTTGATTTGATAGATTATTAGCAGTGCAGCCATTGGCTCCCGCTGCTGTCAATCAAATCCAATGACGCGAGCGCCGGGGGGTGGGGCCGAGTCCTGCATTCGGCCTCTATGGACGCCAAATGCTGGACTCGGGAGCATGCCCGCAAGGTAACCCCCTCTGGTAAGTGCTTCTCCGAGGGGGTTATCAGATGTAGGGAGGAGCCACAAGAGCCGTCGGGAGACCCCAGAAGAGCAGGTTCGGGGCCACTCTGTGCAAAACGAGCTGCACAGTGGAGGTAAGTATGATATGTTTATCATTTATTCAAAAAAAAAATACCCTTACAATCACTTTAATTCTCCCAAAGTGTTCCGCTTAATAGTACCTAGCATCCGAAAGTTACGTGAAGGTGTAATATTTTCAGGAATTTAATACCTCTAACAGCACTCACAGTACTTACCTTGACAATGCCTTCAGGTGTGATCCAGGCTCAGCATCAACTTTCTGGACTGAGATGCTGGCTCAAAGATGATATAATCCATGTAAATGTGTTCTTAATAGGGATGAGCTTCGAGTTCGAGTCAAACTCATGTTCGACTCGAACATCGGCTTTTCGCCGAACAGCGAACAATTTGGGGTGTTCGCGGCAAGTTCGAATGCCGCCGAACACCCTTTATAAGTCTATGGGAGAAATCAAAAGTGCTAATTTTAAAGGTTTATATGCATGGTATTGTCATAAAAAGTGTTTGGGGACCTGGGTCCTGCCCAGGGGACATGGATCAATGCAAAAAAAAGTTTTAAAAACGGACATTTTTTCGGGAGCAGTGATTTTAATAATGCTTAAAGTGAAACAATAAAAGTGTAATATCCCTTTAAATTTCGTTCCTGGGGGTGTCTATAGTATGCCTGTAAAGGGGCGCATGTTTCCCGTGTTTAGAACAGTCTGACAGCAAAATGACATTTCAAAGGAAAAAAAGTCATTTAAAACTACTCGCGGCTATTAATGAATTGCCGGCCCGACAATACACATAAAAGTTCATTGATAAAAACGGCATGGGATTCTCCGAACCCCGAACCAAAATGTAAAAAAAAAAAATGACAAGGGGGTCCTCCTAAATTCCATACCAGGCCCTTCACGTCAGAGGGGGGCGGGGTCACCTGTTACATAGCCCTGCCCCCTTCTGACATCACGGGGAATGCCACAGGGAAGTCCTTGTCAAGTCCCCGTGCATCAGAGGGGGGCGGGGTCACCGGGTGGCCCTTACCATTTCACACAGGGGGGAGGGCCGGGATCTGGGGTTCCCTTGTTAAAGGGGACTTCCAGATTCCGATAAGCCCCCCACCCGCAGACCCCCACAACCACCGGGCAAGGGTTGTGGGGATGAGGCCCTTGCCCCAATCAATATAGGGAAAAGGTGTTTTGGGGGCTACCCCAAAGCACCCTCCCAATGTTGAGGGCATGTGGCCTGGTACGGTTTGGGGGGGGGCTCTCTCATCCCCCCTCTTTTCCTGCGGCCTGTCAGGTTGCGTGCTCGGATAAGGGTCTGGTATGGATCTTTGGGGGGACGCCTTTTTTTTTTTTTTTAATTTTGGCGCTAGGTTCCCCTTAAAATCCATACCAGACCTGAAGGGTCTGGTATAGATTTTGAGGGGGACCCCACGCCATTTTTTTTAAAATTTCGGCCGGGGTTCCCTTTAATATCCATACCAGACCTGAAGGGCCTGGTATGGAATTTAGGGGGACCCCCCACGTCATTTTTTTTTTTTTTGGTTCAGGGTTCCCCTGTGGGGAATTCCCATGCTGTTTTTATCAATGAACTTTTATGTGTATTGTCGGGCCGGCAATTCATTAATAGCCGTGAGTAGTTTTTAGGGCTGAAACAACTAATCGATTAATCGACAACTAATCGATTATGAAATTAATCGATTACTATTTTCATAATCGATTAATCGGCCAGTAACATAATGGGGTTAAAAAAAAACTAAAATGAGCCCTTTATAGTACAAAAAGAGCAAATAATAGCTAGTGTAAATATTACTTTCACAGTTCTACAGTAAAAAAAAGGAACCCCTTACAGTAGTGATTATCTGCTTTTTTTTTTTTGTACTATAAAGGGCTAATTTTCGTTTTTTTAACCCCATTATGTTACTAAACGTCTTAGACCTGGTTCACATCTATGTGGTTTTTTTTTGGTGCTTTTTGCAGGAACGCACTACAGTTCATTTACATGGTTTCCTATGGGACACGTTCACATCTATGCTTTTTTCAGCCGCTGCATATTTGGAAAGGGTCGGGACTTTTTTTTTAACGCAAAACGGTGCTTTTTTGGTTCAATATACTTCAATGGAGAAGCTGAAGAAAAGCATGTAATGCGTTTTTGCAGCAATTTGGTTTTTTTAATCTGCACAACAACAAATTGGGCAAAAAAAATTCAAAAACGCAAATTGCGGCAAAATCACGTTGGCAAAAATCAAAACGCACTGCAGAAACAGATCAAAAGAAAACTGCATAGGTGTGTACTGAGCCTTATGCTGGCCACCCAGATCAATTTTCAGACAAGAATATTCAGACGAAAAATCTTTTCACATTCGCTGAATGAAAGAATTGTTGTTTGAAATTTTCACTTGTTTTTAACATTGTTTTTAAAATGAATGTAATTTCTGAAGGTAAACCACATACACTGTCTGAAAATTCCTTTGACCAAGAAGTTCTCTATTATGTCCAAATGTTCCCATCACTGTGGTTGAAAATGAACGTCGGTTTGACCCCACTAACGATTAGAAAATCGAATGAACGTTCTTAAAATTACATTTTTTTTGAGGGAAGAGATTTGTTTTTGTTTTAAATAAAAAAATGTGATCTCTGAGTCTGGTGATATTTACCAGATTCACCCTTTAATAGTATATACAGTACATCTCTCCTCTAATAGTATATACAGTACATCTCTCCTCTAATAGTATATACAGTACATCTCTCCTCTAATAGTATATACAGTATATCTCATCTAATAGTATATACAGTATATCTCTTCTGTCTGTTATTCTCAGAGTGGATTAGATATTTTGCTCCCTAACCATATAGTTGGTTATTTATATTTACCACTGCATAGAGATATTTAAGAATAGATTGCCTTTTTTTTAAAACCTTCTGTAGTAACTAAATTATACACCATACTTTTTTTTTTTTTTTAATATAAAAAGGGTATTAACCGATTAATCGAAACAATAATCGGCCAACTAATCGATTATGAAAATAATCGTTAGTTGCAGCCCTAGTAGTTTTAAATGACTTTTTTTCCTTTGAAATGTCATTTTGCTTTCAGACTGTTCTAAACACGGGAAACATGCGTCCCTTTACAGGCATACTATAGACACCCCCCCAGGTATGAAATTTAAAGGGATATTACACTTTTATTGTTTCACTTTAAGCATTATTAAAATCACTGCTCCTGAAAAAACAGCCATTTTTAAAACTTTTTTTTGCATTGATCCTTGTCCCCTGGGGCAGGACCCAGGTCCCCAAACACTTTTTAGGACAATAACTTGCATATAAGCCTTATAAAATTAGCACTTTTGATTATTCATGTTCGTGCCCCATAGACTTTAACGGTGTTCGCGTGTTCGAACCATAGGTGTGCGCAGCCTATTGCATTAGGGTGTGCACCCCAACACATATATGTGTGTGTGTGTGTATATATACTGCCGGTGTCAGAAGAGCCGTGGACAATGTCAGTAGGGCAGAGGTAACTGTCAGTAGTTTTTAATTGTTATTATTTCATTATTTTTTTAAATTTTATTTTATTTTTATTTTTTTTTAACATTTTTTTTTTACTATTATTTTTAACAATTTTATTTTTTAATTAGTTTTTTGCAATTTTGTTTTTTGGAGCCCCAGTAGGGGGGCTTTGATAAAATATCATGGGTCTAAACAGGGGGCATCCACAGCACACAATGTGATTAGGGTGTGCCCAGGCACACCTGGCACACCCTGTGCGCACGCCTATGGTTCGAACAAATTTTTTGCCTGTTCGCAAGTTCTGGTGCGAACCGAACAGGGGGCTGTTTGGCTCATCCCTAGTTCTCAAGTGTCTGACAAAAATAACTAACAACTGACACAGGACTTCTCCGTATGACTTGCTACAAAGTTGCAATGTTTCAGTCTGATCACTTGGAGAGGAAGATTGAGGAAATGCTTCCTCTTGCCCACAGAAAACTGATGACATCATCTCAGCCTAGGCAAAGTCACTGATATGGAGCTCCAGGAAGGCTTTTTATTAATTAAAGGTTGAGCCTTTTTGGAAAATAATACAGTTTCTGTATATGGTCAGGAATTCATGAAGACATTTACAGATACTGAAAGGTTCAGTTTAAGTGATTTATATGTGATGGAGGTGGAGTCCAAAAGTAGCAGCAATAGCTTTCTTTAAAGACTACTGACACCACTGAGCTCTGGCTCATGGTAACACAAAGCGACCTTTCTTAGCTGCTGAAAGCTGCATGCTGCTTGGTTACCATGGCTTGGGTACACCCTTTTCCTACATCTCGGTTGCCGTGGCTTGTATACACTCTTTTCTGCACTCCCTTTTGCATGGCAGCCAAGCTTTCTGCTTGATTGCCGTGGCTTTTGTACACTCTTTCCCTCTGAGCTGATTAGTTATGTCTGCAGTTTTCAGAAATGTAGAATGGATGGGGGTGGAGGTGTCTTTCTTGCTGTTATAACACAGACAGGTAGCTGAAGGTTATGTTTTAGCAGACTGCTCAGCTGCTCTCCCCCTATTTGCAATATTTGGCAAGAAGATTTGTAACGAGTCCATACACATAAGACTCCTGTAATTGCAGGTGTGTGCCTGACATACTTTATTCATCTAGGATGAACTTGTGTTTGGGGGCGAGCAAATGACAGAGTTCAACATTTAGACAGCAATGCAATAAAAAAGGAAAAGGATGTTGTGTTTAGGCGTTGGCTCTGAAATGAAAAGTAACAGAAATGGAAAACTCTTCAACTATTCATACACAACAGGCTTCTTTCAGTAAGTTTCCTTTAAGTATCAAAGTTCTACATGACTGCAGGCCTACAGATTTAGTCAAAATGCCAAAACCTGTCAGCTTCTAAAATACCGGTGTGCAAAATATTTCTGCCTGTAGCAGTAGCTTTGCCACCTTTTCTTCAAATCAAACCTGAACACTTTAGCGGCACACAGCATTTTTTTTTTAATAGTATAAACTATACATATATTTTGCTATTAAATAACATTTCTAATCATAGGACGTTAATAACAAGAGCCCCCCTTTATATCAGAGTCCACAAAGTTCCCCTTTTAAATCTGAATCCACAGAGTTCCCCTTTTACATCTGAATCCGCACAGAGTTCCCTTTCACTGTAAGGGAGAACTCTGGGGACTCTAAGGAATGCTCTGAAAACCCTGATTTAGTGGGAACACTGAGCACTCTGATGTACGGAGAGTGTTGCTGTAAGGGGGAACACTGTGGCCTCTGGTGTAAAGGGGAACTTTGATGTAAGGGGTGCTCTGAGAACCCTGATTTACCTTAGTGTACTCACTCAGAGGCAGGAGAAAGAAGGGGGGAGACTTCAGTCAAAGACAGGGATGGATGGTGAGCTCACTCACCCCTTGGCAGTCAGCACCTCTCATTCAGATGTATCTGAGGCTGCTAGACTTCAAATTTCTGGCCCCCACTATCCTTTTCTGAGGCACAGTGCTGGGGATTGGAGTGTGGGCAGACAGAGGGGTAGGGGTGGGAGAAAGAGGTGCAGATTGAGCGCTCTCTCCTCTCCCGTCGGGGTGGGGGGGTGGAAGAATTGTTAATTTTGTTAGTGCTGGCTTTGGGCAGTGTAAGAAAGAGTGTAACAGACACTCTCAGCTTAGCCAACTGCAGCCAGCAAACCTGCTGGGAAGCCATAGTCCAGTCTGAATAAAGTGTCCAGGTTTCAGACCGTCTGAAACCTGGACGCATGTTTCCAAACCCAAACTGTCCGGGTGAATCCCAGACAGGTGGCAACCCTATGTAGCAGCTTCACAGCTCCATTCTCAATTCTTTTACAGTCTTTATTAGGTTATGTGTATGGGTGAGAAATTCATGATTTGCATTACTTACACATAATAGGTTACATGTTAAAAGATACATGTTTAAAGATAGATCACCTATCAAAGGCTAAGTGATTAATCAGTTTTTGGGGGACTCTCCATTGAGTTATTTGCTTGCTGACTTTTCACTGTACCAGGCATCTCAGTTGCTTATCAGATACTGGAATCCAGCTGAGGGAGCTTGACTGCATTACAGTGAGGGGGAAAAAAGTATTGCTGATTTTGTACGTTTGCCCACTGACAAAGAAATGATCAGTCTATAATTTTAATGGTAGGTTTATTTTACAATGAGAGACAGAATAACAAAAAAAAATCCAGAAAAACGCATTTCAAAAAAGTTATAAATTGATTTGCATTTTAAGCTAGTGGTTGTAAACCCGTATAAAAAAATCCTAAAAAACAAAAAAAAACCTGCAAGACAAAGGCATAATGAGCTAGTAGGCATAGCTACTAGCTCATTATGAATTACCTGAGATTGAAGCCCCTGCAGCGGTCCCCGTTCACCTCTCCGACGGCCGACATCTCCCCGGAGGGGGGGGTTTACTTTCGGGTATCGCAGCTCCGGCACTGTGATTGGCCGGAGCCGCGATGACGTCACGGGAGCCGCCGGTAACAGCACAGTACAACTGAAGCAATGGCACTTATGTGCCTTTGCTTAAGTGCGCATGTGCGGATGACGTCGGCACTTGCAAATACAGGGGATATCTCCTAAACCATGCAGGTTTAGGAGATATCCAGTGTAGCTACAGGTAAGCCTAATTATAGGCTTGCCTGTAGTATAAAGTGGTTGTAAAGGGTTTACAACCACTTTAATGAGTGAAATAAGTGTTTGACCCTTTCACAAAACATGACTTAGTACTTGATGGCAAAACCCTTGTTGGCAATCACAGAGGTCAGACGTTTCTTGTAATTGGCCACCAGGTTTGTATACATTTCAGGAGGGATTTTGTTCCACTCCTTTTTGCAGATCCTCTCCAAGTCATTTAAGGTTTTGAGGCTGACGTTTGATAACTCGAGCCTTTAGCTCCCTCCACATAATTTCTATGGGATTATCGTCTGGAGACTGGCTAGGCCACTCCAGGACATTATTGTGCTTCTTCTTTCTGAGCCACTCCTTTGTTGCTTTGGCCGTGTGTTTTGGGTCATTGTCATGCTGGAATATCCACGGCCCATTTTCAATGCCCTGGCTGAGGAGAAGAAGGTTCCCACCCAGGATTTGATGGTACATGGCCCCGTCCATGGTCCCTATTGTTGCGGTGAAGTTGTCCTGTCCCCTTAGTAGAAAAACACCCCCAAAGTGTAATGTTTCCACCTCCATGTTTGGGGATGGTGTTCTTGGGGTCATAGGCAGCATTCCTCCTCCTCCAAACAGGTCGACTTGAGTTGATGCAAAAGAGCTCGATTTTGGTCTCATCTGACCACAACACTTTCACCCAGTTCTCCTCTGAATCGTTCAGATGTTCATTAGCCAGCTTCAGATGGGCCTGTAGATGTGCTTTCTTGAGCAAGGGGACCTTGAGGCGCTGCAGGATTTCAGTCCTTCACGGCGTAGTGTGTTACCATTTGTTTTCTTGGTGACTATGGTCCCAGCTGCCTTGAGATCATTAATAAGATTTCTCCTGTGTAGTTCTGGGCTGATTCCTCACCGTTCTCATGATCATTGAAACCCCACAAGGTGAGATCTTGCATGGAGCCCCAGACCGAGGGAAATTGACAGTTATTTTGTTTCTTCCATTAGCGAATAATAGCACCAACTGTTGTCACCCTCTCACCAAGCTGCTTGGCGATGGTCTTGTAGCCCATTCCAGTCTTGTGTAGGTCTACAATCTTGTCCCTGACATCCTTGAACAGCTCTTTGGTCTTGGCCATGGTGGAGAGATTGGAATCTGATTGATTGCTTCTGTGGACAGGTGTCTTTTATACAGGTAACAAGCTGAGAGTAGAAGCACTCCGTTTAACCACTTCAACCCCGGAAGAATTTACCCCCTTCCTGACCAGAGCACTTTTTGCAATTCGGCACTGCGTCGCTTTAACTGACAATTGCGCGGTCGTGCAACGTTGTACCCAAACAAAATTGACGTCCTTTATTTCCCACAAATAGAGCTTTCTTTTGGTGGTATTTGATCGCCTCTGCCGTTTTTATGTTTTGCGCTATAAACAAAAGAATCCCGACAATTAAAATATATAAAAAAAAATGTTTTCCTCAGTTTAGGCCGATATGTATTCTTCTACATATTTTTGGTAAAAAAAAATCGCAATAAGCAATTGGTTTGCGCAAAAGTTATAGCGTCTACAAAAAAGGGAATAGATTTATAGCATTTTTATTATTATTTTTTTTTATTAGTAATGGCGGCGATCTGCGTTTTTTATCGGGACTGCGACATTATGGCGGACACATCGAATATTTTTGACACTATTTTGGGACCATTGTCATTTATACAGAGATCGATGCTATAAAAATGCATTGATTACTGTGTAAATGATACTGGCAGTGAAGGGGTTAAGTGTGTCCTAGGGAGTGATTCTAACTGTGAGGGGGCTGGGCTTCAATACACAGAACAGTGATCACAGCTCTCGATCAGAGACAGTTGTGATCAATGTCCCATCACTAAGCAGAACAGGGAACTGCTTTGTATACAAAAGCATCTCCCCGTTCTTCCTCTCTGGAGACCGCGGCGGGCACGCACCTCCGTCGGGGTGCACGCGCTTGCGACACCGCTTCTAAAAGGGGACGTACCTGTACGCCCTTTTGCCTGCCAGTGCCGACGTAAATCGGTGTGCGCTGGTCGGCAAGCAGTTAAAAGATTTTTTTCTAATCTCAGCTCGTTACCTTTATAGAAGACACCTGGGAACCAGAAATCTTGCTCATTGATAAGGGATCAAATAGTTATTTCACTTATTAAAATGCAAATCAATTTAAAAACTTTTTTGAAATGCGTTTTTCTGGATATTTTTGTTGTTCTCACTGTTAAAATTAACCTACCATTAAAAAATCATAGACTGATCATTTCTTTGTCAGTGGGCAAATGTACAAAATCAGCAGGGGATCAAATACTTTTTACTCTCACTGTACATGAAGCCAGACAAGATGCCTGATTTTCAGATACCAAACAGGGATGTGATTTGTTGGGTAGGGATGTAACTACTCTGACAGTTACATTTCTTTGCTACTGGAAGATTAAAGTGGTAGTAAAGGCCTTTTGTTGAGATATAGATATATATATATCTTACCTGTAGGTACCGTAAATATTTCCTAAACGTGCACCATTTAGAAGATATTTACTTTTTAGCATTGCCGGTGATGCTAATATGTGGGAGTGACATTGTCGTGGCTCGGCCTTCCGGATGGAAGACGGGGTGAAGATAAAAGCCCATAGGTATGGGGGCACCCACATAGCTGAAGTCGAACAGCAGGACCAAGGGTCAGTACAGAGGAAAGTAATATAAAAAATAAAAAAATAGACAGCAAGAGCGTGTAATTCCTGCTTAAAGCATCTTATTGAACAAAAAATGGGCCTTAATGTTAAGCAATACAGCTTGATCACTGTGCTCAGCCTGTGACTGGTCTCTGATGCTGTTAGCTGTCTAATCTACTCCTGTCAGCATGTTACTTAAAGTGCTACTGAACGCACACAGTTTAATTGACCTTGCCCCTTCTATTTCTGTATTAGCATGATGGCGCTGTAATTATTTTAGTAAAAAAACATAAGCAGGAGGATCTTCTAGTCCTCTGCTGCTGGTCAAATTTTCAAAATAAAAAAACAGCCTTTGGAATATGGAGTAAAAATAAAAAAATATTATTAATAGACTTTTTTAAATTGTTCTACAAATATATACAGTATGTGAAATCAGATCTTTCTTATTTTTGGCAATAACATGGTGTGGGTGGATTTCTGCCAGTCACAGGCTGTGTCACGCCCCTCCAGCCTTTGTCTTAGAATAAGAGAGAGGTGAAGCCTCCATTAATCTACATGTAATATCACACCCCCATTGTTTTTAGCTGGTTAGCAGGAATGGAGGAGGAGGGAGGGAGTGGGCTGTCATTTACCACTGTACACGCCCACATGTGGGAAAAAAAATTGCAATCTTGATTCAACCCCCCCTCACGCTCTTAATCCGGCGTTTCCACGATTCAAGTGCAGAGCCGTTCTCTGCTCACAACTCATGGCTGCCAAAGTTCATCACAATATTGCTCAGCGCTGAGAGATAAAAAGAAACATTGTATTTGGTTCTTTTAGATCACAGGGATGAACTTCGGTCTGCAAATGAGGGCAGTTTAACCAGTTAAAGACTAAACCTTTTTCTGACATTTGTCTCTTACAAGTTAAAATCATTGTATATATATTTTTAGCAGAGACCCTAGAGAATAAAATGGTGGTTGTTGCAATATTTTATGTCACACTGTATTTGCCCAGCGGCCTCTCAAAAGCAATTATCTGGGAAAAAATACACTTCATGATCTAAAAAAAAAATCTTCTCAGTAAAGTTACCCCAATTTTTTTGTATAATGTGAAAGATGATGTTACGCTGCGAGAATCGTGAAAGAATTGTGATCTTTATTCGAAGCAAAAACATTTTTAATAATTTAATCCAGAATCGTGCAGCTCTACTATAGTCACATGGGCTGCTCAGATGTGATAGGGAGGAAATGCTCAGCATAGAAACTCACTGAAAACTGAGCATGTGCAGAGCTGCCACTACAGCTGCAAAATTCCTAGCTGAACTGGGGACATAAACAGGAGGTGGGGATAGAGAACAGCAGGATCAACCAGGTTTTTTTGCAGAAGACAGAAAATGAGTCTCATAGTGACTGAGTGAGTATGAACAGCATGTTATACACCATTTATTGATAATTTTTTATGATGTAGGTTTAGTGACACTTTATAGTGGTACTTAAAAACCTTAAAAGGAAAGTTCTGCTTTTCTTCCTCCTCCTCCTCCTCTACCACTTTAGAAACGTTTTATTTTTTTCTGAAAGCGGTACCTAGTTTGACAGGTACCCGCTCCCACTTCCGCTCAGATCACCTAGGCCTCCCCTACCAAGTGGAGTTCATCTTTAAAGTGGAAAAGCTTTTACATTAAAAATATCCCTGTGTGCTAGGCCCCTTTGGCTTTAATAACAACACTCATCATGTTTATTCCTTTATAGTGGAACTTAAAAACCTTAAAAGAAAAGTTCTGCTTTTCTTCCTCCTCCTCCTCTACCATTTTAGAAACGTTTTATTTTTTTCTGAAAGCGGTACCTAGTTTGACAGGTACCCGCTCCCACTTCCGCTACATTAAAAATAGCCCTGGGTGCTAGGCCCCTTTGGCTTTAATAACAACACTCATCATGTTTATTCCTGTCATTTTGCAAAGCGGTCACCAGATGTTATTATTATTATCTTACAGGATTTATATAGCGCCAACAGTTTACGCAGCGCTTGATTTCATTTGAACATGACAAAACCTATATTGATTTATTTTAAAGCTTTTAGTGTACAGTAATAACTAAATATCAGTTGTGAATCCCAATAGAGCAAACACACAAGAAGAAATAAATTCTAGTTTAGCTATACAGGCTGCTAAAATCTGCCCCATAATGTTCTCTCATTGTCAAGGTATTCAGGTTCATATCTTGTATTTGTATTTAATGACTGATATGCCATTGTTGGGTATCTGAGTAACACAGCAGGATATAATTTAATTTTGTTCGATGTTGGATAGTAGTATGACGTGTTTGTTTAATTATACTCTATGACCTAAGCGTGTTGGCATGGTTGGCTTTGTGCCTGGTGGGTCTAGTCGTACTGGGTTTCAAATATTCATTTTATTTACATATGTTTATTTATTGTTCATATACAAATGCTATGCGTTACTCTGTCAGAGAAGAAACATTGCATGCCATTATTTCCTTATTGTTTTCATTACTCCTCTTCAAACAGTTAAAAGTAATGTCAGCTTAGTTTAAAGTGGAAATGCAGGCTCAGGAGAAAACTTACAACGAACAAAAGCACTCGTTAAAGGCAAAGTCCACATTTTGCAAAAAAATAAAAATGGACCCAAAAGCAATGTTTAGTGCTTTGGAGCCTGCAAAACCTTGCAATCAGTAGATCACGGGTTCAGTGCTCTGTCTGCTGCAGACTATTCCTCCAGCCGCTGGTCTGTACCAAGGTATGGCCCTTCAGTTATGGAGCTGGGTGAATTGTCAGTGGGCTACAACTGTGGTGACTTCACTGCATTTGTGTTCATTGAGAACTACAAGCCCCTCTGCCATGGGGGAAGATGGGACTTGTAGTTTGTTTTATTCAGATTCCAGAGCCACACACAGACACACCAAATTAAAAAAAAAATGACAGAAGCCAGCAAGTGGAAGAACTCCTGGATTGTTTGAGAGTGGAGGGCTGCAGACTTTGACCATGTGTGCTGTAAAACCTTAAAGTATAACTAAAGGCAATACGTATTTTTTAGGATAGAGTGGAGAGGGATTAGAAAGCTTGTCAGTTTTAATTGCTGTCTGTGCCCCCGTTAGGGAGATTCACCCTCTCCATTTGTCCTGTTTGTCATTTTTATTTAAAGTGAAAGTAACAAAAAAAACCTAATTTTGGGTTGTCCCCAGAAAAGTAATAGAGGGGAAATCTTCCAATAGGGACTTTAGTTTTGGTGACCAGGGGGGCCACAATGGATTTCCTTAATTTTCAGGGATTTCCTCTCACTTCCTGTTTTGGCTATGGGACAGGAAGTGAAGGGAAATCTCCCCAATGGGACACCGATGGCAAAAAAATAAAATCTGACAGGGGTTATAACCCTCCTTCCATATAGTTCTACTTTAAATATAGGTGTAACCTGAAACATGGCCGGAAAGATGGATGTCTTTTTAGGTTAAAAAAATATAAAAACTTATATTTAAGTACCTTTTGTGTTATGTGGCTATAGCACTGTACAGGAGTACATTCTTCATATTTGGTGTACTCCAAATGAGATGTACATCATTATAATTATATATGCATTTCTTTTTTTGCTTCTAGAAAAGGCGGCGGCGGATTGACAGAAGTATGATTGGAGAACCAACAAACTTTGTTCATACTGCACATGTAGGATCTGGAGATGTATTTAGTGGAATGAATTCAGTAAGTAATTACTTCTGTAAGCCTGGTGGCAACCCATGCTTGTGTAAATTAATGATATTAGTTATTGTCATTTGCAATTGATTTCTGCCTGCAGTAAAGTTCCAGCTCAACAAAGTAACTGATTGGACCCAACACGCTGTTATATTAAGATTTATTTAGACAGTGATTGTAAACCCTCAAATGTTTTTTTAAATATCAAAACTTATATGCTTACCTGCTCTGTACAATGGTTATACACAAAACAGCTCTGATCCTCCCCTACTTGGGTCCCACACCAGTGCTCTTGGCCTTTACCCACATAGCAACCCGCTTGCTATAGGAGCACTGGTGTGTTCATAGACACACACAGCATGTCTCAGCCCCACCCCCTGCTAACTGGCTGTGATTGACAGCAGTGGGAGCCAATGAATCGAGATGAGGCTCAGGTAAGTTTAGGGGGGGGGTGTTTTTAACCTTATTGCAGAGAATGCATTGAGGTTAAAAAAAAAAACAAACTTCTGCTTTTAGAGCCAGGTCTACACCCTAAAGGGGGAGCGGATGACCCTTTTGCTCCTTCATTCGGAAGTTTGACCCCACTCCTCCTTCCTCCACTGCCGGTCCATTCACAAAGTGCAGCACGCTTTGCACATGTGCAGTAGGGAACTGGCTGTGAAGCCGCAAGGCTTCACTGCCGGTTTACCTGGCTGAGATGGCGGCGGCAGCGGCGGCAGCACATGAGAGCCGATTGAAAAATCAGCTCAGGTGAAGACACCTCTGAACTTTAACAGTCAGCAGCTACAGTGTTTGTTCTATTTTTCTGAAGGAGCCAGGAGCTGGAGCTCCTTAAAGTGGTAGAGAGCACACTTTTTTTTTTTTTTTATGGGACCCAAGGTGGTTTATGCCATAATTTGCTAGTATGTATCCTATATTAGCACTTTGACAGACTTACCTGTCAAACAAGCACTCCAACACAGTGCTGTCACCGCCTTAGTGGGTTTCGGGCCATCTTTGTCCGGTCTTCCTTCTGGGTTCACATTCTCCGAACGCTTGATGAGCTGGACCACGAAGACCTCACTCCTGCACATGTGCATGGGGGTCACTTCGCCACGGCACAGGGCAGGTAACATAAATGTGGTCTGAGCTGTACATGCGTGGCACAGATAACATTACCGCTGACAGGCCGGGTAGAGGCATTTATGACAGGTGAGATCACTAGGGTCTCTTCTGTTATAAAATCCCTGCCTGTTATTTTTAATAAATTTTACTTTAATCCTACTTTAGGCTGTACACTGGTGGTGTACGATGACCTGTGACGAATGCTTTTTATGCAAGATAAAGAGCATTAATTGCAATTAACAATAATTTCCTTGTGCTGATCTTTAGCAAGACAAGCTAATGACGTCTGAGTACCTGAATGACTCCTTTTCATTCCCATGTAAACACGTCTACCTGTTTGTACAAGGCCCGCTTTTTTTTTTTAAACCTAGTTTAGACTGCCACCTGAAGGATGTTGTTTAGTAACACAGTCTAGATCTGCAAAAATTCCAGTTTCTCTAGCTTTGATGCTGCGTTAAAAACTAGATAATGACTTAATTAAGTTGCATTCCATTAGTGAAGAGTAATTTCAGCGTTGTAAAAATTGTACGGCATCTTAATGGTAATCTTGCTGTTACACAGAAGTTGTGCAATCATGTAGGCCACTTGTTAATCTCTTCTGTCCTCAACAAAGGCAAGATAGAGCTTATCTCCCTAGGTGAGGGGATGTGTGGTGAGCCATTCAGGATATATTTAGCAACTACTGTTAAAGGGAAGTGTGCTGTGTTGGGTGAGCCAGTAGTAGTACAAAATGCACAACTATCATGTATGGTAAACAAAAGAGATGTGCAACTGCCTGCTACAGTGATGTATTATGCAGGGACTACAACATCCCTCACTATTATATTGGAAATCCAACTTTTATTTTATTTTTTATAAAGCCAAATCAGTGCTAATCAAACAAGTAGGTAGATGGTAAAAACAGTGAGTGAATTTCAACCATGAGTAAAAAGCCACTGTATATCTATACCTGTAACAGTGGCCTCATGATAAATGTCTTTAACGGTCCACCTGTTCAAATGACATCTGGGTGTTCATATTCACTTCCTAGGAATTTTTCTCCTAAGTAATAACTGAAGTTTTTTTGTTTTTGAAAGAGTGGAGTCGCATTCTGTTATAACACCTGGCAGGTTTTATTGCTGGCTGTTTGCCTGTTAGGGAGATTCAACCTTTTTAATTGTCCTGGCGACAGTTATCACCAAAGTGGAAGAAAATCTCAAACTTTGGTCATCAGAAATGAATTAGAAGGGACAATTTGCAATGGGGATACTAGTTCTATTCAGGGATTTCACTCACTTCTTGTTGTGGCTATCATTCAGGAACGTCATGACCTTGCAGTAATACTTTCATGACCTGTCTGTCTCTTACCTGGTCTGTGTATCAGCCCTGAGGCTTGTACTCTCACACCTGCATGCTTAAGTAATCTTCCCTCAGTGTGGCTTCACCCTAGCTTCAACAGGAACCACTATTTAACACCGTATTCTCCAAGCCTACCTTGCCGTGCAATATTGTGCGTTTGGCTTCCTGTTTGCCCTGTGCTCTAAGTTTGTCTATGTTACCGATCTTGGCGTGTTCCTGACTATCCCTGTCTGCTTGTGACCCTGACCTTTGGCGTGTTCTCGACTATCCCTGTTTGCCTGTGACCCTGACCTTTGGCGTGTTCTCTGTTATCCTTGTCTGCTAGTTGCCCCGACATTTGGCTACCTCCTTAATATCCCTTGCTGTCCTGGGCTGCTGTTTCCTCTCCATCCTCCTGTAGCCTACCGTGAGTGTGAGCTGGGAGACCCTAGGGGCCGTGACCTGGAGCCAGTTGCAGCCCAGTCCATCCTCACCACTAGAGGTTCTGGTGAACACCTGCTGGCTCTTAGACTCCGCGCCCTGGGGAATCTATGCTCTAACTCCCTGTGGGATCCGTGTTGGTGCTCCAGGGGACCCGCCTTCCTGAACCACCCCGAGTTCCATCCGCAGCAGTCAGCCTTAGGGTCCACTATCTCAGCGGTGCACTCCTGACCCCAACGGGGTGCATCTGTCACCTGGACTCAGGTGACCTGACAAGGAAGTGAAAGGAAATCTACCCAATGAGACACAGATTGCTAAAAAAAAGGGATTCTAACCCTCCCTTACTGTAACCAAAATGGGGGGAAAAATTGCTCTCAGTACAACACTATGGGGTCAATTCACTAACGTTTACTGCATGTGATAACACAGTCACGTGACTCATTTGTATAAACTATCACATGCAATAAATTCCAATTCACATAAAACAATTATGCAGGGTTTACTGCAAAATTAAAAATGTGTCGGTAAATATTGTTTAAAAAACTCTTAAAGGGGTTGTAAACCCTCATGGTTTTTGAGGGATCTGGGAGAGGTAGGGGTTTTAGGGTGGGGGAGTCATAAAGTGGAGATGCACTTAGAGTTAGGGTTAAAGTTCATAGGTCAAAGGTCAGTTAGGGTTTTCCCTTGAAGAACAAGGTTAGGACTCAGGGATTGGAATAGGGACCTGCTCCAAAGGTCAGAAGGCGTGTCCCCAGAGGTCAAAGGTCAAGAGGCGTGGCTGACCCACCAAAGTGTTCCGCCTACCCCAACCCTCATTTTTCTTCTTAATGCATAGAATGCATTAAGGTGAAAAACCTTTTGTGGTGTTGAAGCCTCGTCCCACCCCCCCAGCCCCAGTTTTACTTACCTGACCCCGATCTTTCTCTGGCCGGGAACGAGCACACCAACTCTAGTTGGTGTCTCGTGTCCTGATTTGGATAGATTGATAGCAGCGCAGCCAGTGGCTCACGCTGCTGTCAATCAAATCCAATGACGCGGCGCCAGGGGGCAGGACTGAGTCCTGCATTCTGTGTTAATAGACACAGATGCGGGACTTGGGAGCACGCCCGCACGGGTGTCCACCAAGGAGAGCGCTTCTCCAGTGTGGACACTCGATGCGGGGAGGAGCCACCAGTGCCGCTGAGGGACCCCAGAAGAGGAGGACCGGGGCCACTCTGTGCAAAACGTACTGCACAGTGGAGGTAAGTATGACATGTTTGGTTTTTATTTTGTTTTTTTAAAACAAAGGTTTACAACCCCTTTAAGTCCAATTCACAAACTGACCAGAGAGTAAAAAAAAAATTCAGGGTTTTGCTGGCAGAATCACATGTGGTATTTATTTCCCCAACCCCCACACTGTTTTATTTTTGACAAATCCTGGTAGGTGACATCACAAGGAGGCAGTGCCACTAGGTGACGTCGCCAGGTGGCCCCACCCCTTACCTATTTCAGAACTGTCAAACTGCAGCTCCTGTAATAGGTGAGCCTTCATGGACGGCAGGAGCATTTTTTTTTCTCTTTTTCGGGTCAGAGGGCGGTGTTATTGAGGATAGATTTTTTTAATAATGAAATTGTCAAAAACTGTCTTGTTTTTATTACTTTTTGACGCGCTTTTTTTGTGAATGGGTGGGGGGGGAGGCGGGATCTGGGTGCCCCGTTGTTAAAGGGGGCTTCCAGATTCTGATTAAGCCCCCCGCCCGCAGACCCCCGGCCAGGGTTATGGGTATGAGGGCCCTTGTCCCCATCAACATGAGGACAAGGTGCCTTGGAGTGGGGGGGGGGGGAGTTGGAGTTTGGAGTTTTTGTGTTTTGTTTTTTTTTTCCTTCATTTTTAATTGTCGGCATGTTTTTTTTACATTCAGCTGTCAGCTGATGAGTCATCCGCTGTTTAAGGGCGTGACAGCCAGCTTCCCGGCCCGCTCCTTAGCAACCAGTTCAATGCAATAAGTTATTGCATTAAATATTGCGGTTATTACTTCTAAATCGAACAAATACCGCATATTAGGTATTTAACGCAAAATTCTTAGTGAATTGCACTATCAAAACTGCAAGCTTTATTTTACCGCATTTTTTTGGCCGTTATTTAATTCTTAGTGAATTGACCGCTATGGCTCTATTATTACACTGGTTTACTAAAATACCTTTGCGTTTTCTTCAGTTTATTAAAGAGGATAACACTTTAAACTGACATTGCTAGACAGCGGTTTAGATTTCAATTACTGAACCCTGAAATGTCAGTAGCTTTTATAATGTGTCAAATGGTTATTCCGCCAAATTACTTATTGAAAAATTATGGAAATTACACAGCATGTATCATGCTGACACTAGATATTTTATTATATTCCAATATGCTATACTTAAATCCTTTGTGTCATTCTTTGTATAACATAGTCTGTGTCATCATGTAATTCTATAGTATGTGGAGCTCAGCTTCTACCTGTTGGTTGTAATGGTAAGGACACTAACTTTTCTCTCTCTGGTATGTTATAGGTGAGTTCCATCCAAAACCAAATGCAGTCAAAGGGTGGTTATGGTGGCAACATGTCAGCGAATGTCCAGATGCAGCTGGTGGATACAAAAGCTGGATAACCTTAGTATTTCCTGGTTAGTATGTTATAAATCTCTGTTTTACTTGTTTTAGTAACTGAAGGAACAAGAAAAAATGGTAGGGAGGCTTAGCCAGAGACATGTTGATATGAGGATATATTGTATCATCCGAAAGAGAGACAGTCATACCTGGACATAAGAAAGAATCGGAGGTTGTGACAATTGTTAAGGTTTACTGAAAGTGGAACTAAACTCCCCGATACCTTTCCTTCAGCAGTCTGACATCCCTTCAGCATCTTCTTACAGGTGCCAAGCTGCGGCCATCTTCAATGGACAGCACAGGATAGCTCCCCTCCTGCACATGCACAGGCGCTGTGCTGGAATGTAAACTTATCTGTGATTGTGCAGCTTAGTGTTCATTCCCAAACAGACTGCAAGCAAGCTGGTAGGTTTCTTTTATTGCAGAAGAGACATTGCATGTCTCCTCTGCAATAAAGAGTCTGCTTGCATATTTTGAAAGCGAGACTTTAGTTCTGCTTTAAGAAAGGTTTATATTTGTCTTCCTTAGGCTTTACCTCCTCTCTCTCAGTCAGAATCTTCAGCTTCAATTTCAGGGGTTCAGACTGACAGTTGCTTGTGGTCAACTGCCCAAGCTCATACCCTGTCATCCAGCTTTTGAGTGTACATAACAGTATCATAACAGGGTCCTGAGGTTGTTTATACTTCTCTTAGCAGCCAACTTTAGTTATTAGATACTATTATGTAATTTTAGCAGCTGGGAGGCAGTGCGAGCCCCGCCCCGAAGTAGCTTGTTATCAGATGGCCATGCCCGTTAGTTATTTAAAGCGGAGTTCCAACAAAAAAAAAAATTAATAAAAGTCAGCAGCTACAAATACTGCAGCTGCTGACTTTTAATAATCGGACACTTACCTATCCCAGGGTCCAGCAATGTGGGGGAACGAAGCCCCACTCGTCTCCCCCTCCTCTCTGCGGCGCCGGCATTGTCACTGTGGGCGCCCTGCTGTGGCTTCACAGCCGGGCATGCACTGCGCATGCGCGAGCCGCGCTGTGACTGGCCGGGCAATCATCTGGGACCTGTGATGTGTCCCACAGATGATTATTGAAAGGGAGGGGAGAGAGGTGAACTTGCTTCCGGCACTGCGGTGCCCTGGGAGGAAGTGGGAGCTGGAACCCTCTAAAAAGAGGATTTCCGCTCAAACCCCACCCCCCACCCCCAAAAAATAGAATCCCAAAAAAAGAATGTCTTTTTTCTCCACAAGTAGAGCTTTGTGGTATTTGATCACCACTGAGTTTATTTTTTGCACTATAAACAAAAAAAGCCCGACAATTTAGAATTTTTCAATTTTGAAAAAAAAAAAACAACTTTTTCTGTCATACATACATACATACGTATTTTTGGCAAAAAAGAAATCCCAATAAGTGTATATTGATTGGTTTATGCCTACATTATAGCATCTACAAACTATGATATATATTTATAGGAGTATTATTTTTTTATATACTAGTAATGGTGATCATTACTAAAATGATTGCCTGAAAAACATTTTGTTTTTGTCCACTTCACACACAACTTATGTACATGCAGATTCACTGGAAAAAGAGCTGTGCGAATTCTGTATTAATTGACCCCTATGTGTTAGGGTCGAGCTATCTGGCAACTGTTACTTTTCATGGTTGGGTTAGGATTATGAACTGGGGAAGATTACTAGTAGAGAAGCCATTGATATTCTGACGCTTGCTTTTAAACCAAAAAGTCTTGCAGTGAGAGCTACTAGCATTCCCAGTGCTGAATGCCATTGTCTCAAGTATTTTGGACCATCTGTTACTCTTTATAGTTCTCATTCTTAAAGCGGAGGTCCACACATATTGTAAAGTTTATATTAATACCTTCCTGGCATTCAACAGATGTCTAAATGAAAAAAAAATAAATGTGCTGTTTGTTTACCTTGTAATTGGGCTTTTTTTATTGTAACTTCCTGTTTCGGTCCCCCGCGGGAGTAGGCGTGTATATTCTTTATTCCCCGCTGTGCACTGTCTCCTGGGAGCTAAGTTTCTGCATTTCCAGGAGTCAGTGCGGATCGCCACCGCAAAATCTTGAGAGATCGCAAAACCGGAAGTTTCTGTTGCCATTAGAACGAGGCGGGAACTTCTGACGGCGACGTCCTTTGTGATGGCAACCTGGAAGTTTACGCCGCGGAGCGCTGTTAACACTGAGCATGCGCGGGAATGAGCGGTGAATGCTGGTAGCTCAGCATTCACCGCATCCAGGAAGTAAATGCTTGTGGGCTTCACATGCCCACAAGCAAGATGGAACCGGCCGTCCGCAATTTTTAAAAGTTTGTTTTTTATTAGAAACCGGACATCGGGGGGACATACAAGTGAGTGTTGCATTGTTAGTATGTCAGTGTCTGCATGGTTGAAAAAAAAAAAAATGAATGGTCGGTGGACCTCCGCTTTAACATAGCTTTCGGTTAGCTCTTGAGTATATGCCTGTTTTATCTGCATTAGCATTTTGTATGTCAAAGATATAAATAGTAATTTATCTCCTGTCTTTTTAGGGTCTCCTGGATGGTCTATAGCTACTCCTTCCCTCTGTCTTCACCACCCTCATTTTGCATTGGTGACTTTTTTCTGTTTTCTCCATTGTGTGCAAGATGATGCATTGTCCTTCCATGTGATGGAACAAGATGATGACCTGTGTTGATGATCTGGATAATTTATAGGCAGTGCCATGCCTCTCCCGTGGAAAAAAAAAGGCACTTGGTCTATGCCAAACAAAATATATTAGCAATCCAATTTGCAGGCCCACACTTTTACACTCCTGCTATTTTACTTTCATTTTGCATTTTTTTTTTTTAGTTTATTTGCTCTAGTCAGGCCTTTGCTAATTTTGTTGAGAATGCCCAGGATCTCCAAGCACAATACTAGTTGCGACTGGACTGTTCATGAAGTAGATGACTTGCATGCGATGTAATGTTGCTTTGTACAGTGGCCTGGTATGGGCCCACCAAACAATTGATCTGTTGCTAAAAGACTGATGAAAAATCTGCCAAAATGCCCTCCTAAAGCAACAGGATGCTTGAGCCTCTTAGAATAAGAGTAAGAACTTTTAGATTAGTTACTCTAGAATTCTGTCACTTTAGGTCTACCCAAACTGATCTCGGTAATGACGACCATTATAATAATAATAATAATATTGACAATGATGATAAATAATAATAAATTGCTTCCACTCATAAGGAATTCTGCTGTAAATGTTCAATATATTTATTTGAAAGATCTGACCTCGAGATTGTAAACAAGTGTAGTAACCTATAGTGTTGTGTTGGTGCTTTTGTCTGTAAAAATAAAAAAATAAATAAAAAAATATATATATACCCTGACGAAATAGGAAAAAAAAAAAACATTCCTGCTTTTTACCTAATCATATGCCTATGGTTAGGTATTGTCTAGTGCATGTCAGACTACCTGCGATATTACTTTAACATTTAACGATATGCAGGCAGTATTCCCCTCATCAAATGCCTCGTGCCATCCGATTACAAACTACCAACATGGTTTACCGCACAGCAGACAGCAGCTTACAGAGCGAATTGGGACTTTTTACCAAATAAATCCCATAGTCTGGGATGAGGAGTCGGCAATGAGGGCCTCAGCTGTCGTCGTGGTAAAGCATGATGGATGTTGCTTAAAACACAATTTGGACACAGCTTGTTCACCCCTGGCTGGAGCTGTATTCTAGAAAGTGAAGCTTAAAAATGATATTAACCACAAACTGTGATTTCTATATAAATATTAACAACGTGCCCTGTGAGTTTATTTTTCTTTTGCAAAATAGCCTATATGGGGGGGAAAAAAAAAGTATATGACATAAGAAAAAGAATGAACTTAAGTTACAATGTTAATCTAACCGCTGTCATTGTGTTTAGCACGTTTCCATGCAGTCCACCATTTTCAGGCTGGAGGGAACATAGGCTTTAGAATCAGTCCAGCTACTTACATGCCATTCAGGTGCTGCAGCATGGATGCGGAATGTTCCAAGGGTAGAATACAAGTGGATAAACTGGCATCTAACATACAGGGTGATGTTTTACAGTGTCTGTAAAATAGGTCTTCTGCTCAGGTTCAGAAACATGTATGTCTTTTACGCATTGTGAAAATAGTTTATTATATATTGCACTGTCTATGGATGTACATGTTGTTTGGTCCCGTTTAAAGTCAAGTTGATGTTGTGGACTAGGACATTTTTTACTTAAGTCGGGCATGTCCTTTTCCACATCAGTATTGAAAATGTAAAGCTAGTTAACGAACCATGAAGCCAAAATGTACTGTTAAATCTAAATCTAGCATACCAACCACAACCCTGTCTGTAAAGAGTCTTGAAAGATGGGCATTTGGAGAGAGAGAATAGGTTAAGAAAAGAATGATGTGAATTTATTGCAACAGTGAGAAACACCAGATCAGTAGTCCATACGAACTTGCAGTGGCAAAAGGAATATTCAATCTGGGGCCTACCAGGTGCCTAGTAGTCGTGTTTATAATATAGCCACTGCCTACACACTGTAAATGGAGCCATTTTGTGATTTCCTCTAATACCCATTATGATAGAAGGTGAAACCATTGCAAACATTTACTCTGATGTTGGCTACTTGCTCATTTCTGTAACATTAGGTAGCATATGTGTCAGCTTATTTAATACAATAGTATAAAAAGAAATAAGTAGAGTACACTGAACCAGTTCAATTTCAGGTAGCTGAAACCATATCTAGAAGAAACCACATCTAGAGAGATTAATCAGTTTTGTTTTTTTTTTGTTTCTTTGGCCTATTAAGTTTTGGCAGTGTAAAAAGTAATGATGCCGGGCATAAAACAGAATCTCATGATCAGATTTCCTCTTTCCTACAGGCCTGGATAATGATATTAGCATAGTCAGAGATGCCATCAACTGACAAATCGTTCACAGTAGCACTGCAAACCAGAGATTCCCTTGGGATCCCTTTGGTTCCTGCTGCTTTTCAGATCTCAAGAAAGGTGATCCTGAACAATGTGTGGCCACTACACATCTGTTATTATTGATATGCACTAAAAGAATTAATCAATTTATTAGAAATAAGATCTGATGAGTATATAGCTGCCATTAGACACTGGTCAGAAGATCCGACTGTAGTATTAACATTTGTATCAATGATCGGTGCTTTCACATAAACCTACCGGTCAGACAAGAGGCATCCCTAAGCCTCTAGTCACACCTGAGCATATCGATACAATGGCGTTTTTCAAGCATTTTTTCTTTTGAAGCTTTTTTGTTTAGCAATTCGAAAGCACTAGGGGGAATAGTGGGAGAGGAAATTAGGGGTGGCGAGCTGATGTTTGAGTAGAAAACGATCGATAAAACGCTTAAGGCAATTCTATTGAAGTCTATGGGGCAAAAACACTTGTAATCTGCCATAAAGAAGCTCATGTACTTTTCTGAGCTTCAGACGTTTTGCTTCAGGAGACAGAACGCTCAGATGTGAACAGTGGCCATTGAAATTAATGGGATTTGGCTGGTTGAGCGTTTTAGAGCTACAAGCTTCAAGCAGAAAATCGCTCGGGTGTGTACTGGCCTTAAAGACTACAGTTTGACAGTACATGTGCAGTCTAATTCCCCGTACACACGGTCGGATTTTCAGACGGAAAATGTGTGATAGGACCTTGTTGTCGGAAATTCCGACCGTGTGTGGGCTCCATCACACATTTTCCATCGGATTTTCCGACACACAAAGTTTGAGAGCAGGATATAAAATTTTCCGACAACAAAATCCGTTGTCGGAAATTCCGATCGTGGGTACACAAATCCGACGCACAAAGTGCCACGCATGCTCAGAATAAATAAAGAGATGAAAGCTATTGGCCACTGCCCCGTTTATAGTCCCGACGTACATGTTTTACGTCACCGCGTTCAGAATGATCGGATTTTCTGACAACTTTGTGTGACCGTGTGTATGCAAGACAAGTTTGAGCCAACATCCGACGGAAAAAATCCTAGGATTTTGTTGTCGGAATGTCCGATCAATGTCCGACCGTGTGTACAGGGCATAACCCCAATCCAACCAAAACAAGCCAGTTGACATGATCATTATGTTAAGTTGCAAAATGCAACCAGTAGGATACTATCAGTGCTATATTCCCAATGAATATTTTATTAGCAAAATGACTTCCTTTACACTGTTAGGTGCTTTTTTACTCTGTTGCAATTTATTCAAAAGTGTGATCAGATATCAGTATTGTGTTGTGATTTTACACAATGTTCCGCGAAAAATACAAAAACATTATCAAACTGTGCCAGGATTCTTTGCCATGCTTTTTATCATCCTACTACCAAGCTGTTTGAAGAGCGGGATTATCAAAAAAAATATTTTCACATTCTTTGATCAAGAGAAAAATAAATAAATAATTGACATATTTTTATAACAAAGCATACTTTTTGTACATTGTGTTCATTCTTGAAATAAAAAGTCAGTTCAGTGTTGGCTTGTAGATATTACAGAGAAGTATTGACATTGATTCAATAAATGTTTTCTTTCATCTCTGCGTTGGAATTTTCATTTAATTTTCTGAACATTATCAAATAAAGTTGGCAACTGAAAATACATGTAGTGAGAAGTGTATTTGTGTAAAAAAAAAAATAGCTATGATGTTATTTACCATGAATGGACATAACGCGGGTCTAAAAGTTAAAATGCTAATGCCCTCAAAGACTGTTAGAAAGGAGGATCAATAGTCACTTTGGAGTTGATTTACTAAAACCGGAGAGGCAAAATCTGGTGAAGCTCTGCATAGAAACCAATCAGCTTCCAGGTTTTGTCAAAGCTTAATTGAACTGAAGCTAGAAGCTGATTGGCTGCACCAAATTTTTCACACTCCAGTTTCAGTAAATCAACCCCTTAGGCCACACTGGTCTTAAAAACATGTCTGTTCTGTTGGGAGTAAAAAATGCTGCATTTTTTGTATGAAGTCTAGACGAGTTTAGGAGAGTTTTAATTTTTTTCTGCCTCCAAGCTCTATTTAGAAACGCGATCCAGAAGGGGTTTTTTTTCTGCCTCTAAACGTTAAACTCAAAATATGCCTCTTAACATCCTAATGTGCATGGACACATAGGATAACATTGAGTTGCTTCTACAGGCAGAACACAAAACTCCTGTAGAAGCAATGTTTAAGCCAGTGTGCATAGAGCCTCAGGTTCCATGCCCACTGGACTTAAAAAAACGTCGATTCTACAGGCGTTTGACGTTTTTTTTCACCTGCCTTTAGAAGCACTTCTATTGTGTTCTGTGTCTTTGCACATTAGGACTACTACAGGCGTTTTCTATCAGGGACGTTCAGAGGCAAGAAAAAAAAACCTTCTCTATCGTGTTTTCTGGAGGAGTTTAGGAGCTGTAAAAAACGTCAGTATCTCCTAAACTCCTTATCTCTTCTGAACGTCAAGTTTAAAAATTTTTTATTGCTGTCATTGTGCATCATTTCCTGGCTTTTGCAGAGGGGCGTGTAGTGCAAAAAACGCCTAGGGAATAAAATGGCGGTGATTGCACGGTATTTGTGCATGGTATTATCTCGCATGGTATTTGCGCAATAATTTTTCAAACGCCCTTTTTTTGGGAAAAAAAACAGTTTTATGAATTTAAAAATAACAAAACAGTAAAGTTAACCCAATTTTTTTTGTATAATGTGAAAGATGATGTTACGCCGAGTAAATAGATATATTTATCTGTCACGCTTTAAAATTGCGCACACTCATGGAATGGCTCCATCTTCAGTACTTAAAAATCTCTATAGGCGACGCTTTGAAAATTTTTACAGGTTACCAGTTTAGAGTTACAGAGGAGGTCTTGGGCTAGAATTGTTGCACACGCTCTAACGCACACGGCAATACCTTACATGTGTGGTTTGAACGGCATTTACATATGTGGGCGGGACTTGCGTGTGCGTTCGCTTCTGAGCACAAGCTACCGGGGACGGGGGCGTTTTAATTTTTTTATTATTATTATTTTTTTATTTTACTTAGTTTTTTTTTTTTTTTTACACTTTTTTGTACATTTTTATTTTTTTGATTACTTTTATTCCTATTACAAGGAATGTAAACATCCCTTGTAATAGGAATCTATTGTGACAGGTCCTCTTTATGGAGAGATGCGTTGTCAATAAGACCCCACATCTCTCCTCCAGGCTGTAAAGCATAAGATTGAGAAAAAAAATTCACAGATCTCATGCTGACAGCCACAATCGCGGCTTTGTTTACATCCGGGAACCCGGGCGTGACGACGATGGCACGGGAGAGCCCAGAGAAGCACTGGATGGCGGCGAGAGGGGGGTGACGTCCCCTTCCGTCGCCTATAAGAACAATCAAGCAGCGGAACTGCCGCTATGATCTTTCTTATCGTGCACAGAATCGCCGGCTGGAAAGAATGATATCTGAATGATGCCTGTAGCTACAGCCATCATTCAGATATCCCCTCACAAAGTCAAGGACGTTATTTTACTATGGCCCGGTAGGGAAGTGGTTAAGCTAAAAACGTTGATGTTTTTTCTGCTCCTAGTGTGCATGGAGCCTAAATGTTTTTCAGATATGCATGTGATAATGATCAACTTGGTGTAATAATTAGTGTGTGTTAAAAAATAAAAAAGGGGAAGCAGCGCATATCTATGCCATATGCGGCGCCTCCTCTGTCCCCCCCCCCCCCCCCCGCTGTCTTCTAGGGGAGACACAGGTCCCAGAAAACAGCAGGGACCTGTGGGATCGCGCAACGCGACTCACGCATGTGCAGTAGAGAACCAGGCTATGAAGCTGCAAGGCTTCACTTCCTGATTCCCTTACCAAAGATGGCGGCGCCTCCACCCGAGGGACAGATCAGCTTCAGGTGAGGACATTGCGGGCGCCCTGGACAGGTAAGTGTCCATATTTTAAAGGCTGAATGTTGTAGTTTTGAGGTTTTTTTCCCATCATAAAGCAGAGGCCCTACCAAATTTTGTTTTTTTCAAAGTCAGCAGCTAGAGATACTGCAGCTGCTGACTTTTAAAAAAAAACAAAATTCGGCAGGACCTCCGCTTTATGATGGGAAGAAAAACTCAAAACTACAACATTCAGCTTCCTCCATCCTCTTCACAGTACTGCAGGCAGAGTTATACATAAGTAGTTGAAATCTGTCAACCCTTGACTCTCTGAATATTCTTCTGATTTGTGTCTAAATTTTAGTTTTAGAATCGCTGTATATTGATTAATCTGAGTTGTATACAGTCGGGTCCATAAATATTGGGACATTGACACAATTCTAATCTATTTGGCTCTATACACCACCACAATGGATTTGAAATAAAACGAACAAGATGTGCTTTAACTGCAGATTTTCAGCTTTAATTTTCCTTGAAAGGTATGTCCCATTTAAAATGCCACAATGGATTTGAAATGAAACAAACAAGATGTGCTTTAACCTCCCTGGCGGTATGATTATTTCGGATTTTAGGTGCTGAAAGCGGTACCATTATTTTGCATGGAAATTTGGCGTTTTATATTGTAGGCCTGTAATTCTTAACAATAACACACTTAAATCTGTCCAAACAAGAGTCTAGTAGATATCCCGGGTATGATAAAGTTTGAAACACAAAAACATAAATTATAATATAATAAATAAAAATAAATAATTAAAAAAAATAAAAATAAATAGTAATAAAATAAATTTCCCCACGATTCACTATCGCTCACTTCTGCAAGTGTTCTAATTTACTATCGCTGTTTTCTAGCTGGTCTAAAGCCATTTTTGACGTAAAGGGACACTTTTTGGTTGCTATGGACAATCTCCAGTTTCCAGGCAGAAAGAACAGTATATATCACATAAAACTGCATGCAGGGCATTGGCCAAAGCACTGGGGACAAAAGGGATGTGAAATCATTTCATACAGTACTGTAATCTGTAAGATTACAGTACTGTATGTGTTATGATTTTGACATTTTTTTGAATTTGCCGCCAGGCTCCGCCCCCGTGCGTCGCGACGCTCGCAGGGAACGGAGCCTGGCACAGAGAGGCTTCGGGCAGAGGACACAGCGGGGGACATCGCAGGATCCCGGGGACAAGGTAAGTAATGCCACACCAGGATCTTGCGTTGTAATCCCGAGTGTGGCTCGGGGTTACCGCTAATGGTCCTGATTTTTAACCCCGAGCCACACTCGGGAAAACCGCCAGGGAGGCTACCTGCAGACTTTCAGCTTTAATTTGAGGGTATTTACATCCAAATCAGGTGAACGGTGTAGGAATTACAACAGTTTGTATATGTGCCTCCCACTTTTTAAGGGACCAAAAGTAATGGGACAGATTAACAATCATCCATCAAACTTTCACTTCTTAATACTTGGTTGCAAATCCTTTGCAGTCAATTACAGCCTGAAGTCTGGAACGCATAGACATCACCAGACACTGGGTTTCATCCCTGGTGATGCTCTGCCAGGCCTCTACTGCAACTGTCTTCAGTTCCTGCTTGTTCTTGGGGCATTTTCCCTTCAGTTTTGTCTTCAGCAAGTGAAATGCATGCTCAATGGGATTCAGGTGAGGTGATTGACTTGGCCATTGCATAACATTCCACTTCTTTCCCTTAAAAAACTCTTTGGTTGCTTTCGCAGTATGCCTCAGGTCATTGTCCATCTGCACTGTGAAGCGCCGTCCAATTCTGAAGTTCTGAAGCATTTTGCTGAATATGAGCAGATAATATTGCCCGAAACACTTCAGAATTCATCCTGCTGCTTTTGTCAGCAGTCACATCATCAATAAATACAAGACAACCAGTTCCATTGGCAGCCATACATGCCTACGCCATGACACTACCACCACCATGCTTCACTGATGAGGTGGTATGCTTTGGATCATGAGCAGTTCCTTTCCTTCTCCATACTCTTCTCTTCCCATCACTCTGGTACAAGTTAATCTTGGTCTCATCTGTCCAGAGGATGTTGTTCCAGAACTGTGAACCCTCTGTATTTACTCTGGTGAAGTCTTCTCTTGATTGTTGACTTTGACACACATACACCTACCTCCTGGAGAGTGTTCTTGATCTGGCCAACTGTTGTGAAGGGTGTTTTCTTCACCAGGGAAAGAATTCTTCGGTCATCCACCACAGTTGTTTTCCGTGGTCTTCTGGGTCTTTTGGTGTTGCTGAGCTAACCGGTGCATTCTTTCTTTTTAAGGATGTTCCAAACAGTTGATTTGGCCACACCTAATGTTTTTGCTATCTCTCTGATGGGTTTGTTTTGTTTTTTCAGCCTAATGATGGCTTGCTTCACTGATAGTGACAGCTCTTTGGATCTCATATTGAGAGTTGACAGCAACAGATTCCAAATGCAAATAGCACACTTGAAATTAACTCTGGACCTTTTATCTGCTCCTTCTAAATGGGATAATGAGGGAATAACACACACCTGGCCATGGAACAGCTGAGCAGCCAATTGTCCCATTACTTTTGGTCCCTTAAAAAGTGGGAGGCACATATACAAACCGTTGTAATTCCTACACCATTCACCTGATTTGGATGTAAATACCCTCAAATTAAAGCTGAAAGTCTGCAGGTAGCCTCCCTGGTGGTTTTCCCGAGTGTGGCTCGGGGTTAAAAATCAGGACCATTAGCGGTAACCCCGAGCCACACTCGGGATTACATCGCAGGATTCTGGTGTGGCATTACTTACCTTGTCCCCGGGATCCTGCGATGTCCCCCCGCTGTGTCCTCTGCCCGAAGCCTCTCTGTGCCAGGCTCCGTTCCCTGCGAGCGTCGCGACGCACAGGGGCGGAGCCTGGCGGCAAATTCAAAAAAATGTCAAAATCATAACACATACAGTACTGTAATCTTACAGATTACAGTACTGTATGAAATGATTTCACATCCCTTTTGTCCCCAGTGCTTTGGCCCATGCCCTGCATGCAGTTTTATGTGATATATACTGTTCTTTCTGCCTGGAAACTGGAGATTGTCCATAGCAACCAAAAAGTGTCCCTTTACGTCAAAAATGGCTTTAGACCAGCTAGAAAACAGCGATAGTAAATTAGAACACTTGCAGAAGTGAGCGATAGTGAATCGTGGGGAAATTTATTTTATTACTATTTATTTTTATTTTTTTTAATTATTTATTTTTATTTATTATATTATAATTTATGTTTTTGTGTTTCAAACTTTATCATACCCGGGATATCTACTAGACTCTTGTTTGGACAGATTTAAGTGTGTTATTGTTAAGAATTACAGGCCTACAATATAAAACGCCAAATTTCCATGCAAAATAATGGTACCGCTTTCAGCACCTAAAATCCGAAATAATCATACCGCCAGGGAGGTTAAAGCACATCTTGTTTGTTTCATTTCAAATCCATTGTGGCATTCAGAAACTTCATTTTAAATGGGACATACCTTTCAAGGAAGTATGTATTAAGAGAACTGAAAGCTAGCATTGATGGCCTCATTCTTAAAATGGTAGTTGCCTGGCTGTCTCTCTGCTTCAGTGATTTCCAAATAAGTAACTTGGCTCTAGCATGCAGTCATTGAAGTCAGAACTTTGAACTCTGATCTGCATGCTTGTTTGGGTCAATGACTCAAAGCATTAAAGCCAATCGTTCAGCCAGTCGAGGCTGTTGGGTGCCAGTTTTAAAAAACGGAAAGTATTATAATACTTTTAAGTGCAGTGGAGGGGTTTGGGTTCTTACAGACCCCAGATCCCTCCATAAAGAGTACCTGTCACTGCCTATTACTGTCACAAGGGACGTTTACATTCCTTGTGACAGCAATAAAAGTGATAAAAAAACTAAAAATGTAAAAGAACAGTTTAAAAAAAAAAAAAAAAAAACTTTAAATCTACAGAATATTTGCACCTGATATCAGCCTTAACGGCAGCCGAAAAAATCGGTATCAGCCCTGAAAAAACAATATTGGTCGACCCCTAATGTGCAATAGAGGCTAAAGAGAATAGTGACCAAAACATACTATAACCTGGTAAACGTCCAAATGCATACTGCAATAGTAAAACACGTACTGTATATGCATTACATCAGTGGAATTCTATTTTAAGCATGTTTTGTTTTTCCATGCAGTTCCCTATTAAAGAAACCCTGTCACATACTGTTTCTAAAATCAACAAGGAAAAAAAAAAAAAGCACCATAAATAATATATTATCTGTGAAGCCAGGGACATTATTATGAATGCTGAATAACACAATGTCACAACTTCCTCTGAAGAACCAGGCGTCAAATTCCTGGCAATTCCTAGGAAGTTAGCT
Source organism: Lithobates clamitans (assembly GCA_037952925.1). Lineage (NCBI taxonomy): Eukaryota > Metazoa > Chordata > Amphibia > Anura > Ranidae > Lithobates > Lithobates clamitans. The sequence goes on from JBBGZY010000613.1 coordinate 208,527, forward strand.
CACATATGTAGCATAACAATAACCTGGAAAGATAAACATATATGACTTCAAGGAATAAGAGTAAAGCAGGTTCAGCGCTAAACAATCTCCTCCTGTAATGCAATAATAATGTTCTCATTGAGATAACATTCTCAATGGACAATGTCTAGTTTACATAGTATAATCACTTATAAACTGTGGCATAGCAGATCATCCCTTGTGGTACGAGAAAGAAAACAAATTAAGAAGTGGGGTTAGGCCAAAAACAACGGACACTGATTCTAATTATGGATCCCCACAAAGAGCTCCAGTCTCTTATAAGCCCAATCTTTACTTAAAAAGTAATAAATTTGCTTTTTTTTCTTACAATTCATTGAAAGTAAAGCAGAAATTTGAGTCCAAACTGTGAATATTTCCAATCTCTCTATTCAGTAACAACTTTCCCCTTCAACCCGGCCATGGCTACTCTGCCCTCACTACTCCTGAAAGTTAGTAAAGTTAATCAGAGTCCAGAAGCTCCATAGTGGATGAATGGATGTCTAGGTGTTTGGCCAGCTTTTGGAGTGGGAATGGGTCATAACCTCTTTAAAATGTGTCTTTGCTCCTTGTAGGGAGATGTACCCTAAGTTCCCGCTTCGTATTCACACAAGAAGTAAGAGGTTCCCACCTGACCCAGGATTTTACCCTTCCCCAGTCTACTTTACAGAAATATTCTATTAATATTGGTGCCCTTGGAGGCATTTTGCTCACTTCCTGTCTCTGTGACCACACATGAATTAAGGGCATATCTCTCAAAAGGCTTCAGAAACAGCAGGAAAAAAAACAACAGAGTTTAAGCTTTCCCCACTTTTTTTTCAAAACTAAAACAAAAAAATGGTCCTTTTGGAGCTGGAATCATGCCTAATGCAGCGTACACACGACCAGTTTTGCCGTCGGAATAAACTCTGAAGGTTTCTCTGACGGAATTCCATTCAAGCGGTCTTGCCTACACACGGTCAACCCAAAGTCCGACCGTCAAGAACGCGGTGACATACAACACGACGGGACTAGAAAAAGGAAGTTCAATAGCCAGTAGCCAATAGCTTCCGTCTCGTACTTGCTTCAGAGCATGCTTTGTTTTTGGTCCGTCTGAACAGCATACAGACGATCGTTTTTCAAGGGAGGAACATGTTCTATTTCTAGGTCCATCAGAATTTTCGAAAAAAAAAGTTTGATGAGGCCTACACACAATCAGAATAGACGATGAAAAGCTTCCGTCTGACTTTTTCTGTCGGACATTCCGCTCGTGTGTACGTGACTTTAGTCCTCTTTCACACAAGCATACTTATCTGTACACCTGTACCAAGGGCCGTCTTTGCCTGCATGCGATGTACAGGTGTTTGATGCAACAATATGCAGGCAGTCCCTTTCACGTCTATTGGGATGCAGCAACTGTAAGAACACAGATGCTGGTCTCAATTTGACAGCTGCATGTCCCTGAATGCAGACAGTGTGCATTTGGGTACATGCATCCACATGGCTGTCAAATTGGTGTCCCAATAAACATAAGAACACTGGTGCATTCTGTGCAGGCAAGGAGAGCCCTTTGTATGGGTGTATAGATAGGTACGCCTTTGTGAATGAGGCCTTAAACTAAAGGTTACCTTTCATGATAGGAAACATAATGACAGTAACAAAGATATCTTTATAAATATAAACTAGGGACAGGGAGGTGAGTTTTATTGAAGTGTGGGGTGTCTATTGAAGAGAGCAGAAAAAAGGAAACCAGTAAGAAGTCCCAGCCATATCCAGCTCTTACTGTGTGTATGTGGCACCGGGCAGCGCCACACAGTGAAGAATTGGTGCGAAAGGCCAAAGGTTAGTAGTTGGGTAGGTGGCTGCTACTCAGGTAAAGTGGGGATACATTTCACCATTGGAGTTCCTGAGAGATATAAAAGACAAACATTGAATTGAACTCACTGGCATCCACCTTTCTAATTGAGTCAACTAATTTAATTTGAAAGCCCTTAAAATTTTGTATAGACCAGATATTTAAATGGAATCCAAGACAGGTTTCTTTATGTAAGATTTTTCCTGAACAAAAACCACATTCACAGTCAGAATTTTGTTTGTTCCATCCTGCTCCTTTTCTTGTAACTACGGTCAAAAAACGAATGTTAAATAGACCTTATTAGCCATTAGAAAATAAAACGGACATTCAGTAAAAAGGGAAATTTTCAATTTAGATTCTACTAATTTATGGCCAGCTTGATACACAGCTTAAAAGGATGCAAAACACAAACTGTATTTAAAGAAAATAAATGATGCAAATAGATTTTTACTGTTACTTTGCTGTAACATCCAGTGGTTTGATTCTAGTAATTTAGAAAGCTCAATGAAATTAATCCTATTTGGCTATAATGGGTTATGTTGCAGCATTTTAGGTAATGTTAAACATATAAAATCTTAAGAGCTTAGCTTGTTTTTTATCCAAATAAAATTTTGTTCATTGAATATCAGACTGGTTTCATAACAATTAGATATGATTTTTCTCAAACCAAAACCACATTCCCAAAATGTTGTTTAAGAAAGAAATTTCCACCCAGCTTCTTAGAATTTTGTCATCACTATGGTTGAAAACAAACAATTTGACCTCACAAACTATTAGAAAATTGAACAAACATTCAGAAAACAAAAATTGTCTAACCAAATTCTACTAGTGTATAGCCAGCTTAATAAATTATGCTAATAGATGTTCGGTGCTGTAAAGGGTTAGATTCTAGTAACTTGGAGAGATCAAATAAATGAGTCCTGATTGGCTATAATGAGTTACATCACAGTATTTTAGGTCATCTTAAATATATCAATTCTTGAGGGATATTTGGGACTTTGCTTTCTCCTCTCTGGTCTCAGCTAGGGACAAACTGATCCAATACAAAATTGTGCATAGAGCTCACCACACGACTCACGGGCTGCACCAGATGTTGCCGGCACATTCTCCGGCGTGCTGGCGTTGCTCCTACCAACCGGGTGACTTTTGCCCAGCAATCGAACATTATTGGAAAGAAGTACTCCAGGTGATTGCTAAAGTCACTAAGACTCGTGTTCCTTATGATCCTAAATATTGTCTGCTGGGGCTGGTGGAACAACTGTCAATGCTCAGAGCCTGGAAAATACTCATATCCCTGCTATTGTACTATGCTTGTAAGGCCATTACGATGAACTGGAAACAATCGTCTCCCCCCTCTGTCAGATTCTGGAAAAGCCTAGTGAATGCCAGTTTACCCCTGTATAAAGCAAACTACTCGGGCAGGGGTTGTCCACAAGAATTTGAAAAGCTATGGACCTGTTGGCTAGATGATAATACCACGGCAACTGATGCAGTAACCAACTCCTAGATTAACACTATTTCTAGTCTGTTAGTATATTGACCCAACTACTCTCATGTTGCATTACCCTGTTGGTACCAATTTGAGCACAGATTCTCCTCAACTGAACCTCTCCCCACATTGGGGTTATAGTATAAGTTAGTTTGTTTATGTTGTATGTTGTGCCCTGTTGCGGTATGTTGCCGCATCAAAAGAACTGCCCCTGCGTGGGCAAGGTTTGGCCCCTGCGTGGGCTAATTTTGTATGCTAATGAAAAATTTAATAAAAAAGATTTTGCAAAAAAAATATATATATATAAATTCTTAAGAGACTAGCTTTTTATAATCAAAAACATAAGTCTAATAAACCTGATGGTGTTTACTTGTTATCGTAAACAGAATCACCAACTTTTTGAGTCATTCCTCCACAGATGGTGCATGACACATGCCATGAATTTGGTCAGTTGCATCTCAGAAAAACAAAATAAATCCTATGCTGAAATCATCATTGGCAATGAGATTGTTACATAATAGTGTTTATAGCATGATAATCTGCAGCAAGTGTATTCCTGGAGGCAATTGTAGCTGTATTAGTGCACTTGCGACAGAAACAATTGAGTACTGTCCGTGATCATTTTTTACTTGCACTAACATACAATTTTTCAGGACAAGCTTTCGGGGTATGGCCCCAGCAGTACTCAAGTGTAATGCGGAAAATTTTATTTTACGTGGATACAACTTCTTTAAAGACCAAACAAATAAAGCAAGTGGATAAATCCTATGCCTTAACACATGTAACTATTGACAGTCTGGTAGAATGTTCCTGTTACTATGCATTCAGAGCTATTTCGCCCCAGACAATGCTTATTCTGGCAACACCCCCTTAACAAGGCCTCTTTGACCTCACCTCTGGTCAGCCACTTCTGAAAACTCCTTTGTGTAGAGGACATGACTGGTATCAACACACAGCAGGGGATCAGCACAAGAGTGTTGGAAGAATAAGACATTAGCTAAAGATTCATCTCCACTGCCAGTAATATGGTGCCAGTTGAGACAAAATTCTTAGCTTGTACCAGCCATCTCTCTAATGAGAACTAATTCAACTTTTTAAATTAAAAAATGTGGGTAACAAAGAGAGTGGCCACAACGTTTGGCCAGCAATGCAATATTGGAATAGCAATGTGACCTTTTTTAGTATGTTTTGAAAATTAAATAGCAGTAGTGGGTGAACATCAAAAAGCACTTGGATGGGTGGATGGGAGTCTGTTTAGCAAGTGTAGGAAAAGGGAGGGAGGCCTCCGCTATCAAAATATAAGGAATGTTTTGATGCAAGTGGAGGGTAGGATGTCAATTGGAGGGTCATTGATTAACAGTCTGGTTTGATACCATTGGGTGTATCGGAATCATTGTACTATAGATTGTTGAGTAGCTTTAGATGAGGTTTGAATGAAAGCTTTCCAAACATCCAGGAGTTTTTGGACCTGTGTTGCCTTGCGTAAGGTGGCCTCCACCCATTTCATATGAAAAACATATGATAGCTTGTCTATAAACAGAGATAGTGGGCAGTCCCAGATAAATTCACTTATGTTGTTGGATGGTTTTTCATGCTACAAGGGATATGATAATAATAGGATTTTTAAATACAGCTTACCTGTAAAATCCTTTTCTTGAGAGTACATCACAGGACACAGAGTATTCATTACATAGTGGGTTAGATAGGCACCATCGGTGATTGGACACTGGTTAACCCCAATTGAGGAGAATTCCTCCCCTATATAACCCCTCCCATATGGGGAGGACCTCATTTTTGTAGCAAAGCAATAGGTAACCACGTAAAACCCATAGAAGGGCGGGAGCTCTGTGTCCCGTGATGTACTCTCAAGAAAAGGATTTTACAGGTAAGCTGTATTTAAAAATCCTATTTTCTTGATCATACATCATGGGACACAGAGTATTTATTACATAGTGGGATGTCAAAAAGCAATGCTCATTTGAGGGGAGGGAGACACAGATCAGAAAATATAGACTGCAAACGGACCAGAGGAACTAAACTGCAGCCTGCAGTACACTGCGCCCGAAGGCGGTATCCTCTTGCCCTCTTACATCCACCTGATAGAATCTGGTGAATGTATGGACTGAAGACCAAGTCGCAGCCTTACAGATCTGAGCCATGGAGGCCTGGTGATGCACTGCCCAAGAAGCACTAACAGCCCTAGTTGAGTGCGCTTTCACATGAAAAGGAGGAGTCTTCCTCTTTATATCATAAGCCTGAAAAATAACCTGTCTAATCCATCTAGAAAGAGTGGATTTCAACACTGCTTGGCCTTTCTTATGGCCATCTGGCAGAATAATTAATCAGTTTTCCGTATCTGAGCGGGTGCCTGCAGATAGACACTGACTGCTCTAACCACATCAAGAGTGTGCAAAGATTCTTCCTCCGCGGACTGCGGATCTGGAAAAAAGGATGGTAGGATTACATCTTGATTCAAATGGAATCCTGAAACCACCTTAGGTAAGAAGGAACGATTAGAACGCATAACAATCCTGTCCTTGTGAATAATTAAATATGGCTCTTTACAAGAAAAAGCTACCAATTCTGATACTCTCCTAGCAGAGGATATGGCTATCAAGAAGACTATTTTTTTAGTCAAAAGTGCTAAAGTAGCCAGGTGCAGTGGCTCAAAGGGTTGTCCCTGTAAAGTCGACAACACCAAATTCAAATCCCATGGGCATACTGGAGGTTTGATTGGCGGATTCAACCGCAGTGCCCCCTAAATAAAAGCCCGGACCAGGGAATGTGAAGCAATTGGCTTCTAAAAAAAATACAGACAAATCCGAAATTTGGACTTTGATAGTGCTCAAAGCCAATCTCATTTCTAGGCCTGACTGAAGAAAGGTCAAGATTCTGCTAATCATATGCCTTCTAGGATGCCATCCCCTGGGTTCACACCAGGAAACATATGTCTTCCAGATTTTGTAGTAAATAAGCCTGGAGGCCGGCTTTCTGGCATTGACCAGAGTGGAAAGGAGTGACTCAGAGAGCCCACGGTCTTTTGAAATGTGGGTTTCAGCAGCCAAGCCGTCAAATTTAGACTTTGTAAAGCAGGGTGGCAAATCGGACCCTGTGTGAGTAGATCTGGCCGGAATGGGAGGACCCCAGGCCTGCCCACTGCCATCTTTACGATATTTGCATACCAAGGTCGTCTGGGCCAAGCCGGGGCTACTAAAAGGACCGACTTTGCTTCCCTTTTGACCCTTCCCAGGAACCGCGGAAGAAGTGGGTTCGGAGGGAAGGCATACATTAGATTGTACTGATCCCATGGGATTGTCAGAGCATCTGACCCCTGAGCAAGTACATCCCTTGTTCTGGACACAAATTTGTCCAGCTTCCTGTTGAATCTGGACGCGAATAGATCCACATCTGGTGTTCCCCACCTTTGACATATGGTTTGGAATATGTCGGGGTGTAGGGACCATTCTCCTGGGCATAATTGCCGGCGGCTTAAGAAATCCGCTTGCCAATTTTCCACTCCTGGGTTGAATACCGCAGACAGGCAGGGAACATGGCTTTCTGCCCATGCAAGAATGCGATTCACCTCCCTTTGGGCATCCAGACTTTTGGTGCCTCCTTGGTGATTGATGTAAGCCACAGCCGTGGCATTGTCGGATTGTATCCGAATAGGATGACTAGGGGTGCAACGGATCAAAAAACTCACGGATCGGATCGATCCTCGGATCAGAGTCACGGATCGGATCATTTTCGGATCAGCAAAAAAAACCCCCCAAAAAACAAACAAACACACAAATCTTGTTACACCCACCGGAGTTTTAGATTTAAAAGCTATTTTCAACACAAAACGGAGCTTATATGCATAAATACAGTATTTGTAGATCGGACAGACTGTTTAGATGTTAGATTTTAAAAGCAACAGCAAACCCGCCGACCTTACATGGTTGCTAATGTGACAGAACACCTCTGATTTTCACATTTAATGTCCCGCACTGTAATATAGCCACATGTCCCCCACCGTAATATAGCCACATGTCCCCCACCGTAATATAGCCACATGTCCCCCACCGTAATATAGCCACATGTCCCCCACCGTAATATAGCCACATGTCCCCCACTGTAATATAGCCAGTCCATGTCCCCCACTGTAATATAGCCAGTCCATGTCCCCCACTGTAATATAGCCAGTCCATGTCCCCCACTGTAATATAGCCAGTCCATGTCCCCCACTGTAATATAGCCAATCCATGTCCCCCACTGTAATATAGCCAGTCCATAACCCCCACTGTAATATAGACACAGACTTCCCACTGTATTAGTGCTGTGCCTGTTAGTCAGACTCATACCTTGCTTTAGAGAAGCTGCCAAACCCACGAGTTGGGGGCGGGGTGATGACGTCAGCACGATGCTCAGCGCCGCCGGGTGTACCAAGATGGCCGCGGCTTCGGCCTAGCTCCGGAGCCGCGGCCATCTTGGTACACCCGGCCGGGTGTACCAAGATGGCCGCGGCTCCGGAGCTAGGCCGAAGCCGCGGCCTTTCCTAAAACCCGAGGCCGCGGATCGCGGGTGTGCCGATCCGAACAGGGTGGCCCGTTCGGATCGCGGATCGGTGACGATCCGTTGCACCCCTAAGGATGACCCTGTAGCCTGTAAGACCAGTCCATGAGGGCCAAGTAAATTGCCCGAATTTCTAGACTATTGATGGGTAAGCGTCTCTTGGTTGCAGACCATCTTCCCTGCGTGAATGTTTCTTCCAGAACTGCTCCCCAGCCTGTCAGACTGGCATCTGTGTTTACGATCTTCCATTGTAGTGGAAGAAAGGCTTTGCCTTTCAAAAGATTTTTGGTTCGTAACCACCAATTGAGGCTTTTGCGTATCCTTGGGGATAGGCACATCGGAAGATCCAAGGCATGGGTCTTTTTGCTTCAAGCTGCGAGAATGGTTCTCTGCAGGGGCCTTGAGTGAAACTGGGCAAATGGAACAGCCTCGAAAGTGGCAACCATCTTTCCTAACAGTCTCATACATAGCCGAATGGATGGACTCTTTTTGCTTAATACTAAGCGGACTAGAGCTCTTACGGCCTTGACCTTTGGCTCTGGTAGAAACACCCTGCCTTGAAGATATGCATCCTTGATATCTATTGATGCCATAAATTCTCCCCCCTGCAGGGTGGAGACCACCGAACGAATTGACTGCATTCGGAAGGATCGAATGTGTAGAAACTGATTCAGATCCTTTAGATCTAGGATGGGTCTGACATCTCCATTTGGCTTTGGAACGGTGAAGAGATTCGAGTAGAACCCTGAACCCTGATCTTTTGGGTTCATTTCTATTATCACTCCCTGGGATAGTAAGCGATCTAAGGCCAGTAGTTGCGGCTCTCGCTTTACTGGATCTTTGGGAACTCTTGACCTTAGGAAACGAGCTGGTGGAAGCTCTAGAGATACTGAAGAGACCACCCACTTGTGTTTAACCTCTTCCCGCCAGGCTCCTAAAAACTGTAGGAGCCTTCCCCCCACTCGGCTGAGCCTGGGCTCCCCTTCACAGGGATGTTTTGGGGCTCTGCCTTGCAGGCTTTCGTCCCCAAGCCTTTTTCTGCCCTTGGGTGTGACCCTGGGCCCTTCCTCTAAAGTAGATTGGGAAGGCCGCCGCCACTGCTTTGAGCCTGATGTTCCAGGGGAAGGGGAAAGAGACCGTTTGAATGGTGGACGTTTACTCCTCTTAACTGGTAGGAGTGTAGATTTACCACCTGTAATTTTTTGGATAAAATTATCTAGGTCATCCCCAAATAGGCGTTCCCCTTTGAATGGGAAGCCAGCTAAATATCTTTTGCATGAAAGCTCTGCTGCCCAACTTTTAAGCCAAAGGGACCTGCGCATGTGTACCAACAGGAGAGACAAATGAGATGCTTGCTGGGCAGAATCCAGAATGGCATCAATCATAAAACACAGCACCTGTGGAAGGTCTGCATAGTTCTCCACTTCCTCACTGGGAAGGAGGCCAAGCATCTGCTTAACCTGTTCCTTGAGGAATTGACACAAACCCACAGTTGCGACTGTAGGTTGGACTACAGCGCCAGCCATGGAGAAGGAGGCTTTAATAAAGTTTCCAGCTTCTTATCAGTTGGATCTTTAAACACCTGAGCATTGTCCAAGGGACAGGTCAGGTTTTTATTCACACAAGAGACAGCCGCATCCACGGATGGGACCTCCCACTTCTTGGTGAAGCTTTCCTCCAGAGGATAAAGCATAGAAACCCTTTTAGGAGGAATAAACAGTTTATCGGGATGTCCCCAGTCCTCATACAACAATTTATCCATTTTGAGTGCCTGAGAGGAAGAAGCTCTATCCTCTTCCTCTGAATCCTCAGACTGCTCTTGATCCCTATCTCTGGATAGGGATCTCTCCTCATTGTCAGAAGATTCATCTGAAAGAGAAAGTGCAGCAGAGGGAGGGGATCTACCCCTCTTTCTGCTATCTTTTAAGGAAGCTGAAATAAAATTCATAATTCTTCCCTCAAAACCCTCCAATGTAGCCCTAAGGGAATCCTCTGTGACATACGCTGGGGCTGTAACATTAGGAGAGGCCGCAAAACCTGACAGGGGCACTGACTCATCCTGTGAGGCTGGCTCCAGTCTTGCAGGGGGGGATGGTAATCTGCAGGCATCTTTAGGACCCCTAGACACAGGCGGTGACTTTCTTGTGCCTTTGTTACCTCCCCCCGAGACCCTCTTACGAGGAGACATAGTTCCAAGCTACAAAGCAGAGGTACTAGTACATATGCAATCACTGTTGTGCTAAAAGTCTCACAATATACATCATAGGCGTGCGCACAGGGTGTGCCGGGTGTGCCCAGGTACACCCTAATCCCCCCATACGCATTAGTGTTATCGTTCTGTGTAGCAACAGGAACATGGGAAAGATCTCCCTCTTACCGGCTCTGCCATAAGAGAAGTGTTTATCCTTTTCTCTTTCACCGTGCCATCAGGGAGATCAATGTGCCGGAGTCATATATATGTAGATACATACACATGCATGTGTGTTTGAGCTTAAGGGTGCACACCCTAATGCATTAGGCTGCGCACACCTATGATATACATATATGCTTAATACTGCACAACCTGATGCCGAGTAGGTGTCTTAGGTTAGCCTGGATCGGACCACTTAGGATGCTCACTGCCCACACCCTGTGTCCATCTGTTTACAGAGCTCTGAACGCTCTGGGCTTTTAAATTAGCCACCTGGCGTCTGCACACCTGCAGTGGAGGAAGTGAGCAGATTGGACACCAGCTTCCTCGAATGTGGTTTCTGAAAAGCACGTAAGTTTGCTCCTTACTTCCTCTAGTGGTGGAAATCAGGTAAGACATGCAACTACTCATTGAAGAAAATCCATTTGTAATATAAATATATATATAGGATTAACTTCTCTTACCTGTCCCCGCTGCAGGAACTGCTGAGAACAGACAGTTTCCAGCCTTCACCCATCACGGCGGGTAGCGTTGTGCCAACCTTCAGGGTTTTTTGGGTTCCTACTCAGAGAAACCTCTTACCTGGACCTGTAAAAGACTCTGCCAGAAACTTTTGTGCCACTGTTTTAATAGTACACCAAGCTTGGTTTTCTCAGAGCCCAGTCCTCCGAAGAGAAACTTACAGGCAAAACCTTGCTTCTTCGGATGACGAGGTCCGGGTACCATACCATCCTGGGAGCCAAAATAAGGGCCCGAGATATGGATCCGGTCAGCATAGCCCTTTAAGCCCCTGCAGGGACCAAACTGGAGCTTTCTTCACAGCACATGTTTTACGTGACCAACCACCTTAGACACTTGTGAAAAAACTGAGGTCCTCCCCATATGGGAGGGGTTATATAGGGGAGGAATTCTCCTTAATTGGGGTTAACCAATGGTGTCTATCTAACCCACTATGTAATGAATACTCTGTGTCCCTGATGTATTATCAAGAAAAGGATTTTACAGTCTCTTGAGATTTAGCTACTTGGTGTGTTAGTTGGAATTTTTACTTATTTTTTTACCAGACTTTATTTAAAATTCAGCATTTTTAGCCCGATTTTTATTGCTGTCTGTGATGCCCTTGGTGATATCTGACTCTCACTTTCTGACCCAGAGACCGAGTCAGGAAGGAATAGGTTAAAGGAAAAATCCTACCTTTGACAGTTGCCCATGCAACAGGCATCCTTATTGGGAGATTTGCTTTGACTTCCAGTTCTGGCGATTAAAATATTTTGGCCTTTAGCTTAGTCTTTTCCAATGATAACTACTGAAACTGGAGAGAGGGTGAACCTCTGCCAGTTGGATGCAGAGAGCAAATAAAACCTGGCATATATTCTACTGTTCATATACCAGAAGAATTTTGTTCAAAATTTTTTGTTTTAAGAACATTTATTATATTTTTTAACCGTCACATTGACATTCATTTTTGCCCACAGTTACAAGAAAATTCAAAGAAGCAGGATGGAAAATTTTTCTCAAATATCTAACAGTGTATGAGGTTTTCATTCAGGAAATTACATTTACTTGAAAATCAAATGTTAAAAGCAAATGAAATTTTAAAGTGCTTTCAAATGACAAGTGATTGAATGTACTGAGAATTTTCATATAAATGTTCAATATTCGGTAGAAAGTCTATTAGTGTAAGGCCAGTAGGGATGAGCTTCGAGTTTGAGTCGAACATGAGTTCGACTCGAACATCGGCTGTTCGATCGTTCGTCGAAGATCGAACATTATGGGCCGTTTGCTCCAAATTCGAGCGGCGCGTCACGGCGTCATCGCAGTGGTTTGCTGGCTGATGATTGGCCAAGCTTGCACTATGACCCACATGCTTTGGCCAATCACAGCACCGTAAGCAAACAGAGCCATAATTGGCCAAAGGCAGGGTGCCTTTGGCCAATTATGGCTCGAGTTAAGTACACGCCCCACACTATATAAGGCCGCCTGCACGTCGGCTGTGTGTAGTGTGTTCCGGCGTTCAGAAAGAGTGTAATTTAATTTCATTTAGATAGATTGAGCAGACCGTTGATTCAGTTAGCTCCAGTATATTTAGTATATACAGTGGTTGACGGAAAGTATTCAGACCCTCTTAAATTTTTCACTCTTTGTTATATTGCAGCCATTTGCTAAAATCATTTAAGTTAATTTGTTTTCCTCATTAACCACTTCAGCCCCGGAAGGTTTTACCCCCTTCCTGACCAGAGCACTTTTTACAATTCGGCACTGCGTCGCTTTAACTGCTAATTGCGCGGTCATGCAATGCTGTACCCAAACGAAATTTGCGTCCTTTTCTTCCCACAAATAGAGCTTTCTTTTGATGGTATTTGATCACCTCTGCCGTTTTTATTTTTTGCGCTATACACGGAAAAAGACTGAAAATTTTGAAAAAAAATGATATTTTCTACTTTTTGTTCTAAAAAAAATCCAATAAACTCAATTTTAGTCATACATTTAGGCCAAAATGTATTCGGCCACATGTCTTTGGTAAAAAAAATGTCAATAAGTGTATATTTATTGGTTTGCGCAAAAGTTATAGCGTCTACAAACTAGGGTACATTTTCTGGAATTTACACAGCCTTTAATTTATGACTGCCTATGTCGTTTCTTGAGGTGCTAAAATGGCAGGGCAGTACAAAACCCCCACAAATGACCCCATTTTGGAAAGTAGACACCCCAAGGAATTTGCTGAGAGGCATGTTGAGCCCATTGAATATTCATTTTTTTTGTCCCAAGTGATTGAATAATGACAAAAAAAAAAAAAAATTACAAAAAGTTGTCACTAAATGATATATTGCTCACACAGGCCATGGGCATATGTGGAATTGCACCCCAAAATACATTTAGCTGCTTCTCCTGAGTACGAGGATACCACATGTGTGGGACTTTTTGGGAGCCTAGCCGCGTACGGGGCCCCGAAAACCAAGCACCGCCTTCAGGATTTCTAAGGGCGTACATTTTTGATTTTACTCCTCACTACCTATCACAGTTTTGAAGGCCATAAAATGCCCAGATGACATAAAACCCCCCCAAATGACCCCATTTTGGAAAGTAGACACCCCAAGCTATTTGCTTTGAAGCATGTTGAGTCCATGGAATGTTTTATATTTTGACACAAGTTGCGGGAAAGTGACAAATTTTTTTTTTTTTTTTTTGCACAAAGTTGTCACTAAATGATATATTGCTCACACAGGCCATGGGCATATGTGGAATTGCACCCCAAAATACATTTAGCTGCTTCTCCTGAGTACGGGGATACCACATGTGTGGGACTTTTTGGGAGCCTAGCCGCGTACGGGACCCCGAAAACCAAGCACCGCCTTCAGGATTTCTAAGGGCGTACATTTTTGATTTTACTCCTCACTGCCTATCACAGTTTCGGAGGCCATGGAATGCCCAGGTGGCACAAACCCCCCCCAAATGACCCCATTTCGGAAAGTAGACACCCCAAGCTATTTGCTGAGAGGCATGGTGAGTATTTTGCAGCTCTCATTTGTTTTTGAAAATAAAGAAAGACGAGAAAAAAATTTTTTTTTTTTCTTTTTTCAATTTTCAAAACTTTGTGACAAAAAGTGAGGTCTGCAAAATACTCACTATACCTCTCATCAAATAGCTTGGGGTGTCTACTTTCCAAAATGGGGTCATTTGGGGGGGTTTTGTGCCACCTGGGCATTCCATGGCCTCCGAAACTGTGATAGGCAGTGAAGAGTGAAATCAAAAATTCACGCCCTTAGAAAGCCTGAAGGCGATGATTGGTTTTCGGGGTCCCGTACGCGGCTAGGCTCCCAAAAAGTCCCACACATGTGGTATCCCCGTACTCAGGAGAAGCAACAGAATGTATTTTGGGGTGTAATTTCACATATTCCCATGGCATGTTTGAGCAATATATCATTTAGTGACAACTTTGCGCAAAAAAAAATAAAAAAAATAAAAAATTGTCTCTTTCCCGCAACTTGTGTCACAATATAAATTATTCCATGGACTCAACATGACTCTCAGCAAATAGCTTGGGGTGTCTACTTTCCAAAATGGGGTCATTTGGGGGGGTTTTGAACTGTCCTGGCATTTTATGCACAACATCTAGAAGCTTATGTCACACATCACCCACTCTTCTAACCACTTGAAGACAAAGCCCTTTCTGACACTTATTGTTTACATAAAAAAATAATTTTTTTTTGCAAGAAAATTACTTTGAACCCCCAAACATTATATATTTTTTTTAAAGCAAATGCCCTACAGATTAAAATGGTGGGTGTTTCATTTTTTTTTTTCACACAGTATTTGCGCAGCGATTTTTCAAACGCATTTTTTGGGGAAAAAACACACTTTCTTACATTTTAATGCACTAAAACACACTATATTGCCCAAATGTTTGATGAAATAAAAAAGATGATCTTAGGCCGAGTACATGGATACCAAACATGACATGCTTCAAAATTGCGCACAAACGTGCAGTGGCGACAAACTAAATACATTTTTAAAAGCCTTTAAAAGCCTTTACAGGTTACCACTTTAGATTTACAGAGGAGGTCTACTGCTAAACTTACTGCCCTCGATCTGACCTTCGCGGCGATACCTCACATGCATGGTGCAATTGCTGTTTACATTTGACGCCAGACCAACGCTTGCGTTCACCTTAGCGCGAGAGCAGGGGGGACAGGGGTGCTTTTTTTTTTTTTTCTTTATTATTATTATTTTTTTATCTTATTTTTAAACTGTTCCTTTCATTTTTTTTTTTTTTTAAATCATTTTTTTGTTATCTCAGGGAATGTAAATATCCCCTATGATAGCAATAGGTAGTGACAGGTACTCTTTTTTGCAAAAATTGGGGTCTATTAGACCCTAGATTTCTCCTCTGCCCTCAAAGCATCTGACCACACCAAGATCGGTGTGATAAAATGCTTTCCCAATTTCCCAATGGCGCTGTTTACATCCGGCGAAATCTAAGTCATAAAATGCTCGTAGCTTCCGGTTTCTTAGGTCATAGAGATGTTTGGAGCCACTCTGGTCTCTGATCAGCTCTATGGTCAGCTGGCTGAATCACCGGCTGCATTTTCAGGTTCCCTGTTGAGACAGGAGAGCCAGAGAAAAACACGGAAGACGTTGGGGGGGGGGGCATTCCCTCCCACTGCTTGTAAAAGCAGTCTAGAGGCTAATTAGCCACTAGGATTGCTTTTACATGAAAGCCGACCGCTGGCTGAAAAGAATGATACCAAGATGATACCTAAACCTGCAGGCATCATTCTGGTATAACCACTCAAAGTCGTGAATGGCATACCTGAAGACAAAAACATGGTTAACAATAAAGCACAGTAAACGGTAAGGTATAAAAAATTGCATACCTGAAAAGCAAACATGATAAAACATAATAACAATAAAACATTGTAGAATAGAATACAGTAAAAAAGAGCAGAACAATAGAGAGAGAATAGAGAGAGAGAGAACAATAAAACGACAACTATTTTTATTTTATATTTTTGTTTGTGTTTTTTTTTTTTTTTTTTTTACACTTTTTTTTGTAACTAACTTTTATAACTGTAACCGGTTCCAGGTCCAGGTTCGGGTCTCTCAAAATGCGATGGCATCTTGGGAGACCCTGTGAAAGTGTGCCTAGTCTGTGCAATGCTGTACCCTACGCTAATACTCAACTAGTGAATGGCAGCATTCAAAACATTCACCAATGCAAAGACCAGGATTGTCAGGACAGGAGGGACAATAATAGCGGGTGTCACGCCTATATCCGCGCTAGCTGACACAACATCTTTTTTGGGGGGTTCGTTGGGTAGGGGTACTCGGGAGGACATAAAGAAAATGCCTCTCATGCAGCCGACTGCATTTGGTTGGGGATGTGAATGGGGGAAGTATGGGCGCTGCAGAAGCGGTGGGTTCCCAATTAGGATTGGCGAATGCAGCAGGAAGGGCATTATGGGCACGACGGGCCTGTGTTTGTCTTCTTCTTGGTGGCAGCGGGACACTACTTGTGCTTGCCACCTCATCAGCTTGAACTGCACTTATGGGACTCGCCACGTCACCAAGTGTTACTGCAGTGCTGGTTTGACTACGACCGGGGTGTACTACGCCGCTGGTGCTTGCCAGTTCACCAAAACGCTACAAAAAAAACTGTTAGCGATCACAGGGATCCGGCCTGACTCTGCGAACGCTGCAGTTATGCGTTTAGTGTTTTGTAAGTGACAGTGATCGATCGATACTGCACTTGGGTGGGCTGGGCTGGGCCGGGCGGAGGGGCAAAACGCAGGTGCTAGCAGGTATCTGGGCTGATCCCGCTAACACTGCGTTTTTGGGAACCCTAAACTGCTGGGGACACTAGTATAGATCTAATCGGATCAGATATTGATCCGATCAGATACTATACCACTAAGGGAGGCGCATGCTGCGTGCGTGGGTGTTAGCGGTACTGGCGCTAATCTGACGCTGCCTGGGGCTGGTGCTTGCCAGTTCACCAAAACGCTACCAAAAAAACTGTTAGCGATCGCAGGGATCAGGCCTGACTCTGCGAACGCTGCAGTTATGCGTTTAGTGTTTTGTAAGTGACAGTGATCGATCGATACTGCACTTGGGTGGGCTGGGCTGGGCCGGGCGGAGGGGCAAAACGCAGGTGCTAGCAGGTATCTGGGCTGATCCCGCTAACACTGCGTTTTTGGGAACCCTAAACTGCTGGGGACACTAGTATAGATCTAATCGGATCAGATATTGATCCGATCAGATACTATACCACTAAGGGAGGCGTATGCTGCGTGCGTGGGTGTTAGCGGTACTGGCGCTAATCTGACGCTGCCTGGGGCTGGTGCTTGCCAGTTCACCAAAACGCTACCAAAAAAACTGTTAGCGATCGCAGGGATCAGGCCTGACTCTGCGAACGCTGCAGTTATGCGTTTAGTGTTTTGTAAGTGACAGTGATCGATCGATACTGCACTTGGGTGGGCTGGGCTGGGCCGGGCGGAGGGGCAAAACGCAGGTGCTAGCAGGTATCTGGGCTGATCCCGCTAACACTGCGTTTTTGGGAACCCTAAACTGCTGGGGACACTAGTATAGATCTAATCGGATCAGATATTGATCCGATCAGATACTATACCACTAAGGGAGGCGTATGCTGCGTGCGTGGGTGTTAGCGGTACTGGCGCTAATCTGACGCTGCCTGGGGCTGGTGCTTGCCAGTTCACCAAAACGCTACCAAAAAAACTGTTAGCGATCGCAGGGATCAGGCCTGACTCTGCGAACGCTGCAGTTATGCGTTTAGTGTTTTGTAAGTGACAGTGATCGATCGATACTGCACTTGGGTGGGCTGGGCTGGGCCGGGCGGAGGGGCAAAACGCAGGTGCTAGCAGGTATCTGGGCTGATCCCGCTAACACTGCGTGTTTGGGAACCCTAAACTGCTGGGGACGCTAGTATAGATCTGATCGGATCAGATATTGATCCGATCAGATACTATACCACTAAGGGAGGTATACGGTGCGTGCGTGGGTGTTAGCGGTACTGGCGCTAACCTGACGCTGCCTGGGGCTGGTGCTTGCCAGTTCACCAAAACGCTACCAATAAAACTGTTAGCGATCACAGGGATCAGGCCTGACTCTGCGAACGCTGCAGTTATGCGTTTAGTGTTTTGTAAGTGACAGTGATCGATCGATACTGCACTTGGGTGGGCTGGGCTGGGCTGGGCTGGGCGGAGGGGCAAAACGCAGGTGCTAGCGGGTATCTGGGCTGATCCCGCTAACACTGCGTTTTCGGGAACCCTAAACTGCTGGGGACGCTAGTATAGATCTGATCGGATCAGATATTGATCCGATCAGATACTATACCACTAAGGGAGGCATATGCTGCGTGCGTGGGTGTTAGCGGTACTGGCGCTAATCTGACGCTGCCTGGGGCGACGCATATCACCGCCGGGCGATCAGGGGGCTAAACCTTTATTCGGTAATAAACGGCGGGTGCCCTGACACTATAAAAAATAAACGAACTAACCAGCGTCACCCGTAACAGTTATACGGTGATCAGTGGTGAAAGGGTTAACTAGGGGGCAATCAAGGGGTTAAAACATTTATTAGATAGTATATGGGGGTCCCTGTCGCTATAAAACGCTGACGGCGAACCTAAATATTTACCTCACTAACTAGCGTCACCAGCGACACTAATACAGCGATCAGAAAAATGATCGCTTAGCGACACTGGTGACAGGGGGTGATCAAGGGGTTAAAACTTTATTAGGGGGGGTTAGGGGGGTATCCTAGACCTAAAGGGGGGTAATACTCACTGCCCTAACACTGTAACTGTCACAAACTGACACTATGCAGTAATCAGAAAAAAAAAAAAAAAAAAAATACTGCTAATGTCAGTTTGTGACAGGGGGGGGGGGGTGATTGGGGGGGATCAGGGGGCGATCGGGGGGGGATCGGGGGTGTAAAGTATGCCTGGCATGTTCTACTGTGTGTGTGTGTGTTGTGTGCACTCACTTGTCTTCTCTCCTCGGCGCTGGAACGGAAACTGCCAGACCGAGGAGAGATGACATCACATCCTCTGCCTGTGTGAAACGACACACAGGCAGAGGAGGATTCCCATTGGCTGGGAGCGATCGCGAGGGGGGGGCCACGATCGGATGGTCTCCCCCTCGCCTCCCGACGCTCCCAGTCAAATGCCGACCGCCGATGGCACCGGGGGGGGGTCCGATCGGACCCCCCGCCCGCGGGAGGCAGATCACGTACGGGTACGTGATTCTGCCTGCCCGTGCCATTCTGCCGCAGTATATATGCGGTAGGCGGTCGGCAAGTGGTTAATGTACACACAGCACCCCATATTGACAGAAAAACACAAAATTGTTGACAATATCACATGGTCCTAAGTATTCAGACCCTTTGCTGTGACACTCATATATTTAACTCAGGTGCTGTCCATTTCTTCTGATCATCCTTGAGATGGTTCTACACCTTCATTTGAGTCCATCTGTGTTTGATTATACGGATTGGACTTGATTAGGAAAGCCACACACCTGTCTATATAAGACCTTACAGCTCACAGTGCATGTCAGAGCAAATGAGAATCATGAGGTCAAAAGAACTGCCTGAAGAGCTTTGAGACAGAATTGTGGCAAGGCACAGATCTGGCCAAGGTTACAAAAAAATTCTGCTGCACTTAAGGTTTCTAAGAGCACAGTGGCCTCCATAATCTCTAAATGGAAGACGTTTGGGATGACCAGAACCCTTCCTAGAGCTGGCTGTCCGGCCAAACTGAGCTATCGGGGGAGAAGAGCCTTCGTGAGAGAGGTAAAGAAGAACCCAAAGATCACTGTAGCTGAGCTCCAGAGATGCAGTCGGGAGATGGAAGAAAGTTGTAGAAAGTCAACCATCACTGCAGCCCTCCACCAGTTGGGGCTTTATGGCAGAGTGGCCCGACGGAAGCATCTCCTCAGTGCAAGACACATGAAAGCCCGCATGGAGTTTGCTAAAAAACACCTGAAGGACTCCAAGATGGTGAGAAATAAGATTCTCTGGTCTGATAAGACCACAGTAGGACTTTTTGGGCATAATTCTAAGCAGTATGTGTGGAGAAAACCAGGCACTGCTCATCACCTGTCCAATACAGTCCCAACAGTGAAGCATGGTGGTGGCAGCATCATGCTGTAGGGGTGTTTTTCAGCTGCAGGGACAGGATGACAATCGAGGGAAAGATGAATGTGGCCAAGTAGAGGGATATCCTGGACAAAAACCTTCCTGTGCAGCTAGATCTCACTGCAGATTGTTCCCGTTGTTCTCTTCCTAATATACTACAGGCAAGCAGTTCATTCAGTTAGCTGCAGTATATTCAGTACTGTATCCTGTGTAGCTAAATCTCGCTGCAGACTGTTCCTGTTGTTCTCTTCCTAATATACTACAGGCAGGCAGTTCATTCAGTTAGCTGCAGTATATTCAGTACTGTATCCTGTGCAGCTAGATCTCGCTGAAGACCGTTCCTGTTGTTCTCTTCCTAATATACTATAGGCAGGCAGTTCATTCAGTTAGCTGCAGTATATTCAGTACTGTATCCTGTGCAGCTAGATCTCGCTGCAGACCATTCCTGGTGTTCTCTTCCTAATATACTACAGGCAGGCAGTTAATTCAGTTAGCTGCAGTATATTCAGTATATATATATATATACATCTCAGCTTTGTGCAGCTACATCTCACTGCAGGCCATTCCTGGTGTACATATTCAAATACATTAAAAATACATCAAATACAGTACAGTACAACAAGGAGAGGTAGACTCTCACAGGCCACTAAAAGAGGGCAAGCAGGCTCTGTGTCTACCGCCAACATTGCTGATCGTGGACACGGTGCATCCTCAGCACGTGGCCGTGGGGCACGCTTGTCCTTTTTTTCGGCAGCTGGCCGTGTTGAGCCACAACATGCAGAAGAGTTGGATGACTAAGCCATCCTCATCCTCCTCATCCTCTTTCACCCAGGCTCAGAGTACTTTGGCTGCCAATGCGGCCTCTTCCATCGGCTCAATGTCATCAGTCACTCCTTCCCTAGCCCCACCATCATGCTGAGGAGTCCCCCGAACTGTTCGACCACAGTGTTGGGTACATGCTGCAGGAGGATGCGCAACGTTTTGAAGGCTCTGATGATGGTACCCAGATTGAGGAAGGCAGTAATGTGAGCCCAGAGAGAGGGGGTGCCCAAGAAGGACAACAAACTGGCAGTCATGTTCCCCCAGCTGCAGCATACTGCCAGGTTTGCTCCAGTGACGAGGATAGAGGGGATGATGAGGTCACTGACTCTAATTGGGTGCCTGATAGGAGAGAGGAGGAGGCACATCTCCAACAAGGCAGGATGCCCTCCAGGGGCCAGCTTAAGGTCAGCCAACTGACTGCATCACACCGCAGAGCTCCGCATGTGCAGGGCGCTGCTGACTCCGCACATTTTTCCAAAAGTTCTTTGGTGTGGGCCTTTTTTGAGACGTGTGCAGCAGATCGCACCGTTGCTGTTGGTGGTAAAAACAGCAGCCGCTTGGGCACCACATGCTTGACCAGACATATGTCAAACTCCCATGCAGTCCATTGGCAAGCGTACTTAAAAGACCCACACCATAGAACAAGGCGGACCTCTCCTTACTCCTCATCAGCTGGGATCTCCAACCCCACTATACCTTCAGTTCAGTTCAGTTTAAGGTGCATATTACTGCTGACTCATTGTCCAGCAGGCATGGACAGGGACGTTACCTATCTTTCACGTCACACTGGGTGACCCTGCTGGCAGCTGGGAAGGATGCAGGACAGGGTGCAGTATTGTTGGAGCTTGTTCCGCCACCACGTCTCCAAAATGCTACTAGTGGTGATTCTGACACACCTTTCTCCTCCACCCCCTCCTCTTCTTCTTCTTCCTCCATGGCCTCTTCCTCTATGGATTTGTCCTCGGAACCAGTGGTGCTCCATAGGCATTCAAGGGGCTACGCAAGCACTCAGGCAAAAAGATGCCATGCGGTGCTTGAGCTGGTGTGCTTAGGAGACAGGAGCCACACTAGGGCAGATATTCTGTCAGCTCCCATGATGCTCAACTACACTGACACACTGCATTGTAGTTGAGCATCATGGGAAATGTAGTTCCAAAACATCTGGGGTGCCAAGGTTCGCCATCACTGGCCTAGAATAAGGCTTACCTATAGGTAGTGGAAATATCTCCTAAACGTGCGCCGTTTAGGAGATATTTCACTTGTAGTGCGCCAATGTCGTCATCGGCGCATGCGCTGTGAAGAAACGGACCACCGTGCTGTTTTTTTCCTCAGCATGTTCTGTGACTGACGGCTCCGGCACGCATGCACGGAAGTGACATCACGTGGCTCCGGCCAGTCACAGAGCCGGAGTCAGCGCGGGCTTCGTTTGCAGGTGTCATATAATGGGCCAGTATGCGATGCGTACTAGCCCATTATGCTTTTAATTTGCAGGCCTTGCGAGGAGCAGAGGAGGAAGAGGAAGTAAAACGCATGGGGGTTTACTTCCTCTTTAAGTTGAATTTGTTTGTAAGTCGGAACAGGTAAATTTTTTAAGTGTAGCTCCAGCCAAAAGAATACTT
Organism: Lithobates clamitans; assembly: GCA_037952925.1. Lineage (NCBI taxonomy): Eukaryota > Metazoa > Chordata > Amphibia > Anura > Ranidae > Lithobates > Lithobates clamitans. The sequence continues at coordinate 230,924 of JBBGZY010000613.1, forward strand.
TTTACGTTTTTTGGATAGCATAAGGAAGAGTTAACACCCCTGTAACATTTGTTTTACTGTCTGTGCCCCTGTTCAGAAGATTTCACCTCACTTTATGTCCCTATGACAATTGGATTTTGAAAATTTTGGGTTGTTGTGGAAATAAGGATTGGTGATAAAGCTTCAGTGGAGACACTTTTTTCCCATAATAACTCTTACAGGAGTGAATTTCCCTTCCTAGGGGTAGATTTCCTCCGACTTCCTGTTGTCTCCCTCCGTTTGTAAGTAGGAGTCGTTTGTAAGTCGGATGTTTTGTAACCCGGGGACCCCCTGTAATGGGCACAGGATTGCACATAATAGTGGCAGAAGAGGATGCAGTTTTTAAGAGTGCATAGCACAGGGATATGCAATTAGCGGACCTCCAGCTGTTGCAAAACTGCAAGTCCCATCATGCCTCTGCCTCTGGGTGTCATGCTTGTGGCTGTCAGAGTCTTGCTATGCCTCATGGAACTTGTAGTTCTGCAACAGCTGGAGGTCCGCTAATTACATATCCCTGGCATAGCATATACAACGAACAGGGGACTGCAAAACAGAATTGTACATGTTATTCTTTGGATTTGGGGAATATTGCCATAATATAAGCCTGACTTTCATGTGAAATATCTGTTCCCTTTACCTATATGTTGCCAGAAATCCTCGGGGGGTGGGGAGGTTTGCACAAAAGTTATAGCGTCTACAAAATAGGGGATAGATTTGTAGCATTTTTATTTTTTACTAGTAATGGTGGTGAGCTGCGATTTTTATCGTGACGGCGACATTAGGGCGGACACATCGGACAATTTTGACACATTTTTGTTTACTATAAAAATGTCACTGGCAGTGAATTGGGGGTGATCAAGGGGTTAATTGTGTTCCCTAGTGTGTGTTCTAACTCAAGGGGGGATGGGACTAGTTAGGAGAAGAGATAGATTGGTGTTCATACTTTGTATGAACAAACGATCAGTCTCTTCTCCCCTTTAGGGAACCGGGATCTCTGTGTTTACACACAGAGATCCCGGTTCTCGGCATGTCACAAGGGATCGCGGGAGCCAGGCGGTCATCGCAACTGCCGGGCACTCACATTGGCTCCAGGGGCGAGCAACGCTTGCACCCCTAGTGGCCAAAAAAGGAAGCGACGTAACATAACGGCGATTCGCGCAGCCGAGCCATGTTGCCTCAGTACAACTGCAGCGGCTGGTCGGCAAGCGGTTAAACTAATGTAACCCATCATTTTATGTTTATTGTGATTATGTCATAAATACCTGGTGGCCCTGTCAATATCTTCTCTCCTGCACCTCTTCAAGCATTGTGCTCTCAGTGCTAACCAGGGGTTCTAAATCCCATGGCAACACTGACAAACATGGGAGCTCCCTCCTGGACTAGGAGCAACAAAATGCCTGCCAATGCACAGTTTGTCCGCAGTCCTGTTGTCAGCACGTGATTTTTCAAACTAAAAAAATACTCCTAGTTAATGTCATAATATTAGAGACCGTGGTTGAACCGTGATTCCCATGATTGTTGGGAATCAGTAATGTGTACAGATCCAGAAATAACTTGACCCCAATTCAGGAAACTTCTAATTTTAACCAAATTGCTATTTTAAAATTTTGACATAAGTTTGTTATTTTTATTTCATATAATCCTGCTTAATAGGGGCATTGGTATTTCAGACTGTCATCTCCTGTATTTATTTTTTTTCTAAAAATAGGCTCCAATAAAAATTGTCTTGCAAGGAACGATGAATCAGTGTAGAACTGTTGCAACATAAGCTGTCATAAATGTTTAAGAAGGCACGGTCTGGTGATAATCATTTTAATGGCAAGTCATTAAAGTGTATATCAATCCAAAACTTTTTTCAGTTTTAGGTAAAGTATGAAAGTGCTAATACTCCTGTCAAGCTATTTTTGGAAACACTAAGCTTTCACTCCAAGAAAATTATTACAGGGGCTGATCTATACCCACTCATACCAGGAGATGTTCAAACCCAGTGCAACAGTTGCACAGATAGGGCTGTGTACAGCCCCAGATTTATACTTTGTTCCCCAAGGCCAGCAATTTTGTAGTGTCCACTCATCTACCCTAGTCTACCTGATGTGATGATGGTTAGGTATGACGACCCCCCCAACTGTGTCAAGAGAATGGTGTAGTCCTACTGAAACCATGTCACCCTAATTTCTCCAGAATTCGCAAGTTAGTAACAAAATAAAAATCAGATTTAAATCTCATGTCTGTGCTAGGCATTCATGTAAAGTGACACATTTGACAAAGATCAATTCTGCTGTAATATACATAAAAAGAATGCAGGGCATCATAAACCTCCACTGGCAGGAGCAAAAGACTTCTGATGAGGCCTTGTTATGAACAGTCCTGTCATAAACAATCTACCGAACAGATTGAGCAATACATCTGTGAGCCTGGTCTTTGACTTAAAACTGAACTTTCATGCATCTCAAGCTCCTAACTAAAATTTATAATTCACTACTCCTATGGTAATGGAGTTTCATTATTGTATTGTGGTCACATTAATGTAGGAGAAGATTAATTTGACAAGCATGTGTAGCATAGGCTGCCAGCAGTTTCCGCCAAGGGACTATGCCTGCCCTTAGCAAAGAAGCAGGGACAGATTCTGATGGGCTGGTGGGACCAGAGAGAACTGGACTAGTTGCTGAAAAGAACTGCCCCACCACTCGAGGCTGGTGAAGGGAGCAACCGGCACCCATGAGGTGAGCAGATGTGGGTGCCCAGGCTGGACTGTGTTTGTGTCTGAGAGATGCTGTGAGCTCAGAGGACAAGGGTCCTGATTTGCTGCTGTGAGCCCTGTGCAGGGTAGGGAGGCAGGAGCCCAGCATGAGAGCGATGGCTGCTGCTTGATATGCACTGAGCTCAGAGTGGCAGTAGCTCGAGCCATATGCCGCGCTGCAATCTGAGCTGTACCTGAAGAGGAAAAGGAGAAGAGGAGTTGCTGGCTGCAGTGACTTGAAGGACATTACCATGAGCTGCTCTGCTATCCAGTGCTGCCCCATCTCAAGAGAGACTGATTGCTGTGAGTACTGTGTCAATGGAAGCCTGGGAGCCATGTTCTGCTGCAGAGAGAGAGAGAGAGATTGTCTGCCATCGAGAGAGCTACAGAGGTTTTTGCTGCTGATAGCCATGTGGCTACTGTGCTGCTCTGGTGTGATTGTGTGTTAGTGAGGTCCAAGGCCACATGTTGCTGTGCTACTGCTGCAGAGTGTGTTGCTGTGCTGGACTGTCATGCTGATCTGTCCAGAGGGGACTAAGCTGCTATTCCAATGTGCTTCTGTTCCTGATCCTGTCAGAGGGAATTGTAAAGTGAGAGGGGGACCTAGCTTTTGAGGGACTGAACAGAACTAAAATCTTTGATGAGAGGCCTCTACTCCACTCCTTTGTTACCATCTGATTCAGTTGAGTGTGCCTTCAAAAGGATTAGTGCTCCAATGTCGGCCAGTGCAGAAGGGGTAGTTAGGGCATTGCACTTGAGAGAGGCCTCACATTGCCTTGGTGCGGCTCTTCAGCTTACGCGTGTATTTGCAAATGTGTGCTAACTAAAACCCTGTTTTTAACGCAAACTGTTAGACAGGATAATTTGGTTGGTAGCAGACTAGTTGGAGAGTTGAGCTGGGAATTTTCTTTGGTTTTGTTTCACATTGCCAGTCACCTGTACATCTTAAAAATGAAAAGATGATCCCAATCCAAATTTTGTGTCCACCTTCCAGACCCCCTGCACATAGTGGCCATAAAGCCTGTGCTGCTAGTGTATTGGTCAATACATTATACATTGCAATAAAAAGACCTGGAGTGAGTGTCCATGTCAGAAATCATGAAATCAGGCTGAGACAGAAGTACAGTTAAATCACACTTGTTTAATAATAAAAGTAAAAAGAACAAACATAGTCAAAACATAGCCAAAATTCAGTAACCGGAGTGGTCAGTCAGCCAAGCCAGAAGTCAGGGATCAATGTAGTGGAACAGCAAGCAGGATCTGGAGCCAGAAGGGATGTCAGCAAATCCAATCTTTAAACAGGAACGCAGGAGATAGTTTTTTGTGATGTGACCAAGGCGAAGGCAGAGCTCCTCTGGACTGGGCGGCTTAAATAGGCAGGACTGACGAGCAGGATCATCAACAGCTGAGTAACTGTGGAGAGAGATGGGAGCTGGCAATTAGCCGACAGCTGAGCGGCCAGCTCAGAGAAGGAAGGGCTGAGCCAGCCCTGACAGTACCCCCTCCTCAATGACCCCTCCCCCTCGGAGGACCACCAGGCTTGGGTGGGAAAACGTCTATGGAAATCACAGAGGATGACAGGGGCATGTACGTTCTAGGATGGGACCCAAGAGCGTTCCTCCGGTCTTCAAATGCACCAGGTACTGTATGCGCCCACGGAACCTACGGGAGTCAACAATGGACTGTACTTCATACTCCTCATGGTTCTCAACCTGTACAGGGTGAGGATGTGGCACTGAGGGCGTAAAGCGGTTGCAGACCAAAGGTTTTAATAAGGAGACATGAAATACATTAGAAATACGCATATTAGAAGTAAGGTCTAATGCGTAAGCCACTGGGTTAATCCTGCGAAGAATACGGAAAGGCCCAATAAACTGAGGTGCGAACTTCAGTGAGGGAACACAAAGTCGGAGTTTGCGAGATGACAGCCAGACCCTGTCCCCAACCTGGTAGGAAGGCGCAGGCAGGCGTCTGCGGTCAGCATGGAGTCTGTACCTATCATTAGCATGATGCAAAGCCTCCTGGACTTGTGCCCAAGTGGAACGAAGCACGGAGATGCTCCTCTAACGCAGGAATACTCTGCAGAACAAATGAGTCAGGCAACATGGAAGGTTGGAAACCATAATTCGCCATAAACAGGGACAATCGGGAAGCAGAATTCAAGGCACTGTTGTGAGCAAACTGCCCACGGTAATAGGTCTGACCAGTTGTCATGATGGTCAGAAATATAGCAACGTAGGAATTGCTCTAAGGACTGATTGGCTCGTTCTGCGGCCCCATTAGACTGCGGGTGATATGCAGAGGAAAAAGCAAGCTGTATTCCCAATTGTTCACAAAAAGTTCGCCAGAAACGGGACACAAACTGACTACCCCTGTTCGAGACAATCACCTTGGGTAGCCCATGTAAGCGAAGGATCTCCTGAGCAAAAATGGAAGCCAGTTCCTTAAAAGTGGGCAACTTCTTAAGTGGAATACAATGACACATCTTTGAGAACCGGTCAACCACTATAAGGATAACTGTGTTGCCCTAGGAGTTGAGAACCTCCACAATGAAATCCATAAACAGGTGGGTCCAGGGCCTCTCTCCATTGGGTATGGGTTGTAGGAGGCCTACTGGAAGGTGTCGTGGAGTCTTACTCTGAGCACAAACTGAGCAGGCAGCTACGAAGGCAGTTACATCAGCAAGTAGACTAGGCAACCAGAATTGTTGGGAAATGGCCCAAAAGAGTTGATTCTTCCCGGGGTGGCCAGCAGCCTTGGGAGAATGGTAAATCTGGAGAACGGCAGTATGGAGACTCTCTGGGGCAAAGCAGCAGTCACAAGGTTTCTCAGGAGGAGCATGGACCTGAGCAGCAAGAATTTTGTGTAGCCAGAATACGATCAGGAGGAATCACAGGAACCGGAACCGACTCCAACCTGGAAGTGGAGGAAAATTGTCGTGACAAGGCGTCAGCCCTTACATTCTTAGTACCAGGTAAGAATGAGATAATGAAATTTAAATTTGACAAGAAAAGAGCCCATCGCGCCCTTCTGGGAGAGAGGCGTTTAGCCTCAGACAAGAATGTGAGATTCATATGCCCCGTACACACGGTCTGACTTTGTTCGGACATTCCGACAACAAAATCCTAAGATTTTTTCCGACGGATGTTGGCTCAAACTTGTCTTGCATACACACGGTCACACAAAGTTGTCGGAAAATCCGATCATTCTAAACGCGGTGACGTAAAACACATACGTTGGGACTATAAACGGGGCAGTGGCCAATAGCTTTCATCTCTTTATTTATTCTGAGCATGCGTGGCACTTTGTCCGAACGGATTTGTGTACACACGATCGGAATTTCCGACAACGGATTTTGTTGTCGGAAAATTTTATATCCTGCTCTCAAACTTTGTGTGTCGGAAAATCCGATGGAAAATGTGTGATGGAGCCTACACACGGTTGGAATTTCCGACAACAAGGTCCTATCACACATTTTCCGTCGGAAAATCCGACCGTGTGTACGGGGCATTATGGTCAGTAAAAATGAGAACCGGCACAGTGGTACCTTCGAGGAGATGTCTCCATTCTTTCAGGGCTAAAATGATCGCCAACAGCTCTCTGTCAATCTCGTAATTGCATTCCGCAGGTGACAATTTCTTGGAAAATTAGCCACAAGGATGCATAGCGCTCTCAAAGGTAGGACATTGAGACAGAAGGGCGCCAATACCAGTCTCAGAAGCATCAACCTCAAGGTTAAAAGGTAAATTTAGGATCAGGATGTGCCAACACTGGAGCAGAAACAAAGGCAGCCTTGAGACTCTCAAAGGCCTTAATGGACTCCGGAGACCAACTCTGTGGGTTACCGTCCTTTCTGGTCATATCAATCAGGGGCTTGACCAGAGACGAGAAGTTAGGAATAAACTTTCGATAATAGTTGGCAAAGCCCAGAAAACGCTGCAGAGGAAGTAAACCGATGGGACAGGGCCACTGTAGGACTGCCGAAAGTTTCTCTGGGTCCATCGAAAAACCAGCAGTGGAAATGACATAGCCCAGGAACTTAACCTGTTCATGATGGAACTCGCACTTCTCCAGTTTACAACAGAGATTGTTCTTGCTTAGTTTCTGAAGCATACGACAGACATCTGTGTGGTGGCTCTCTCCGGGGACTTGGAAAATATGAGGATATCATCGAGATAAACCACCACACATAACTGCAACAAATCTCGGAGGACATCGTTAATAAATTCCTGGAAAACTGCCGGGGCGTTATAAAGGCCAAAAGGCATTACGAGGTACTCATAATGGCCTGTTCTGTTATTAAATGCAGTTTTCCACTCGTCGCCCTCCTTAATCCTAACGAGATTGTATGCCCCTCTCAAGTCAAGCTTTGTGAAAACCGTTGCTCCCGTGAGGCGGTCAAATAACTCCGTAATCAACGGAATCAGATGGCATTCTTAATTATGAAACGACTGAGACCCCTAAAATCAATACAAGGTCTCAGTTCACAGAGAAGAAACCAGCACCAGCAAGAGACGAGGATTTGCGGATGAAACCTCGAGAAAGTGCATCTGCAACATACTTCTCCATGGCCTTATCCTCCAAGACCGACAAAGGGTAAACCTGACCACGAGGGGGTATGGCACCAGGTTGAAGGTCATGTGCGCAATCATATGGCCGGTGTGGAGGCAAACTACCGGCTTGACCTTTGTCAATGACATTGCTAAAATTGCGGTACTCCTCCGGCAGGGAGGAGAGTGAAGAGGTGCACAGGACCTTGGCTACCTTCTGGAAGCATGTCTCTGCATTGTGGTGACCAGGAGAAAACCTCAGCACAGAGCCAATCACAACAGGGGTTGTGCCTCTGTAACCAAGGATAACCAAAAACCAGTGGAAACTTAGGTGAGGAAATAATTTGGAATTGGATTATCTCATGGTGAAGAGCCCCTACGGTCATGGACAATGGAACCGTCTCATGAGTCACATGGGCAGGCTGTAGAGGTCTCCCGTCAAGAGCCTCAATAGCAAGTGGAGTGTCACACAGCTGCAGTGGAATCGAGTGCTTCGATACAAAGGCAGCATCAATGAACAGGCCTGCAGCCCCAGATTCGATTAGAGCCTGTATCTCGACGGACGACTCAGCCCAAGAAAGGGTGACCGAAACCAGGGGCTTATCCTTCTGAATAACTGGGAATGAAACAACGCCACCTAAGGTCTGTCCGTGACAGGACCTCAAGGTTCGGGTGTTCCCTGGACGAGTAGAACAGGACTTCAAAAAGTGACCTGTCTGGGCACAATCTCTTCCTCCTCCTAAAGGTTCTCTCAACCGCAGAGAGATGCGTGAAACCCAAGTCCATGGGTTCACCTTTACGGCCCGATTAAGTACCAGGAGGCATGGGAGGTGAGGGAGGCACAGGTGGGACTGCAAAGCTTGAAGACAAACGTACAGGAGGCTTCCGCAAGCACTCCTTAAAAGAGAGTCTTTCTTTGAGTCTGGAGTCAATGAGGATGGCAAACGTGATCAACTTCTCCAGCTCAGTGGTATATCTCGGGCTGCTATCTCATCGTTGATGGTATTCGAGAGACCATGAGAAAAAGCAGACACGAGGGCCTCATTGTTCCATGCAACCTCTGGTACCAGAGTACGGAATTCAATGGCGTAGTCAGCAACAGTTCTCGTACTCTGTTGGATGGACATGAGGCACTTGGCAGCAGAAGCGGAGCGCGCGGGAACGTCAAATACCGCTTTAAACGAAGCCACAAACTCAGGGTAACTCAAGACAACAGGTTTTTGCGTCCCCCATAGAGGGTTTGCCCAGGCCAAGGCTCTCTCAGAAAGCAAAGATATCACAAAACCTACTTTGCTTCTGTCCATGGGAAATGCCTGGGGCAGCATCTCAAAGTATATCTCAACCTGGTTGAGAAACCCTCTGCACTGGACTGGATCGCCCCGAAATCGGTAATACTCGAGGCGGGTGCCTGCACAGAGACTGGAGCAGCAGCAGGGTCGGCCTGCAACATATCGGGGTGGCCACAGTGAGAGATTCCAGGTGAGCCGTGCGACTCAGGAGCGTTTGTAACGCCATGGCAAACTGATCCTTGCGATGATCCAGTTCATCCAATATTACCAACAAGTGGATTGACTGCATCTTCCCGAATTCATAGCCTTCGCCTACTGTCAGAAACCATGAAATCAGGCTGAGACAGAAGTACAGTTAAATCACACTTGTTTAATAATAAAAGTAAAAAGAACAAACATAGTCAAAACATAGCCAAAGTTCAGTAACCGGAACGGTCAGTCAGCCAAGCCAGAAGTCAGGGATCAATGTAGTGGAACAGCAAGCAGGATCTGGAGCCAGAAGGGATGTCAGCAAAGCCAGTCTTTAAACAGGAACGCAGGAGATAGTTTCTTGTGATGTGACCAAGGTTAAGGCAGAGCTCCTCTGGACTGGACGGCTTAGTAGGCAGGACTGACGAGCAGGATCATCAACAGCTATGTAACTGTGGAGAGAGATGGGAGCTGGCAATTAGCCGACAGCTGAGCTCAGAGAAGGAAAGGCTGAGTCCAGCCCTGACAGTTCATCATAATGCTCACAATAGCAAGTGTTCATTGGTGCAGTAAGGTGTCCCAGAATAAAAGAAGCACTTCATATTGGTCAGCATGGTCCCATGGCCATGCTGACTAATAAGCACTTGCTATTGGAGCATTATGTTGAATACTCACTCCAGGGCTATGTATAGCAGTGTATGGTGTATGGACCACTACATCGGCAGCATTGTGCACTATGGCCACTATATGCAGTGGGGTCCAGAGCGGTGGCCAGTATATTTGGAGTTAGTTCATCTCTTCATTTCTTGTGAAAAGGTGAACTTACCCTTTAAATATCTAAAAATGAATACAGTTTGGCAAAAGTTCCAGACAGCAAGCTCTTTTGGTCAGGCCAAATAAAAGATCTGTTATTTGGCCTGATAAAGGACTTGCTGTCTGAAACTGTTGCTAATATGTATTCATTTTTGAAACTTTAAATAAATTAGATATAGCGCACTGTTGGATACATTACGTTTTTGGCTCTGCTGTACTAAGTTCAGCAGCAATTGAGTTGAGCAGGTCTGTCCCTAAGCCATACCTCCCAACTTTCTGAAATGGGAATAAGGGACACCTATTAGCAAAAGTATGTAGACATAGAACACACCCCTTGCTACACCCCCCTAAAGGAGAATTGTACAAAAAAAATTATAGGTTAAACCCACAAGTGCTTTTTTTACCATTGCTATTCCTTTATACTGGCTTTTGTAATTTACAAATGCAGCAATTTAGAAATTGGATGAAAGATTTAGATAAATATTTCCTTGTTATATACAACTATAGAGATCAGACCAAAATGATGGACAAATGAGGAGGGAAGAGGGGCAAAGGGACTTTATTCTGAATGAGGGACAGTGCCTCGAAATCAGGGACAGTTGGGAGGTATGCCTAAGTCTGGTGGTTGACTGCTCTTGCCTGCCTCTGGAAGAAGCTTCCAGAAATAGAGTTTTGGATGTTTATCTGACTTCAGCCAATTCCTGGGAGGGGACGCCCAGATGGTTGCTGGGGAGAAAATAAATGTTTGGAATGGCTGTCTCCTTGGGCCTCTGACTTGGGAGGGAGCCTGTGTTACTGAAGAGCCATTGCTCCTAGACCTCTGCATGTGTTTGGCTGAGGGCCTGGAAGAACCTGGATTAAAAGAAATTTACTGGAGGAGACTACTTTAGGAAGCTGGGCTGGAAAAGGACCCCCTTTCACTGAAGAGTGTTGCAGGGAAGCTGGTTGGAGACAGCTGTCTTTTGACATTGTGAGAAGGACCTTAGCATTGAGCTCCAAGTGTACCACTCGGTCCAGGTACAAGGCAAGTCATCACTTGAGTATGGCAGGAGGAAACAAAACAATCCAGCAGCTCCTAATGGGTAGCACTACACTAGAGATCAGCTCCCAGCTGTTTGCGTGTTAGGGCATTTTTCTGAATGCCAGACTTTCAGCCTGTTCAGCAGAAGCTGAGCATTATATAGAGTATTGGGTTTTTCTCCTGCTACTATGACTGAAAGCACACTTCTCTCGCTATCAAGGTTGTTAAGGAAGCAGCGAGTCCCAGAACCAGGAAGCGTTCTTACTAGCAACCAGTGAAATTACCTGGACCCATTCATTTGCTGGCCTGGATTCCCAGCTATGTAAACAAAGCGGCCAGAGATGTTTTACCATCCTCTGAATGTGAGGGAATTTTTACATTGCTTCCTCACAGCCTTTATCACATCCCACTACAGAACAGACTAGGCTAGATGGAATATGCCTATTATAAAAAATAATTCAGATGAGCAAGTATACATGGATGTACATTTTTTACTTACAATGTCAGAATTTTGCAAAAAAAGAAAAAATCTTAGTTGTCTTGTGTCTTAAATGACACAATGTTACAAGGCATGTTGAAGCTGGGCAGTGGAGCAGCTGAGATAGTTTGGCTGTTCTGCGCCAGTATACCTAGAACCAAAGAAGAGAGTAGGCAAAATATCACCATACTCAGCTAGTAGTTCAGTGTAGAGATAGAGTGCGTTGTACTCAGAGCGCTATACCAATAACATACCTGCAACAATGAGGGCCCAGTGACATGGTTCAGGCAGGCAATACAGCAGTTGAAACCTTTTATTATACAAAGAAACATGTTTCTGGCTATCAGCATGTGTGCCGTCCAAGGCCACAGCCTTTGGTTGCTATGCAAAACTTCAGCCTTGCCTGTGTAGGGCCCTACTTGCTGCATCTGTTGTGTGTCTTTCATAAAAACACACTTTTCATAGGGATGGAGGTTAACACATTTAAATGTGTCAAAAATGCAACACACCACAGAAGAGTGCTATTCCATAGTTTTGTTATTGTATGCCCTGCCCTGAGGATGCCAACATCTCTATGCTGCAAATTTAATACATAATCTAGGCCTGATGATCAGTATGCCTTCTCCAAGCAGACACTATTCATTTCCATAGGATTTCAGGACTTCCTTTTCCTCTGCAATCTTATATACTCATAATTGTTTTGATATTGGCCTTTTTTTTTCCCCTTGATGGGTTCACCAGGTTTGTTATTATTTAATTTTCAGTCCAAAAGCATAAAATTGTGCAATGGAGGGGGGAATTTTGGACTGGATTCTAAGCTCTCAGTCTTGCAGACCTACAAATATAAATGAGACAAGAAAGTCTTATAATGCAACAACTTTCAGATTTTGTTCTGCTTTGAGAGAGCGCTTTGAGAGAACTCTTTTTTTTAAGCCGTGAAGGAGAAAAACAAAAGAATTGGATAATGGCTTCCTGACCCTAAGTATGTGTGACAGAATTCATGACATATTTACGTCTGTTCTGGAATAAAAGGAGAATAGTGGGGAGCGCTAGATTTGATGTTCTGTTTCAGAGTTGTTGCATAGAGATAAAGTTTGAACAGCAAATTATTTTGGAATGGATTGTGGTTGCCATGACAATTGTGCATTAATACATTTCTGGTTAGTGCAACACCCAAAGGATATAATTGCCACACATCTTTTACTTTGATTCTGTTAATTCTGGTATTGGGATCCTGTTTCTAGTACTGTTCGGTGCAGAAATGCTGGTCATATCCTGAGGATCCTGGTGCAGGAATGGTGAATATGCCAACAAGAGATTATATTTACATAAAAGGGGATTAATGTTAGGTTTTCAGGGTAAAGTAGTGTAAGGGTTAGTATGAGAGTTACAGGATATTAAAAAAAAAAATGGCTTGAGCATAGGGGTGCCACCTGTAGAGTTTTCTCCCGGACAGTCTGGGTTTTGAATGATGTGTTCGGGTTTACTTCTGCCACAGACCGGGACACATCATTCACACAGACTGCACAGAGAGTGACATGTCTCCCCTCTCCCTGACAGTAGCTTGGTTCAGCAGAGCAGAGTGTCAGTGTATCAAAGCTCCTCCCCTCCTCCTCCTTCTCCGTTCTGTACACACACAAGGAGGAGAGGAGCAGGGACGCGCTGATACAGGGGCGGATCCAGAGCCTAGTGTCGGGAGGGGCACTGCCAGAAATATACATTTTTTTTGCGGACAATTTATTGGGGAAATGGCTGTTGTTGGTGCTTTAATCATCCCAGCACCATGGTTGTTATGGTGTCAGGATGATTGAAGCGCATTATTTCTATTATTACATTGTAATATAAAATTAAATCATTCAACTCACCATAATGCAGAATCAGTGGGAACCCTGAGCGTGTCACCTGCCACCGTTGCCTGCCACATTTTGTGGATTGTCACTTGCCTGCTACCAGATACAGATTGACACCTGCCACATGTTGCGGATTGTCACTTGCTACATCAGCTGCCACTAGATGCGGATTGTCACTTGCCACACCTTGTGGATTGTGACTTGCCACGTCACCTGCCACTGGATGCAGATTGTCACTTGCCACGTCATATGCCACACATTGCGGATTGTCACTTGCCACGTCATTTGCCACTAGATGCGGATTGTCACTTGCCACGTCATATGCCATACATTGTGGATTGTCACTTGCCACGTCAATTGCCACTAGATGCTGATTGTCACTTGCCACGTCATATGCCACACATTGTGGATTGTGACTTGCCACGTCATATGCCACACATTGCGGATTGTCACTTGCCACGTCATATGCCACTAGATGCGGATTGTCACTTGCCACGTCATCTGTCACTAGATGCGGATTGTCACTTGCCACGTCATCTGCTACTAGATGCGGATTGTCACTTGCCACCCAGATGTGGAGTGTCATGTGCCAGGTAAGGTGGTGTTTTGCTTGTTTCTTGTTTCCTTGTTCCAAAGACAGGCAGTAGAGAGATAATGTAATCTCCCTGCTGCCCACGCTACCTGCACAGTGAGGGCGGAAGTTAATGCAGAGATGTGGGGGCGGTGAGAGGTAGGGGTGCAACGGATCGTCACCGATCCGCGATCCGAACGGGCCACCCTGTTCGGATCGGCACACCCGCGATCCGCGGAGCGCTCCGCGGCCTCGGGTTTTAGGAAAGGCCGCGGCTTCGGCCTAGCTCCGGAGCCGCGGCCATCTTGGTACACCCGGCCGGGTGTACCAAGATGGCCGCGGCTCCGGAGCTAGGCCGAAGCCGCGGCCATCTTGGTACACCCGGCGGCGCTGAGCATCGTGCTGACGTCATCACCCCGCCCCCAACTCGTGGGTTTGGCAGCTTCTCTAAAGCAAGGTATGAGTCTGACTAACAGGCACAGCACTAATACAGTGGGAAGTCTGTGTCTATATTACAGTGGGGGTTATGGACTGGCTATATTACAGTGGGGGACATGGATTGGCTATATTACAGTGGGGGACATGGACTGGCTATATTACAGTGGGGGACATGGACTGGCTATATTACAGTGGGGGACATGGACTGGCTATATTACAGTGGGGGACATGGACTGGCTATATTACAGTGGGGGACATGGACTGGCTATATTACAGTGGGGGACATGTGGCTATATTACGGTGGGGGACATGTGGCTATATTACGGTGGGGGACATGTGGCTATATTACGGTGGGGGACATGTGGCTATATTACAGTGCGGGACATTAAATGTGAAAATCAGAGGTGTTCTGTCACATTAGCAACCATGTAAGGTCGGCAGGTTTGCTGTTGCTTTTAAAATCTAACATCTAAACAGTCTGTCCGATCTACAAATACTGTATTTATGCATATAAGCTCCGTTTTGTGTTGAAAATAGCTTTTAAATCTAAAACTCCGGTGGGTGTAACAAGATTTGTGTGTTTGTTTGTTTTTTGGGGGGTTTTTTTTGCTGATCCGAAAATGATCCGATCCGTGACTCTGATCCGAGGATCGATCCGATCCGTGAGTTTTTTGATCCGTTGCACCCCTAGTGAGAGGTGATGTCATCTCTCTGCTCCCCTGCCCGTCGGCTCGCTGATTGGCCAGCCACCCCCACACACACACCTAGCCTGCTCAGCCTCAGTCTCAACCGCCCATCCACACACGGAGCCGCCCGGCCAATCCGCTCTCTCTCCCGCCTGCTGCCTGCCCGCCCTCACACGGAGCTGCTTGACACTCCCGCGGAGCCGCCCGCTCTCTTATCCGCCCGTAGTGGAACCGCCCGCTCTCGCTCTCGGAGCCACTCGCAGCGGAGCCGCCCGCGGGGCTCACCTGCCCGGCCAGGCTGCAACAGATTTCTCGGGGGTGGCAATTGCCCCGTTGCCCCCCCCTGGATCCGCCCCTGCGTTGATATTGGGTCTGTAGAAAGTTTGTATTATGGTCTGTAGACGGAGGAGGGAGGGGGAGAGAGTGGCAGGAAAGGAGGACAAGGTAGAAAATATATGGAGTGATCGAGGGGTTATGAGGGGGGGTTGGCAGGGGGAAGACAATGCTAGAAGTGTGGATTTAATTTGAAAACTGACAAGCCCTCCTAGCACTATCTCTCTTCCTTCCCAAAGGACCCCTCCAGCACATATCCTACCCCCCCACCCCTCCCCTTTGCACTGGTACTCTTCTCTCACAAAGCGACAAAGCGCCCCCCCAGCACATATCTGACCCCCCCAAGCGCCCCCAGCACATATGGGCACAGGCTGCATATGATTGGCACAGAGGCTGTATGATTGGCACAGAGGATGCATATGATGGGCATAGAGGCTGCATATGATGGACACAGTGGCTGTATGATTGGCACAGAGGCTGCATATGAAAGGCACAGTGGCTGTATGATGGGCACAGAGGCTGCATATGATGGACACAGTGGCTGTATGATTGGCACAGTGGCTGTATGATGGGCACAGGCTGCATATGATTGGCACAGAGGCTGTATGATGGGCACAGGTTGCATATGATGGGCACAGGCTGCATATGATGGGCACAGACTGCATATGATGGGCACAGAAGCTGCATATGATGGGCAGAGAGGCTGCATATGATGGACACAGAGGCTGTATATGATGGGCAAAGAGGCTGCATATGATGGGCATAGTGGCTGCATTTAATGGGGCACAGTGGCTGCATTTTATGGGGCACAGTGAGGCTGCAACTGATGTTTTTTTTCTGAATTTTTCAGTTTGTTTGTGCCCCCCCAAAAAATTTGGAGCACCAGCCGCCACTGCTCCCCAGCAAATATCTAACTTTCCCCACCCCCCTGCTAGCACTAGCCCTCTCCCCAGGACATATCTGACCCCTGCATTCTATGCAGAACACTCACAATTCAGCCACACGCACTGCTTGCTGCGGCGAGCTATGCGCCACATTACTACTCTCTTTCAGGCCACCAAAAGTGTCCCAGGTCTTTTAAAATCTTATAGCGTATACCCCCCCCCCCCCCCCCAAAAAAAAAGCCGCCACTAAAGGGTTTGGCTTGAAGAAAAGGTGGCAACCCTACTTGAGCATACATTCTGCTTTGGAAAATGTACAATCCATGTTACAATATTTAGAAACTTTTTAGGAAACTTAAACACCTTTTCCCAAAGAACACTACATGACCACACTCCTCCTGTGGTCATATAATATGTCCTGTACTATTCAACATCAATGTACAAGGCTTTCAACTAAACATGTGACAAATGAGAAAACTCAGATCTATGCGCCCCTCTCGAGTTTTCACCACTGCGCTCAAATGCCAGGCAAAGGGGTGCTTACCCCCTACAAAGGAAAACGTCCTAATGAAATAACTATAAAGCTGCCACTTTAAAATGAAATAAACTGTACAAACCTTTCTATTGCTTACAAGTGACCCTAAGCTGTATTGGTCCTTGTAAATCAATAAAAGTGGCGCTAAATGACGGTATATATGCTATCTAGTGCATATTATAGTGATCTAGTGTTCTAGCAAGCAATGTGTGTAAAAAAATCAAGGGTAAAAAACATTCATGGAAAATCTCATCAGTGTAAAAAATAGAAATCGTGAAAATCCCCTGTAAAAGTGTATCATACACACAGCAATATATATTGCAAAATGATATAAAACGTGAAATATAAATGATTTTAGTCCATAAAGATTCCACAGGCAGGACACCGTGCAGGAAAGGTGAGGTATCTGGAAACAATCCACCAATTCACTC
Source organism: Lithobates clamitans (assembly GCA_037952925.1). Taxonomy (NCBI): domain Eukaryota; kingdom Metazoa; phylum Chordata; class Amphibia; order Anura; family Ranidae; genus Lithobates; species Lithobates clamitans. Next base: position 247,747 of record JBBGZY010000613.1, read on the forward strand.
AGTGTTAGTGATTCCTCTCCCCTTGAATTCAACACTCACCAGCTCAATATGCCTCACACTCTCATGTTTTGGCAATAAGGCACAGATATAAAGTTGGTCAATGGAAGGTCAAAGGATCCAGATTCTTTATTTATCCAAATGTCACCTCAATTCATAAAAAGAACTCAAAATAGTGTGATACCGTAAAACATATAAAATTTATTCAACTTAAAACTTCAATCATTAAACTCACAAGAAAAACTCTTGATTCAAGCCAAACTGACACTGCAAAGCAAATCCAAATCAAACTCAATCCTCCTCTGTGAAACGCCCAGCACCACTGTGGAAATGAGGGTCACGGCGGACCTCAAGGAGCAGCGTTGGATAAGTTCTCACCCCTCTCCGCTGACACTCTATTGATGTGGATCACCTGCTGGCAACCAAGCCCAGAGGGCAGCTCTTCTAGTGCGTTTGAAGGCTCCCGCCGATGCACGGAGATCCGCAACCACGTCCCGTCCGTCACTAATTGCTACTGATAGGTGCCGTACAGCCACGCCCCGACATGTTTCGTCATATCAGACTTCCTCATGGGATTGGCCAATCCCATGAGGAAGTCTGATATGACGAAACATGTCGGGGCGTGGCTGTACGGCACCTATCAGTAGCAATTAGTGACGGACGGGACGTGGTTGCGGATCTCCGTGCATCGGCGGGAGCCTTCAAACGCACTAGAAGAGCTGCCCTCTGGGCTTGGTTGCCAGCAGGTGATCCACATCAATAGAGTGTCAGCGGAGAGGGGTGAGAACTTATCCAACGCTGCTCCTTGAGGTCTGCCGTGACCCTCATTTCCACAGTGGTGCTGGGCGTTTCACAGAGGAGGATTGAGTTTGATTTGGATTTGCTTTGCAGTGTCAGTTTGGCTTGAATCAAGAGTTTTTCTTGTGAGTTTAATGATTGAAGTTTTAAGTTGAATAAATTTTATATGTTTTACGGTATCACACTATTTTGAGTTCTTTTTATGAATTGAGGTGACATTTGGATAAATAAAGAATCTGGATCCTTTGACCTTCCATTGACCAACTTTATATCTGTGCCTTATTGCCAAAACACGAGAGTGTGAGGCATATTGAGCTGGTGAGTGTTGAATTCAAGGGGAGAGGAATCACTAACACTGAGTGAATTGGTGGATTGTTTCCAGATACCTCACCTTTCCTGCACGGTGTCCTGCCTGTGGAATCTTTATGGACTAAAATCATTTATATTTCACGTTTTATATCATTTTGCAATATATATTGCTGTGTGTATGATACACTTTTACAGGGATTTTCACGATTTCTATTTTTTACACTGATGAGATTTTCCATGAATGTTTTTTACCCTTGATTTTTTTACACACATTGCTTGCTAGAACACTAGATCACTATAATATGCACTAGATAGCATATATACCGTCATTTAGCGCCACTTTTATTGATTTACAAGGACCAATACAGCTTAGGGTCACTTGTAAGCAATAGAAAGGTTTCAACTAAACATGTCTAATGTTTTTTAAAGGGAGTGTATTTTTTTCCAATGCTTTTTAGGTATTTAGCACTGAGTTATTGGCTAAATAATCAGAAAAAAAGCTATGTGCAATATGATACTTATTAGGTGAATGCAGGATAAACTGACAATGCAATAAAAGAGTGTGCAATAAACATAGAACAAGTATAATGGGCAATACAACTATTGCAGTAAAAAGGACCACCTAAGAGTAGTTTACCACAATGGCCTCTAGGTGACAGCACAGTAAAGAATAGCAGGTTTCTCAGGTGACAAAGCATAAGGGAGAATATCTGTATGGTAAACAGTGTAGAACAAATACCCCGAACATAATAAAAGGGAAACGTGCTAAAACATAAACAATGCAGTTCATTGAGGTATATAAGCAGTTACTTGTGCTTGGCCCCCGAGTGGCAGATTCTCTCTCCCAGAGCAGGGTCAGTCTGGTAGCCCTGTGGGTGTAGAGAGGGATTGCAGGAACTGTTCACCTGGTGGTTGGCTGGACCCCAGGAGCAGTTTTAGGGGCGAAGAAGTAGGAGTGTGTTGTAGAGCAGGACCACCCCGTTGGAAACACATTATCTCAGGGCTCACAGACACAGTGCCCTCCATAGTGACTGGGACTTTAAGTAGAACTATAGGCAAAACTTTTTTTTTTTTTTTTGGATAGAGTAAGGGAGTATTATAACCCCTGATGGTTTATTTTTTCCCATCTGTGCCCCATTGAAGAGATAGACCTTCACTTCCTGTCCCATAGCCAAACAGGAAGTGAGAGGAAATCCCCTTCGGGATTTCAGGCCACCAAAACTAGTCTCTCCATTGGCAGATTTCCCCTGTATTACTTTTCTGGGGACAACCCACAATTTGGGATTTACTTCTACTTTCACTTTTAACGATACAGTAATGGTAAACAGGACAAACAGAGAGGGGGAATCTCCCTAATGAGGGCACAGACAGCAATAAAAATAATCCCTCTCTGCTCAGTCAAAAACTAAAGAAAATGCTTTGCCTTTAGTTATACTTTAAGTAGAAAAGGCTGCATACTCTGGTGCTCTCTGGTAGTGGACAACAACCATGTTGGAGTACCCAGTCAATGCTGTCAAATCAGGAGCAGTTTCTCTGAGCACCAGAGTGCAGGAAAAAGTAGAATTTAAATACCCCAGGCTTGTACAGGAGTCCTAAAGATTGTGAAATAATTTAAGGGACCTGCACCTACTGCTGAACAGGGTGCTTAAAGAGGAACTCCACTACAAATATACACATAAAAATAAATGATCTTATATGGATGGGTTATTTTTATAGCATTTGCTTCTGTATATAATTTCTAATTAAATAAACACTGCCATGCAAATGTTTTAGGTAGGTGTAAAAAAATGCTGTAAATTAAGAATGCTTTCAGAAATAGAAGTGTTACTATTTTTTTTTATCAATTAACCACCTCAATACTGGGCACTTTCACCCCCTTCCTTCCCAGACCAATTTTCAGCTTTCAGTGCTCTCGCACTTTCAATGACAATTACTCAGTCATGCTACAAATTAAATTTTATCATTTTGTTCACACAAATAGAGATTTCTTTTGGTGTTATTTAAATGCTTCAGCCCCTAAAGATTTTACCCCCTTCCTGACCAGAGCACTTTTTGAGATTCGGCACTGCGTCGCTTTAACTGACAATTGCGCAGTCATGCAACGTTACACCCAAACAAAATTGACGTCCTTTTTTTCCCACAAATAGAGCTTTCTTTTGGTGGTATTTGATCACCTCTGCAGTTTTAATTTTTTGCGCTATAAACAAAAAAAGAGCGACAATCAGTCAAGCTAGCTAAAAGCTGGACACCTGTGTGCGGTGACCATACGGGGGAGTTTTGGGCTAGCTGTGGCTGTTTTTTACCTGTATTATGGCACACAGCGGTGCACCATTTCGCCTTGGTTCGCCATGGCGCACGTGCGTTCGCAAGAGTGCCGCTGGGTTCAGCAGTTTGGGGGCCATAGCGCACGCGGCGGTGCCGCGCATGCACCGTGTCCTTTAACTGGGCGCACGAAGATTTGCATTGTACGCGAATACAGTCACACCTATTTGCGGGGACCGAGCACATGTGTGTGCACGCATGCACAGAATGCTCCGGGGCACACCCAGCTTATTTTAAGCTGTGTAGGCCATGCATGTGGTGCTTCCAGAAAGCAGTTGTGGGACACAGAGCAGGCTCTGAACAGACACTTGCAGTGGTTAATTTTTCCTTACCCGGGTCACATGAGTCACCAGGTGTAGCTTGGCAGTGTCTGCAAGGTGGATGGCACTGTATGTTTGAGCTCTCTGAGCTCCAGGTCTCTAGTCCCACAAATGGTTCCAAAATGAATCAAGGGATTGACCGATCACATCCATTTGACACAGGCTTTTATGCTTAGATAAATGGTACCCGAGCCTTGCAAAGAAGATTCAAGATCCTGCAAGGTTTTGCCTGTACAGGTCCAAAGGAGTGGACCCTAAACATGAAAAGGGTACCCAGTCCTTGAAGTCCAAGTGACAGGAATCCGCCGTGAAGGGTGAAGATTGGGCCCTTCGTTTCTAATTGGCCCTGAGCCTGGATGGGGTAAGTGAAAGCCCTTAATTTTATTATTGTGGGGTGTCCCAGTGATTGTAACAATCAGTCAAGCTAGCTAAAAGCTGGACACCTGTGTGCCGTGACCATACGGGGGAGTTTTGGGCTAGCTGTGGCTGTTTTTTACCTGTATTATGGCACACGGCGGTGTGCCATTTCCCCTTGGTTCGCCATGGCGCACGTGCGTTCGCAAGAGTGCCACTGGGCTCAGCAGTCTGGAGGCCATAGCGCACGCGGCAGTGCCGCGCATGCACCGTGTCCTTTAACTGGGCGCACGAAGATTTGCGTCGTACGCGAATACAGTCACGCCCATTTGGGGGACCGAGCACATGTGTGCGCACGCATGCACAGAATGCTCCGGCGCACACCCAGCTTATTTTAAGCTGTGTAGGCCATGCATGTGGTGCTTCCAGAAGGCAGTTGTGGGACACGGAGCAGGCTCTGAACAGACACTTGCAGTGGTTCATTTTTCCTTACCCGGGTCACGTGACTCACCAGGTGTTGCTTGGCAAGCTAAAGGTGCTTAGCAGGATTGTTGCATAGGGGCTTGGTGAGCCCTATTAAAGGGTCTCCCTTCTGAGGTGTTTTAATACTAAACCCAAGTACTCTTTGTTTGTGGCTATTAAATGTCTCCCAAAAACAGGAGTGGTACTAACACCACAGGGAAGGGCACACCTATGTCGTCAGTAGTTCCTGATGAACCTAGTCGTATCCCTAGTGTTTTATCCCCTGAAGGACCAGAGGCTTCCGAGCAATCTGAGCCGCTGCACCTATCTGGTATTGTGCCTACAGTCAACGCTGCTGCTTCACCCTTTATCACTAAGGATGAACTGTCCTCAGCCCTAGCTTGGTTAGAGCACAGGATTGCTCTAACTGGTGGCATGATTGCCTCCATCCCGCGGGGTGGCAGGAAGCGTGACGGATCCCCCTCCCGGGAGTCTCCTAGTGTGGAGCAGGAATGGGTTGAGGATGGGGAGGAGCTTAAAGCTCAGGATTCGGTGGAGTGTCCGGCAGATGAGTCTGCTTCCGAGCAATCTGGACTGAAAAGGGAAGGGGGGTGTGGAGGCGCCGACAGGAAGTCCCACTCCAAACTAAGCACCCACTCCTCCCCAAAAAAGTGACATGCCCAATGTGGCATGTAAGAGGGCGAGGAGTGCTTAAAGCGGAAGTTCCACTTTTGGGTGGAACTCCGCTTTAATGACTGTGTTTAAATCTAGATATGAAATTGATAATCATTAGTACCTGCTTATTATAATCATACACCTAACATTAATACTACAAAATCCCTCACTTTGTGCAAGTGTACAAAGTGCAGGGGCGGTGCTACCACTAGGCAAACTAGGCAGCCGCCTAGGGCGCACTGCCGCCTAGGGCGCCTGGCCACTGGTGTTCCTACTCTCTTCTCTCTGCAGCAAGCAACTAAGTCTCAGCATCAGCAGGCAGCCGCCGCTTCGTTCGCACATAGTGTCAGAGGCACAGCGGCGGCAGAGGACTGTGTCTGTGTCCCGACTCCCGAATGAATGGAAGCAAGCAAACATTCATTGATGGGCACTTCATTAAAAAGGTGGAGTATACATGAGCAGGGCAAAGAGGGTGGGGTCAGGAGTGGAGCCAAGGAGGGGGGGGCGGCAAAATGAGGTTTTGCCTAGGGTGTCAAAAATCCCTGCACCAGCCCTGACAAAGTGTGCACATGTAAGAACTGATGCTGGTTTAAATCCAAAGGGTAATCATACCAAATATTGTAATGTAATATATATACATACACATACACACACTATATACAGGGTCAGCCATACAGTGCCTTATAAATGTATTCATACCCCTTGAAATCTTCCACATTTTGTCATGTTACAACCAAAACTGTAAATGTATTTTATTGGTATTTTATGTGATAGACCAACACAAAGTGGCACATAATTGTAAAGTGGAAGGAAATTTATAAATGTTTTTCATTGTTTTTTACAAATACATATCTGATAAGTGTAGTGTGCATTTGTATTCAGTCCCCTTTACTCTGATACCCCTAACTAAAATCTAGTGGAACCAATTGCCTTCAGAAATCACCTAATTAGTAAATAGAGTCCACCTGTGTGTAATTTAATCTTAGTATAAATACAGCTGTTCTGTGAAGCCCTCAGAGGTTTGTTAGAGAACCTTAGAGAACAAACAATATCATGAAGGCCAAGGAACACATCAGGCAGGTCAGGGATAAAGTTGTGGAGAAGTTTAAAGAGGAAGTAAACCCTAATGGGTTTTACTTCCTCTTTTTCCCCCTGCTTTCCCCTGCAAAGTAAAAGCATAATGGGCTAGTATGCCCATTATGTGGCACTTACCTGCAAACGAAGCCTGCGTTGTCCCCGCTGGTGGCCGCATCCATCTTCACCCCTCTTCCTTCCGGTACCTGCACGTGCGCGCAGGAGCCGTCAGTCATGGCACTTGCTAGTGAAGAAATGGCACGATGACATTGGCGCAATCGCATATGTTAAATATCTCCTAGACTATGCAGGTTTAGGAGATATTTACAGTACCTACAGGTAAGCCTTATTAAAGGTTTACCTGTAGGTACAAGTGGTGTAACAGGGTTTACAACCACTTTAAAGCAGGGTTAGGTTATAAAAAAATATACCAAACTTTGAACATCTCACAGAGCACTGTTCAATACATCATCCAAAAATGGAAAGAGCATGGCACAACTGCAAACCTACCAAGACATGGCCATCCACCTAAACCAACTGGCTGGGCAAGGAGAGCATTAATCCAAGAAGCAGCCAAGTGGCCCATGGTAACTCTGAAGGAGATGCAGAGATCCACAACTCAGGTGGGAGCTCAACAAATATGACCTTTATGCAAGAGTGGAAAGAAGAAAGTCATTGTTGAAAGATAGTCATAAGTAGTCCTGTTTGCAGTTTGGGAGAAGCCATGGGGGGGGGGGGGGTAGGGGGGGACACAGCAAACATATGGAAGAAGGTGCTCTGGTCACATGAGACCAAAATTGAACTTTTTGGCCTAAAAGCAAAACGCTATGTGTGGCGGAAAACTAACACTGCACATCACCCTGAACACACCATCCCCACTGTGAAACATGGTGGTGGCAGCATCATGTTGTAGGGATTCTTTTCTTCAGCAGGGACAGGGAAGCTGGTCAGAGGTGATGGGAAGATGGATGGAGCAAAATACCAAAATACAAGACAATCTTAGAAGAAAACCTGTTGGAGTCTGCAAAAGACTTGAGACTGGTACGGAGGTTCACCTTCCAGCAGGACAACGACCCCAAACATACAGCCAGAGCTACAATGGAATGGTGTAGATCAAAGCAAATTCATGTGTTAGAATGGCCCAGTCAAAGTCCGGACCTAAATCCAATTGAGAATCTGTGGAAAGACTTGAAAATTTCTGTTCACAGACGCTCTACATCCAATCTGACAGAGCTTGAGCTATTTTGCAAAGAAGAATGGGCAAAAATTTAATTCTCTAGATGTGCAAAGCTGGTAGAGACACACCCAAAGAGATTTGCAGCTGTAATTGCAGCGAAAGGTGGTTCTACAAAGTATTGACTCGGGGGGGCTGAATAAAAATGCATGCCACACTTATCAGATATTTATTTGTGAAAAAAAATTGAAAACCATTTATTATTTTCCTTCCACTTTACAATTATGTGCCACTTTGTGTTGGTCTATCACATAAAATCCCAATAAAATACATTTACATTTTTGGTTGTAACATGACAAAATGTGGAAAATTTCAAGGGGTATGAATATTTTTTTAAGGCACTGTATTTGCTTTTTATATAAACTGACTTTGCTACTTGCTGTGCTCCTCAGCAGTTGTGCTTTAGGCCTTGTTCACACAGGCATATTATTGTGTTCACCTGTGCAAAGGCTGTCTATGCCTATACGGGATGCACAGGGGTGTATGTCAGTTTGGGTGCAGTGGCTGTACAGACACAGCCACTGTTCCCAATTTGATATTTGTGCAGGTGCTGGTACGTGTCCCCAAACCCATGCTGTTTGCGTAAGAAGGGCAAGGACCCACTCTTAAGCCCCATACACACGATAGGACTTTGTACAAACTTTCCCTACGATGTACCCCATACTCATTCACATAGGGTGGGGGGCCGGGATCTGGGGGACCCCTTATTAAAGGGGGCTCCCGGATTCCGATAAGCGCCCCGCCCGCAGACCCCGACAACCAACGGCCAGGGTTGTCAGGAAGAGGCCCTTGTCCTCATCAACATGGGGGGTGGGTGCTTTGGGGGAGGGGGCGCCCTGCGGGCCCCCCACCCCAAAGCACCTTGTCCCCATGTTGATGAGGACAAGGGCCTCTTCCTGACAACCCTGGCCATTGGTTGTCGGGGTCTGCGGGCGGGGCGCTTATCGGAATCCGGGAGCCCCCTTTAATAAGGGGTCCCCCAGATCCCTGCCCCCCACCCTATGTGAATGAGTATGGGGTACATCGTACCCCTACCCATTCACCTAGGGAAAAAAGTGTCAATAAAAAACACAGTACACAGGTTTTTAAAGTAATTTATTAGGCAGCTCCGGGGTCTTCTTCCGACTTCGGGGGTCCTTTCCAACATCGGGGGTCTTCTTCCGACTTCGGGGGTCCTCTTCCGACTTCGGGGGTCTCTCCGGCGTCCGCATCTTCTGCCGGCTCCACCGCTATCTTCTGGCGCTCTTTTGCCAGCGGTGGCCCGTCTGGATCGTCTTCTTCCCTCTTCTCTTCCAGAGATGTTGACACGACGCTCTCTCCAGCCGGAATGCTCTCTGTGCGCTCCGCAATGGACTTATATAGGCGGTGACCCCACCCCCCTTTGACATCACAGTCCCTGGGACTGTGAGGTCATAAGGGGGCGTGGTCATGTCATGGTCAGGGTTGTCGGGAAGAGGCCCTTGTCCTCATCAACATGGGGACAAGGTGCTTTGGGGTGGGGGGCCCGCAGGGCTCCCCCCTCCCCCAAAGCACCCACCCCACATGTTGAGGGCATGCGGCCTGGTACAGTTTAGGAGGGGGGGGTCGCTCGTCCCCACCCCCTTTCCTGACCGGTCAGGCTGCGTGCTCGGATAAGGGTCTGGTATGGACTTTGGGGGGACCCCCACGCCATTTAAAATCCATACCAGACCGAAGGGCTTAGTATTCCCCCAGAGGGGAATTCCCTCTCATGCCCGCCGCAGTAGGAAAATGTGTTTTTCCTATTGCAGCTAGCGCGAGATGTACAGTACCCTGCCGCCGAGAACCGCGCTGGAAACATCCTCGCGGCTGCGTACTGTAGTTTGTACAAAAGTCCGATGGCTTTATGTACACACGATCGGACTTTCCTCCATCGGACTTTTGTTGCCTGAAAGTTTGTCTGTTCGCACAGCCAACAAAAGTCCGATGGAAACTGAAAAAGTTTGTCCGATGGAGCATACACACGGTACACATGTGTTTTGCCATGCTTGCATGCCGTGCTTAGCCGTTTGCGTTTAGAAGAGTTTTATTTTTTGCACAAAGTCAAAAATGTATCTCCGTGAAAAACGCCTGTAAACGAAACACAGCTAAAGAAGAGTTACCGCGTTTACATGCTGTTACAGGCATTTGGCGTTTCAAATGCCTCTGAACATCTGTCGTGAACGCATTTTTTTGCTTACCAAAAAATGCTTCTAACCTCAACTGCCTAGAAACGACTATAAACGACCCTGTGTACATGTACTGATAAGATAACAGAGGAGAGTTTAGGGGCAGCTGAAAAAAATGACCAACTGCTCCTAAACTTCCGTATACCAGCAGCAGTGTACATGAAGTCTAATAGTAAATAATCCGCCATCCCTCTAGTGATTCATCTATAAATCTCTACATTAAAATGAAATAATATGAAAAAGAAAGAGGAAACTTGAAAGTCATGAAACACTACTTAAAGCGGAGTTCCACCCAAAAATGGAACTTCCGCTTTTCGGATTCCTCCCCCCCTCCGGTGCCACATTTGGCACCTTTCAGGGGGGAGCAGATACCTGTCTAATACAGGTATTTGCTCCCACTTCCGGGTATAGATCACTGCAGGCTCTGCAGCGCTCTACTCCATGTCCAGCCCCTCCTCTGTCCCCCTGCTGTCTTCTGGGAGACACACAGATCCCAGAAGACAGCAGGGACCAGTGAGGAACACTGTAGGGAACCAGGCTGTGAAGCTGCAAGGCTTTACTTCCTGATTCCCTTACCGAAGATGGCTGCACCTCCACCCGAGAGCCGAGGGACAGATCGGGTGAGGACATCGCTGGCGCCCTGGACAGATAACTGTCCATATTTTAAAAGTCAGCAGCTGCAGTATTTTTAGCTGCTGACTTAAAAAAAAAATGTCGGCAGAACTCCGCTTTAAAGAATGATAACAATTCATATATATAATATATAATATATGTTCTCACTGAGGCTACACTAAACTTTTTTCATTGTTTTAGTGGCTTAGTAGTGACCCCCAGTGGGCACATTTGAATAACAGCTGAGTTGTTATACTGATTATGTCCCTTCAAAGTTAAGATGGCATCAGAAAGATGCAAAAAAACTCTAACAAAACTTGGATTTATCAGTAATATTTTTATACCTGACTTCCATTAAGTCAATTTCTGGGGATTCAAAAGATGCTTAAGTCTGTCAGTCCTAGGAGTAAGAGAAAAATAATATCAAAGCTGAACTCCAGGTACAATTTTCATTGTATAGTTACATGTGGGACTGCTGTCCTACAGGTATAGAACAAGGCATTTTCGATTGGATGAGGTCGAGATCATTACATCATCACCCTGCTTCTCAAACTCATCCAGTCAGAAAACAGCGTACAATATATTATTTGAAAAAAAGCAATCTATGAATGGCAACCTTGATGAGCAAGCAACCCCTGTATCACTACTAGGGATGGGCTGTCTGTTCGGGTCGAACATGAGTTGGACTTGAACATTGGCTGTTCGCCCGTTCGCCGAATAGCGAACAACCTTTACGTAACCGGGTGACCCTGCCCCCCTCTGACATCACGGGGAAAGCCATAGGGAAGTCCATGTGAAGTCCCCGTGTGTCAGAGGGGGGCGGGGTCACCGGGTGGTTATATGAGAACTGTCAAAAGAACAGAAGCGCCACACTGCGGGAAGCTCCCATGGATGCGGATCATCCGGAGAACGAAGCGGGGAAAAAGATACCGGAGGAAGATACGGACGAGAAGACCGGAGGAAGAAGAGGAAGAAGCAGAGGAAGAAACAGGGGAAGAACAAGATGGAGAAAGAAAACCAAATGAAGACCAGAAGATGGAAGAAGAAGCGGGGAAAGAAGAAGACATTAATAAAGGAATTGTCAAAAACCGTCTCTTGTCTTTTTTAACATTTTTTACACTTTTTTTGTGAAATGGTAGGGGTACATTTGTACCCCATTACCATTTCACACAGGGGGGGCCGGGATCTGGGGGTCCCCTTGTTAAAGGGGGTTTCCAGATTCTGATGAGCCCCCCGCCCCCACAACCACCGGCAGTGGCGTTGTTAGGTGGGTGCGGGGGGTGCGGGCCGCACCGGGTGACACCCGCCAGAGGGGTGACACCCGTAGGTAGCGGCACACACCGCTACACTGCACGCTGCGGCTTGTGCTGTGTCCCGCAGCACAGCGGGCTGAAGCCGCCTCCCCCTCCTCTCTGTTTACTTCACACAGGAGGAGGAGGAGCCCGAGGGACACACACGGCTGTGTGTATCTTCCGGTCCGCGCTGTTCTGAGGTCTGTAAACTTTATGCTTACAGTATGTGGGTGGATATGTGCAGGGGGATTCTATACTAATGGGGGGTGCTGCACTGGGGGGATTCTATACTAAGGGAGGGTGCTGCACTGGGGGGATTCTATACTAATGGGGGGTGCTGCACTTGGGGGATTCTATACTAAGGGAGGGTGCTGCACTGGGGGGATTCTATACTAATGGGGGGTGCTGCACTGGGGGGATTCTATACTAATGGGGGGTGCTGCACTGGGGGGATTCTATACTAATGGGGGGTGCTGCACTGGGGGGATTCTATACTAATGGGGGGTGCTGCACTGGGGGGATTCTATACTAATGGGGGGTGCTGCACTGGGGGGATTCTATACTAATGGGGGGTGCTGCACTGGGGGGATTCTATACTAATGGGGGGCTCTGCACTGGGGGGATTCTATACTAATGGGGGGTGCTGCACTGGGGGGATGCTATACTAATGGGGGGTGCTGCACTGGGGGGATTCTATACTAATGGGGGTGCTGCACTGAGGGGGATTCTATACTAATGGGGGCTCTGCACTGAGGGGGATTCTATACTAATGGGGGCTCTGCACTGGGGGGATTCTATACTAATGGGGGCTCTGCACTGAGGGGGATTCTATACTAATGGGGGCTCTGCACTGGGGGGATTCTATACTAATGGGGGCTCTGCACTGAGGGGGATTCTATACTAATGGGGGGCGCTGCACTGGGGGGATTCTATACTAATGGGGGCGCTGCACTGAGGGGGATTCTATACTAATGGGGGCTCTGCACTGGGGGGATTTTATACTAATGGGGGCTCTGCACTGAGGGGGATTCTATACTAATAGGGGGCTCTGCACTGAGGGGGATTCTATACTAATAGGGGGCTCTGCACTGAGGGGGATTCTATACTAATGGGGGCTCTGTACTGAGGGGGATTCTATACTAATAGGGGGCTCTGCACTGAGGGGGATTCTATACTAATAGGGGGCTCTGCACCGACGGGGGATTCTATACTGATGGGGGTCAGCAGTGGGGGGGGGTGTATGTACTGATGGGGTGGTCTGCACTGAGGTGGGAGGTTGATACTGATGGAGGGGGGTCTGCAGACTCTGTACTGATGGGAGGGCTGTACTGAGGGAGGGGGTCAGTACTTAGTGGGGGGTCTATACTGAGGAAAGGGGGTCTGCACTGAGCGGGGTTCTGTACTGAGGGAGGGGAGTCTGTACTTAGTGGGGGGGTCTATATTAATGGAAGGGGGTCTGTACTGAGGGAGGGGGGCTATATTGATGGAGTGGGGTCTGTAGTTAGTGGAGGGGGGTCTGTACTGAGGTAGTTGGTGGAGGGGGGTGACACCAATTTTTTTGGCACCGGGTGACACCAACCCTAGTGACGCCACTGACCACCGGGCAAGGGTTGTGGGGATGAGGCCCTTGTCCCCATCAACATGGGGACATCCTCTCCATGTTGAGGGCATATGGCCTGGTACGGTTCGGGAGGGGGGCGCTCTCTCGCCCCCCCCTCTTTTCCTGCGGCCTGCCAGTTTGCATGCTCAGATAAGGGTCTGGTATGGATTTTTAGGGGGACCCCCATGCCATTTTTTTTCAATTTTGGCGCGGGGTTCCCCTTAAAATCCATACCAGACCTGAAGGGTCTGGTATGGATTTTGAGGGGGACCCCCACGCTATCTTTTTTTAGTTTTGGCGCGGGATTCCCCTTAATATCCATACCAGACCTGAAGGGCATGGTATGGAATTTGGTGGGACCCCCATGCATTTTTTTAACATTTTGGTTCAGGGTTCCCCTTAATATTCATACCAGACCCATAGGGCCTGGTAATGCACTGTGGGGGAATCCCAGGCAGTTTTTTCAATGACTTTTATGAGTATTGCAGAGACCTGACAATTCATTATAGCAGCTACCGCTAGTACTTTTAAATGACTTTTTTTTCCTTTAGAAATGTCATTTTGCTCTCAGACTGTTGTAAACACGGGAAACATGTGCCACTTTACAGGCATACTATAGACACCCCCCAGGTATGAAATTTAAAGGAATATTTCACTTTTATTGTTTCACTTTAAGCATTATTAAAATCACTGCTCCCGAAAAAACTGACGTTTTTAAAACTTTTTTTTGCATTGATACATGTCCCCTGGGGCAGGACCCGGGTCCCCAAACACTTTTTATGACAATAACTTGCATATTAAACCTTAAAATTAGCACTTTTGATTTTTCACGTTCGTGTCCCATAGACTTTAACGGTGTTTGCGTGTTCGAATGAATTTTTTGCCTGTTCGCATGTTCTGCTGCGAACCGAACCGGGGGGTGTTCAGCCCATCCCTAATCACTATGCAGAAGGGCAGCTGCTTGCCACAGGACCAGGATGAGAACAGCATTCACTGTAGTAGTGGCAACTACTACAGCGATTCTAACCCTCTAACATGAAATAGCGGTTGTAACCCTCTAACATGAAAAATATAGTGTGTACTTGCCTCAATCAAAAACATTTATTCTGATTTCTGTCTGCTGCTTGCCTGCTCTGCTATCTGAATGAGTGAATTCTGAAAGTTAATAACAACTGCAAGAGATCCAGACAGGCAGGAGAGGAGAGTTCCATCACACAGGCAGTGCTTGACAGCCTCAGCTGTGTACTTTTCCCTATGAGTTTGTGTGTGTGGGGTTGTACCCAAGTAGATCCATCAATCTTCTTGGGTACAACATGTCGGCTTTCTAGCATGTGATTATTGCCAGCCAGGGCTATCTTTAAGGCAGGGCAAACGGGCAGCTGCCCAGGGCCCCATCATTGTTGTGGGGCCCAAAGCAGCTGCCTCATACTTGCCAACTACCCCAGTTTAAGTTCCCTTGTCCCTTGAAGTTTTAGTCTCGCACTGTGTCCCGATATCTCAGTGTGAATTTCTGTTACTAATGCTGCCCAGCTCTGCCCTATTACTGTTTACAGATGACTCACTTGCAGACCCGATGTTTACATGTAAATAACCTGCATTGATATGTAAATAGCGGCAACATTAATATGTAAATAGCTGCGGAGTGCGCCATTGCTATGTAAATTGAAGTGGAATTCATATGTATATCATGCCCCCTGAGGTCATATCCATCATCATTTATGCTGAATGCTGCCCACTGGGGAAGTAAAGGGGCACGCTGGAAAGTTTTGCCTACAACTGTGGTCATTAAGCCTAACATCAGTTGGTTCTGCAAAGGTAAGCAAATTGGAGGTGGAACCCTTTTTCAAAATAACAGGGTACCACAGCACCCTGAATTTTGGTGCATGTGAATACGCACATCTCAGCAGATGCATGAGGCTGTAATTAACAGTTAATGGCACTGCTGTGTATCTGCTAAAGGTCAGCATGCGGGGCTGTCTTTGAGGTAGGGAAAGAGGGGCAGATGCCCAGGGCCCCGTCATTGTTGTGGGGCCCAAAGCAGCTGCCCCATACTTGCCAACTATCCCAGTTTAAATTACCTTGTCCTTTGAAGTTTTAGTCTCATGCTGTGTCCCGATATCTCAGTGTGAAGTTGTTACTAATGCTGCCCTGCTCTGCCCTATTGCTGTGTACGGATGACTCACTTGCAGACCCTGTGTTTACATGAAAATAATATGCATTGATATGTAAATAGTGGCAGCATTAATATGTAAATAGCTGCAGACCAGCGCTATTGATATGTAAATAGAGGCAACATTCATGAATATATCATCCCCCCCTGTGATCATATTCACCATCACTTCTGCTGAATGATGCCCACGGGGGAGGTAAAGGGGCATGCTGGAAAGTTTTGCCTCCAACTGTGGTCATTAAGCCTAACATCAGCCTGTTCTGCAAAGGTAAGCAAATTGGGTATGGAACCCTTTTTCAAAATAACAGGGTACAACAGCACCCTGAATTTTGGTGCATGTGAATACGCACATCTCAGCAGATGCATGAGGGTGTAATTAACAATTAATGGCACTGCTGTGTATCTGCTAAAGGGCAGCATGTTTCTGTGGTGTCAGGAAAGCGATTTTGCATGCATTCCCGACACACGCAAATGTAAACGCAGGCTAAATGTCTCAATTACATTGGTGGTGACATGGACATTCATTGTACTGTTCATTTAAGCACAAGAGAATCCATTTTGTTCTCACTGTTGAAATGTGTTCTGTAACCTTCACCTAACACACAGACACATCTCCTACTAAACGCTCTCTACTCCCCCCTCCCTTCTCAAGGTTTTACTTTTGCAATTGTTCTATTCGCTAGTTTTTATTAGTAGATTTCTATTTGTTAGCTTTTAATAACATATTTCTATTTGTTAGTTTTTAATAACATCTCACACCACCCCTTTCTTATCTATGTATAAAATAACATGTAATAATACATTTTTCACTGAACGGACATTTTAAACACAGTGATTGAGTCCTGTAAATCTGTTCCTGCAGCTGCAGTATTAACTTTGTTTTAGAGTCCCAATCAGAAATCAGTCATATCAGTGGTCAGTGTAAATCTTCTCATTACATTGGGGATTGGTGTACAATCCTTTCATTTACACTAGTGGCCAGTGTGAAGGTCCCTCTTAAATTGGTGGTCAGTGTAAATCCCTCCTTACATTGGTGGTTACTGTAAATGCTCCTTTTACATTAGTGGTCAGTGTAAATCCCCATTAAATTAGTGGTCAGTGTAAATCCCAATTACATTAGTGGTCAGTGTAAATGCCCATTACATGGGTGGCCAGTGTAGAAACTTCTCTTTATACTGGTAATCGGTAAAAAAAATCCAAACTTGCATTTGTGGTCAGTTTCGAATCATCCCTTACATTGGTGGTCCATGTGGAAGCCCCCTTTAACCACTTAAGGACCGGAAGATTTTGCCCCTTAATGACCAGGCCATATTTGCGATATGGCACTGCATCGCTTTAACTGACAATTGTGTGGTCGTGCGATGCTGTACCCAAACAAAATTTTTCCCACAATAGAGCTTTCTTTTGGTGGTATTTGATCACCTCTGCAGTTTTTATTTTTTGCGCTATAAACAAAAAAAGACCGACAATTTTGAAAAAAAAAAACAATATTTTTTACTTTTTGCTATAATAAATATATTTAAAAAAAAGTTCTTGATTAGTTTAAGCCAATATGTATTCTACATATTTTTGGTAAAAGAAATTGCAATAAGTGTATATTGATTGGTTTGCACAAAAGTTATAGCGTCAAATAGGGAATTGATTTTTGTCACTTTTACTACAATTTTTTTACTTTTACTAGTAATAGCGGTGATCAGAGATTTTTAGTGGGACTGCGACATTGCGGCGGACAGATCGGACACTTTTGACACTTTTTTGGGACCATTGACATCTATACAGCGATCAGTGCTATAAAAATGCACTGATTACTGTATAACTATCACTGGTAGGGAAGGGGTTAACATTAGGGGCAATCAAGGGGTTAAATGTGTTCCCTGGGAGGCGTTTCTAACTGTGGGGGCAGTGTACTGACTGGAGGAGGAGAGAGATCGCTGTTCCTAATCACTAGGAACAGACAATCACTCTCTACTCCCCTGAGAGAATGGGAATCTGTTTATTTGCTTTGACAGATCCCTGTTCTGCCTCTCTGTGGAGTGATTGCGGATGGCCAGCGGTCATCGCGGCTGCCGGCCACTCGCATCAGCTCCCCCGCCGTGCAGCTATAGCTCTTTAAATGGACGATTTACACTGACCACTGATATGGCTTTTATAGCATTTGTGTGGAAAAATAAAAGACCAAGGCTGACATATGACATCCTGTGTATAAGTAAGGCTGAAGGAGGATTGGGCCTGCCTGATATATCAATATACTATAAGGCAATGTCGCTGGTCCGTATTTTGAATTGGTGTCATGATTCCCCTAGTAAAATGTGGGTCCCATTAGAGAAAGCTATAGCGGGGAGGAATTTGGCAGGAGCTCCCTGGATTCCGAACACGGAAAGAGGACTCTCGAAATGGATGTCCCCCTTACTTGGAATGCACTGATAACATGGGATAATCTAAATAGAACAGGAGAGTATTCCCCCCGGGTGTCCCCCTTAGCTCCACTGGAGGGGTTCCCATGGTTCCCACCAGGGGAGGGAGGAGGATTCCTGGAGGCTTGGGGGAGGGATGGAGATGTCACCTGTGGCAAGTTTGCCCCACGGGGGACCTTAGCAACTTGTTCAGAGCTGGTTACAGCACTAGGGAATGTATCCATAACAGGATGGAGATACAACCAAATGAAAAGTTTTTTCAAAAAAATGAAACCCCTTCTAAGACCATTAAATTCAATAACTAGGTTTGAGAGTCGGTGCGTACACCTGGGGGAAGGCAGATATATGTTGTCCCAGATGTACAACCTGATACTTAGTACCCAAAAGAAAACAATCCCATACTTTGTCAGGGAATGGGAAAGAGAACTAAATAAAGTATTGTCAGATGAACAAATGAAAAAAATGATCCAATCAACGTATTTAACGTCCATAAGCTCGTATGCTCAGGAAATGGCCTATAAATTTCTGACAAGGTGGTATAGGACACCAGCAAGATTAAATAGGATATATCCAACAGTAGATGCCCGATGCTGGAGAGGGTGCGAGCAAAGGGGTACATTTCTTCATCTGTGGTTGGGATGCCCCAGGATTAAGGAATTCTGGGAAGCAGTTGCACCATGGATCAAGAGGTTAGCCCCCAGACCTATAGAGTGTGCACCTTTGGATTTCCTATTTCATGGAACAACTGGCCCAATTAAGGCCTATAGGAGGAGCATTACACCACATTTATTAAATGCAGCTAAAATATAAATTCCGAGATTCTGGAAGCAGACCGCCTGCCCAACACTAAAGGATTGGAAAAGGGAGGTCAACCGGACAATGGAAGCGGAAAGATGGATTTATGTAGTAAAAGAAAAAAAGGGGAATTTGAGGACATATGGGCAGGCTGGATACAGTGTGTACAGGGGATAGATTAAGAGGCAAATACGAAACGAGAAGGTGTAGGGAGCCATGGCCATATAAAGACCTTGGAATAGTCACATAGGGGTGTAGCCAGGGAGGAAAAGGAAGGAATTGGGGTTTTCTTTTTTTTTCTCTTTTACTGCTGTCTCTCCCCCCCTCCCCGTCTATTTTACCTGTATAATGAGATACCTGATTTGGTGAAAGGGGGGAGGGAGGTGGGAAGTTTTCGTTTAATGTGCTGGTTTGCAAGCGCTTGGTGTAGGGAATGTCACTAAGGAAGGGGATATGAAGAATGAAACACACAATCAATGGGAATTATGCTAATCACCTAGGTTTTTTTTTTTTTTATATATATATGTCATATCTAATATGGCCGTTAGTGGCCTCTTACATTATAGGGGATTTGGTAACACAAGGCTTAATTGGATCACCTTAAATGAATTATTTAATAGAAGTGAGGAGTGGCCAATATATACAATTATGGAATAACTAATAATAACCACAGGGTGTGTACGGGTGGGGCAGGGGTTTGTAATTTTTTTTTTTTCCTTTTTTTAGAGGTGAGGAACAATTATGGAATAGCAATAATAATCACAGGGATTGTACGGATGGGGTTGTGAGGTTGTGTTTTTTTTTTTTCCTCTCTGTTGATATGATTTAGGTTTGTTTAACGTGTTGGTTTGTAGGTGTTGGGAGTGTCAATGAGGAATTGGATACACAGATTGATACGCACAATTATTGGGAATTTCATCAGTCACAGGATATACTTGGCTGTCGAACACATGTCGGGCGTGGGGGGGGGTTGAGACAGGCAGCGGTTTCCTTTTTTTTATTTTTTTTGGGGAGGAGAGGGGATAGGGTAATTTGTAGGAGAACGATGTCACCAGTTGGCCTCTTATTAATGTTTAATATGTTAATCCTGTGTAGTTACTGTAAAGTATGAAATTAAGGATGTATAATTGTGAACTGTAAAAAGTATAACAGAAAATAAAAATTTTGATTATAAAAAAAAAAAATGGACGATGTACAGCTATGGTGATTCGTGGGAATGAGCTGACCTGCCGCAGTATAATGATGGCGGCTGGTGGACAAGTGGTTAAATTGGTGGTGAGTGTAAATCCCCCCTTACATTGGTGGCCAGTGTAGAAATCCCTCTTTATTGGTTGTTGATGTAAAATCCCCCATTACATTGGTTGTTAGTGTAGTGGTCTCCCTGATTTCCAAGGGCCTGATAGTGACCCCCAGAGCCGAAGAGAACTGACATGCCTCCTCAGGGTGCAGGTTACTAGGCAGAGTGGGTGTGGTGCAAGGTGGAAAGATTGGGAGCCAGTCACTTTTTGTAAAAATTAACAAAAAAAGTTTTATTTTTCTTAACAGGAACAGTAGGAGAGAGGGTGAGGGCTCAGGACACCCTTAGGCAAATGCAATAGCAATTAGGCAAACTCCAAAGACAAAAATAGAACTAGGTACACAGTAGTACAGATAAAGGGCCTTGAAGCTGAATACAGCAACCTGTATCTTGCAGCAACTGCTGTCTCCTATAGCAAAAACTTCTCTCACAGTATCCTACTGTAGATCTTCCAGTTTAACTCACAGTATCCCCCTGTAGATCTTCCAGCTTAACTCACAGTATCCCACTGTAGATCCTCAAGCTCAGCTCACCTTCTCTCACTAGACTTATTGGACTCTCAGCTACCTGCTGGATCCCTCAAGCTTCACCCACAGCTAACCACAGTACTTATTTTCAAGCTCTACTTACTGCTTCAGGCCATACTCCTTCAAGCTTTACTCACAGCTACCCACTACATTCCTGGATGAGTCTCCACTGAAGCTTTCCCACTTACTTCACCGTCCCCAGCTAGTGAAGTGTCTGCTCTGGTACTCCTTCAGAACTTCATTCCTTCCAAACTTGCCTCTGATAACAGAAGTGGTCGTCCCTTTGTGGAAACTGCGTCTCCTTTACCTCTGGCGTGTGCTGAGCCTCTAACACACGCGGTTCCACCGCAGGCTACAGGCTTAACCTTTGCTGCTCCTCCTTTGCTGAATCCTGAACTACTGGATAGGCCTTATGTAGACCTAGCAGCCAGCATGACTCCTGGGTATGTCTCAGGCTTCAGGCCTAGCAACCAGGAGTTAATCGACACACACCCACCCAGTCTGCAGCCCCGGGCGGGAAGAACCCTAATCACCTGACTCCTCACGAATAAATAGCCTATTCCAGCATGCACAGCAGCCAAAGAAACTCCTGCTGATTGGCTGAGACAGCTTATTTACCCATCACCTGAATTCACAGTAATCCATCATCCTAATGCCAAAGGCAACAGTGCCACCTATTGACAGAAGTGAGAGACTACAAATTCTCACACTTAGGACAGAAATCAATGGATCAAACTATCAATTAGCCAGGGTAGTTACCACCTAGCAAAACTAGATTTATTAGCAGCCATGTTTAGGAACAGGGTGCTACATCAGTGTAAATTCTTCATTACATTGGTGATCAGTGTACACATCCAGAGGAACCCTTCTTCTGTTCTGGTGTCCGCAGTTCTTCAGTGCACAATATTTTATTCATTAAAATAATAATTTTAGATTTGTGACCTATTTTTTGTGCATTTGTTTCATATACATGTACCCTAATAGGTGTACATGGAAGTGATTTTTTTTACAAAGAAGATTTTTTTCATACATAGGTTTCTGTTGGGTGTGTCCAGTCTTCGAAGATCACTCCACCAAGTTTACCAATGGCACTAAAAGTGAAGTTGTCCTTTAACCTACTGTGCCACAATATGACCACCACAGTCTTTCAGTTTGTATGGCATGCAAATTAATTTAAAACCATCAAGTCAACGAGTTGTGTTTCTGCCGTTAGATTAAATATTTATTTTTATTTGTGCACTCTTGGAAGCTTTCACTTACCTACCTGAAGTGTCTTCATTGTCTTTTCATTTTATAACTTTGTACCATCATTAAAGTTTACCATGGAGATTGATGCTTTTATGACCTTGTAAAAATGTCTGGTTATCGCTAACTAATATTAACATTCATTCCCTGAATTCCCCAAGGAGGCAGATATAAATTGTAACTAGACAGATAGCTTTATCTTTTTATCTGAAAAACACAATGGTTATGTTTGTATAGTCTTGCATACACAGCTTGTCTTCCAGGACACGAAAGACATTATGATAACTTTGACAGTAAAGCTTTGTGTCCTTCCAGTAATAATATATTTTTTTTATAAAAGAATAGTTATAATTGGATTTCTTGCAGGTAGTTTTTATATCTGTCCCTCCTGTTATCATCATTTGCTATTAGCATAAGCATCTTTATGATACAGGTGCCCTTTAGCTGAACCTACATGGTTAAATCACAATTATCGTCTTCTTAGCTGACGAGTAAGAGTTTACTGTAACTGTGCAGAACAACACATAGCCTGCTATAAATGGCAGTGTGCCAGTGACAATGACTCATGCAGCACTTTAGCGAAATTAGAAATTTTAGCAACCTGTCAGATTTCTCCAGACACATCCACAAATAACTGTATTCCTTTCCCACAGTTAAGCAAAAACTTGCAAAACAATGATTTTCTCATCAGACATAGAGATCAAAAAACATGACTCAAATCTATAGGTCAAATGTAACCACCACAGCTAACAGGATATGAAAGTCTTAAGATAAAGCTTATTAAACAATACACGTCGAATAAGTGCCCTTTTGTTTTAAAAATGAGTACTAGACCCCAGATTCTGCATCAGTAAAGTCAATGAAAGAGGTACCTCCATTTAATGCTTAGCACAGTTAACACTGCCTGGTTGTCACCAAGTATGCCACCAGTCTATTTAATGCATGTACTGAGGTTAAGTCAAGGAATAGTATTATCTCTATGGCTAGCTGGACATTCTTGTGCCACATAGCAGTGGAACAAAAGAGTGCCAAGTGAGAAAGCAAGAAAATAATCAAAGAGAATAATAACAAAACAGAAAATCAGATAAAGAAATACTATACTGGACAATACTAGTGGATAAAATTTGCACCACCATGGTCCTTCCTGCGGTTGTATAATGTGAGCAGTAACTGAAGTGGTAACCACTATGAAGGGTGTTAATCTAGCCCTTTATGCCTTTGCTCAATAAAAATAGACTTTGGGAGTTTGAATTCAACCTATAGAGTCAGTTCATGTCTTGGTGAGTTGGCTTTTCGGCTAACTGCTTCAGATCTTCAAATGTCGATGGCCTGAATTAAAACTAAACTCCAATCAGATATAAAAGGCACAAACTAAATCAGCTCTTTAATCATCAATTTGTAGCCGGGGGCCACGAGAAGCAGTTATTGTTAACCCTTTCCTCTCTAGCTCGGGCAACCAGTAGTGCTTTTAGTGTGGTGCTTCCTGGGGTCCCCATAATAGAGCATAACCAAAGTACAGTTCCATTTGCAAGCCTGTTCTGCCTTCTCAATAACGCCAGTCTTGCTGCAGTCCCAACATAGATCTATGCTCAAGAGTAGTTACCTATGGTGCAGAATAACTAACTCTACAATAGAATGCATTTATCTTTACTGAAGAAGATTACATGCACAATCAACACACTAAGGCTGGCCATAGACGGTTCGAATTTTGGCCAGTTCAGCCGAGATTCAAACCATGTATAGGCAGAATGTACCAAGTTGATCAATCCATCAACTTGGATACAACCAGCCTGCCGGATTCACTTGCGACTATTGTTAGTGGCTGCTAAAGCTGCTAGCAATAATCTCTGTCTTCTCCCAGCAGGGACGGCTTCCCCCACTCCCTGCCAGGAGAATACAAAATCTGGGCAGGAGGGATTCCCCTGTCAGCACTGTCTGTGTAGATGGGGGAATCATGCAAATGTCTTTCCTGCAACCCATGGTTGCAGGAAAGAACATTGTACAGTCTGCGGCCTGCTTAAAGCCTAGTACACACTACTCAATTTTTTTCCTTCAACCAGCAGGTTGAAGGAAAAAAAAACCTCACAACTCAGGTCGGAGTTGCTGTACTAACAAACCAATGTTAGTACAGCAACCTTTCCTGCTGTGGTATTGTGTTCTGATAGGGGGATAACCCCCCCCTCCAAGGAACCTCAGTGCTGTCAGACATTGGTTGAGAGCGCTGATCAGGAGCCAGTCTGCAGACCATTTTCGGTCAAGACTCTTCGACAGAAGCCGACCCGGCTGCCATGCACACGGGCCGAATGCCGGGCAGTTTTTATTGAACCGGCCAATGTCCCCCGACATATGCCCATGTGTACTAGGCTTTAATCTTCCTCCAGCTCCACACACATCCGCATGGGGTCATTGGCATAATAAAGAGAAACTCGCATAGTGTTAAAACATGCCATTAAATTTATTCAACACTATCAAATATACTCACATAAGAGTGAAGTAAACGGCAGGTAAAAGTAAATAATCCAAGGTACAGATAGGATCAGTACAGGGAAGAAAATGTAGTAACAGTAACTACAATCTTCACAGCTCTAGTCCTTTCACCATTTGATTTTTTTAGGGCATATGATCACTTTCAGACTTTTGGATTTTGTTATTTATTTATTGTACTTGACATATTTTATATCACATTTATAAGTATTTGGGGCATTTTATATATACTTTCAGAGCTGTATAATTTTTGTTTGTTTTGCAAAATTAAACAGGGATTTTTAGTTCACATATATTGCAACGCTTGTTTAAGCTGGCCAACTTTGTTAAAGTAATCCCTCTGTGGCAAGTCCCTATTCTGCTCTGCAAAATACAAATACTACAGTAGATAAAGTGCCAATATGGGGCAAATAGACACAAGTTCTAGGAGAGCTACAAGGTTCAGGTCTGGCCTCTGACCAGCACTGCAATAGATGTAAGATAGACCTGTGCTCGTATCTGTATCTGATATTGACCAAGGCGAAGGCTGAGTTCATCTTGGCTGGACAGCTTAAGTAGGCAGGACTGACGAGCAGGATATCATCAACAGGTGAGTCACTGTTGAGAAATAGGAGCTGGCAATTAGCTGACAGCTGAGCGGCCAGCTCAGAGGAAGGAAGGGCTGAGGCCAGCCCTGACAGTACCCCCTCCTCAAGGACCCCTCCCCCTCGGAGGACCACCAGGCTCGTGGAAATCACGGAAGAGGACAGGGGCATGACGTCCAAGGATGAGACCCAAGAGTGTTCCTCCAGACTGTACCCTTTCCAATGCACCAGGTACTGTATGCGCCCACGGAACCTACGGGTGTCAACAATGGACTGTACTTCATACTCCCCATGGTCCTTAACCTGTAGAGGGAGAGGACGTGGCACCAAGGTGGTAAAGCGTTGCAGACCAAAGGTTTTAATAAGGAGACATGAAATACATTTGAGATATGCATATTAGAAGGAAGGTCTAATGCGTAAGACACAGGGTTAATCCTGCGAAGAATACGGAAAGGCCCATTAAACCCAGGTGCCAACTTCAGAGAGGGAACACGAAGTCAGAGGTTGCGAGATGACAGCCAGACCCTGTCCTCTACCTGGTACTCTATGCGGTCAGCATAGAGTCTGTACCTATCATTAGCATGTCGCAAAGCCTCCTGGACATGTGCCCAAGTGGAATGAAGACCACGGAGATGCTCCTCTAATGCAGGAATACTCTGAGGAACAAATGAGTCAGGCAACATGGAAGGTTGGAAACCATAGTTTGCCATAAACGGGGACAATCGGGAAGCAAAATTCAAGGCTCTATTCTGAGCAAACTCCACCCACAGTAAGAGGTCTGACCAGTTGTTATGATGGTCAGAAATATAGCAAAGTAGGACAGATTGTCTCGTTCTGCGGCCCCATTAGACTGCGGGTGATACGGAGATGAGAAAGCAAGCTGAATTCCCAACTGTGCACAAAAGACTCGCCAGAACCGGGACAAAAACTGACTACCCCTGTCCGAGACAATCACCTTGGGTAGCCCATGTAAGCGAAAGATATACTGAAAAAAAATAGAAGCCAGTTCCTTAGAAGTGGGCAACTTAAGTGGAATACAATGAGACATTTTCGAGAACCGGTCAACCACCATAAGGATAACTGTGCTGCCCTGGGAGTTGGGTAACTCCACAATGAAATCCATAGACAGGTCAGTCCAGGGCCTCTCTCCATTGGGTATGGCTTGTAGGAGGCCCACTGGAAGGTGTTGTGGAGTCTTATGCCCCGTACACACGGTCGGACTTTGTTCGGACATTCCGACAACAAAATCCTAGGATTTTTTCCGACGGATGTTGGCTCAAACTTGTCTTGCATACACACGGTCACACAAAGTTGTCGGAAAATCCGATCGTTCTGAACGCGGTGACGTAAAACACGTACGTCGGGACTATAAACAGGGCAGTAGCCAATAGCTTTCATCTCTTTATTTATTCTGAGCATGCGTGGCACTTTGTCTGTCGGATTTGTGCACACACGATCGGAATTTCCGACAACTGATTTTTTTGTCGGAAAATTTCATAGCCTGCTCTCAAACTTTGTGTTTCGGAAAATCCGATAGAAAATGTGTGACGGAGCCTACACACAGTCAGAATTTCCGACAACAAGGTCCTATCACACATTTTCCTTCGGAAAATCCGACCGTGTGTACGGGGCATAACTCTGAGCACACATGGAACAGGCAGCTACAAAGGCGGTTACAGCATCACATAGACTAGGCCACCAGAATTGTTGGGAAATGACCCAAAATAGCTGATTCTTCCCAGGGTGGCCAGCAGCCTTGGGAGAATGGTAAGTCTGGAGCACAGCAGTATGGAGACTCTCTGGGACAAAGCAGCGGTCACAAGGTTTCTCAGGAGGAGCATGGACCTAAGCAGCAAGAACTGTGCAACCCAAAGGAGAAGTGAGACTGGTGCGAACCGTAGCCAGAATACGATCAGGAGGAATCACAGGAACCGGAACCAACTCCATCTTGTAAGTGGAGGAAAATTGTCGTGACAAAGCCTCAGCCTTTACATTCTTAGTACCAGGTAAGAATGAGACAATATAATTGAAACTTGACAAGAAAAGAGCCCATCGCGCCCTTCTGGGAGAGAGGCATTTAGCCTCAGACAAGTATGTGAGATTCTTATGGTCAGTAAGAATGAGAACCGGCACAGTGGTACCTTCGAGGAGATGTCTCCATTCTTTCAGGGCTAAAATGATCGAGATGAGCTAATAGCTCTCGGTCACCAATCTCGAATTGCACTCCACAGGTGACAATTTCTTGGAAAAGTAGCCACAAGGATGCATAGCGCTCTCAGAGGTAGGACATTGAGACAGAAGGGCGCCAACTCCAGTCTCAGAAGCATCAACCTCAAGGATAAAAGGTAACATAGGAACAGAATGTGCCAACACAGGAGCAGAAACAAAGGCAGTCCTGAGACTCTCAAAGGCCCTAATGGACTCCGGAGACCAACTCTATGGGTCACCATCCTTTCTGGTCATATCAGTCAGGGGCTTGACCAGAAACAAGAAGTTATAAATAAACTTCCAATAATAGTTGGCAAAGCCAAGAAAACGCTGCAGACGATGTAAACCCACGAGTCAGGGCCACTGTAGGACCTCTAAAAATTTCTCTGGGTCCATCTAAAAACCAGCAGAGGAAATTACATAATCCAGGAATTTAACCTGTTCATGATGGAATTCTCACTTCTCCAATTTACAATAGAGATTGTTCTCTCTTAGTTTCTGAAGCACATGACAGACAACTGTGTGGTGGCTCTCCAGGTACTTGGAAAATATGAGGATATTGTTGAAATAAACCATCACACATAACTGCAACAAATCTCGGAGGACATCGTTAATAAATTCCTGGAAAACTGCTGGGGTTACAAAGGCCAAAAGGCATTACGAGTTACTCATAATGGCCCGTTCTGGTATTAAATGCAGTTTTCAACTCGTCGCCCTCCTTAATCCTCACGAGATTGTATGCTCCTCTCAAATCAAGCTTTGTGAAAACCGTTGCTCCCTTGAGGCGGTCAAATAACTCCGTAATCAATGGAATCGGATAGGCATTCTTAATTGTGAAACGATTGAGACCCCTATAATCAATACAAGGTCTCAGTTTACCACTCTTCTTCTTCACAAAGAAGAAACCAGCATCAGCAGGAGACGAGGATTTGCGGATGAAACTTTGAGAAAGTGCATCTGCAACATACTCCTCCATGGCCTTATCCTCCAAGACCAACAAAGGGTAAACCCGGCCACAAGGAGGTTTGGCACCAGGTTGAAGGTCAATTGCGCAATCATACGATTGGTGTGGAGGCAAACTACCGGCTTGACCTTTTTCAAAGACATCGCTAAAATCGCGGTACTCCTCCGGCAGGGAGGAGAGTGAAGAGGTGCACAGGACCTTGGCTACCTTTTGGAAGCATGTCTTACTGCATTGTGGCGAACAGGAGAGAACCTCAGCATGGAGCCAATCAAAAGAGGGGTCGTGCCTCTGTAACCAAGGATAACCAATAACCAGCGGAAACTTAGGTGAGGAAATAACTTGGAATTGGATTATCTCATGGTAAAGGGCTCCTACGGCCATGAACAACGGAACAGTTTCATGAGTCACATGGGCAGGCTGTAGAGGTCTCCCGTCAAGAGCCTCAATGGAAAGTGGAGTGTCACGCAGCTGCAGCAGAATCGAGTGCTTCGATTCAAAGGCAGCATCAATGAACAGGCCTGCAGCCCCAGAGTTTTTAGAGCCTGTATCTCGACGGACGACTCAGCCCAAAAAAGGGTAACCAAAACCAGGGACTTATCCTTCTGGATAATTGGGGACGAAACAACGCCACCTAAGGTCTGTCAATGACAGGACCTCAAGGTTCGGACGTTTCCTGGATGGGTAGGACAAGACTTCAAAAAGTGACCTGCCTGGCCACAATAAAGGCACAATCTCTCCCTCCTCCTAAGTGTTCTCTCATCCGCAGAGACATGCGTGAAGCTCAAGTGCATGGGTTCACCTTCACTGACTGACTTAGTACCAGGAGTCATGGGAGGTGAGGGAGGCAAGGGTGGGACTGCAAAGCTCAGAGACAAATGTACAGGAGGCTTCCGCAAGCGCTCCTTAAAAGAGAGTCTTTCTCTGAGTCTGGAATCAATGAGGATGGCAAATGTGATCAACTTCTCCAGCTCGGTGGGTATATCTTGGGCTACTATCTCATCCTTGATCGAGAAACCATGAGAAAAAGCAGCCACGAGGGCCTCATTGTTCCAAGCAACCTCTGCTGCCAGAGTACAGAATTCAATGGCGTAATCAGCAACAGTTCTCGTACTCTGTTTGACGGACATGAGGCACTTGGCAGCAGAAGCAGAGTGTGCGGGAACGTCAAATACCCTTTTAAAAGAAGCCACAAACTCAGGGTAACTCAAGACAGGTAACTCAAGACAGGTTTTTGCTTCTCCCATAGAGGGTTTGCCCAGGCCAAGGCCCTCTCAGAAAGCAAAGATTTTGTGAAACCTATTTTTCTTCTGTCCGTGGGAAACGCCTGGGGCAGCATCTCAAATTATATCTCAACCTGGTTGAGAAACCCTCTGCATTGGACTGGATCACTCCCAAATCAATGGGGAAGCGGAGCATAAACCAGAAATACCTCTTATAGAGGTAATACTCAAGGCGGGTGCCTGCACAGAGACTGGAGCAGCAGCAGGGACGGCTTGCAACACAGGTTGTACCAGAGCAGCCACAGTGGGAGATTCCAGGTGAGCTGTGCGACTCAGGAGCGTTTGTAACGCCATGGCAAACTGATCCATGCGGTGATCCTGCTCATCCAATCTGGAAAAAATATTACCAACAAGTGGACTGACTGCATCTTCTGAATTCATGGCCTTCGCCTACTGTGAGAAACCATGAATCAGACTGAGACAGAAGTACAGTTAAATCACACTTGTTTAATAATAAAAGTAAATAGAACAAACGTAGTCAAAACATAGCCAAAGTTCGGTAACCGGAACGGATAGTCAGATAAGCTAGAAAGTCAGGAATCCAGAGATCAGCGTAGTGGAACAGCAAGCAGGATCTGGAGCCAGAAGGAATGTCAGCCAAGCAAGTATTTAACAGGAGACACAAGTCTCTGTGATGTTGACCAAGGCAAAGGCAGAGATCATATGGGCTGGAAGGCTTAAGTAGGCAGGACTGACGAGCAGGATATCATCAACAGGTAAGTCACTGTGAAGAGATTGAAGCTGGCAATTAGCGGACAACTGAGCAGCCATCTCAGAGGAAGGAAGGGCTGAGCCCAGCCCTGACAATATCCCATTAGTTTCTATATGAATATAATCCATCAGGTACTAAAGGGGTATGGCCTCATGTTAACACTAAAATTCTGAATGAACTCTCTGCACACTGCTATAAACCCTTTCAAGCAAACTTTGCAAAAACAAAAAAACATTTTCCATTGAGGAGACTTCCTCTCACTTAGTGAAAGGAAATCCCCCCAAAGTGAGGTAATCCTTGGTTATGACCAGGGTCAATATAGAACTAGTGTCCCATTGGAAGATATCCCCTACATGTCTGTTCGGGTGACAACCCAAAATTTGTGATCTTATTTCACTCTGTGTGTGCATGCTTGACTGTAAAGTAGGGGATGAGGATGTACCCCTTTACAGAGGACAGACAACAGGACCTGTTCAGAGTACAGAACGAATTGCAATAAAGATAGGGAAATAAGAAGAGAGCAAGACCCGGTCTAAGCCGATTACGGCTTTGTTCTACTCTACGGCCAGCCGGCGGATGTGTCGGTTGGTTGCTCGGGCCTCCCGGCAGGACGGCAGAGCCCGGGCGAGCCATGGAAGGCAGCAGGAGGGGGGGACGTCCCTTCCCACTGCTTAGGGATAATAGCCGAGTGGCTTCTTAGCCGCATCGGTTGTTATCCCAAGAAAGCCAACCGTGGGCTCTACAAAAAATGTCCACGGGCCGTGTGCACGTGAATTAATCGTGTGCACTGACGGGCTGGACATTTAGCGACGGCGGGCCGGGTGTGGCCCATGGGCCGTAGGTTGCCAACCCCTGCCCTAGCAAATAAAATAGTGGTAGTTTAAATTTTTTATTGTCACACGATGTTAGCGGTACAGTTTAGGAAATGAAAAATTTTAGTAAACAATACACTAAAGTTAGGAGTGCACCAAGTAAATACCCAACATGTCAAACCTTAAAATTGCATGCAACTGTGAAATGATAGAACGCTTTAGTACCCTATATTTTCTATAGGTGACGCAGTTTAGAGATAAAATCGTGTTTAGAGACATGTGTAGCGCAATTGTTTTCTTGCACAGGGGCCCCTGATGCATGCATTTATGTTTATATGTGCATGAATATGGGAGTGGGCGGGGGGCATTTTAAGTGCATGGGTGGAACTTTAATTTACACTTTAAAAATTTTTTTTTTACTACATTTTTTTTCCATCACATAGGGAACAAAAAGTTGCGTTCCATCAGCTTCTTCCCTGGCCAAACTGGCTGGGGAAAATGACACAGGGACTCAGAAGTAACATTTTTTTCATATGACTTCTGGATCAGTAAGAGAAAGGTGAGACCAGATGTTCACTGGACACCCTCCTCTCTAACCACTGGTACCTGCCATGCTCATTCCGGGTGGGGTTGCCACCTTTTCTTCAAGCCAAACTCGAACACTTTAGCCGTACACTGCAATTTTTTATTTTTAAGGGGGAACACTGTGGACTTTGGTGTAAAGGGGAACTCTGATGTAAGGGGGTTTCTGCTCACCAAACTTCCCATTACATCAGAGTTCCCAGCATCCCCCCTAAATTAAGGTTCCCAAAGCCCCCCTTACATCAGAGTCCACAGGGCCCCCCATACATCTGAGTCCCCCTTACTCTGTACTCACTCGCTTGGAGACAGGAGAAAGAAGGGAGGGGGGAGACTTCAGACACAGACATTTGATGGTGAGCTCACTCACCCGAGGATGGAGGCTCAGGCATCAACACATTCATCCACAATGTATCTGAGCTTCAAATTTCCAGCCCACACATCCCTTTCCTGAGGCACAGATCTCTGGGGATTGGCGTGTAGGAGAGCAGACAGAGGGGTAGGGGCGGGAGGAGGAGGAGCAGATCAAGCCCTCTCTCCTCTCCTGCCAGTGTATGGGCCCATGTGCACACCTATGCACTCTGCAGTTGTGGTAATTATTTACTTGGGGAGCCACAGTCTATTCCTAATTCCGGGTCCACCCATAACCATGCATAGCTCAGGAGGCATGGCAGAGGTGGCCGTCATGAGGGCATGTGGCTGCAATCTGATGGCTTGCTTCCATCTGACAACTGTCTGTCAACCCTGTCAGTTTTTTTTTTGTCATCTTTTTTTATGTCCCACTGGGAAGATTCTGGATGAAACCTCTGCACATTGCTATAAACCCTTTCTAGCAAACTTTGCACAATTTAACAGGGATTTTTAGTTCACATATATTGCAACACGTTTAAGCTGGCCAACTTCATTAAAGTTATCCCTCTGTGGCAAGTCCCTACTCTGCTCTGCAAAATGCAAATACTACAGTTGATAAAGTGCCAATATGGGGCAAATAGATACAGGTTCTAGGAGAACTATAAGGTTCAGGTCTGGCCTCTGACTAGCAAAGCAATATAAGTAAGATAGACCTGTGCTCATATCCCAAAAGTTTCTAAATGAATATAATCCATCAGGTACTAAAGGGGTATGGCCTCGTGTTAACACTAAAAATTCTGAATGAACTCTCTGCACACTGCTTTAAACCCTTTCAAGCAAACTTTGCAAAAACAAAAAAACATTTTCCATTGAGGAGACTTCCTCTCACTTCCTCTCCCATAGCCAAAAGAGGAAGTGAGAGGAAATCAATCCAAAGTGAGGTAATCCTTGGTCATCACCAAGGTCAATAGAACTAGTGCCCCCATTGGAAGATATCCCCTACATGTCTGTTCGGATGACAACCCAAAGTTTGTGATTTTTTTTCACTCTGTGTGTGCATGCTTGACTGTAAAGTAGGGGATGAGGATGTACCCCTTTACAGAGGACAGACAGCAGGACCTGTTCAGAGTACAGAATGAATTGCAATAAAGACAGGAAAATAAGAAGAAAGCAAACAAGCTAGAAAACCGAGAACAAAAAACACATTGCACCACAGAGGTGAAGGGTTATTTCAGTGGGGAGAGCTGTAATAAGGGGCTGAAGCGTGCATCAGTTGGGTATTGAAGTGGGTGGGAGGCGCTTTAACTGAGGGGGAGGTTGGTGGTTGAGGGGTACTGTGAGGTGGGTGGTAGGTTATATGGTGGGGTGGAAAGAGCTCTGGCAGAGGGGTGAGGTGGCTTGCAGGTGCTTTCACCAGGTGGGTGGGCCAGGGGCCCTGTGAAGTGGGCGCTTTTGAGGGAGGTGATAAAATAGGACAAGCAGGAGAAGGAATTTTGAGCAGAGTAGGTGGCTGAGGCTGGTAGATATATTCTATCTGGGCACCACCTTGGGCCCAAATAAGGATGTGTGTTGTCAACCTCCTACACTCCCCCTGATAAAGTGGTTGTTAACCCATATAAGTAAGTCTTTGCCAGCCCCTCTATTAGAGCCTGGCATAGCACACTGTGTAAGTCTTCTATAAAAACGAGGCTTGTAAATACCTGTTTAGAGCTGTCTATAGGCTGATCACATGACTCGCGGCCGCTGTACAGCTCTAAAGGATGGCTGCTGCAGGAGGGGCCAAGATCTCCCTCTAAAAACCAGCTGGGGCAGCCACATGGCCGCTCAGCCCCTCATGCAGTAGCCCTGGAAACCGGCCTAGAGTCATGTGACCGGCCTGAAGATCGCTCTAAATAGGTATTTACAAGCCTCGTTTTTATAAAAGATTAATACAGTGTGCTATGCCAGTCTATAATGCAGGGGCTAGCAGTGACCATTTCAAAGTTTTAATTTTACTAATAGGAGACAGAGTCACAGACAAAGAGCCGACAGGCAGGGAGGAGGGGGTTAGGAGGAGAGATGAGAGCAGAGCAGGACTGCGGATGATGGAGGGACGTACGCTGACAACGATGGTAAGGGCTCAGAATCCCTGATTTTCATTGTCAGCACAGAGGCACAGGAAGTGGAGAGATCAGGGAGTTCCCCCCCCCCCATTTTTCTCTATACAAATATGTTTAAAGGATGAAGGTACCCAAATAATATTTATCCATTTTCACTTTTTTGGCAATCACTTCATTAAAAAGATGGTTCTACAAAGTATTGACTCAGGGGGGCTGAATATAAATGCATGCCACACTTTTCAGATATTTATTTGTATTTTTTTTTTTTTTTGCAGTCTCAGGGTGCTTATGTAATACTGACAGAATGACATCCTCCTTGCAAATTCGGGTGTTCGCCCAACTCTATTTGGAAACAATCCTGGAGGGTTAGGCGGAACCTCCAGCAGCGACAACTCTGGCATATGGCAGGGGGCTTCAGCTCCACTTTCTCCACTCTCAGGTACCACTTGCACCTCTCCTGACTTTTTTTCTCCCATCAAATGAATATCCTTCTTTCTCACAACATTCCCACGAGCATCAGATTCGGGGAGATTACTTTGTGATTCACTGGCAATGTTCCTTGGTTGCTCTACCTCTAAACCTGATCTGACCTGGTTAAAATACCCATTCTTGAATTAATAGAAAACCCAAAGGTGGCTGGACCCCATGTAGCTCATACCCTGAATCGCTAGTTGTGACTTCGGGGGTCGCCACTGGAAACTGCAGGAACCCTATCACCAGACTGTATTTGTGGGAGGTCTGGAGGTTCTCCTCTCTCAGGCTCTCTTCTTATATGGGAACACATGACACCAGGAACATTTAGCCCATATTGTAGCCGTTCTTGCCACATGATGACAGGCTAGGAAAAAAGGCATTAGAACCTCTTCATTGCCCCTCTTACAAATTGTCAGTCTCACCCTGGGGTCAAAACTCATCCCAGTATCCAATAAAGCCTCAACCATCTTTTATATCACTGACATCAAAGATGCCATACTGTACACATCCTCCATGCAGCCAGGCCACTCTTGCTCTTCTAACTGGAGGACCACCTTCATCCTGCCTCTGCCTCAGAAGTTGCTGGAATGTTCCAGAAAGTCCCCAGACTCCATGGCAGAGTATTGGTAACTGTAAGCGCAAACACACAAGTCCATATATAACAGGAGATTCCCCTCCCGCCCACAGGTGGCACTGTGCTTTCTTGTGATAGACGCTGGGACCTGTTATCCCACAGCGCTGCCATATAAAAGCACATTGCAGACACCTCCCTATTAGGCCTATTGAAGGAGCAATGGCTCAGAGTGCGTAGCCTTCTCTCAACCTCTCTGCTAGCCCTCCTCCCTGGACGATCCCTCCCCTGGATACCGAACCCGGAAGCAGACGTCGACCTGTGACGTCATGCACACTTCACGTGCGCTCCACGCTGGCCCCTAGTCTCTTCCTGATAGCCACAGAAGGAGCTCCCGGCTGGTATACCACCTTTTGCAGCCCAGCATCCCTGCAGCGTCACCACCACAGGATCAGAGGGAACACAGAGGACCACATACCTATACAGATGAGCCTTTTATATGTTTTTATTCTGTAAGTGTGTTTTTATCTGGTGTCATTAAACATCATTTGTTAATACTACACTCAGGTGGCGCTTCCTTCTCTACCCCTCTCCCAGACTCCATGGCGCCTCCTTGCAGCCTATCCTGCTGACTACATTAAGTGTAAGCAGGTCCAACCCAACCTGGGCACAGTGTGAAGCCACAGACCGACCTAAATTCCCGGTCTATTTGAATCCCCTCTCCCATAGGGAGTTTGAGAACTTACAGATACTCAATAGGGTTTAGGTCTGGAGACATGCCTGGCCAGTCCATCACCTTTACCCTCAGCTTTTTTAGCAAGGCAGTGGTCATCTTGGAAGTGTGTTTGGGGTCGTTATCATGTTGGAATACTGCCCTGCGGCCCAGTGTCCGAAGGGAGGGGATCATGCTCTGCTTCAGTATGTCACAGTACATGTTGGCATTCATGGTTACCTCAATGAACTGTAGCTCCCCAGTGCCGGCAGCACTCATGCAGCCCCATACCATGACACACCCACCACCATGCTTGACTATAGGCAAGACACACTTGTCTTTGTACTCCTCACCTGGTTGCTGCCACACACACTTGACACCATCTGACCCAATTACGTTTATCTTGGTCTCATCAGATCACAGGACACGGTTCCAGTAATCCATGTCCTTAGTCTGCTTGTCTTCAGCAAACTGTTTGCGGCTTTCTTGTGCATCATCTTTAGAAGAGGCTTCCTTCTGGGACGACAGCCATGCAGACCAATTTGATGCAGTGTGGGGCATATGGTCTGAGCACTGACAGGCTGACCTCCCCCACCCCTTCAACCTCTGCAGAAATGCTGGCACTTATACGTCTATTTCCCAAAGACAACCTCTGGATATGACGCTGAACACGTGCACTCAACTTCTTTGGTCGACCATGGCGAGGCCTATTATGAGTGGAACCTGTCCTGTTAAACCGCTCTATGGTCTTGGCCCCCGGGCTGCAGCTCAGTTTCAGGGTCTTGGAAATCTTCTAGGCCATCTTTATGTAGAGCAACAATTCTTTTTTTCAGATTCTCAGAGAGTTCTTTGCCAAAAGGTGCCATGTTGAACTTCTAGTGACCAGTATGAGAGAGTGAGAGTGATAACAACAAATTTAACATACCTGCTCCCCATTCACACCTGAGACCTTGTAACACGAGTCACATGACACCGGGGAGGGAAAATGGCTAATTGGGCCCAATTTGGACATTTTTTACTTAGGGGTGTACTCACTTTTGTTGCCAGCAGTTTAGACATTACTGGCTGTGTGTTGAGTTATTTTGAGGGGACAGCAAATTTACACAGTTATACAAGCTGTACACTCACTACTTTACATTGTAGCAAAGTGTCATTTCTTCAGTGTTGTCACATGAAAAGATATAATAAAATATTTACAAAAATGTGAGCGGTGTACTCACTTTTGTGAGATACTATATATATATATATATATATATATATATACAGTATATATATATATATATATATATATATATATATATATATATATATATTCAATCGTAGAGGATAACCGCACCCAGCTTACGATTCAGTGCCAGCAATCAGGTCCTCCCACCGACCATATATATAAAGAAAAAATCCAAAGGGTTGCTGCACTTAAAAACTTTTCGGTTGCTTTATTTCACATAGTCATGTGGAAAAACTACAAAGCAAGTACAGTCTTTCCAGACGTAATCATGGCAATAGATGCCTGTACGATACAGATATGGATGGATTACGTTTCGGGCTAGTATGCTTGAGCCCTTCCTAAGATCCGTCAAAGCATATCTAACAGTTTCATTGCAATCAATCATTTAAATACAAATTAGTAGGATACATCGCATGTGGAAACAATATGGTTAATTAGTTCAATTTATAGTATATTCAGCACCTATGCAGATACGTGTTTTTTTTCACCATAGACACAAGATCTAACAAATAGCAGCCGGCCTCTCTATCTCTTCATTCTTATTCTCCAAGTATGTTCTATTAACCTATGAGAAATACATACATAGATAGAATGAGTATATCTACATACAGACCTCCCTATTTCACAAAACATTTACGTTTTTGCTTTGTTTGTATAATTACTTGTAAATCAATACTGCTAAACAAACAAAGATCCAAATCAACATTTAAGCCATGTGGAACAATGGTATTTAAATATAACATATAGCACCCCATATTGACAGAAAAACACAGAATTGTTGACATTTTTGCAGATTTATTAAAAAAAGAAAAACTGAAATATCACATGGTCCTAAGTATTCAGACCCTTTGCCGTGACACTCCATTTCTTCTGATCATCATTGAGTTGGTTCTACAGCTCACAGTGCATGTCAGAGCAAATGAGAATCATAAGGTCAAAGGAACTGCCTGAAGAGCTCAGAGACAGAATTGTGGCAAGGCACAGATCTGGCCAAGGTTACAAAAAAAATTCTGCTGCACTTAAGGTTCCTAAGAGCACAGTGGCCTCCATAATCCTTAAATGGAAGACGTTTGGGATGACCAGAACCCTTCCTAGAGCTGGCCCTCCGGCCAAACTGAGCTATCGGGGGAGAAGAGCTTTGGTGAGAGAATTAAAGAAGAACCCAAAGATCACTATGGCTGATCTCCAGAGATGCAGTCGGGAGATGGGAGAAAGTTGTAGAAAGTCAACCGACTGCATCTCTGGAGCTCAGCCACAGAGATCTTTGGGTTCTTCTTTACCTCTCTCACCAAGGCTCTTCTCCCCCGATAGCTCAGTATGGCCAGCTCTAGGAAGGGTTTTGGTCGTCCCAAACGTCTTCCATTTAAGGATTATGAGGCCACTGTGCTCCTATGATTCTTAAGTGCAGCAGACATTTTTTTGTAACCTTGGCCAGATTTGTGCCTTGCCACAATTCTGTCTCTGAGCTCTTTGGGCAGTTCCTTTGACCTCATGATTCTCATTTGCTCTGACATGCACTGTGAGATGTAAGGTCTTATATAGACAGGTGTGTGGCTTTCATAATCAAGTCCAATCAGTATAATCAAACACAGCTGGACTCAAATGAAGGTGTAGAACCATCTCAAGGATGATCAGAAGAAATGGACAGCACCTGAGTTAAATATATGAGTGTCACAGCAAAGGGTCCGAATACTTGGGACCATGTGATATTTCAGTTTTTCTTTTTTAATAAATCTGCAAAAATGTTAACAATTCTGTGTTTTTCTGTCAATATGGGGTGCTGTGTGTACATTAATGAGGAAAAAAATGAACTTATATGATTTTAGCAAATTGCTGCAATATAACAAAGAGTGAAAAATTTAAGAGGGTCTGAATACTTTCCGTCCCCACTGTATATCAATAAAACAGCAGGGTGTTAAACACAAATTGAAGATTTATTTAACCACTTGCCGTCCACTCACAGTACATTTTCTGCAGGTGGTGGCAGCTACAGGCTAGGCTACATACCTGTATGTCGCTGCCTGTTTCCGGGTTTTTGAGCGCACACACCCTGCTGACATGTGCTGTGATTGGACACAGCAGGAGCTTGTCAGCAGGTTTCAGCCAATGATTTTGGCTCTATACCTGCTGATCGACTGTGGCCAATCACAGCACAGAGGGCACAATTCACTAAGCAATATTTTACTGCATCCGAGTGTGCGGTAAAATAACACACAACATTCAGAAAAAAATAACTTGTAATTCACAAAGAAACTCCCCTTAAAATCTGGCATGCTTTATCTTCCCGAAGTATGCCTTAATACCGCATGAAACCATGCGGTAAGTTATCGCAAGCATCGGATGTGATGCTTTTCCATAAAAGTTGAAGGCAGCCAGCATTTTAGACATGGCTGGTATGGCATAGATTCTCTGTGTTGAGGGCTCAAAGTACCCTAAGGGTTGGGTATAAAGTAGGGTTGTCCCGATACCGAGTATTTGCAGGAGTACTTGTACTTGAAAATGCTCCCGATGCTACACCCAATACCTGGACACTCAGGAACAATCGGTGCGGCGGCGGGGAAGTTATAATCATCGATCTCCCTGTCTGTGTGGCTTTCAATAAAGCAGCTGAAAGCCAGGGAGAGAAGGAGAAGCACACAGGGAGATCAGCGATTATAACTTTCCCCGCCGTCGCATCGATTTTTCCTGAGTGTCTTCTGTATCCTCCTCCGGCTCCCCTATGAGTCCTCCTCTGTGTTCCTTCATGGGCTCCTCCGGACCCCCCATCCTCCTCCGCTCCCCCTTCCTGCGCTCCTCCGTGTTCATCTCTGCACCCCACCCCCTGTCCTCCTCCGGTCCCCCTCCATGCGCTCCTCCGGTCCCTCTCCATGCGCTCCTCCTCCTCCGTGTTCTCTTTTGGTTCCCCCCCACTTCTGCTCCCCCTCCATGCGTTCCTCCTCCAGTCCCCCCGTGTTCCTCTGCCCCCCCCCCCTCCTGTGCTAGATCTTTCAGGATGGAGGGGGAGGAAGGAGCCGGTAATTTACCAGCTCCTTCCTTTTCTGAATGCACAGAGTCAGTGATTACTGACCATTCTGTCCATTCATAATAACTGAGCATTGTAAACGGTGTTAACGATGCTTCCGTTTATGGATGCAGAGGAGCTTCTGTCTTCTGTCCATTCATCTCCAGTGCAGCTTCTGAGAAAGGTACTGGGGAATCTCTATCCTCAGTCCCTTTCTTTAGTCCCTTTCCATGTCTCAAAGGGGAGATGTCAGGGGTCTGTTTAGACCCCTGATATCTCACCAAAGCCCCCTAATAAAAAAAATAAAATAAATATTCTAAAGTAAAATTATAAAAATAATAAAAAATAAAATAAACACTGACACTAAATGTCCACCCCCCCCCCCAAAAAAAAGAAAGCATTGTAAATAAAAAAAAAAAATATATATATATATATATATATATATATATATATATATATATATATATATGTATTGTAAAAAATTATTTAAAAAAAATTGTAAAAAATAAAATTGTAAAAAAATAAAAATCTACTAACAAAAAAAAGTATCGGTAATCAGTATCGGCGAGTACTTGAAAAAAAGTATCGGTACTTGTACTCGGTCTTGTGTACACTTGTGCTCGGTGGTATCGGGACAACCCTAGTATAAAGCTCCATGATAAGTGACTTGAATAACCTAAACTGTTTGGATAAGCTGAACATCTGCAGGGTATCAGCATCCGTGAATTGATCCAGCAGTGTGCGCTCCTTAAAACTTCTTTCCTTTAAAAGAACCACTTGAGATCCTTTCCTCCTTCTCTTCTGCATTGCCCCAAATTCCAGAAGATTAGATTCAATAGGCTCCATCGTCTTTGCTTTGTCATCTGCCAGCCTCCAGAAACAACTCCCGACTAAAATCCAGCTTGCACTTTCCCACCTATTTTTAAACCAATCACTGGGGGGTCTGACCATTGCCACAATTATCGCATAGTTATCGCAAGCTTGGACCAGTACTTAATTACCACATGCATTTATTTATTTGTTTCCTTTTGTGAATTCACTTTAATGCCTTTTTATGCCGTTTCTTCAGAGGGCATGCGCCTGTGATGTCACTGGCTGCATGTACAGTAAATATATATATATTTACAGTATCTATAGGTAAGCCTTATTAAAGACTTACACATAGGTAAAAATCAGAGATGGGAGTTTACTCCCACTTTAAGTAGCTTATTGATTAAAAATAAAGGAACATTTTTCAAGCAAGCCCATCGATTTGTTTTGGATGTGTTCACTTGTTGTGCTCAAAATTACATTTTAAACACATCAATAGTTAACAAACAGCAAAATTGGGTCAACATGCTGGCTGGTGCAAAGGGGCAGTACAATATAGTATAATGTCCTTTCCTCATTTTGTGGTGTCTTTCCTGCTATATGAGCTTTCAAGTAGCAAAAACAAATAATAACATGCAATCAGCATGATATTTACAATCCCGAATTGCTTCCTAAATTAGCTGCATTTTGGCCTTTCACAAATCACTTGTAAGCCATTATGTTCTCTTAAGGCAGTGAAGAAAAAATCTATAAAAAACATCAATACTAAAGAGATAATGCTGGTTACACATGCATTATAAATAAATACCAAAAATAGTTTGATGTGTCCAATTACTCTAAACCTGAACATTTCCAGACAGTGTTATAATTTCAAGCTTTGGCAGAGACCCAATTTGGCTACTTAAAGGGTAAGTCCACCAAAAACTGCTAAATAATGGTGAGTTACCCAGCTGACAGGCTTTTACATCAGTTTGGGACCATACTGATGGCATCTTTGTGCTTGAGAGTCTGAGTCTGCACATCTGATGTGGCCATAATTAGGAAGTTCCAAAGCTCTGGTAGTATCTTTTTTTGTTATTAAATTTAAGCAGTGGCGGCCTGTCCATAGGGGGCGCATGGGTACTGCCCCCCCTCCGCATCCATGCGCCTGGCCCCCTAATCTACATGCGTGGCGCTGGACATATGGATTTCAATAGGTTTTTTTTTTTTTTTAAGCACATGATTAGAGCTGAGGATTAAAAAAAGAGTGGGTTTTAGAAGACACGGACTGGTCTAACATATGGCTCACATCTAAGTCATCTTCACCCAACATCTTAGCACTGGAGACAAATTATAAAGTCCTAACTCGCTGGTACCTTGTACCCGCTAGAGTGGCAAAATATTCACCTAATACCTCAGCTCTTTGTTTTCGAGGATGCCCAGAAATAGGCACATATTTACACATATGGTGGACGTGCCCAGTAATCCAAACCTTCTGGAAGGAAGTCTTCGTGATTGCATCTAAAATATTTAAAAAAATAATACAACCAGATCCATATTTAACTTTACTTAATCTAAAACCGGAATGGTTAACACTCTCTCAATTCAAACTTATGATCCAACTAATAACGGCTGCAAAACAAACAGTGGCCAAGGCATGAAAATCTCCTACATTAGTACTAGCAGAAACAATTCACAGAATGAATAATACAATGTCCCATGCTAAGATGGTAGCCATCAATCAAAATCAAATTCCAAAATTTGAAAAACTTTGGCATCCTTGGATAAAACAACAGTTCCTGTCAAACTTCAATGACTCTGTCCTGTTGCCATGGTAACAGATTAAATGACTTACAGTGACACCCATTCTAAGGCTTCAAAGAGAACTAAAAAGAATAATAATCTGACGAGCAGGACAACCTTGTGGACCATACCTCTACCTTTCAACCCTTTTTCTTCTTTCTCTTTCCTTTTCTCCACCTTACGATTAAAGCT
Organism: Lithobates clamitans; assembly: GCA_037952925.1. NCBI lineage: Eukaryota > Metazoa > Chordata > Amphibia > Anura > Ranidae > Lithobates > Lithobates clamitans. Next base: position 290,273 of record JBBGZY010000613.1, read on the forward strand.
CATTATCAGAATTTATTTGACCTATATACACTCTACTTGTAAACAATATGTATAGTAGGTATAAATCATTTAAATACCTACAAAAGTAACTAAGGAAATTATATATATCTTTAATTTAGGTTTACGTGAACCCAATGTTTAATATTTGAAATTTCATGATATTTACCTATATAAACCCTACTGTAAAACAATGAGCTTACTTTATAGATCCTTGTAAACTTACTTTATATATCTTTATAACATTGTATACTCAATAAACTTCTTTTGACAAGGAAAAAAAGAGTGGGCTCAGGGCACAGAGCACTGCGCACTGAGCCCACCCACTTGTGTGATAATAGCGAATTAATATTCGCTATTGTCTTCCTGTTTCTCCTCCCAGCCAATCAGGAAGCAGTTCCTCTGACACCATTGGCCAGGGAGTCTTAGGACTCCCAGCCAATTGGGCCTCAGTCAGGACCCACTTCCTGTTCGACCTGGAGGAGAAGCAATGGCCCCCGGAGCAAGGAGCTGCAGCCCAGATCCATGTCTGTCTGGTCTGCCTTCCTAAGGTAGGCCTCTTATCGCCGCTGCATTCCTGTCCGACTCCCACGGGGGGGGGGGGGGTTGGGGGTCGGCGTTGGATTGCCACCAGCCATACGCATACTGTATATGGAGCAGGTGGACTTTAATGTCAATTTGCCACAGATATGTATCCATGAGGAAAGGCTATTCTGTGCTGAGAATGTGCCAACTGGCAGGTTTAGACTCCTACCACCACAGCAAGTGTCCCCATTGGAAGATTATTATTATTCTCCTGGTCCAGTGACGATTCAATATTTTGGAATTTCTCTCACTCCCAGTCCTGATGGCAATTGTCACCAGCACAAATAGAGAGATGAAATCTCAGTTGGGATATAGACAGCAATGAAAACATGACTATTAAACTGTTCCCCACAGTATCCAAAAAAGTTTTGTTTTTAGATACACTTGGAATAGTTTTTTTATTAATAATTTGTTGTATGATGGCACACTTATTATTACTGTTGTATTATCATACATCCTGTACTCTGGGGTTCCCTTTTGGCTTGGTTAAAAGAGAAGTATGGCCAAAGCTTTTATGGTCATACTTCTCTTGTGGGTTGGAGGATTTCACATACTTTTGCTCTCCTGTGACCCCAAATCAGCCAACAGTGGGCTAAATCCCCCTGTCAGCTGATGTCACAAAGCCGCTTCAGTCTTAGGAAGGATTCCGACAATAATGGGGAACCAGCAAGATGCCTGATCAGCAGTTGTCACCGCCTCTTAGTGCACTGCTGAGAGCTTGAGCTAGCCACTGCTGCCTCTAAGACAGCTTCTGATTGGCTGACTGTTGGTGCCAAATCACCCAAGCTACCGGCCCACTTCCTCTTGGATAGGACAACAGCCTACTTCTATAGCTGAAAGCCTCTGCCATATTGTGCCCACTCCTTACCAGAGACTTTCCCACGACATCCCCGACCATTAGACTTTATATTCACAAGAAAGGCATGTCCACACAAAACTTATAGTTTACGCACTTTGCTGTTGTTCTTCAAAGATGGCAGTGATACATCACTTCACATAGACATACTAACAGGTGTCTTCGGCATACATCAGCATACACCAAAGTGGACAATCTGCAGCAGTCCTTGTGAAAGCAGCACATTTCACATCACATATAAGTCATCTTCCCTCAGCATTTGCTCCTTCTTCTCCTTGGGAGCATCACACTGTTGGGAATCTTTTACCTGTATACTAGATCTGTAGCATCCTGCTCTATTCAAATCTAGTTTCACAAGGTGAAGTGTCTTGCTCTGTCAGCCAAGATTAACAAGATGCCCTCTGTAGTGTACCCAGGGCCGGGACAAGAGGTGGGCAGAAGGGCCTTGGGCGTAACAAGTTATTGTAGGGATGGGGGCACCACATGTACCTACTACTATAAGGCTGAGAGCAGTAGTGAGAGCATCACTACATCTGTCAAGCGGCAAGGAGAGGAGGGGGTGCGGGCTGTGCTCTCTCTCCCCCTCCTCCTCATAGGCTCAGAGATAATGAAGGGGGGGAACAATTTGACATCTTTGCCCTGGGCACTGGGTGATCTTGTCCTGGTACTGGGTATACCAGTCTCAATGTCCCACTCCATAGCTCTAGCCAGCTAGATACACTTCCAGATATCACTACCAGTCCCAGGGTACTTAGTACTCACTCTCTGACTTGCCCATTAGGTTTTACCCATCTAGCTAATAACATCTTCATGTCGTTCCAGAGACAGGACTGCTGCAGATGCACCTCCAGCTTCTGTACACTTCTCCCTGGATCTCCAGGTGGATTAGCACTTGCAACAAAGAACACTTAGCCTGGCCTATAAGGCCTTTTGCATCCTACTCCTATTCCAGTTAGACCATGTTTTGTGAGTCAGGACTACTACAGCTGGCTCTTCAGGATGTAGGAACCCACTCTCAGAGAGGTGCCTTGCAAAACTTTATATATTAGTACAGTCGTAAAGTGCAATATAGCGAAACAAGTGATTAAAAAGCATTCTCCCTAAATAATAGCAATAAAATATGAAACAAATCACATACCTCCCAACTTTTTGAGATGGGAATGAGGGACACCTATCAGCAAAAGCATGCAGGAATAGGACACACCCCTTGCTACGCCCCCTTAAAGGAGAATTGTACAAAAAAACAACAAGATTGGTTAAACCCAGAAGTGCTTTTTTACCACTACTTTTCCTTTATATTGGCTTTTGAAATTTACAAATGCAGCAATTTAGAAATCGGATGAAAGGTTTAGTGCTGGAAAACACTTTTTGATAGATAAAAAGTGCATTTTAAAAACATCTATATAGACTAAAATGAGGGACAAATGAGGCGGAATGAGGGACAGAGGGACATTGCTCCAAATCAGGGACAGTCCCTCGAAATCAGGGACAGTTGGGAGCTATGAAATCAATAAAGTGCATAGACAGGTGCAATAACCATCAACCAGCCAAAACAACTCAATGAAATTACATCTATAAGTGCAATATCCATAAACAGCCACCAGGTGTCTCCAACCAAGTGTAAATTAATAAAATCTTATAAATTCCCACACCAATACGTGAATGTTTCTGTATCTTCTTTCACCTGCATTTAGGCCCTCAATGTTTCTGTATCTTTTTTCACCGGCTTTTAGGCACCTGTCCTAGGAGGGGTGCCTAAATGCCAGTGAAAGAAGATACAGAAACATTCACGTATTGGTGTGGGAATTTATAGGAAGATTGTATTCATTTACACTTGGTTGGTTATGGACATTGTACTTATATATGTACTTTAATTGAGTTGTTTTGGCTGGTTGATGGTTATTGCACCTGTCTATGCACTTTATTGATTTGTTTTATTTTGTTGATAAAACTTAGGGAGCGCAGTTATTAATGACTTGTTTCGCTATATATAGGCTAAAATTTGCCTCACAATGGGCTGCTCTAACAAATATAAGACACTAAAATATTGAAATCACAATTTCAAATTTTGTTATTTAACAAATGTATTCATTTATTTAATCACATTACATTATTTGTTCATTTTAAGCAGGTTGAGGGTATCACCCCTGGTCCCCTAATATTCTTAAGTAAAGTGCAATATATCAAAACAATAAACATAATTTAAGCTATAGTAGTCCGTATACCTGGCGCATTTCTTGAACGCTGCAAACAAATAAGCAATTCAAGGCATTAAAGTCCAAATGCCTGGCACCACATCAAGTGTTAGTAAGATAACAACATATCACTGAGCAACAGGCTCAACCATATGAAAAAGGGCTGTCGTTGTTCACATTCCACAGCGACTTGGTAGTGTCTGCTATAACCCATCCCAAGTTTCTCCACATGATCTCCTCCTTTAAAGGATAAGTTCACCTTTAGTAACATGTTACAGCCGTATTTAGAGTGTAACATGTAGCATGTTATTAAAGCAACAGCCTCTCAGCCCCTTCCCCCAAGATCCCCCATTCAGACAGTGCATGAAGGATCTCCTCTCCCTGTACCTGCTGTCACAATTTAAAAACAGTGTGGCTGTGCGGGGCTCCACCCACATAGCTACATTATTCATTCACAGAGTTATGTGAATGAATGAACTACAAGTCCCATCTTTGGCAGATAGCTTGTAGTTCTCAATGAATTAAGTGAGTGCTCCCTTATGGGAGGTACAGGCAGACAGCTGTAATGAGTATCTGCAGGAGCCTGACACTTGCACCTGTGAACTGCTGATCGCAAGTGCAAGGGCAGGCTCCTAAGATAAAAATAATAAATGCACATTTTTTTACCAGAAAAAAAGGGTATTTTTTTTTTTTTAAAGTAAACTTATCCTTTAGGCTTTGAACCAGTCCCAGGTCCCAGTACATGGCACAGAGGTGTGTCCTATCCTGCTGACTACTCCAAGATTGTAAGGGTGCTTGTAATAGGCGTTCTGTTGGCACCAAATAACCCAAGCTTCTCCCCCCCTTCTTGGATAGGTCAACACCCCACTGCTATAGCTGAAAGCCTTTGCCATATTGTGCCCTCTACTTGCCAAAGGCCTTCCCATTACATTCCTGGCCATTGGCCTTTATATTCATAAGAAAGGAATGTCCACACAAGAGTTATAACTTCCACACTTTTCTGTTATTCTTCAAAGATGGCAGTGACACATAGACATACTAACAGGTGTCTTCGGCATAGATCACCATACACAAAAGTGGGCAATCTGCAGCAGTCATTGTAAAAATGTATACAATTATTCCTGCGCTATCATATGTGTTACAGGGGGGCTCATGGAAAAGCTGCCTGCACCGAATAGGGTACAACCAGACCCTGCCTACCAGTGAATGCAATATTGAAGTGGTGCTGCGCTAATCCTAGCACTGGACAAATAATTATTATATTAAAGTGATAGTGCTAATCAGGTACAGTGCTAAAATAAATGCACTAAGGCGTAAAACACGATTAGTAGCGATGATACAGCCAACAATTATAAATAGTATGTGACCAATCCCATATAAAAAACAATCGCAAGATAAAAAAAAATTTCAAGGTGCAAACACAATAAACACCATTGACATCAGTGAATATCCATTATCAGGAAACTGCAATGTGAAAATATCAAAAAAGTGCAAAATGCTGTAGGAATAAACTTTCCTATATAAAGTGCAAAATGTACAGTATGAACAATATAGTCCTATGTGTAGCATGCACACAGCAAGCATACAAAAAAATTTAAAAAAATCAAAGTGACTCGTGCAATAACAAATCCACGTGACTAGTAATTCGTAATATTCAAATAAAATAAAACAGTAAGTGAGCATATGAAAGTCCTCCTTCACAGAGTGAAACGGCTTCCTGGCATGCACAGATTGCAGTGAAGTGCTTAGATGAATAGAAAATAGTGTTCCTCTCCGTGTTAAACACACACTAGTAAGTAATGGCCCCTTACCTTAAGGTAATGGGGTAACAGCATAAGACTAGTGTTGGGAGTAGCATCCTTTTTCTTCTATACTCGCGGTCCTAATACAGGAACTTAATCCCTCAGGTGGTACCGGGGGCACGAAATAGAAAGAAGAGAGGTCCCAAATAGCGTAATATTGTCAGGCTAAAACTTGATTTTATTAGCATAAAACATAGGTACTCACATAACAACAATGAAAAATGGCTTGTATCCAACGAGCGGCGAGCTCGTAAGCCTCAGTCAGCATAAGGTGCCTGTCCCGTCCCTACGCATGACTTCACACACCACGTGAATTCATCAGGGGATACATGGAGGCACAGAATATGTCTTTAAATAGCTGTCTAATAGACAGTAATGGGCGGCCATTTTCTTATAGTCCCCTGGAAGATAACATCGCGGCCATCTTCCCGACGATACACGGGCGCGGCCATTGTATTGGTTATCAGCTGTATAGCTGTGCGGCCGTGAATGGGACTATGGGCAGTGCATCGTAACGTTGGCTCCCTGTTGGTAGCCTATAGGCAGACCAAGACGTTTACGATTACATCGACTGTCAGCAGAGGAGGAAAAGAGGAAAAGATAAAAAAATTTCCATCCTTTGCTAAATAGCAAGTTTCGCAGGATAATTAAAAACACCTACAAGAAAAGAATAATAAAAACTAGATAAAAAGTAGGATAAAAATTATGGATAAAAAATATTGCTAAAATATATGTGGGATTCTATAGGGGCAAAAATAGTGAAGACAAAAAAGAAAAACCGATCGGAAGGGAAAAGCCTTAATGCTGAATGAGCAGGCATAGCATGCACAGAGGTGAGAGAAACCCACCTCTGTACATAACTGGCTGTCATAAAGATATCAATAAGCAGGAGGCCATACCATCAGCTTGGCAATAAACATAGACAAAATTACAGGATAATAAACACAATGTACACCAGGAGAAAAAATAAAAGGGCAATAGGCAAATATATAATAAACACAAGCAGATGTGTAATCCGAAAAAAAATCAAACCATATCCAATTGATTGGAATGTGTAGAGATTCATAGAAGCATGTTACAAATGAGGGTTAAATTGCGGGTAGGCCAAAATGCTAAAAGGATATAGAGTAAAATACTAGGCAAAAGATGTCGGGTGGCTTATAAAAAATAATCTAGAACCATAATAAATTGTTAAAAAATCAAAAATCACTAAGAAAACAGTTGAGGTCGAATTCGATATTCAGGCCCCTGGGCGAGAATGTATCCAAAGTAAAAATCCATTTGGATTCCAACTAGCTCAGGGTCCTCACCTTGTGTCCCCCTCGCCAGTGTCTAATGTAAGGTTCGATACCCCAGAACTTCAAGTGGGTGGGATCCCTATTGTGACATAACAAAAAATGTTTAGATACGCTGTGTTTGTCGTAACCGTTTATAATATTTTGAACGTGCTCTTTGATTCGCACTTTGAGGGGTCTTTTAGTGCGGCCAATATATTGAAGGCCGCAACTGCACTCCAGGGCATATACTGCCCCTTCAGTGTTGCAGCAAATAACATTTTTTACCTCATAAGTGTCTCCCGTACTTGTAGATGAGAAATGAAATACCTTTTCATTTAAACGTTTGGTTCTTAGGCATGCAAAGCATCTTTTACATGCGAAAAACCCATTTCCAGTGAAAAAGGTAAACGTCTTCTTAGGTGGATCTATAACGTTTTTCACCACTATATCCTGGATCGTTGGTGCCCTTTTTTATATAAACCTAGGGTTCTCAGATAGGGTATCTTGTAGCTGTTTGTCTGCCAGCAAAATGTACCAATGGCGTCTAATGCTTTCTATTTTCTTATCTTGTACACTAAAATCTAGGATTAGCGGTACCCCTTCCATTTGACGTTTTGGTGTCACCTTATCTTCAATTAATTCTCTCCGGTTCATCTTTGATACTTCTACTATCTTAGAATCGATAAATCGACGATCATAGCCTTTTGAGGTGAATCTCTCTCCGATCTTCTCAGCCTGTTCTAGAAAAGTATCTACATTGGTACAGTTCCTTTTGAGCCGCATAAGTTGACCTTTTGGGACGTTGAAAAGCCAATTTTTATGGTGGCAGCACTCTATTGGGAGATAGCTATTCCTGTCGACATTTTTAAAGTGCGTCTGTGTACTAAATGTAGAGTTTTCTTGTATAATCTCTAAGTCCAAGAAAATTACTTTATTCTCACTGATGTTCCTATCATTCGTATTAAGTTTCTCAAGGAATTGGGTCAACTGACTACCATCGCCCTCCCATAGTATAAAGATATCATCAATGTATCTTTTATATTTAACCAGTCCATCCGGTCGATTGTTGAAGACATTTTCTTCCTCCCACTGTGCCATGAAGAGACTGGCTATACTCGGGGCAAATTTTGCTCCCATGGCTACTCCAGTTTGTTGGTGATAATACGTCTTATTGTACCAGAAATAGTTGTTCTTTAGGCTGAAGTCCAGACATTTTAGCATTTTGACCTACCCGCAATTTAACCCTCATTTGTAACATGCTTCTATGAATCTCTACACATTCCAATCAATTGGATATGGTTTGATTTTTTGTCGGATTACACATCTGCTTGTGTTTATTATATATTTGCCTATTGCCCTTTTATTTTTTCTCCTGGTGTACATTGTGTTTATTATCCTGTAATTTTGTCTATGTTTATTGCCAAGCTGATGGTATGGCCTCCTGCTTATTGATATCTTTATGACAGCCAGTTATGTACAGAGGTGGGTTTCTCTCACCTCTGTGCATGCTATGCCTGCTCATTCAGCATTAAGGCTTTTCCCTTCCGATCGGTTTTTCTTTTTTCTCTTCTCTATTTTTGCCCCTATAGAATCCCACATATATTTTAGCAATATTTTTTATCCATAATTTTTAATTATCCTGGGAAACTTGCTATTCAGCAAAGGATGGAAATTTTTTTATCTTTTCCTCTTTTCTTCCTTTGCTGACAGTCGATGTAATCGTAAACGTCTTGGTCTGCCGCAATGTTATCTTCCAGGGGACTATAGGAAAATGGCCGCACATTACTGGGACGGGACAGGCACCTTATGCTGATTGAGGCATATGAGCTCGCCACTCGTTGGATACAAGCCATTTTTCATTATTGTTATGTGAGTACCTATGTTTTATGTTAATAAAATCAAGTTTTAGCTTGACAATATTACGCTATTTGGGACCTCCCTTCTTTCTATTTCGTGCCCCCGGTACCACCTGAGGGATTAAGTTCCTGTATTAGGATCGCGAGTATAGAAGAAAAAGAATGCTACTCCCAAAACTGGTCTTATGCTGTTACCCCATTACCTTAAGGTAAGGGGCCATTACTTACTACCCTGTTTCCCCGAAAATAAGCCCTACCCCAAAAATAAGACCTAGTGTGATTTTCAGGAATTACTGCAATATAAACCCTACCCTGAAAATAAGCCCTAGTTAAAGTCCTTGTAAAGCATGTAATCCATTTTGTAAAAAAAAAAATGAATATACACAGGGGACACAGGAACGGTAAAAAAAAAACGTTTTGTTTTATTCCAGGTTTTTTTTAGAACATAGAGAGGGGTAAATGACACAGCACAAGCACCGTGTCTATCATGCTTTAAAGGATTCAGGATATATATATATATATATATCTCTATCTAAATTTTTTTTTTTTTTTCCAGAAGAAGATTACATGGCTTTATTTGAATAAATGTAGATTGTTGTACATACAGTAAATAAATAAGACATTCCCTGAAAATAAGCCCTAGTGTGTTTTTTGTAGCCAAAATTAATATAAGACCCGGTCTTATTTTCGGGGAAACACGGTAGTGTGTGTTTAACACGAAGAGAAACACTATTTTCTATTCATCTACGCACTTCACTGCAATCTGTGCATGCCAGGAAGCCGTTTCACTCTGTGAAGGAGGACTTTCATATGCTCACTTACTATTTTATTTTATTTGAATATTACGAATTACTAGTCACGTGGATTTGTTATTGCACGAGTCACTTTGATTTTTTTTTTTATTTTTATTTTTTTTGTATTCTTGCTGTGTGCATGCTATGCACAGGACTATATTGTTATTTTCACATTGCAATTTCCTGATAATGGATATTCACTGATGTCAATGGTGTTTATTGTGTTTGCACCTTGAATTTTTTTTTTATCTTGCGATTGTTTTTTATGTAGGATTGGTCACATACTATTTATAATTTTTGGTTGTATCATCGCTACTAGTCGTGTTTTACGCCTCAGTGCATTTATTTTAGCACTGTACCTGATTAGCACTATCACTTTAATATAATAATTTTTGGTCCAGTGCTAGGATTAGCGCAGCACCACTTCAATATTGCAGTCATTGTAAAAGTAGTACATTTCACATCACATATAAGCCATTTTCCCTAAGCATCTCCTCTCTCCTCTCCTTGGGAGCACCATAGTGTTGTTACCCATCTCCCTGTTTCTCAGTCCCAGGGTCATTAGTACTTACTCAAAGGGCTTTAACTTGCCTATTACTTTTTTTGCACCCAGTTCACAACTCCCTTCATGTCATTCTGTGTGTGTCAGGAAGACTATAGCTGGCTCTTCTGGGTGTAGGCCCATCTCATACCCTGTGCAGTGCCTTTGTAGTAGCTGACTACATCCGTGGGGTGTTTGGATCCCATGCTTCAGCTCACAAGCCTTCTCCCGTCCTGGCATTTACAGTATATGGGCATTGACTTCAGTAAGGAAAGGCTTTGTCTAAAAGGGAACCTAACACCCAATTACATAATTCCCTGTTACCACACTGATTTGGGAGAGAACCACCTAGTGGCAGACTAGCTAACTGTACCTGCTTACATTCTCCCTCCCCAGCTCGCCACTCAAGTGAGTGCTGGCTAGGCGGAGCAGAGAACGCTGACTGACAATTACTACTCTCTGCTCTCAGCAGATGAAGAACTGAGCAATCAGGCGATATGTGATTGCTCAGTTCTAATGCTTAGGACCAGATGGGGATACACAGGCGCTGCAGCAGGGAGATGAGTATGTATGTTTGTTTATATGTATTCCAACACTTCTCCTTTAAGTAATATGTCATGATGGCATTCCACTGTACTTATTTCTTATAAGATGTAGCGCTACCTCTGTAGGAGTCGTTGGATAGGATGGGTCCTCCATTCTTTGCCTTGACCCTCTCAAAAACCTCAAAAAGTCCCTGGTCAACACCAGCTTGAGTGTTTAAACATACAGTATCACATGAAATCATCGAAAGCAACACTTAGTACCCAATAGTATTACTATATCAAAAAATAGGCACCAAACTAAGTAGTAAAGGCAAACGTAATATAGTGTCTCCCAATACGGTTGGTAACTAGGCAAGCATAAAATGGAATAACAATGGTAACAACACAATTTTGAATACAACATAATTAAAAGTCAACAGTAAAAATTAGGCATAAGGATGCTTGGGAGCCCCGGACATCACTAAATATTATCATGCAATGCACTTAGGGGCCATCACCTCTTGGACTTCCTTAAATGCACCTAACCAATGGTCTGCCATTGAGAAGGGGGTACTTTATCCGGTCCATTCAAGCTCCTTGGTTTGGGGCGCTCCCCCTGTTTTAGACCCTATCTATAAACGTCAGTGTACTGGCCCAATGGCACTAACTTTAACCATTTGGCGCAATTGCCTAATCCTCTCATGTCCCCCTGCTCCCCTCTTGTAAATGTACTACTTAATCCCCTCATTCCAAATAGTATGTCCCTGGGCAGGATCTTTTCATGGATAAATGTACATCTCTTCCAGCTGCGGAACCTAGTTCATCCCATAACGAGGAAGCTACATTCCTTTGACGTTTTAAGAGAGAAATTTGATTTACCATCACATTCCTTCCACTTCTACTTACAGGTTAGACATTTCTTTCATTCTAAATTGCCATCCCTGACCCTAGATAAACCAACTACTTTTGAGCACTTGTGTGCTCAAGGCCCCAATCAATTGCACTTAATTTCATGTATCTATCGTATCCTCCATGAGCCGACCCCAATTTCGGAAACATTACACCATTACATGCGCAAGTGGTCTCAGTTGGTGGGCCATCCTGTCACAATACAAATGTGGGATATGATCTGGTCCTCTACCTTTAAATCTTCTAAATGTGTCACTCAGAGGGAGACAACCATTAAGATCCTCATGTTTTGGTACAGAACTCCCGATGTAATCCATAAGTATGATCCTTCAGTTTCACAGCTCTGTTGGCGGTGTGGATCTGATATAGGCTCACTATTCCATATCTTCCGGCAATGTTCCTTGATACAACCTTTTTGGAATAATGTGCATTTGCTTATACAAAAGGTAACTGGGGTTTCTCTTCCGTTAGATCCTTTGAATTACCTTTTGGGCCTTCCCCCCTCGGGGGTAGCAAAAAAGACAAACAAACTGATATCCTATATAATGCTAGCCGCCAGGAGGATTATCCCATTGTTCTAGTTATCCAATACACCTCCCCCATGGTCCGGGTTTCTACATTTAGTGGCTGAGATTCAGACAATGGAGTTCTTGACGGCTTCGGTACATGACTGCACCCCCCAATTTAATAAAATATGGGAACCATGGGATCTTTCGGAATTCGGGACCCCCATAATACCAAATATGCCCTATTCCTAACATAATTTAATTCTACGTTGCCTGTGTATATACTCTGAACTACTCGCGGGATTTTGGGTACTTTCCCGCAGTATGTTTATCGCATACATCATAAAGATTTGATTTAATACATATATGTGCCTTATTTATGTGAACACTCTTTTATCACTTATACTTGTTTGTTTTTTGTTTTTGTTTTCATTATGCTTGTTTATAATGCACTTTTGTTGATAGTGCAATGTACACCTTGATACAATTTTGCACCTATTCTTTGATACTTCAATAAAAAAATACAATTTAAAAAAAAAAAAGAATTAGGCATAAGAGGACATTTGGCATCCAGTTTAGCATAAACAGTGGCAAGGCAACCTCAAGTGCAGCAGTGAGCAGTAGTAAAGTTTCATCTACCAAATGATGAATCTATACTGTCAGAGAGCATAAATGGTGGCAATGCTAGTCCTTGACCAACTGGGTATGTACTGCTCAAAAGAAAAGGAGGATTGTAGTGGAAGAGCAGGGGAACAAAGGGGGCTTGCAGAATAGTTATTACAGGAGGGTTAGTCCTTTAAAATGTTCTTCTGCCGCTATTGTTGGGGCCCTTTAAGAGCGTCTTTGCACTTAACGACAGTCTCAGTTAACCTGTATGCAGCATGAGTACAGTATAGTCTCGGCACAGATGCAAGGTAGATATGGTTCAGATGCAGTGACAGTTCGGTATAAATGCATTATAGGGTTGGTATGGGTGCAGCAAAAGTTTGGTAGAAGTATGGTATAAGGCTGGTATGGATACTATATGGATTGGATGCTCTTGGTGTCCTGCTCTCAGTGGTTTAGTCTCTGCTTGCAGTGTCAGTAATGGGCAGACCTTTCACCAGTTCACAGGATGCTGCTGTGGATGCTTGCTGTAGAAGGGGGCCCTCATTCCCTTCTGAAAGCCTTCGATAATCCCCGGTGGAAATTGGAGGGTGAGTGGAAGCTTCAGCCTCTCAGCCAGGATCTGTGATGTGAGTGGTATTGCTCTGCCCCGAGTGCCCTCACTCTCAGTCTCAGGCTTGCATCCCCACTGACAGGTGAATACTCGGACAGAGGTGCTCTGCTCTCTCTCTTTGGCGTGAAGAAGAAAAACTTCCCCGGACAATTTAACAAAAACCCTCTCCGCTCCTACTGCACAGTGTCCATTGGGATCTGAAGTCCAAAAAGTTTATGATTTCCATTTTATGGGTGTTATATGGGTGTCGTTCCAAACTAAAGTTCCCAGGGTTATCAGCCCTGTGCATAGAAGTCTATGGGCTTGCTTGGCTGCTGAGAATAGTGCAGCATAACATCAGTATTACAGTAGAGGCAGAGAAGAATTAAAGGCAATATCTCCTTCTCCATATTGCTGTAGCCCAGCACCTGGCTGCATAGAAGTTTGAGGAACTTGTTTAAACAGGTATTAACTACTTCTAGAAAAACGGCTGAGCAGCGTTATTGTTATCCTGACGCTATATGATGTCCTCTTGGCGCATGCCTCCTGCACACTCTAGTGGCTGTACTGTGGCTCAATATGTCACCCAATGACAGATCATTGTACCAGGCTGGCCCCGATATCATGTGATTGCTGTGACCAACCACAGCAATCACATAACAGTTGTACACAATGAATGGCTTTCATTTATGGCCATTTGTTGTGTACTATTGTGGTGATCTCTGTGATTGGTCACTGTGATCACATGGTACAGAAGAGCCAATCACAGTGCATATGTACCATGTGATAGCTGTGACCAATAATGGTAATGAATAGATGCCATCATAAAAATGATTGCTTATAACAGTGACATCACTGTTATAAGCAAGCATAGTGTAAAAAAAAAAACCTGATCCCCTCCCCAGAGTAGTACAGTGTCACTATGGTAACACTGCACTGCTCTGGTCACAGTATGTAAAAAAATTGTAAACAAATAAAAAAAATGGTAAACAAAAAGAAAAAGAAAAAAGCTTTTAAAAAATGAAAAAGAAAAAAAAAGTTTTTATATAGTGTCACCAGTCAGTATATTTGATCACCGACATACCAGTCATATGATTATGCTGTACTACTCTGGTGATAGTATTTTTAAAAAATTGTTTAAAAAGTCTTAATTTTCCAAAAAAGGGTAATTTGTGCGGTATTTGTACTGTCCTGGCATTCTAGGGCCTCAATAAATGAGATAGGCAGTCAGGATGGATCAATTTTTAAACATATATAATATATATATCATAGATTCTATAACTTTTACACAGACTAAATAATATACATTGATTTGGGTTAATTTTATTAAAAAATGTAGCAGAATACCTATGACCTAAATTTATCAAGAAAAATAATTTGTTTGCAAAATTTTATAAGAGAATCTAAGAAAACCGTGTTTTTTTTTCAAACTTTTTGGTATTTTTTTGTTTATATAGCAAAAAATTGAAAACCCAGTGGTGATTTAATGCCACCAAAAAAAACTCTATCTGTCTCAAAAAATGATAAATGTTTCATATGGATACAGTGTTGCATGTCTGAATAATTGTCATTCAAAGTGTGACAGCGCTGTCCTGGGCAGGAAGGGGTAAAAATGTCTGATATTGAGGTAGTTAAAAGAGAAGCATGTTTTTTTTTGTTTTTTTCCCCCCATTATAATTACCTAGGTGGATGCAGCATCTGTCCCTCGGCGCCTCTACACTGAGAACCGAGCGATCGGCTCGCTGAGAGGCTGAGATGGGTATCAGTCCAGGCACCTGGCGGATTCAGACTTTATTGTCGAGATGACGTGGTACCTGGACTGATTTCTGTGACGTCAGCAGAGAGCGGAGTTCAGCCCGCTCTCTGCTGAAAGTGGGTCACAGGAGTGCAAAACTAATTGCACTCTTGTGACCCATAGGAGAAGCCCAGCCAAACGAGCTCCGGCTGGACTTCTCCTTTAAACCCAAAACCAAAAATGAAATATATTGCAGCTTACCAAACATTAGATGTGGTGGCTACGTTTGGAGCACAGAGGGCACATTTGGACAGCAGCACTGTTACTCTGGGGGCAATGCACTAACAAATTGAAGCCAAACCCCAGCTAACACTTTATAATCGGTTACAGATACAGTTTTTTTTCCATTTGGGATAAAGGTTTAACATAAATAAAGAAAAGCTGATCATTTTCTGTTTTTATAATTTTTTTTCAGTTTGAACAAGTAGCTAACATGCTATAGTTCCGCCCAGGCAGGGGCTAGCATTGACAGCTGTGACAAAAGTTAGCTAACAAAAGCAGACAAAAAGGAAGAAAAACGAGAACTGATACAGCAGCAAAAAATAGGCCTTTTTATAAAGCCATGAGGGCCAAGGAGTCCTGGGGAGGTTCCCTGCAACAGCGGGGCATCCCCTGGGCCGGCCAGTATCTATGCAGGTGATGCAATTTACAGTCTATACAGGTTTAAAAAGGGAAAGACAGATTGGAAACCAGGAAGAAGTTAGGCAGAAACATGGCGCTAAAGAAAGAGGGAATGCACACCAGACAAGTAGGGAGTCAGGATAAGGACAAGAAAGGCTAGAGTTGAAGGGGGGCCAGGAGGTGTTAGGCCTGAGAAAAGAGGGAAAGGTAAGGGCTCGGGAGCATTGAGGCCGTCTGTCATAGGCGGCCCATGCTGGCTGGGGAGAGGGTAGGAAAGGCGTATGACAATCATGGTTCCCAAATTTGAAGGAACTTAGCATGAGAGTCGTTGCGGATGCTAGACATCTACGTAGTTACATAGTAGGTGAGGCTGAAAAAAGACACAAGTCCATCAAGGCCAACCTATGTGTGTGATTATATGTCAGTATTACATTGTATATCCCTGTATGTTGCGGTCGTTCAGGTGCATATCTAATAGTTTTTTGAAACTATCGATGCCCCCCCGCTGAGACGACCTCCTGTGGAAGGGAATTTAACATCCTTGCCACTCTTACAGTAAATAACCCTCTATGTAGTTTAAGGTTAAACCTCTTTTCTTCTAATTTTAATGAATGGCCACGTGTCTTGTTAAACTCCTTTCCACAAAATGTTTTTATCCCTATCGTGGGGTCACCAGTATGGTATTTGTAAATTGAAATCATATCCCCTCCCAAGCATTTCTTCTCCAGAGAGAATAAGTTCAGTGCTCACAACCTTTCTTTATAACGAATGTCCTCCAGACAGTTTAATAGCTGCGTTGCACCTCCTTTGTACTCGCTCCATTTCCAGTATATCCTTCCTGAGGACTGGTGCCCAGAACTGGACAGCATACTCTATGTGCGGCCGGACCAGAGTCTTGTAGAGTGGGAGAATTATCGCTTTACCCCCAGGTTCTTTTCCATCCTAGATTCCCCCAGAGGTTCTCCCCCTAGTGTATAGATTGCATTCATATTTTTACCACCCAAATGCATTATTTTACATTTTTCTACATTAAACCTCATTTACCATGTAGTTGCCCACCCCATTAATTTGTTCAGATCTTCTTGCAAGGTTTCTACATCCTGCGGAGAAGTTATTGCCCTGCTTAGCTTAGTATCGTCCACAAATACAGAGATTGAACTATTTACCCCATCCTCCAGGTTGTTTATGAACAAATCGAATAGGATTGGTCCCAGCACAGAACCCTGTGGGACCCCACTACCCACCCCTGACTATTCCGAGTATTCCCCATTTATCCCACCCTCTGAACTCGCCCTTGTAGCCAGTTTTCAATCCATGTACTCACCTTATGGTCCATGCCAACGGACCTTATTTTGTACAGTAAACATATATGGGGAACTGTGTCAAATGCTTTTGCAAAATCCAGATACACCACGACTACGGGCCTCCCTTTATCTAGATGGCAACTCACCTCCTCATAGAAGGTTAAAAGATTAGTTTGGCAAGAATGATTCTTCATGAATCCATGCTGATTACTGCTAATGATACCGTTTTCATTACTAAAATCTTGTATATAGTCCCTTATCATCCCCTCCAAGAGTTTGCATACTATTGATGTTAGGCTAACTGGTCTGTAATTCCCAGGGATGTATTTTGGGCCCTTTTTAAATATTGGTGCTACATTGGCTTTTCGCCAATCCGCTGGTACCATTCCAGTCAGTAGACTGTCAGTAAAAATTAGGAACAATGGTCTGGCAATTACTTGACTGAGTTCCCTAAGTACCCTCGGGTGCAAGCCATCCGGGAGAGCGCTTCTCCTAGGGGGTTATCTGATGCGGGAAGGAGCCGCAAGAGCCATCGGGGGACCCCAGAACAGGATGTTTGGGGCCACTCTGTGCAAAACGAGCTGCACAGTGGAGGTAAGTATGATATGTTTGTTATTTAAAGAAAAAATAAAACAAACCTTTACAATCACTTTAAGTTTCCCAAGCCGAATTTCTAATTCTGTTCTTTGTTAGCCATGAGGGTGCTTCCTGTGATGTGTCACGAGGATGAACACTGCAATTTTGGTTACTGAAGCCCCCGAATTCCCTTGTGAAGACTGAGGAGAAGAATAAATTCAATACCTTCGCCATCTCCCTATCCTTTGTAGCCAGATGTCCTTCCTCATTCTTTATGGGGCCAATATGGTCTGTCCTCCCTTTTTTACTGTTTACAAACGTAAAGAATTTCTTGGGGATTTTTTTGCTCTCCTCCGCTATGTGTCTTTCATGTTCTATCTTAGCTGCCCTAATTGCACCCTTACATTTTTTGTTGCGTTCTTTATAAAGTTTGAATGTTGATGATGATCCCTCAACCTTGTATTTTTTGAAGGCCTTCTCTTTTGCTTTTATATGCATTTTTACATTGACGTTAAGCCATCCAGGACTTTTGTCTGCTCTTTTAAACGTATTACCCAATGGGATGCATTGGCTAATGCCCTTATTTAATATGCTCTTAAAGCGAACCCATCTCTCCTCCGTGTTCTTTGTTGCTAAGATTTTATCCCATTTTATATCTTCTAGCAAGGTTCGTAGTTTAGGGAAGTTGGCTCTTTTGAAATTCAGTGTCTTTGTATTGAGAGCTGAGATGAGGCCCAGGGATCCCAGAGAGTGCCGGCAGATGTGTTGAAATGTAGTTTTTTGGAATGGGTACATATAGGTTCTGCTCAGTGAGGCGAGCCAATGCTGAAGTTGGAGGTAGTGGAAGAATTCCTCCTGTGGAATGTCATGGGACTCCCAAAACGAGGCCCATGGGGTGAATGATTTGACGATTAGAAAGTGTCGGACATGTGTGAACCCATTAGCAACCCACCAGCAGAATGCTTGTGGTTGGTCCAAGCCTGGGGGAAAAAGAGGGTTATTAATGATTAGGAGCAAGGGCAAGAAGGGTGTCATGTACAGTACCTGGTCGGCGGCCGGAGGCCGGAGTGCTGAGAGCTCTCCCCTTGTTGCTGAGTGCAAAGCACTCCTGAAGGGGATAACAGGAGATGCTACCCCCAAAGAAGCACGGTTTGCCAGCTGCGTTAGGCTGAAGTGCTAAGGAGATGTTCACCGGATGATGGCCAGACGAGCAAGATGTAACTGCAGGGCAGGAGTCTCTCTGAAGTACCAGGCAAAAGCAGAATCAGTAGAACAAGCCAGGGGTCAGCCCCTGGGATGGAGACAAGACAGGTTAAAAGCAACCTGGGTCACTAACAGGGAATCCGATAATAGCATAAGCAGGAGCACAGGGACACATGGGGGGGTTGACAATTATCCAGCAACTTGTGAATCAAACTGCTGGCCTAAATAGGCCACTGGGAGCCAGGATTGGCGATTGCGCACCAAGGTCCGCAGTACCCGTAAACATTGCCTGCGGCCCTGTTGAGAGATGGCAGATGTGCCAGTTGTTCTGTGAACCATCCTCTGACAGTGCCCCCCCCCCCCCAAGGGACAGCTTCTGGCTGCCCAGCCATGTTTGTTTCTCCGATAAAAATCTGCAAACCCCAGGAACCTTTGGATGCCATTCTTATTGGTGGGGGCTGGCCACTCTAGGATAGCAGATACCTTCTGCGGATCTGTGGCAACTCCATTGGTGGATATGATTAATCCCAAGAATTGTATGAACACTTTTTCAAAATCAAACTTTTTTTTTTTTTTTTGGAATGTAGCAGGGCATTGCACAGTCCAAATGGCATAACAAGATATTCAAAGTGTCAGAAGCGAGTTTGGAAAGCCTTCTTCCACTCATCTCCGCCAAGGAAAGAATAACGGTTTTTGATTGTGATCTTGTTGAGTTCCCTAGAATCCACACAAGGCCTGTGTGTATGGTCCTTTTTCTTAACAAAGAAGAACCAGGCAGCAGCTGGAGAAGATGAAGGATGGATAAACCCCTATTCTAGGTTATCGTCCATATATTGGAAATCGTGATAGACTGAAAGAACATCTTAGCTGGCGTTGAAAATTGGTTGGACAGTAAGGCAGCTTGTAGGTGACATAGGTATGGGAACAAACCAATGCTGCAGACAGTATGTTGTGGGTTGTGTGCCCGCAGCCACAAAATTCCTAGGATAACAGGAAACACTGGCGAGCAAAGAACATCAAAGCAGATAAACTTTTGGTGGCCTGAGTCTGTCAAGATAAGAATGGGTAACATCTCTTGTCTAACAGGCCCAGATCTAGGGGTGGTGCCATTGGCCAAATGAACTTAAAGTTTCTGCTTCTTGGTTTGAAGAATAATCCGAAATTTTTTTGCTAAAGTAATGTTAATGAAACAGCTGCATTCACCAGAGTCAATTATAAGCTTGACCTCATCTTCCACCGTCTGCAATGAGACAAGGAGAATAAGATGAGTCAGGGAAGATCCAGAGACTTGGAAGTATGTAGGGCTATGGGGAGAAGACTTACTGGGTCTCATGGAACAGTTGCAAAGGAAATGTCTGGCTCCTCCACAGTAGAGACAAAGATTAGCTTGCCAGCGGCATAGTCTTCCATAAGGGGTCAGAGCAGAGTGAACCAAACCAATCTGCATAGGCTCTCCTTTAAAAGTAGCTGTTTTGGAAGAAGCAGGCACAGGAGCAGGTGGGACCTTGGGCAGCATCCATGAAGGCCTAAAAGATTGTGTGAATTCCGACCGTCACTCCTCCCAGGCATCTGTCGAGTTGGATAGCCAGCTGAATGAGACCTTCTAGTGAAGAAGGGGTGTCTACTCATGCCAGCTCATCTTTGAGAGCTTCAGACAGACCAAGCCGATACTGATATCTGAGGAGCAACCTCATCCCACCTTGTCCCACCCTGTCCCACCCTGTATCTGCAAACCATTTGTGAAGGTCTAATATATAGACTTCTACAGAGCCCTGCCCCTGCTGCAAGATATAAAGGGCAGTTTCAGCAGTGGCCTTGCGTTGCGAGTTGTCATATAGTAGGGCCATGGCCTTAAAGAATGCATTAACTGAATTGAGAACAGGACTCTTCTGTTCCAGCAGATTGTGGGCCCAAGACTAAGGTTCATCGGAAAACAGAGAGATAATGAATGGAAAAATGCCTGTGCTTGGTCAAGGAGGAATGGGTCAGGCTTAGCATAAAGCTTTGATAAAAGGTCTGCAAAGGTTGATGTGATCTGCTGGGGGCTGGAAGTATAACCTTCTGCAGGCAACCGTAGACGAACCGGTCTATATGGTTTCCCAACCAATTTAAGTTTCCTGGCTAGCATCGGGCCAGGTTTGTCTGCGCAAGTATAATATTTGTGCTTGGTCCAACGCAAAGGCTTTTTCAGCCACTGAGGTGGAAAGAGGGTCCAGCTCTGTGGTCAGGGTGTCACAAGCCTTCTTGTGGGCTACGGTGGGGTGTGTCTTCCAGTGCACCTCAGCGTCGGCTAAAAGGGAATGGAGCTCTGAAAGGTGTAGAAACAACATTTATATGTTGAGATTTAAAGCGATTGAAAACTTTGGACCGCTTGAGAGGTGAGTTGAAGCCATGAATATTGTGAGAGTAGATTTTAAGTGGGGCATTGGCCATGGTGGAGGAGAATTGAGGCGATCAACAGCCAAGCTGCACGTGAGCCAATGCACTACAAGCAGACTGACGAACAGGTCGATGAGTCCCGATACCCTCAGGGGAAAAGGAGAAGGGAGAAAGGGGGAAAAAGGAAGAAAGAAGGGAAAGAGAGGAGACAAGAGGCAAGAATTGTTGAGAACACACCATCAGTGAAATGCATCCCAAAGTTGTAGGATACTGGCTCTGCTATGGTAACTTCAACAGAAGCTCCCAAGGGAGCCAGGGGAAGGAGAAAAAGCAAGGAGCTGTTGGTGCACGGGTTGAGGCCTCAACCACTGTGCAACCGAGGCTACATCCTTAGAGAAGGGAGGGGAGGAAAGTAGGAACGGTAAGGGGAAGGAGATGGGGAAGAGGAGGAGGAGGGTAGTGGTGGAGGGGAAGTAAGGAATTTGGGGGGTAGAAGAGAACACAAATCAATAGGTAAACGTCACAGTATATAATAACAGAAACAAATGGTAAAAAGGTATAGCCAGTGGAAAAATGCAAGAGCCTGGGGGGGCGAGGCGCAGGCCAAGGTTCGGACCAAAGCTCCCACATGTCCTAGGCAATGGGAAACCTTTACAGTGCTCAGTGATGGGAGCGTGATAATCCATGCCTGGGGTGGGTGCAAGGGCTCCCTAGACAGCAGTCCCATAGGGTTCAGGGGGAAGCAAGGAAGCAGAAGGAAGGGAAGTAAGGTGGTGAAGGAAGGGAAGATCAGGGAAAGGGGTGGGGAGAGGCCAAAAAGAGTAGGGGAGAGCTGTAACGAGGTGTGAAGACAGGCCCCGCCTCAGGAATGGAATGAATGTAAAACAATAACATAAGTCAGACAAACAAACCCCCCCCCACTCACACGGGTATGCCGTACCGTCAGAGAGCATGCAGCGGTGACGTCACCAGCAGTGTGAATACTGTAATAGTGATAAATTTACTAAAGCGCTGAAGTGGAACAAATTATGTGAGAATATATTAAAAGATGCCCAAATAATAAAGTTGCAATAAATATGTGAACTACACAAATTATGTGAATAAATGGAAATAAATACCGTATTTATCGGCGTATAACACGCGCCGGCGTATAACACGCACCCAAGTTAAGGAGGGAATTTTAAGGAAAAAAACTTTTAGGATTAAAGTTTAAGGAAGAAAAACTTACATTAAAATGCCCATCAATGCAGCGTTATCGGTGTCCATCTGCAGCCTTGTCAGTCAGTGCAGCCTTGCCCCAGTGTCCATTGCAGCCTTGTCAGTGCAGCTTTGCCCCAGTGCAGCCTTGTCAGTGCAGCCATGTCAGTGCAGCCTTGTCAGTGCAGCCTTGTCAGTGCAGCAATGTCAGTGCAGCCATGTCAGTGCAACTTTTCTCCAGTGCAGCCTTGCCCCCATGCAGCTTTGCCCCCATGCAGCCTTGCCCCAGTGCAGCCTTGCCCCCCCCCGTGCAGCTTTGTGGGATCGCCGCGATCCCTGCCGTCATACACAGCCCTGTGTAAATTTAAATATGGCGCCGAGACTGCAGGGACTCGGCGGAGCGCTGATACACATAGCCGAGAGTCCTCGGGTTTCCTCGGCGCCGCTTACAGTCCCGCCCAGTTCCGCCCTATGGGCGGGACTGTAAGCGGCGCCGAGAAAACCCGAGGACTCTCGGCTATGTGTAGCTCCGCTCCGCCGAGTCCCTGCAGTCTCGGCGCCGTATTTGAATTTCCACACGGCTGTGTATGTCGGCGGCGATCGCGGCAATTGCCGCGATCGCTCCGATCACACACAATTGGGGGGGGATCGGCCTATAACACGCACCCACGATTTCCCCCTGATTTTCAGGGGAAAAAAGTGCGTGTTATATGCCGATAAATACGGTAATTGCGCTGTTATTAACCAATTAATATCACACTAGGTGCTAAAATTCATAAATCCCATAAAAATATATAATACAAACTTAGATACAAGTGAATGTGTATAATTGATAAATAAACAGATCTCCTGTGAATAAATACAGTGGATAAATAGATAGGAAAATATATAGTCCACTCCTATAGTATAAATACAAGTGAATGTGTATAATTGATAAATAAACAAACCTCCTGTGAATAAATACAGTGGATAAATAGATAGGAAAATATATAGTCCACTCTTATAATACAAGCAGGGATCCTCTGTGATATTAATTGGTTAATAACAGCGCAATTATTTATCTCCATTTATTCAAGTAAGTGTGAATACTGTATCTCCAAAACCTTGCAGTATTAGGAGATATTCACTGTACCTACAGATAAGCCTTATTATAGACTTACCTGTAGGTACAAGTGCCAAAAAAGGCTTTACTTACACTTGAAATGGTCTGCCTCATCTCTGCAATTGCTTTTCTGTTGAAAAACAACAGACTTATTGACCAAACAATAGCCAATGTAGCGCTATCCCCACAGGAGCCACTTAAGTATGTTCAGTCCCACACTCTGCCTCTCAAACCCAAGAATAGCCTCAGCCCCTCTGGCACACCTGGCAATAGTGTAAGTGCAAGGATCAAAGAAATCACACACGTTATGATAAAACACAGAAAATATCTTTACTGCAGTATTTCTGTGGAAAAGGGTAACAGACAATAACAGTATATGTTCAAGTAATGCAACTGGAGAGCAATAAGGGCGATCAAGAGCAATATAGCTCAATACTGTGTTCAGGCTGCTTTCAGGGGATTCCAAACCTGAGAATGTTCCCAAGAGCAGAGGCACACTTAAATGGCAAATAAATCACAATATGACGCTTTATATCGGATTGGTTACCTCTATGAGTCCAGGCGGAGGAGGAGAGCAGAAGACTGACCCTCTTATGTCAGACCTCTCTCTTCTCTCCTCTGACACCATAGGCCCAACTACAAACACTATACTCACTATACTTCTACTTTAAGTGGCTTAACTCCCAAGATAGACTATCCCGCATATCTTCCCTTGGAAGAAAGATGAAGTCTTGGATCTTCAGCTAGCCACTTTAGTTAGTGCACTGCACTTAAACTGCTGAATAGCAGGGCCAAACAACACAACTGGCCCGGATTATCAAGTAAAGAATGCAGGATCTTCCTCAGCAAGGTGAAAGGACAATGGTGTCTGTATACAGTGTCTCGGGATCTGAATGGTCTTGTGTCCTGTGGTACTACAGGTATCAGCAAGGTGACTAAGAGCAATGATGTCTGTATACAGTGTTCATAAAGCCGGATGGGCAAAGTAAAACAACTCTGTCTGCGTGCAGTGTCCTTGTTTCCTGCAAATGGGCAAGTGCCGACTCACCAAATCCTGCGGTCTGGCCCAAACGAAAGTCCTGGAAATGGGCAGGCTCTTCTGGTGACCCAACTGGTCACCTCACACTGGAACGATTCATCACCGTCGATGCAAGTGTGCCTGGATGTGTACCTGGGATGCCCCTCTCTCAGGCTGGATGTCCCAAACTGGCTGTGGAGCTTGTAAATGAACTATTGACTGACCCGTGAGGCAACACCTCTCCCCTGAGTCCAGTCTTTTCTCCTGCCTCATGGTAACTGAATTCCCTCAGGCAAAAAAGATAGATTCTTTGATTCCCTTTCCCCAGAGCATGCTGACTCTTGTAGTTCCATACAGTTCAATCTGAATGTGAAACTTGAGTCCTGGGACTACAATTCCCTGTATGCTTTGCTCCCTGGGAGTAATCACTCTGCTGACAGGATGTGATTACACAGAGTCTTACCTGGCACTAGAGGGAAACAGTGTTACTGCAACAGTGTTGCAGAGAGTCTTCTGATACTGCAGGTAACTAGATAGCCAGCTCCCTGCTACACCAATATGTAACCAATTGTGAATAAAAGAAAGAAAGCCTAAAAAAATAAACAAATGCAACCATCAAAACTAAGAAATGGTAAGCTGCAATACAATAAATATTTGCTTTTGGATTTAATACTGCTTTAAAGAGATGCTGTCATTTTGCCCATTCACCTTCCTTTGCTGTCCCCCTACTCTGTTGGAGCCGTTATGCCGCGTACACACGAGCGGAATGTCCGACAGAAAAAGTCCGACGGAAGCTTTTCATCGTATATTCCGATTGTGTGTATGCCTCATCTGACTTTATATTTAGAAAATTCCGATGGACCTAGAAATAGAATATGTTCTAAATATTTCCGACGGAACCAATTCCTATCGGGAAAACCGCTCATCTGTATGCTGTTCCGACGGACCAAAAACGACGCATGCTCTGAAGCAAGAACGAGAGGGAAGCTATTGAACTTCCTTTTTCTAGTCCCGTCGTACGTGTTGTACGTCACCACGTTCTTGACGGTCGGACTTTGGTTTGACCGTGTGTAGGCAAGACCGCTTGAATAGATTTCCATTGTTCTGTCGGAGAAACCTTCGGAGTTTATTCCGATGGAAAAACAGGTTGTGTATACAGGGCATTAGTCTATTGCTCCAATGGAGTGGGGGTTCCAGGTATGAAAAAAACAAAAGAAAAGGAAAGCGCAGATCATGGCACAATAATGTTCTTTATTGAACGTTATAAAATAAAAACACATTTATATGCACTCACTTGCAGAATCCTAGATGGCCAAATCAGGAATCTAGTTTGTGTTGGATTCCAGCAGTAAGCTCACAAAACTCTAACCTCAGAGCTACTTTAACAGGGGAGAGAAAGTGCATGTGAGAGGGTTTAAATCAGAGAAATATCTCATTCCTGTGATGATGGATTTGAACAGTAACAGTTGGGAGACTCTTAGCAATGTCCTAGCAACAAGTCAGGATACAATGATACAATCTCTGGGAGTTTTTCAGACAGGCTTCAGGAGGTACATAAATGGTTTACACCTATAGCAAGGGCATTATTCAACTTTGGTCAAAGTTGCACAGTTTGTTTTTATCTACAGACACCTCTTACCTGCACAGGCAGGTTTTTTTTGGTGAATAATGCCTTTAAGCCATGCTTTACTCCACAGTTGAGAAAGAGATAGCTCACCACGCAGACTTTACAATCTGAATGGCTCTACAAAGTTAGTAGATCTAACAGAGATTGTACTATTAGATAGTAATGTGCGTGGTGAGCATAATGTATAACATTTACACTTCCATCTGGGGGTGGTAAAAACACATGGTTGCCACCCCACACCCAACCCCCCCATGGCACTTACCCCATCCAGGTCGCGACTGCGGCTTCCCCCCTCTGTCTCCTCCATGTCCCGTCGGTCGCTGCTTCTCCTCCCGGCCAATCAGGTCTTTGGACTGCCAGCCAATGGGGTCTCAGGACCGCTTCCTAATTTGCTGGGAGGAGAAACAGGAAGACATTAGTGAATAATAATTCGGTGATGTCACACAACTGGGTGGGCTCAGGGCGCAGTGCTCTGCGCCCCCCGAGCCCACCCTTTTTTGAAGCCAATTAGAAACGCGTCAGCTTACCAACGCAGTCGTGCATCAGGTTGGGCCACGTGATATTCACACTGGGTTGTGATTTGGTGTATTACAGCACCCATATATTTCCTATTTTTTTGAGTATTGATTTGGCTGTTTATTCCTTACAATAAAGTGGTTGTTAGCCCTCCTTGTCTCCCAGTGCTCACGTGACCGGCCGGCTCTCTCCTCTCACCCTCTAACAGCTGCAGCGGGCGGGGCTGAGATTCCCCCGCTGACATCAGCTGGGATGGAAAGGAAGGGCGGAGAGAGAGAGAGAGAGACAGCCAGTCACGTTAGCACCGGGAGACTCTTTGAAATCAGGTAAAGAAGGCTTTTTTTTTTTCTACTTTTCAATATTTTTTTATTAAAGTAACAATGTTATTTAAGGCACAATTGATAAACAGTGACAGGAACAGAAGTGAAAATCAAGCACCCTTAGAGAGTGTCTTTCTTTCAAATGATCATAAACATAGGACCTTTGAATAAGCGACAGAGCAATCTCAACATAAAATGTGTTTGGCGGAAGTGCCAATTAACATAACCATATAACATAAACAAAAAAAAAGAAATTAAGTCTTTCACTGTAGAGTCAAGAAATACATCTCCAATCAACTAGGGACCGGTTGCAGATTGTCCCACCAAGCTACTTTAACTTATAACATTAGGAATGACTTTCACAGGGAGAAAGAAATATGTTGTAATAAATATGGGGGGGGGGGGTAAGGAAATGGGGAAGGGTGGGGAGGGGAAAGAGGTCAAAGAAACCGAACCCCTGTATACATTTCTACTAGTATCATGTCATAATAGCGATATATGTTCTGTCAAAGCATCTTGCAGTTAGCAACAAAAACCAAATCAGCAAAAATCTAAAAAAATAAAATTAAAAAAAGGAAGTAAATCGAGAAAAGTGAAGAGAGAGAGAGAGAGAGAGAGAAAGGAGGAAAGAAAAAAGAGAGAGGAAGGAAGAGGGCAGCCAGAAGCATTTTAAAGTGGGGGTCCACCTATCTATCGTTTTTTTTTTTTTAGTTCTTTCACAAACTTTTCTTCTCAGCATTACATATTCACATATTGTGTGTAATATGTCCGCCTGTGTCAGATTTCGTCGGAAAGAATAACTTATATTATTCACTGCAGGCGGTTTCCATCTTCATTGTGGGCATTTGAAGCCCACAAGCATTTATTTCCTGGATGTGGTGAATGCTGTGCTTCCAGCATTCACCGCTCGTTCCCGCACATGCTCAGTGGCATCCTGGGAAGCCTGAAACTAGCTCCCAGGAGTCTGGGAGAGGCTAGAAACACGCCTACTCCCACGAGAGGAGAACCAGGAAGTGCAAAGAAGAATAGAAAAATATAAGGTAATTACGGCGATTTAAATTTTTTTAAATGGCATGTCAGCATCTAGGCAAGGAAGAGAATACATACAGATATTGTTCAAAATTTGGGTGGAACCCCGTTAAGGTGTAGATAAATAACATATCCATGGGTTCCATGTCGCGTTGAGTTTCTTAGTAGAATTGCGAAGGATACAAGTAAGTCTATCGTTAACCATGATCCAGTTAAGTTTATTCTTCACATGGTCGAGGGGAACCATCGACTGCTTCCAATATTTAGCGATAGTTATTCTAGCTGCCAAAAACATATATGTAATTAGTTTTGTCGATTTTTTGGGGACCTCATCAGTAAACTTTTGTAAGCCACTAATTGTTTAGCCAGTAGGTACATGTGCGAAGATCACAAAAAGCGCACATGTACCTACTGGCTAAACAATTATTAAATAACCTAAGCCAATTAGACTTGATATTGTTATTTTCAGCACATGAATTATTAGGCCAGAAATGATCTGTCTATGATACTCCTTGAGTTCACTGGAATATAGAAAATTGAGGGTGCCACTGCCCCCCCCCCCCCGCTTGAGACCCAGGAGAACACTGTGGGGACACATCGGGATCGCCAAGACTGGAAGTGTTTTTAGAAGAACAGCAATTCATCTTAATATGGAATGTAGTTTTCTCGTCAAGAAGTGGTAAATATCTAACTCTACTATAATAGTACAAAATGATCATGTAAAATAATTGATTCACTTACAGACAGTATAACTTATTTTTTTTTTCTTTTTCGCATAGAATAAATTTTCCTGAAGAAGACCTTTACTTATACAGGTCGAAACGCGTAGGGATATCATGTAAAACTCTACTTAAGCTTGATGTTTTTCAATATGAATTGAGTTCATGTGTGGTTTTCCCATGTTGACGAGACATGTTTTATATGTAAATACCTGAATTGCTTTTAACGACTCTCTTGTATTAATGCCATATACCCCCCCCCCTCTTTTTTTGATATACGACATTAATAAAGAACTATCAGTTTTTAGGAAAATCATTGTCACTTGCCTTGAATATCACTTTGCTGCTAAAAAAACCCCTGAGGGATTTCCCATTCAATCGATCAACATATTGCCTCCTCATTACCTCTTAAACAGCTCTGAAAAGCAATCCAAGCATGGATCTTTTCAGAGGAGCAACAGTCACTTCCATACATGTGAAGGAGCCCCAAGAGTAGCCAAGCAAAAGCATGCAGGGAAGTAAAGTGTTAAATCTCTTTACATGGTAACAGAAGGTTCAGCATGACAGTGTAAGGAGATAGACAGTCTATGCTGACAGGTCCTTAGTCCTGCAATTGGAGATACAATCCACAAGCAGTTTGCTGATAACAGAAGATAAGAGAGATTGGGCAGCCTGTGACACCTGGGAAGGAGATCCAGGTGTCAGCCCCACAATAAATAAGGCTGAGCTCCAGTGAAGTGAACATCTTTTTATGTTTGACTTTACTTTCTTTCATTCTCCTCCCTAGTGTGTGGACACATTGCTGATTCCAGGGGGGGACGATCACTTGACCCCCCTTGCCCCCTCCTGCAGATGCCCATGCCCATCTGGCCACAATGTCTAAAGCAGGTGGGTGACGCAGACGGATGCATCTTTGCAACTCTGGTCGGTACCAAATACCAACGCAAAAGTGTTTTATAATTAGCTTCAATTAATATTGTATTAATAGATATTTTGGATAAAGCATAGGTAATATCTTTACAATCTGATAATTCCAACGTGGTATTCAAGTCCCGTTCCCATTAAGTCATGTAAGGGAGCTTAGCATTCGGGTCAGTAAGGGTAGTATATATTGTAGATATCCTTCCCCGTAAGAGGCCCTTCGTTTAACAAGTTCAAAATTTTTAAGTACATATAAGGGGTCCATCTAACTAGTTAGGTTTAGATCGTACAACAGAAATAATCAGATTATATATATCTAAATACTTTGCCGGAGGGCATCTGAAATGTGTCTTTAAAATATTGCAACAAGTGTGGTTGATCCTCATTAAGGTAGTCTCCTATCCTAAGAAGCCCTTTGTTGAGCCACCATAGGGATAGCATTGGAGTCATTCCGGAAGAGAAATCAGGGTTAAAGAATATGGGAGCTAGTGGAGTATGTGGGGAGGACAGAGGTTTGCGATGTTGTACTCTATCCCAGACTTCTAGTGAATGAGACAGGGTAGGACACAAAATAGGAGGGCGAAGACGGCTAGGGAGCCAGATTAGAGAACCTATGGCAAAAGGGTGGCATGAAAGAGCCTCAATAGAGACCCTGAGGGGTGTAGCTCCTTTGGCCGTTGTGTAAGAAAGCTGAGTTATTTGAGCCACTTGATAGTAAGCTTGTAAATTAGGGAGGCCAAGCCCACCAGACGGTTTTGAGATGAACAGTGTCATTTTATTCATGCAAGGTTTCTTATTGCTCCAAATAAAACGAAGGACGTCTGATTGTAGTCGCTGTATATCTCCCCTCAGAACTGGTAAAGTCCTAAAATAATAAAGCATCCTAGGTAGAAAGGTCATCTTAATAGAATTGATTCTGCCAAACCAAGAGAAGGGATAGTCTGCCCATTGTTGAAGATCCCCCCGGAGTCGACGGAAGAGTGGAGGATAATTAGCCTGATAGAGAGTATCAATCGAGGATGTCAGCTGGATGCCTAAATATGGGAGGGAGCTTTGTGCCCATTGATAATTAGAAGTGTTTTGTAAGGTCGAGACCATTGAGGGCGGTAAAGAAATAGTAGCCTCCCTGGCGTTTTCCCGAGTGTGGCTCAGGGTTAAAATTTCAGTCCCATTAGCGGTAACCCCGAGCCACACTCGGGATTACATCGCAGGATCCTGGTGTGGCTTTACTTACCTTGTCCCTGGTATCCTGCCATGTCCCCCGCTGTGTCTGCGGGCTCTGTCCTCCTCCAAAGCCTCTCCTTGCCAGGCTCCGTTCCCTGCGAGCGTCGCGAAGCACGGGGGCAGAGCCTGCCGGCAAATTCAAAAAATTTTAAAAATCATAACACATACAGTACTGTAATCTTACAGATTACAGTACTGTATGAAATGATTTCACATCCCTTTTGTCCCCAGTGCTTTGGCCCATGCCCTGCATGCAGTTTTATGTTATATATACTGTTCTTTCTGCCTGGAAACTGGAGATTGTCCATAGCAACCAAAAAGTGTCCCTTTACGTCAAAAGTGGCTTTAGACCAGCTAGAAAACAGCGATAGTAAATTAGAACACTTGCAGAATTGAGCGATAGCGAATCGTGGGGAAATTTATTTTAATATTTTTTTTTTTAATTATTTATTTTTATTTATTATATTATAATTTATGTTTTTGTGTTTCAAACTTTATCATACCCGGGATATCTACTAGACTCTTGTTTGGACAGATTTAAGTGTGTTATTGTTAAGAATTACAGACCTACAATATAAAACGCCAAATTTCCATGCAAAATAATTGTACCGCTTTCAGCACCTAAAATCCGAAAGAATCATACCGCCAGGGGGGTTAAGGGCTGTCGTTTTTTGGGTATTTAAAGAAAGCCCTGAGATCTGGGAAAGTTGATTGAACAGAGTCAAAAGATTAGGTAAATTTGAGGATTAATGACATACATGAGGATGTCGTCGGCAAACAAGAAACATTTATGCTCCTGTTGCCCACAACATATGCCATGTATGTTAGGATGAGATCTAATTGTTACAGCTAGGGGTTCATTTGCTAGGGCAAATAGCAATGGGGAAAGAGGGCAACCCTGTCTCGTTCTGCACTGGATAGGAAACAATGCTGATTTATGACCCCGAATGGAAACCTGGGCCGACGGGTTACTTTAACCACTTACCAAAGGGCCCATAGCCGAATGACGGCTGCAGGGCGGTTGGATAACTCTGGGAGGGCGTACTATGACGTCCTCCCAGAATTCCCCTCTCGCGCGCCCCCTGGGGCACGCACCCGAACACATCCGTGCATTACGGATCCCGGTAAATGGCCGCTGATCGCGGCCGTTTACCATGTGATCGCGCTGTCAAATGACGGCGCGATCACATGTAAACAGACCGGCGTCATCTGATGACGCCGGTTCCTCTCCTCCCCTCCTGTGTACCGATCGGTACACAGTGAGCGGGGAGGGGGATGGATGGATGTCTGCAGCGCTGTGGGCTGTATGTGTAGTGCCCACAGCGCTGCACAGAGACATCCATCCATCCATCCATCCTGCAATGCCCCCACAATACTCTGCAATGCTGTGCAATACTCTGCAATGCCCCCACAATACTCTGCAATGCTGTGCAATACTCTGCAATGCCCCCACAATACTCTGCAATGCTGTGCAATACTCTGCAATACCCCCACAATACTCTGCAATGCTGTGCAATACTCTGCAATGCCCCCACAATACCCTGCAGTGCTGTGCAATACTCTGCAACACCCCCACAATACTCTGCAATGCTGTGCAATACTCTGCAACACCCCCACAATACTCTGCAATGCTGTGCAATACTCTGCAATGCTGTGCAATACTCTGCAATACCCCCACAATACTCTGCAATGCTGTGCAATACTCTGCAATGCTGTGCAGTACTCTGCAATGCCCCCACAATACTCTGCAATGCTGTGCAATACTCTGCAATGCCCCCACAATACTCTGCAATGCTGTGCAATACTCTGCAATGCCCCCACAATACTCTGCAATGCTGTGCAATACTCTGCAATGCCCCCACAATACTCTGCAATGCCCCCACAATACTCTGCAATGCTGTGCAATACTCTGCAATGCCCCCGCAATACTCTGCAATGCCCCCACCATACTCTGCAATGCCCCCGCCATACTCCGCAATGCCCCCGCCATACTCTGCCATGCCCCGCCATACCCCGCCATACTCCGCAATACCCCGCCATACTCCACAATACCCCGCCATACTCCGCAATACCCCGCCATACCTCGCCATACTCTGCCATACTCCGCAATACCCCGCCATACTCCGAAATACCCTGCAATACCCTGTCATACTCCGCAATACCCTGCAATACCCCGCCATACTACGCAATACCCCACCATACTCCGCAATACGCCGCCATACCCTGCCATGCTGAGCCATGCTCGGCTGTACTCGGCCTCCGTATGTGGCCAGGCTGTGGAAGTCTCACACATGTGGTATCGCCGTACTCAGGAGGAGCAGGGGAATCTATTTTGGGGAGTCATTTTTGGTATGTACATGTTATGTGGTAGAAATATTGTATAAATGGACAACTTTGTGTTAAAAAAAAAAAAAAGCGTTTTAACCACTTCCCGCCCGCCGGCCGTCATACAACGTCCTTGACTTTGTGCGGAGATATCTGAATGATGGGTGCAGCTACAGGCATCATTCAGATATCAGCTTTTTCAGCCGGCGATTCCCTACACCATGAGAACGATCATAGCGGCTGTTCCACTGCTTGATCGTTCTTACGGGAGGCGAGAGGGGATGTTCCCCCTCCCGCGCTTCTACCGACTCACCGCTACGATCGAAGCCAGGATGTTTTTTTTTTTTTTAATTTCAGGCTTCCCAGCCTAGAGGTGAGATGTGGGGTCTTATTGACCCCATATCTCACTGTAAAGAGGACCTGTCATGCCATATTTCTATTACAAGGATGTTTATATTCCTTGTAATAGGAATAAAAGTGGTCAAAATTTTTTTTTTTGGAAAAAAGCATCAAACTAAAATAAATAAAGTAAAATGAACAATAAAAAAAATAAAAAATTTTTTTAAAGCGCCCCTGTCCCTGCGTGCTCGCATGCAGAAGCGAACGCATACGTAAGTCCCGCCCACATATGAAAACGGTGTTCAAACCACACATGTGAGGTATCGCTGCGATCGGTAGAGCGAGAGTAATAATTTTGGCCCTAGACCTCCTCTGTAACTCAAAACATGTAACCAGTAAAAAATTTTAAAGCGTCGCCTATGGGGATTTTTGAGTAGCAAAGTTTGGCGCCATTCCACAAGCGCGTGCAATTTTGAAACGTGACATGTTGGGTATCTATTTACTCTGCGTAACTTCATCTTTCACATTATGCAAAAACATTAGGCTAACTTTACTGTTTTGGTTTTTGTAAAGCACAAAACAGTTTTTTTCCCAAAAAAAACGCGTTAAAAATATTGCTGCGCAAATACCGTGCGAGATAAAAAGTTGCAATGATTGTATTCTCTAGGGTCTTTGCTAAAAAAACATATATAATGTTTTGGGGTTCTATGTAATTTTCTAGCAAATAAATGATGATTTTTACATGTAGGAGAGAAATGTCAGAATTGGCCTGGGTGCTCCAGAACACCTGAAGGTGCTCCCCTGCATGTTGGGCCTCTGTATGTGGCCACGCTGTGTAAAAGTCTCACACATGTGGTATCGCCGTACTCGGGAGTAATAGCAGAATGTGTTTTGGGGTGTAATTTGTGGTATGCATATGCGGTGTGTGAGAAATAACCTGCTAATATGACAATTTTGTGGGGAAAAAAAAGTAAAAAAAAAACCTTGATTTTGCAAAGAATTGTGGGAAAAAATGACAACTTCAAAAAACTCACCATGCATCTTTCTAAATACCTTGGAATGTCTTGTTTCCAAAAAGGGGTCATTTGGGGGGTATTTGTACTTTTCTGGAATGTTAGGGTCTCAAGAAATTAGATAGGCCGTCAGTACTTCATGTGTGATCAATTTTCAGATATTCGCACCATAGTTTTTGTACTCTATAACTTTCACAAAGACCAAATAATATCCACCGATTTGGGTTAATTTTACCAAAGATATGTAGCGGTATAAATTTTGGCCAAAATATATGAAGAAAAATTACTAATTTGCAAAATATAATAACAGAAATGAAGAAAAATGCATTTTATTACAGATTTTTCGGTCTTTTTTCTTTTACGGCGCAAAAAATAAAGAACCCAGCGGTGATTAAATACCACCAAAAGAAAGCTCCATTTGTGTGAAAAAAAGGACAAAAATTTCATATAGATACAGTGTTGCATGACTGAGTAATTGTCATTCAAAATGTGAGAGCACCAAAAGCTGAAAATTGGTCTGGTTAGGAAGGGGGTTTAAGTGCCCAGTTGTCAAGTGGATAAAGTTGTTTAACCACTTGCTGCGGGACGGTGCAGCTGTTATCCTGGGCCGCCGTCATATGACAGCGCTGCCTTCCAGGATCCCTAGGGGGCGCGCGCGCCGCATCACTCGGGTCCTGGTGCGTGTGCGCGGCGGCCACGATGTCCGCCAGGCACCCACGATTGCCCGGTCAACCAAGCAGGACCATGGATCTGTGTATGTAAACACACAGATCCACGTCCTCTCAGATGGGAGGAGACCGATGGTGTGTTCCTTGTACATAGGGACACTGATCGGTCTCCTCCCCTTGTGAATCCCCTTCCCCCCACAGTTAAAATCACTCCTTAGGAACACATTTAACCCTACAGCGCCCCCTTCTGGTTAACCCCTTCATTGCCAGTCACATTTATACAGTAATCAATGCATTTTTATAGCACGGATCGCTGTATAAATGTGAATGGTCCCAAAAATGTGTCAAAATTGTCCGATGTGTCCGCCGAAATATCGCAGTCACGATAAAAATCGCAGATCGCCGCCATTACTAATAAAAAAAAAATAATAATAATAAAAATGCTATAAATCTATCCCCTTATTTTGTAGACGCTATAACTTTTGCACAAACCAATAAATATACGCTTATTGCGATATTTTTTACCAAAAATATGTAGAAGAATATGTATCGGCCTAAACTGAGGAAAAAATTTGTTTAAAAAAAAAAAAAAAAATGGATATTTATTATAACAAAAAGTAAAAAATATTGTGTTTTTTTCAAACTTGTCACTCTTGTTTTGTTTATAGCGCAAGAAATAAAAACCGCAGGGGTGATCAAATACCACCAAAAGAAAGCTCTATTAGTGGGGAAAAAATGATAAAAATTTCATTTGGGTACAGTGTTGTATGACCGCGCAATTGTTATTCAAAGTGTGACAGCGCTGAAAGCTGAAAATTGACTTGGGCAGGAAGGGGGTGAAAATGCCCTGTATGGAATTGGTTAAGCAATAAGATAAAAGCAGAGCCAAATCCAAAAGCCTCCAGAATAGTAAATACCGTATTTATCGGCGTATAACACGCGCTGGCGTATAACATGCACCCCAAGTTTAGGAGAGAATTTTAAGGAAAAAAACTTTTAGGAGGGAAGTTTAAGGAAAAGAAACTTACATTAAAATGCCCATCAATGCAGCCTCATCAGTGTTCATCTGCAGCCTTGTTAGTGTCATTGCAGCCTTTTCAGTGTCAGTGCAGCCTTGTCAGTGCAGCTTTGCCCCAGTGCAGCCTTGTCAGTGCAGCTTTGCCCCAGTGCAGCCTTGTCAATGCAGCCTTGTCCCCAGTGCAGCCTTGTCCCCAGTGCAGCCTTGTCAGTGCAGCCTTGTCCCCAGTGCAGCCTTGTCAGTGCAGCCTTGTCCCCAGTGCAGCCTTGTCAATGCAGCCTTGTCCCCAGTGCAGCCTTATCAATGCAGCCTTGTCCCTGCAGCATTGTCCCCAGTGCAGCCTTATCAATGCAGCCTTGTCCCCAGTGCAGCCTTGTCCCTGCAGCCTTGTCCCCAGTGCAGCCTTGTCCCCAGTGTCCATGCCTCCTGCCGCCGCCGCCGCCATACACATGGTAGTAGTTTTAAATATGGCGCCACGGAGTTCGGAGAGACTCGGCGCCGGCGGAAGTGAACGAACGCCGCCGAGATACACATAGCCGAGGGTTCTCGGCTCTTTCCGGTGCCGCTCACAGTCCCGCCCAGTCCCGCCCTATGATGGACATAACACAGGTCCAATGGCGGGACTGGGCGTGACAGTGAGCGGCGCCGGAAAGAGCTGAATACACCCGACTATGTGTATCTCGGCTCTGTGATTTCCGAAGTCCGGAGCGCCATATTTGAAACTACTCGCTATGTAAATGTCGGCGGCGATCGCCGACATTCACATAGCGATAGCGGGGATCGGCGTATAACACGCACCCACGACTTTCCCCTGATTTTAAGGGGAAAAAAGTGCGTGTTATACGCCGATAAATACGGTAAGTAGTCCCAATTTAAGCTATCAAAGGCCATATGAAGGTCCAATGAAAGAAGTAGTAGTTACCTCGATACAGGGGCATCCCATTTGGAGTGTACCGAAGAGCTCAATGCTATGGACCGACAAATCTGATCCAACGTTCGGCGTTCGGTTATAAAACCAGATTGATCTTTGTGAATGTATTGTGCCAAAAAAGTACTGAGACGTAAAGCTAAAAGTTTTGTTAAGATCTTGAGATCACAATTAATCAATGAGATAGGACAGTAGCTAAGGATGTCTCTGGAGTCTTTGTGTGGTTTGGGAATGACACTGATGTATGCCCTATTTTCATCTATGGGGACTTTTCCGCCATCTCGCAAGAAATTAAAGCAGAGAGACATATGAGGAGCTAACTGTTCAGAAAATTTCTTATAATAATTATTAGGGAGGCCATCAGGGCCCGGTGATTTATGTAATGACAATATCTTAACAGTATTTCCTCACATGTAATGGGTTGGTCCATAAGTTATATATGGGATTCAGTGAGAGATGGCAGAGATAAGGTGTGTAAGAAATTATTAATGGAAACAGGAATGTGGCCCTGGGATGGGTTGAATAGTTTAGTGTAAAAATCTTGAAATTCCTGAAGAAGGCTTTTCTTTTTTAAAACACAGACAGGAGCACCTATCAAACATGGACAATAAAAGTAATTTTAGCAGCAGGAGGGGGAGGGGGGGGCGTGCACTTGTAAAAGCTGACAGGCAGGGAGGGGAGGGGGGAGAGGACGGAGGAGAGAGGACAGAGGAGGACAGGAGAGCTGCGGATGATGGAGGCACATAAACTGACCACTGTGTCAGGGCTCAGCAGCCATGATATACCGTGGTCAGTTTACAGAGGGAAGGGTTTTGCCAGGCAGGATCAGCCAGGTTTTTTAGGTGATATGGGGGCCAAATTACACAGCACAAGCACTGTGCTGTGTAACATGCTTTAAGGGAACAGGATCTTTTTTTTTTCTTTTTTGGGTTAACAAACACTTTAACCACTTGACCTCTGAAAGATTTACGCCCCTTCATGACCAGGCCATTTTTTGCGATACCGCACTGTGTTACTTTAACTGATAATTGCTCAGTCATGTGACGCTGTAACAGACACTTTTTGGGGATCTAAAAAATATGCACTGTCACTGTAGTAATGACACTGGCTGGGAAGGGGTTAACATCAGGGGCGATCAAAGGGTTAACTGTGTGCCTAAGTTGTGCTTTCTCACTGTGGGGGAGGTGCATTGACTAGGGGAAGTTAAAGATCCGTGTTCCTCCTTTGCAGAAACACATGCTTAAAGCTTTCCCCACTGACAGAATGACAATCTGCCTTGTTTACATAGGCAGACTGCCATTCTGCTTGTGCCCCAAATGATCAGTCAGTGGGTCTCGGCGAACATCGAGTCCGCCAGACTCGCTGATTGGCACCTGCTGTGTCTAATCACAGCGGGTTCGGTCACCGGCGGCACTCGCCCCAGACCTGGAAGTGTCAGATCACGTACTAGGTACATGATCTGGCACAGAGCGGCCGCCCTGTCACAGCAAATGTATGTGCGGCAGTTGCTAAGTTGTTGGTAAACCTTTGGTAACACACTAGGCATTTGTGCCCTCCCGTGTGCTCTTTTTTAGTTTTTTTAGTTAAAGTGATTGTAAAGTTTTTTTTTCTTTAAATAACAAACATGTCATATTTACCTCCTCTGTGTAGTGGTTTTACACCGAGCAGCCCAGATCCTCCTCTTCTCAGGTCCCTCTTCGCTGCTCCTGGCCCTTCCCTCCTGTCAAGTGTCCCCACAGCAAGCAGCTTGCTATGGGGGCACCCGAGCCAAGTCACAGCTCCGTGTTTCCATTCAGACACGGACACCCAACCCGGCCTTGCTCATCTCTCTTCTGATTGGCTAAATGACTTTTATTGACAGCCGCAGGAGCCAATGGTGCCATTGCTGTGTCTCAGCCAATCAGGAGGAGAGTCCCGGATGGCTAAGACACTCGTGGAAATCCCTGGAGAGAGATGGGGCTCAGGTAAGTAATTAGGGGAGCTGGGGAGGTTGCTACACACAGAAGGTTTTTTATCTTAAAGGGTTTGTTAACCCACATGTCTTACTTTATATAATCCGCTCAGTCTCATAATGATATGTCCCCCTGTGTGTGTGTTGTGATGCAGCGGGAGGGGCTGAGATTCCTCCGCTGACGTTAGTCTGGAGGGGAGGAGGAGGAGAAAGCCGGAGAAAGCTGGCGTGAGCTGGCGTGTCACGTGACCGCTGATCAGCGCTCACAGATAAGGTATATACGTTTTTTTTTTTAATTTTTTTTATACAACACACACATAGGTGGACATATTATTAGGATACAGAGTAGATTATATAAAGTAAGACATGGTATTAAAGCAGCAGCAGGGGGGCGGGGGGGGGCCCTGACACAGGAGCGGACAGGCAGGCAGGAGGTGGGGAGGAGGACACAAGAGCAGAGAGGAGAGACAGCAGGGATGCAGATGATGGAGGTACGGAGGCACGGTGTCAGGGCTCAGAAGCCATGATTACTGTGGTCAGTTTACATAGGGGAGGGGAAAAACTGGCAGGATCAGCCAGGTTTTTTAGGTGTTACAGAGGTCCAAATGACACAGCACAAGCACTGTGTCATATAACATGCATTCACTAGTTAAGGACCGAGCCTATTTTTCAAACTTTGTGTTTACAAGTTAAAACAATTTTTCTTTGCTCTAAAATCACTTAGAGCCCCCCCAAACATTTTTATTTTTTATTTTTACACTGTCCTTTTTAAAAAAAATGTGGGTTACTTTTATTCCTATTACATGGAATGTAAACATCCCTTGTAATAGAAAAAAGCATGACAGGACCTCTTAAATGTGAGATCTGTGGTCAAAAAGACCTCAGATCTCACATTTACACTTAAATGCAATAAAAATGAATAAATAAATAAATGTCTTTTTAAAAAAAAAAATTTTCCCCTTTAAGACCATTGGGCGGAAGTGACGTTTGACGTCGCTTCCGCCATCCAATGGTGTGGAGCCAAGTTGGGGCCATCTCACTTGGCTCTAGGCTGTTGAAGGGAGAGGACACAATCGTCTCCGCCATTACCGACGGCTCCGGTAAGTGGCGGAGATGACCGGACCGCGGCGGGAGGGGGGGGGCCTTTCCCGCCCCCGATAAAAGTGAACTTGCAGTGAATCCGCCGCAGAGACCACCCGCTGTTAAAGAGGATACGGGGGTACTCCACCCAGGACCGTTTTTAAGGCAGGGCAAAAGGGGAAGCTGCCCTGGGCCCTATCATTGTTGTAGGGCCCAAAGCAGCTGCCTAATACTTGCCAACTATCCCAGTTTAAATTCCCTTATACCTTGAAGTTTTAGTCCCGTGCTGTGTCCCGATATCTCAGGGTAAAGTTCTGTTGCTGCTGCCCAGCTCTTCCATATTGTCATGTACAGATGACTCACCTGTAGACTCTGTGTTTACATGTAAATAACCTGTATTGATATGTAAATAGCGGCAGCATTAAAGCGGTAGTAAACCCGCTGGTTTTTTTTTTTTCCCCTACACCTGTAAGGGAAAAGGCATAATGAGCTAGTATGCACCACATACTAGCTCATTATGAGATACTTACCTTAGAATGAGGCGCCGGCATCTCACCCTGTCCACACCGAGGGAGCTGACATTTCCCCGCGGCGTGTCCTCCGGGTATGCATGCGCGCGGGAGACTTCTGTCCGGCAAGCTCCGGAGTTTGCCAGGCTGTCAGCCGAGAATCCCCTGTGCGCATGCGAGGGGAATATCTCCTAAACCGTATATATTATATATATATATATATATATATATATATATATATATATATATATATATATATAATAAGGCTTACCTGTAGGTAAAAGTTTTAAAAAAAGGTATACAACCGCTTTAATATGTAAATAGTCGTGGACCGCACCATTGATATGTTAAAAGAGGCGGCATTCATATGTATATCATGTCCCCT
Organism: Lithobates clamitans; assembly: GCA_037952925.1. Taxonomy (NCBI): domain Eukaryota; kingdom Metazoa; phylum Chordata; class Amphibia; order Anura; family Ranidae; genus Lithobates; species Lithobates clamitans. The sequence continues at coordinate 331,080 of JBBGZY010000613.1, forward strand.
TGAGGTCATATCTACCATCAGTTCTGCTGAATGCTGCCCACTGGGGAGGTAAGGGAGCATGCTTGAAATTCCTGCCGATGCATGAGGGTGTCATTAACAATTAATGGCACTGCTGTGTATCTGCTAAAGAGCAGCACATTTCTGTGGTGTCAGGAAAGCGATTTTGCATGTATTTCCGACACACACACAAATGTAAATGCAGGCTAAATGTCTCAGTTTCATTGGCGGCCAGTTTAAACCTTCTCATTACATTGGGGCTTGGTGTACAATCCTTTCATTCACAGTGGCCAGTGTGAAGGCCCCCCTTACATTGGTGGTCAGTGTAAATCCCTCTTTATATTGGTGGTTACTGTGAATGCTCCTTTTACATTAGTAATCAGTGTAAATCCCCATTACATTGGTGGCCAGTGTAGAAACAACTCTTTGTATTGGTAATCGTTAAAAAAAAAATCCAAACTTGCATTTGTGTTCAGTTTTGAATCCTCCCTTACATTGGTGGTCCATGTAGAAGCCCCCTTTAAATCGGTGGTGAGTGTAAATCCCCCTTGCATTGGTGGCTAGTGTAGAAATCACCCTTTATTTGTTGTTGATGTAAAATCACAATTACATTGGTTGTCAGTGTAAATTCTTCATAACATTGGTGATCAGTGTAGATTTCCCTTTACATTGGTGGTAAGTGCAGATCTGCCCTTAAACTGGTGGTCAGTGTAAATCGCCCTTTACATTGGTGGTCAGTATAAATTCCCCCTAACATTGGTGGTTGGTGTAGAAGTGTCACCTAACATTGGTAGTCAGTACAAATCTCCTTGACAATGCTTGTCAGTAGGGATGAGCTTCGTGTTCGAGTCAAACCCATGTTTGGCCGTTCGCCGAATTACGAACGATATGGGCCGTTCGCGCCAAATTCGAGCGGCGCGTCACGGCCCATAATTTACTGTGGCATCGCAGTGCATTGCTGGCTGATGATTGGCCAAACATGCACTCCTTCCCTAGCCCCACCATGTCCTCCTGAGGAGTCCCCCGAACTGTTTGACCACAGTCTTGGGTACATGCTCCAGGAGGATGCCCAGCGTTTTGAAGGCTCCGATGATGGTACCCAGCTAAAGGAAGGCAGTAACGTGAGCCCAGAGAGAGGGGGTGCCCAAGAAGGACAGCAATCTGCCAGTCATGTTCCCCCAGCTGCAGCATACTGCCAGCTTTGCTCCAGTAATGAGGAGGGAGGGGATGATGAGGTTGCTGACTCCAAGTGGGTGCCTGATAGGAGAGAGGAGGAGGCACATAACCAACGAGGCAGGATGCCCTCCAGGGGCCAGCTTAAGGGCAGCACACCGACTGCATCACACCGCAGAGCTCCGCATGTGCAGGGCGCTGCTGTCTCTGCATGTTATTCCAAAAGTTCTTTGGTGTGGGCCTTTTTTGAGATGAGTGCATCAGATCCCACTGCTGCTATTTGCAACATATCTCTCAAGCGTATCTCGCGTGGCCAAAACATCTCCCGCTTGGGCACCACATGCTTGACCAGACATATGTTGACCCGCCATGCAGTTCGTTGGCAAGTGTACCTAAAAGACCCACACCAAAGAACAAAGAGTACCTCTCCTTGCTCCTCATCAGCTGGGATCTCCAACCCCACTATACCTTTAGTCCTCTCTGAGACCTGCACTGAGAGGAATGAAGGTGTAGAATTAGGTGTGTCACAGCCAAGTACTTGGGGGCAATCTGCTATCGGTACACCGACGTCAGATTGTACCAGGCAAATTTCCCTGCCCCAGCTGCTGCACCGCTGAAAGAAGTTTGCTCCCAGCCATCCACATGCCCAGCGGTTGAATGCTAGCGTGGCTAAATTGCTAGCACTTCAACTGCTGCCTTTTCAGTTGGTAGACTCTGCCCCCGTCCGTGAGTTTGTGGAATGTGCGGTCCCTCAGTGGAAGGTTCCCAAACGCCACTTTTTCTCACGGAAGGCGATTCCGGCTCTCTAGCGGCATGTGGAAGGCAATGTCTTGGCCTCGCTGGACAGGGTGCTTATTACCGCTGACTCATGGTCCAGCAGGCATGGACAGGGATGTTACCTATCTTTCACCGCGCACTGGGTGACTCTTCTGGCAGCTGGGAAGGATGCAGGACAGGATGGAGTAGTGTTGTAGGATGTTCCGCCACCGCGCCTCCAAAATACTTCTAGTGGTGATTCTGCCACACCTCTCTCCTCCCCCTCTTCTTCTTCTTTCTCCATGGCCTCTTCCTGTGCTGATTTGTCTTCAGAACCAGCGGTGCTCCATAGGCGTTCAAGGGGCTACACAAGCACGCAGGCCAAAAGATGCCATGCGGTGCTTGAGCTGGTGTGCTTGGGGGACAGGAGCCACACTGGGGCACAGATTCTGTCAGCTCTGCAGGGGCAGGTTCAGAGGTGGTTGACGCCATGCCAGCTTAAGGCAGGTATGGTGGTTTGCGACAATGGCACCAACTTCCTCTCTGCCTTCTGACAGGGACAACTGACCCATGTGCCCTGTTTGGCTCACGTCCTTAACTTGGTGGTGCAGCGGTTCTTGGGCAGGTACCCAGGCTTACAGGATGTCCTGAGGCAGGCCAGGAAAGTCTGTGTGCATTTCCGCAGGTCATATAATGCCAGTGCTCGGCTGGCTGACCTCCAAAAGGAATTTAACCTGCCCAAGAACCGCCTAATCTGTGACATGCCCACCAGGTGGAACTCAACGTTGGCCATGCTGCAGCGACTGCACACGCAGCAGAGGGCCATCAATGAGTACCTGTGCGACTATGGCACCAGGACAGGGTCAGGGGAGCTTGTTTTTTTCCCCACGCCAGTGGGTCATGATCAGGGATGCATGCACTGTCCTGTCACCATATGAGGAGGCCGCGAGGATGGTGAGCAGTGACAGTGCATGCATCAGTGACACTGTCCCCCTTGTCCACCTGTTGGAGCACACTCTGCATGGAATAATGGACAGGGCACTTGAGGCAGAACAGAGGCAGGAAGAGGAGGACTTCCTTAGCTCTCAAGGCCCCCTTTATCCAGACAGTATTCCTGCGTGCCCGCCGATCACACAGGAAGAGGACGAGGAGGAGGAGAACGAGGAGGAGGAGGAAGAGGAGGATTGTGTCAGCATGGAGGTGGAGCCTGGCACTCAGCATCAGCAGCGGTCTTTTAAGGGATCATTTACAGTCCCAAGAAACCCATGGACTTGTATGTGGCTGGGAGGAGGTGGCTGCGGATCATGTGGTCCTTAGTTACCCAGAGGACTCCGGACCGAATGCCTCAGCAAACCTACGCTGCATGGCCTCCCTGATCCTGCAAAGCCTGCGGAAGGATATCGTATTCGTGGTATCAAGGAGAGGGATCAATACTGGCTGGCAACCCTCCTTGATCCACGTTACAAGGGTAAGGTTGCGAACCTTATCTTGCCGTCGCAGAGGGAGCAGAGGATTAAACATCTTCGGGAGGCCTTGCAGAAAGGTCAAAAAACAGAAAAGAGAGGGCGCACCAGCCTTGTGCATTATCTTTAAAAAGGGTTATTTAAAACAGAAAACGTAAAAGTACTACTCACAAGGGTAGATAGAAATTGCGTATATTAGTCAAATGATGGTAGCAGTCTCCAGACCTATGGACAAGACGTGTAGACCGGTGCTGGCTGACGCGTTTCGAAAGTAGCACCTTCTTCTTCAGAGCCTAACTGTATCCATCTCTCACGGTACCTTAAATAATGTGCTCATCAAGGGAGCACAGACCAAACTGACCTAGGAGCCACTACCATAAAGTGGGCAGTCAAGAGGCGGGCCCTGACACAGCACCATAGTAACCATTTGTATACACATATACAAACAAAAAAAAAAACGCACACACAAAAAAACGCACAGCGAAAAAAAAAATGCACACAAAAATATATATATGTGTGTGTGCGGGGAGCGCAAGTGCACGGATCTATAGTGTGATGAGTGTCATAAAGGGGGGGGGAAAGGGGTGTTTGTAATGTGCACATAGTGTGCGATACAGTACACCAGACAACCAGGCAATCTCCAATTATAAATCTTACAAATGCGGCCACCTGCGCAAACAAAGAAACCCAGCTATCAAATTAAATACAAGATCAAATACAATAATCTGCACCATGAACAGCGCACAATAGACTTCACATGAGACTATGATATATAAATAAATAAATAAATGAATCACCAGGACCAATCCACACTTGTCCTCCAAGGAGATGAATGATTTAATCTCCATAGTGTGTAAAAATGTCACAGATCTTACCTCAAAGACGCTGTGTAGCTGCAGGCGGCGGTTGGAACGCACGCCATATTCATTACATGTAGTGCGGTCCAGGGGGCGGAAGTAGAAGCTCCGTATCGCTTCCTGTGCGCCCGCTGTCGCTCTAGGCTGTGTCAGCAGCCATATAGGGAAGTCCAACTATAGAGGCTGAAGGCAGACACATATTGGGTGGCTAAACGAAATACCATATCAAGGGGATAGAAAAACAAGGGCTGTGTCAGCAGTAAAGATACCAGCAGCCATATAAGGGAAGACCAACTATAGAGGCTGAAGGCAGACACATATTGGGTGGCTAAATGGAATACCATATCAAGGGGATAGAAAAACATGGGACAAAAACAAATGTCTAATTTCCAATACCATCCGTGCACTTGTATAACCCGCAACCCCACACAACTAATGCGTGTCTACATGTATACAAAGGGAGCGTGTTGGTCAGGATTGTAGTTAAATAAAAGAATATGGCCAAATAGTCAACAGGGCATGCACACTCACACGCAAGCACCCATAGACATACACACGTACACCCATGTGCGCGTGCGTATAAACGCATGCACGCCACGCGACACATGTGAGTAAGAGATGAAAACCTGCACTCCAATTACAAAGGTACATAAATATTACATATATATGATACATATAAATAAGCGCAGGTTGTCATTAAAAATGGTATACAATAGCATTCCAGTAAGTAAATGAAACAGATTAAAAACAAATAAATAAATAGATAAATAAAAAGGTTCCCAGATCGAATGAATATTTACCAATGAATACATTTTAAACACTCTGTTATTATTGTTATAGAGACCTTTTAACAGCAAAAAGGAGAAAACAGAGGTGGGGGGGGAATCACAATAAATGTCTATGGAAAATTAGCCAAACATATGTCCATATACACATACACCCATGCGCATACACTCCCATATATACATGCGCACACACCCACGTACACGTGCGAGTGCACACATGCCCACATGCGAAGTGTACCGGACCAAAATAATTTTTAGAACAGAAGTATGAAACCATACATATACCCACACAGCCTGTGCGTATTATCGTAACTAGAATATACATGCACATAATCATATATATACACACCTATAGGCCTCTTGAAGGCTAAATAAACATAAAGGCCATATGTGTAGAATGAATACTGAAGGTCACATGCATATATGTATGCGCATGTGTAGAGAGAAAGAAATGGAATCAGGAGGGGGGGGAGGGGGGAAGGGGAGGGGGGGGAAATGGGGGAAAGGGTGAAGGGAAGAGAGATACCCTGTTTCCCCGAAAATAAGACCTAGCGTGATTGTCGGTGATGGCTGCAATATAAGCCCTACCCCCCAAATAAGCCCTAGTTAAAGTTCTTGTAGGTCTTATTTTCAGGGTAGGGCTTTTTTTCAGGGTAACAGGGTAGGGCTTATTTGGGGGGGTAGGGATTATATTGCAGCCATCACTGACAATCACGCTAGGTCTTATTTTCGGGGAAACAGGGTAACAAATTGCAAAGGAAGAAGATGGATATGAAAATAAATCAATGAATGAAAAAATGGAAAAATGGGATGGGTTGGGGGGATACCTAAAACCACCGTCACACTATTTTATGTATCTCAGGGTCTTCATTGAGGCCACCGGGAGCGAGACTTCCGAGGGTGAAAATCCAGTAAGCCTCGCGCTTACATAGTCTCTGATGTTTTCTCCCTGAGTCTAAATCACCCCCAATCGACTCGATACCAAATACCCTCATACCTGCAGGGTTTCCTTGATGGGCTTCTACAAAATGGCGGGGAACTGGATATTTATCCCTTAAATTAATGATGCCACACTTGTGCCCTCCTATTCTGACCCTCATAGGGCGCTGAGTGCGGCCGACATAGAGACGGCCACAGGGACAAACAATGCCATAGACTATATACTGAGTCCCGCAGTTCATAAACTGAGTTTGTGGACTCTTCCATCTCTCCCTACAACGGGTTTTCTTTCTGTGCCACATGTACATACATGTGCCACAGTTTTTTACGCCGCACTTGTAGCTCCCTTTCTGATCAAATATTGTGGTCCAAAGGCTAGTCGGTCTAATGGTAGTGTTATTTACCCTACTAGGTGCAACCAGGCTCCTAAGGTCACGTGGTTTACGGAACACAATATTTGGAGGGTCATGTTTGAGGATATTCCAATTTCTCTTCAGGATGTTCTGGATCTCGAAGGCTTTGTTCGTATACTGGGTGGAGAATCTAACCTGTTGGGTATCAGGTGTAATATGGCATCGGGGACCAGTGGTGTCATCTGATGGGTTATAATAGAGAACCAGATATTTATTAAAAGCCATTTCAATATGGCTTGCATCATAATCCTTTTCTCTAAACTTCTGTATAAGAAGCTTACTCTGTTCTAAGTAGTCTTCTTTTTTTGTACATGTACGCCTCAAGTGACAAAATTGACCATAGGGGACATTTTGTATCCACCTTGGATGGTGATTACTTTTGGCATATAGGTACGAATTGCCTCCACTAGGTTTAAAGTGGGTTCTGGAACAGATGTCACCGTCGGGATCTCCCTGGAGTTCTAGATCTAAAAAGACCAAACACTTGCTATCTATAACATGTGTAAATTCTATGCCAAAGGAGTTGTTCTTACAATACTCTAAAAAGTTATTAAGATCATCATCTGACCCGTCCCATATGATTAAGATATCATCAATATACCTGGCGTACAGAACCAAATTGGCCCCAAAAGGATTGTTTTTCCATATATAAGTGTTCTCCCAAAGGCCCATGAAGATATTGGCATAACTAGGGGCAAACCTTGTCCCCATAGCTGTGCCCCTAGTTTGCAGATAGTATTCGCCCAGAAAAGAAAAATAATTATGTGTAAGGGAAAACCTGACACAGTCCAACAAAAATTTTGCTTGTGAGGGATTGAGTTTATCATCCTCTAGTAGAAAGTGATTCATGGCTCTAAGGCCATGTGTATGGTCAATGGATGTGTACAAGGAGGCCACATCTAGGGAAAGCCATCTATAGCTAGGTTGCCATTTGTAGTTGGACAGAATCTCAAGCATGTGACTAGAGTCTCTTACGAAGGATGGTAAATTGGTTACAGTGTCTTGTAAAAAATAGTCAATGTAAGAGCCCAGATTACTAGAGAGACTATCCATCCCAGCTATTATTGGCCTGCCCGGGGGGTTAGTTAGGCTTTTGTGTATCTTAGGTATATGGTAAAAATGCGGGGTTACCGCATGCCTATTATACAAAAAGTAGTACTCATTCTTTGTAATCACTTTCTCCAATAGTGCCTCATCTAAAAGTATTTTAAGCTCTTTCGTATATTCCACTGTGGGATCTTTGCTGAGTTTAGTGTAGGTATCCGTGTCACCCAGAAGTCTATTTGCCTCAATGATGTACTTATCTTTATTTTGAATAACCAAACTGCCTCCTTTGTCCGCCTTTCGTATGATCATATCCTGATTCTGTTTCAGACTGTCTATAGTTTTAGAAAGAGGGTCAGTATTTTTGGCAAAACTTGTCTTATTATTGTAATGATCAAACTTATTTTTAAAAGTACCGTATATACTCGAGTATAAGTCGAATTTTTCAGCCCTTTTTTTTGGGCTGAAAGTGTCCCTTCGACTTATACTCGAGTCCCTGCCGTCTGTCTGCATGATCAGCGTGTCATGCAGGCAGACGGCGGCCGGCGTGTAATGCTACTGTTCGCCGGCTTTCAACCGTCCGTGGAATGAGAGAATGTCCGTGATAGGCAGTCAGCGGTCAGCCTATCACAGACGAGGAGGAGGCGCGGCTTTTGAACTGTGGAATGGCCGCCGAACACTATCATCACACGCCGGCCGCCGTTTGAGGACAGAGATCGCCACAGGGAGGATGGAGATCGCCACAGGGAGGCTGCACAGGACACAGGTAGGCTGCACATGCACACAGGACACATGCACACAGGACATGTACAGGACACACATGTACAGGACACATGCACACAGGACATGTACAGGACACAGGACATGTACAGGACACAGGACATGTACAGGACACACATGTACAGGACACACATGTACAGGACACACACACATGTACAGGACACATGCACAGGGTACAGGTAGGCTGCACAGGACACAGGGAGGCATGCAGCTGCAGATGGGCATTGTTGACCCTCTGCCATTTCTCACCCTCGACTTATACTCGGGTCAATACATTTTTCCCAGTTTTTTGTGGTAAATTAGGGGCCTCGACTTATACTCGGGACGACTTATACTCGAGTATATACGGTATTAAAAACTACATCATAAAATGTGGAGATAAATTTTCCTTTAGCCCAATGGGGAAAGAAAGACGATCTGGGTCTAAAAGGTGTATGGACTATTGTACTTTCCCCTAGGGGACAAGCCACTGGTATAGAAGTGGTCTGTCCATCAGGCTGTGCCTCAAGATATACCTCTTCTAATATGTTTAATATAGAGTCCTCATCCACACTTGTTTCAGAGGGTGGGGATGCTCCCAACTCTGCTCCAATACCAGTGTCATCACCATCAGTGTCATTACTCGCTTTTTTAAGGATATAATATCTCTGGATAGTAAGTTTGCGTATATACTTATTTAAATCAATGAAAAGCTCGAACAAATTGGGTACACTGGGTGGGGCATAGTTGAGGCCTTTTCTGAGGAGGTCCAGTTCTGTTTCCGAAAAAACAGAACTGGATAGGTTATAGATTTTGATGGTGGAATAAGAAGTATCTATAGTCTGCCTCTTTTTACGTCCCTTTCCTCCTCTTGTACCTCTTCTAGTTCTTCCTCTTTTCCTTGCTTTTTTTTACATTGATGGAGTTACCTCTAAAGGGTCCAGAATCCTGTTGTTCGTTACAGGGTCCTCCATCAACGCAACTTCCTTCTCTAAAAAAACCAAGGGTGGTGTAGTATCTGATATATTGACACTATTGTCATCTGACTCTCCATTACTAAGAACTATAAAGGGATTGTAAGTGACCTTCAGTATTCATTCTACACATATGGCCTTTATGTTTATTTAGCCTTCAAGAGGCCTATAGGTGTGTATATATATGATTATGTGTATGTATATTTTAGTTACGATAATACGCACAGGCTGTGCGGGTATATGTATGGTTTCATACTTCTGTTCTAAAAATTATTTTGGTCCGGTACACTGCGCATGTGGGCATGCGTGCACTCGCACATGTACGTGGTTGTGTGCGCAGGTATATATGGGAGTGCATGCGCATGGGTGTATGTGTATATGGACATATGTTTGGCTAATTTTCCATAGACATTTATTGTGATTCCCCCCCCCCCCTTCTGTTTTCTCCTTTTTTGCTGTTAAAAGGTCTCTATAACGATAATAATAGAGTGTTTAAAATGTATTCATTGGTAAATATTCATTCGATCTGGGAACCTTTTTATTTATCTATTTATTTATTTGTTTTTAATCTGTTTCATTTACTTACTGGAATGCTATTGTATACCATTTTGAATGACAACCTGCGCTCATTTATATGTATCATATATATGTAATATTTATATACCTTTGTAATTGGAGTGCAGGTTTTCTTCTCTTACTCGTTTATACGCACGCGCACATGGGCGTACGTGTGTATGTCTATGGGTGCTTGCGTGTGAGTGTGCATGCCCTGTTGACTATTTGGCCATATTCTTTTATTTAACTACAATACTGACCAACACGCTCCCTTTGTATACATGTAGACACGCATTAGTTGTGTGGGGTTGCGGGTTATACAAGTGCACGGATGGTATTGGAAATTAGACATTTGTTTTTGTCCCATGTTTTTCTATCCCCTTGATATGGTATTCCATTTAGCCACCCAATATGTGTCTGCCTTCAGCCTCTATAGTTGATCTTCCCTTATATGGCTGCTGGTATCTTTACTGCTGACACAGCCCATGTTTTTCTATCCTCTTGATATGGTATTTCGTTTAGCCACCCAATATGTGTCTGCCTTCAGCCTCTATAGTTGGACTTCCCTATATGGCTGCTGGTATCTTTACTGCTGACACAGCCTAGAGCGACAGTGGGCGCACAGGAAGCGATACGGAGCTTCTACTTCCGCCCCCTGGATCGCACTACATGTAATGAATATGGCGTGCGTTCCAAACGCCGCCTGCAGCTACACAGCGTCTTTGAGGTAAGATCTGTGATATTTTTACACACTATGGAGATTAAATCATTCATCTCCTTGGAGGACAAGTGTGGATTGGTCCTGGTGATTCATGTATTTATTTATTTATATATCATAGTCTCATGTGAAGTCTATTGCGCGCTGTTCATGGTGCAGATTATTGTATTTGATCTTGTATTTAATTTGATAGCTGGGTTTCTTTGTTTGCGCAGGTGGCCGCATTTGTAGGATTTAGGATTGGAGATTGCCTGGTTGTCTGGTGTACTGTATCGCACACTATGTGCACATTACAAACACCCCTCCCCCCCCCTTTATGACACACATTACACTATAGATCCGTGCACTTGCGCTCCCCGCACACACACATATATATATTTTTGTGTGCATTTCTTTTTTCGCTGTGCGTTTTTTTGTGTGTGCGTTTTTTGTTGTTGTTTGTATATGTGTATACAAATGGTTACTATGGTGCTGTGTCAGGGCCCGCCTCTTGACTGCCCACTTTATGGGAGTGGCTCCTAGGTCAGTTTGGTCTGTGCTTCCTTGATGAGCACATTATTTAAGGTACCGTAAGAGATGGATACTGTTAGGCTCTGAAGAAGAAGTTGCTACCTTCGAAACGCGTCAGCCAGCAGCGGTCTGCACGTCTTGTCCATAGGTCTGGAGACTGCTACCATCATTTGACTAATATGCGTGATTTCTATCTACCCTTGTGAGTAGTACTTTTACGTTTCTGTTTTGAATAAACCTTTTTAAAGATAATGCACAAGGCTGGTGCGCCCTCTCTTTTCTGTTTTTTGTCTGTATGTTAGGATTTCCCTATCCTTGAGGGCAGCAAGGCTGAAAGCTACCATCCATCGAGAACTTTGAACTGTCGGGCTTACACATTTATGCGCAAGAGTTTTTGTTTTGTGTTCTTGCAGAAAGGTCTGTGCAACGCGTTCCCAGAGACTGGGAGGTTACAAACTCCTGTTCCTGGACAACGTGTTGCTGAGGCTTCGATCAGTCAAAGAAGGAGCGGTGGAGAAGGTGTCCATCTGACCGATGTGTTCAGACATTTTTTTAGTCTGCAGCCCCAAGGTATGATCGGTTCCAGCAACCATCACCAGTGTCTGTTTTACATGGTGCAGGAATACCTAGGGGCAAGATCTGACTTGGACACCTTTCCCATCGAAAATCCTCTGGGTTACTGGGTCTTGAGGATGGATCACTGGCCAGAGCTTGCACAGTATGCAATTGAGCTACTGGCCTGTCCTGCATCCAGCGTTCTTTCGGAACGCACATTCAGTGCTGCTGGAGGCTTTGTAATGGATCACAGGGTGATCCTGTGACCTTCATAAAAATGATTCAGTGTTGGATCACCACCAGCTACCAAGCACCTGATGTTGATGTAACCGAATAATTTTTTTTGAAATGTCAGATCCCTTCAAGACGGCCTATGCTAATGCTGAGTGACTATCCTGTTATGCTGAGTGACTATCCTCTTCCTTCTCAATGATCATGTTGATAGCTTGTAAGAATATTTTGGGTTCTGGGCACCGCCACCAGTGGCTAAGGCCCAATTTTTCAGCCCCTGTTTAACAGGGGCGTGTAAATACAATTTTTGATGCAATAATTTGCAAGGAGGGCTCGTTCCTGCGCTCCAACTAGAGTATCTGTGAGGGGTTGCAGTGTTGTGGCACCAGCACCAGTGCCTAAGGCCCAATTTTTCAGCCCCTGTTTAACAGGGGCGTGTAATTACAATTTTTGATGCAATACTTTGCAGCAGGGCTCGTTCCTGCGCTCCAACTAGAGTATCTGTGAGGGGTTGCAGTGTTGTGGCACCAGCACCAGTGCCTTAGGCCCAATTTTTCAGCCCCTGATTAACAGGGGCATGTAATTACAATTTTTGATGCAATATTTTGCAGGGGGGCTCATTCCTGCGCTCCAACTAGAGTATCTGTGAGGGGTTGCAGTGTTGTGACAGCAGTGCCTAAGACCCAATTTTTCTGCCCCTGTTCAACAGGGACATGTAATTACAATTCTTGATCCAATATTTCACAGCAGGGCCCATTTCTGCGCCCACCAAGAGTAACTGTGAGGACTTACAGTGTTGTGGCACCAGCACCACCACCAAAGGCCCAATTTTTCTGCCCAACAGGTGCATGTAATTACAATTCTTGATCTAATATTTCACAGCAGGGCCCGTTCCAGTTCCCACCAAGAGTAACTGTGAGGACTTACAGTGTTGTGGCAACACCACCACCACCAAAGGCCCAATTTTTCTGCCCCTGTTCAACAGGTGCATGTAATTACAATTCTTGATCTAATATTTCACAGCAGGGCCCGTTTCCACGCCCACTAAGAGTAACTGTGAGGACTTACAGTGTTGTGGCAACACCAACACCTAAGGCCGCAATTTCTGCAGAGTATATAGGACAGGCCCCTACTTTCAAACATCCAACTTACAAACGACTCCTACTTGCAAACGGAAGGAGACAACAGGAAGTGAGATGAAATCTACCCCTAGGAAGGGAAATTCTCTCCTGTAAGAGTTAATATGGGAAAAACGTGTCTCTTCTCCACTGATGCTTTATCACCAATCCTTGTTTCACTAAAAACCCCAAATTGTCAAAAAACATTTGTCATTGGGACAGAAAGTGAGGGGAAATCTTCTGAAGAGGTGCACAGACAGCAAAACAAATGTCACAGGGGTGATAATCCTTCCCTATGTTTTCCAAAAAGCTTAAAAATAGATTTTTTGGCTGGAGCTACACTTTAAAAATGTACCAGTTCAAAATTATAAACAGATTCTACTTAACAACAAACCTACAGTCCCTGTCTTGTTTGCACCGCCTGTATACTGCTGTTCAGAGTATATATGGCCTGAGGGCCCCACGCCTTTCCTTTTTTTCATTTGGGTGCGGGGTTCCCCTTATATCCATACAAGACCCAAAGGGCCTGGTAATGGACTGGGGGGTACCCATGCAAGTTGTCTCACTGATTTTCTTCCATATTGCCGGGACCCGACATTACATTAAAACCGCAAGCAGTTTTAAATGACTTTTATTCCTTTATTAATTTCATTTTGTGCAGGGACTATTCTAAGCACGGGAAACACGTGCCACTTTACAGGCATACTATAGACACCCCCCAGGTATGATATTTAAAGGAATATTTCACTTTTTTTTTTAACTTAAAGCATCATTAAAATCACTGCTCCCGAAAAAACGGACGTTTTTAAAACTTTTTTTTGCATTGATACATGTCCCCAAATCCTTTTTAGGACAATACCATGCAAATTAGCCTTTAAATTTAGCACTTTTGATTTTGAACGTTCGAGTCCCATAGACTTCAATTGGGTTCTAAAGTTCGCGCAAATTTTCGGTCCATTCGCAGGTTCTGGTGCGAACCGAACCGGGGGGTGTTCAGCTCATCCCTACTTGTCAGTGTAAATTCCCCCTTACATGGAGGTCATTGTATATTCCCCCTTCACTGGTGGTTGGTGTAAATGCTCTTATGCTCTTATTACATTGGTGTCAGTGTAGAAATCCCTCTTTTCTACTGGTGGGTGGTGTAAAATCCCCTGTTACATGGTGGTCAGTGCAAATTCCCCCTCACATTGATGGTCAGTGTAAATCCTTCCTCACATTGGTGGTCATTGTAAATTCCCCATTACATTGGTAGAATCCCCCACTGTATACTTGCCAAAGATTTCCAGCTTTGCTCTACGATTCAGAATTTGCCACAGTGTACCGCCTCCTAACTAATCCCACCCCCTTACCACTTCCACTGATCCACTGATCCCATTCACCCCCCAGCATTGCCACTGATCCCAGGAGTCCTAGGATTCCTGATTTGATTTGATTTTTAGTCTAGTTATATTTGTTGTATGTCTCAAAGCATGTGGAGAGCGAAATTGCATGGAAGAGGGGGCCCAAGAAAATGTTTGCCCAGGGTCCAGTCAATATTAAAGACTGCCCTGATTCCACTTCAAACAACCGACGTACAATGACGAAGTGGATGTAAACCTGGTTCATGAAATTTGAGCTGGGCACATATATCTGCAGTGTTTTCTTATCTCTCTTCAAAGCCCTAAGTCCCGTAGCTTTGTCCCGCTCTGTTCTTCTGTTATCAGCCTGATAAATTTTGACAAGTTCTCCCAGCAGGAGATAGAAGTGTGTGTCGGGGGATGTTGCTGTCAGATACCATGAATCAGACCGAGACAAAAGTGCAGTAAAAATCACACTAGTTAAATAATTATAGTAAAAGGTAAACAGAGCAAACGTAGTCAAAACATAGCCAGTAGCCAGTTTGGCAACAGGAACGGATAGTCAGACAAGCCAGGACGTCAGGGAGCCAGGGATCAGCCTACTTCAGGACAAGCCAGGAAATCAGGAAACCGGAGAATCAGCATAGTGGAACAGCATGCAGGATCAGGAAACAGAAGGGACATCAGCCAAGCAAGTCTTTCACAGGTACACAGGAGAGAGTCTCTCATATGTTAACCAGGCGAAGGCAGAGAGGATCTGGACTGAACAGCTAAAGTAGCCAGCAGGACTGATGAGCAGGATATCATCATCAGACGAGCCACTGTGGAAAGATTAGAGCTGGCAATTAACCGACAGCTGAGCAGCCTGTTTTGAGAAGGAAGGGCTGAGCCCAGCTCTGACAGTACCCCCTCCTCAACGACCCTTCCCCCTTGAAGGGCCACCAGGTTTGAGGGGGAAACGTCTATAGAAAGCACAGAGGAGGACAGGGCCATGTACGTCCGAGGAAGGGACCAAGATCATTCTTCTGGACCGTACCCTTTCCCATGAGCCAGGTATTGTATGTGCCCACTAAACCTACGGGAGTTAACAATGGACTGTACTTCATACTCCTCATGGTTCTCAACCTGC
Organism: Lithobates clamitans; assembly: GCA_037952925.1. Lineage (NCBI taxonomy): Eukaryota > Metazoa > Chordata > Amphibia > Anura > Ranidae > Lithobates > Lithobates clamitans. The sequence goes on from JBBGZY010000613.1 coordinate 346,393, forward strand.
ACTGGAAGAGGACATGGCCCCTTAGGTGGTAAAGCGGTTGCAGGCCAAAGGTGTTAATAAGGAGGTATGAAATACATTTCAGATATGCATATTCGAAGGAAGGTCTAAAGCGTAAGCCAATGGGTTAATCCTGCGAAGAATATGGACCCAATAAACCGAGGTGTCAACTTCAGTGAAGGAGCACGGAGTCGGAGGTTGCGAGATGACAGCCAAACCCTGTCCCCAACCTGGCAGGAAGGTGCAGGAAGGTGCAGGAAGGCGTCTGCGGTCAGCAGGGAGTCTGTACCTATCATTGGCATGTCGCAAGGACTCCTGGACTTGTACCCAAGTGCAACGAAGACCACGGAAATGCTCCTCTAATGCAGGAATGCTCTGAGGAGCAAATGAGTCAGGCAACATGGATGGCTGGAAACCATAGTTCTCCATAAACGGGGACAATCGGGAAGCAGAATTTATGGCACTATTGTGAGCAAACTCTGCCCAAGGTAAGAGGTCTGACCAGTTGTTATGATTGTCAGAAATATAGCAACGTAGAAACTGCTCCAAGGACTGGTTGGCTCGTTCTGTGGCCCCATTAGACTGTGGGTGATACGCAGAGGAGAAAGCAAGGTGAATTCCCAACTGTGCACAAAAGGCTCGCCAGAATCGGGACACAAACTGACTACTCCTGTCCGAGATGATCACCTCGGGTAGCCCATGTAAGCGAAAGATCTCCCAAGCAAAAATGGAAGCCAGTTCCTTAGGTGTGGGCAACTTCTTAAGTGGAATGCAATAAGACATTTTTGAGAACCGATCAACCACCATAAGGTTAACTGTTGCCCTGGGAGTTGGGTAACTCCACAATGAAATCCATAGACAGGTCAGTCCAGGGCCTCTCTCCATTGGGTATGGGTTGTAGGAGCCCACTGGAAGGTGTCATGGAGTCTTACTCTGAGCACACACGGAACAAGCAGCTATGAAGGCGGTTACATCAGCACGTAGACTAGGCCACCAGAATTGTTGAGAAATGGCCCAAAAGAGTTGATTCTTCCCTGGGTGACCAGCAGCCTTGGGAGAATGGTAAGTCTGGAGCACGGCAGTATGGAGACTCTCTGGGACAAAGCAGCGGTCACAAGGTTTCTCAAGAGGAGCATGGATCTGAGCGGCAAGAATCTTGTCACCCAAAGGAGAAGTGAGACTGATGCAAACCGTCGCCAAAATACAATCAGAAGGAATCACTGGAACAGGAACCGATTCCAACTTGGAAGTGGAGGAAAATTGTTGCGATAAGGCATCAGCCCTTACATTCTTAGTACCGGATAAGAATGAGACTATGTAATTAAAGCTTGACAAGAAAAGAGCCCATCGCATCCTTCTGGGAGAAAGATGTTTAGCCTCAGACAAGAATGTGAGATTCTTATGGTCAGTAAGAATGAGAACCAACACAGTGGTACCTTCGAGGAGATGCCTCTATTAATTATGGGCTAAAATAATCACCAACAACTCTGTCCCCAATCTCATAATTGCATTCCGCGGGTGACAATTTTTTTGGACAAGTAGCCACACGGATGCATAGCGCTCTCAGAGGTTGGACAATGAGACAGAAGGGCGCCAACTCCAGTCTCAGAAGCATCAACCTCATGGATAAAAGGGTAAAGTAGGATCAGGATGTGCCAACACAGGAGCAGAAACAAAGGCAGCCTTGAGGCTCTCAAAGGCCTTAATTGAGTCCGGAGACCAACTCTGTGGGTTACCGTCCTTTCTGGTCATATCAGTCAGGGGTTTGACCAGGGATGAGAAGTTATGAATAAACTTCTGACAATAATTAGCAAAACCAAGAAAACGTTACAGAGGACATATACTCACTGATTGGGGGGCCACTGTAGGACTGCAGAAAGTTTCTCTGGGTCCATCAAAAAACCAGCAGTGGAAATGACATAACCCAGGAATTTAACCTGTTTGCGATGGAACTCGCACTTCTCCAATTTACAATAGAGATTGTTTTCTCTCAGCTTCTGAAGCACACGATGGACATCTGTGTGGTGGCTCTCTAGGGACTTGGAAAATATGAGGATATCGTCGAGATAAACCACCACACATAGCTGCAACAAATCTCGGAGGACATCGTTGCTAAATTCCTGGAAAACTGCCGGGGCTTTGCAAAGGCCAAATGGAATTAAGAGGTACTACCGGCTTGACCTTTGTCAAAGACATCGCTAAAATCGCGGTACTCCTCCGGCAGGGAGGAGAGTAAAGAGGTGCACAGGACCTTAGCCACCTTCTGAAAACATGTCTTGCTGCATTATGGCGACCAGGAAAGAACCTCAGCACAAAGCCAATCAAAAGAGGGGTTGTGCCTCTGTAATCAAAGATAACCAATAACCACCAGAAACTTAGGTGAGGAAATTACTTGGAATTGGATTATCTCATGGTGAAGAGCCACTACGGTCATGGACAATGGAACAGTCTCATTAGTCACATGGGCAGGCTGTAGAGGTCTCCAGTCAAGAGCCTCAATGGCAAGTGGAGTGGAACGAAGCTGCAGCATAATCGAGTGCTTAGAAACAAAGGTAGCATCAATGAACAGGCATGCAGCCCCGGAGTCGATTAGAGCCTGTATCTCGACGGACGACTTAGACCAAGAAAGGATACTGGGACCAGGGGTTTTCCTTCTGGACAACTGGGGATGAAACAATGCCACCTGAGGTCTGTCCCCTACAGGACCTCAAGGTTCCCAGGACGGTTAGGACAAGACTTCAAAAAGTGACCAGCCTGGCCACAATAAAGGCACAATCTCTCCCTCCTCCTAAAGGTTCTCTCATTCACAGAGAGACGTGTGAAGCCCAAGTGCGTGTGATGGCCCAAGTGCAACAACCGACTCGGTACCAGGAGGAATGGGAGGTGAGGGAGGCAAGGGTGGGACTGCAAGGCTCGGAGACAAATGTACAGGAGGCTTACGCAAGCGCTCCTTAAAAGAGAGTCTTTCTCTGAGTCTGGAGTCTATGAGGGTGGCAAATGTGATCAACTTTTCCAGCTCAGTGGGTATATCTCGGGCTGCTATCTCATCTTTGATGTATCCGAGAGACAATGAGAAAAAGCAGCCATGAGAGCCTCATTGTTCCAAGCAACCTCTGCTGCCAGAGTATGGAATTCAATGGCGTAATCGGCAACAGTTCTCGTACTCTGTTTGATGGACATGAGGCACTTGGCAGCAGAAGCGGAGCGGGAGGGAATGTCAAATACTCTTTTAAAGGAAGCCACAAACTCTGGGTAACTCAGGACAATGGGTTTTTGCGTCTTCCATAGAGGGTTTGCCCAGGCCAAGGCTCTCTCAAAAAGCAAAGATATCAGGAAACCTACTTTGCTTCTGTCAGTGGGAAACGCCTGGGGCAGCAATCCCAAAGTATATCTCAACCTGGTTGAGAAACTCACTGCATTGGACTGGATCGCCCCCAAATCGCTGGGGAAGCGGAGCGGAACCAGACATACCTCTTATAGAGATAATACTCGAGGCGGGTGCCTGCACAGGGACTGGCGCAGCAGCAGGGATGGCCTGCAACTCAGGTTGTACCAGAGCAGCCACAGTGGGAGATTCCAGGTGAGCTGTGCAATTCAGGAGCGTCTGGCCATGGCAAACTGATCCATGCAGTGATCCTGATCATCCAATCTGGAAAAAATATTACCAACGAGTGGATTGACTGCAACGTCTGAATTCATGGCCCTCACCTACTGTCAGAAACCATGAATCAGACCGAGACTAGTTAAATAATAATAGTAAAAGGTAAACAGAGCAAATGCAGTCAAAACATAGCCAGAGTTTGGTAACCGGAATGGATAGTCAGACAAGCCAGGACGTCAGGGAGCCAGGGATCAGCGTACTTCAGGACAAGCCAGCAAATCAGGAAGCCCGAGAATCAGCATAGTGGAGCAGCAAGCAGGATCAGGAACCAGAAGGGTCCTCAGCCAAGCAAGTCTTTCACGGGTACACAGGATAGAGTCTCTGATATGTTGACCAGGCGAAGACAAAGCAGATCTGGACTGAACAGCTAAAGTAGCCAGCAGGACTGACAAGCAGGATATCATCACCAGGTGAGTGACTGTGGAAAGATTAGAGCTAGCAATTAACGGAGCTGAGTGGCCTGCTCTGAGAAGGAAGGGCTGAGCCCAGCCCTGACAGTTGCTATAAATAGATTAGCAGTCAGGTAAACTATACACAGGCAACCTCTGCATGTGTGGGGAGGGGGTGTGTGCCTTTCCTCCAATCAGCTGTCTCACAGTGTCTAGTAATCCTCCCCTACGGGCAGTGGTGTACCCACTGGGGGGGTGTCAGGGGGCACGTTTCTGTGTTCCTATGCTTTGGGCTACTGCGCCGTTTTCTGTGTTTTTCAGGCATTCCACCTGGCTGGCTGGTGGAACTGTCTGTCTCCCTCGATGATGGGGTGGGCAGGGCATATGACGTTTTTTTTCCTAGGCTGGCTTGTGCGTGATTAGCAGGCGGCGGAGTGGGAGGCGCTGTGCATCTCTGGTGCGCTGATTGGCCGTATGGGATATGATGCCCATGACGCGTGCGCATTGCTTTGTTTACAGCGCAGCGGTGCCAAGTTTGGTTTTCTCCATCTGGAGCATCCAGCAGGGTAAGAAAAACACTTTCTCTCCTGTATCGCAGGGGAGAGAGAGACAGTGAGCAGCGCTGAGTAGGGAGCTGCTGAAGCTAACTTAAGTAAATAAGCAGGTGATTGCCCTCTGTTCAGCGCTGCTCACTCTCTCTCCATCTGCATGTTTAATGTAGGAAGGCACAGAGCTGGGGGATGTCTGTGTAACTCTAAAGGGGTCCAGGGGTGCAGAGTGCTGCTGTGTAATGTTAAAGTGGTCCAGAGGCGTGGTGCTGTGTAATATAAAAGGGGTCCAGGGGTGCAGAGTGCTGTGTAATGTAAAAGGGGTCCAGAGGTGCAGAGTGCTGTGTAATGTAAAAGGGGTCCAGGGGTGCAGAGTGCTGTGTAATGTAAAAGGGGTCCAGAGGTGCAGAGTGCTGTGTAATGTAAAGGGGTCCAGGGGTGCAGAGTGCTGTGTAATGTAATAAGGGGTACAGAGGTGCAGAGTGCTGTGTAATATAAAAGGGGTCCAGGGGTGCAGAGTGCTGTGTAATGTAAAAGGAGTCCAGAGGTGCAGAGTGCTGTGTAATGTAAAAGGGGTCCAGAGGTGCAGAGTGCTGTGTAATGTAAAAGGGGTCCAGAGGTGCAGAGTGCTGTGTAATGTAAAGGGGTCCAGGGGTGCAGAGTGCTGTGTAATGTAAAAAGGGGTTCAGAGGTGTGGTGCTGTGTAATGTAAAAGGCTTCCAGAGGTGCGGTGCTGTGTAATGTAAAAGGGGCCAGAGGTGTGGTGCTGTGTAATGTAAAAGGGGTCCAGAGGTGCGGTGCTGTGTAATGTAAAAGGGGTCCAGAGGTACGGTGCTGTGTAATGTAAAAGGAGTCCAGAGCTGCAGGGTGCTGTCTAATATAAAGGTGTCCAGGGGTGCAGAGTGCTGTGTAATGTAAAAAGAGGTCCAGAGGTGCGGTGCTGTGTAATGTAAAAGGGGTCCAGAGGTGCGGTGCTGTGTAATGTAAAAGGAGTCCAGAGGTGCAGGGTGCTGTCTAATGTAAAGGGGTCTAGGGGTACAGAGTGCTGTGTAATGTAAAAAGGGGTCCAGAGCAGAGGTGCAGTGCTGTGTAATGTAAAGGGGTCCAGGGGTGCGGTGCTGTGTAATGTAAAGGGGTCCAGAGGTGCAGTTGTGGAGACGGGGTACACAGTAGTGACAAAGAGATATTGGGGGATGCAGAGGTATGCAGGGGGCACAGTGGGGTGTTTTTGCATTTTAACGTGGGGGGGCAGATATAGGATCCTCCCCGGGTGCCAAATGCTCTAGGTACGCCCCTACCTACGGGAAACGAGGAAGAGAAAAGTCTAACAGGACCTGCACTTTATATAAAGGTGAAGACATCAGATATACATGTAAAACTTATGTAGCCATAACTCTCGGTGGAGCTGCTGGTTTAAGCGGGCTTGTTACCTTCACTCTCCTTCCCTCTGTTTCACCGGCACCGGGTCTAGGGTTCCGTTGAGTTTACCTCTGGACGACACACGCACCAACACTTGAGTACGTTTTCGAAGCTTTATTAAACCATCAACGAAGGAAGTAGCAGGAAAGAGGCAGAAGAAGAACTGCAGAGGAAAACTCAAATACCTTTTAGCCCGGGTTCACACTATAAATTGCTGCGGACCGCACAGGAGCGCTGTGCGTCCCTGTTCTCCGTTTCAGGGACGAATCAGGGCCGATTCAATGCCTGAATTCGGCCCTGAAACGCAGCCAAAGACGCACAGCGTTTTTGTGCAGTGCGCACCGCAGCCGCCCCGGAGATATGTGAACCGGCTCCATAGGGAGCCAGTCACATTCTCCTGCTATGCGAATTAGATGTGCGGAAACGCACATCTAATGCGCATAGGTGTGAACCCGGGCTTAAGTAAGATTCTTGACAAATGTTCTTTGGGTTGGATATTTCAGTAGAATGCACTCCCTTGGTGGAACACACTCCTTGCATGCCTGGATAGGCCTCTCTCACTAGCCTAGCAGCCAGTACGTAGCACGAACAAAAGTCTCTGCCACAGACTTATTTGGGATAAACCCGTACGATCCTCTGCCACAGGATGTATTGGTTTTCTTGTGGCGAATGTCAGTCACAGTGCTTGAACCTTTAAGCCAACCCGGCAACACTATGCTGTATAATTACTTTAGGATACGTCCTCCAACCGAGTCACCAGGCCCCTCTCCAGACCAGCACGTTGCATGATCCTTCCATGACAGGTCCTCCCCTGGGATCTTCTCGGTTGTCCAGCTTCTTCACCCTGGATAGACAGCTCAGGACCATTCCTCGGCCGCTGTGGTAGGCCCCAGACAAGCTTCTGGGCCCACCCCTGCGCCGCAGCAACGTGGGCCTCCGGAACGCTCTCTAATGCATACCTGTCGGCCAGGAGGGCCAGCAGGTGGTTGTAAAAACGAACCCCAAAATATGGCGTCTGTCCCATAAATACCCTCGCCCAGAATGCAACTTGGAGGACCACCTCCACCGAGTTGTCTTCGGGACAGAAGAGCATCCACACGCTTAGACACGTCGCCCTTCCAACACCAGCCAGCGGTAACAGCGACACCCACGGTTCAGTATGGAAACACATGCAACTTCAGCCAAGCTGGAACAGAGGCAGATCTAACCTTCCTAACGAACAAGTTACTAAATTTACCTATTAGATGGTAGATCGCAAATCTATCAGCGCTACACTTATGTAGGGGGATTTGTTTCATCTCCGTGTATCACCTGAGGCTGTTCACTTCACTGGGTATATGTGAGGGTTTACATCCACTTTAAGATAAAAAAAAACTTCTGCCTTTGCAACTCCTTGTGTTTCAACCTACATATGAAATTGTATAATTGCTTGGTATAATTGGGTAATCATACACCTGACTCCAATCCTACAAAATCCCTGGCTTTGGGTACTTTCACGCGGGTGGTCCGCCTGGCGGACTCTGCTTTGCTCAGCGTGGGATCGCTCCACTGATCCCCGCTGAGCAGGCAGATGACAGGTCTGTCTCCACTCACTGTGCAGAGACCAACCTGTCAGAGTCCCACTCTCCTCTATGGGGAGATCTGATGAAAACGGTCTACCTGTCCCTTTTCATCCGATCATATCTGATTTGATCCGCCAGACGAATGGAAAATAGGGTCTCCATCCGTCTGGATTTCACAGACAGGATTGGATCAAATAGCGGCAGATGTCAGCGAACATGTCACCACTGACATCCCCCGCTCCATAGGAGTGAATGGAAAGTCCGATCAGGTCTGCTTGAAAAACTGACAGGCAGATCCGATCGGACAGCCTGTGTGAAAGGGGCCTTTGTGCAAGTGTAAGAACAAAGGATAGCTACACCACATATTGATTTGAGTTAGATTTTAGTTCTATTCACTCACTTTGCATTTTGTAAATTGATAAAAAGAATTCAAATACATATTTTTAAAACACTCTTATGGTCAGTACACACGATCCGAAAATCGGATGAAAAGTACAGCTTTTGTGGCGATCGTACGATAATCGGATTGTTAGTAGAGCTTTCGAGATTCGATCACAACAATTCAGCCGATATTATTCGATCTGACAAGCACCAAAAGTTTTGTCAGTACAGTTGTTGTTCGAAAATACAATACAAAAACACATGACATCACTTCTGATTTTTTTTTTCTGTCGTACGAGAATGTTCGTGACTTTAGAAACCTATTCAATCCCTACTTGCGACTAGTAAGCGAAAAAAGATTGTCCGATTTTCGGATCGTGTGTACGGGGCATTGCTTTGCAGTATTTCTTCATACCAACCTAAAACTTTTGCACAATACTGTATATCATATCTCTTTATCTTGTAACGTGTATGCTATACATAAGATTGCACTTCTCTCAGGTTGCTTTATCCCACCACGAATACATCAGGGAAGAATTCAAACACAGCCCACAAATCACCACTAGAGGGCGACAGAACCGAGTACAAACCCTGAACAAGGAATGCCTTAGTTCAATTGTTCCCATAGCAACAACACACCCAACATGGCAAACGACCAGTTCCACCGAGCTGCCCCTCCTTCGTTCATCTCATTGGAGAGGGCCGCATAGGCCACGCCTTCTTGCCATGGAATGACTCTGCGCCGGTGTTCTGCCACCGGCACATTTCTGCTTCCTGCCTGACGTCACGTAGTTACTGCCAATAGTCTCCTAGCTTCACTCTTTTGCACGCCCACCGACCGCTGTCAGTAGCAGTTCAGGAAGTGTTCGGTGTTGTGTCGTTACCCCTGTGGGCGCTCCGGCCTCTGGTGTGATGGCGGTCAGTCAGCAGTGGGTGTTGGTGGAGATGGTGCAGGCGTTCTATGAGGTGAGTGAGGCGCGGGCGCTGTGCTCGGGCCACACGGGTGGGTAGGCCAGTAGGAGGCACAAGTTATCGCATGTCATGTGTCCTGCTATTCCACAGCAGCCCTGCCCTGCTCCTCATTCTGTCCTCTACCAATCCCTCAAATCTTCCTGGTTCGTGTGTTCTCCACAGTATTCCTGTGTCCTGTCTACCCAACAATACCTGAACTCTATCATACCTATATACGGCCCTGGAATGTCTGCCCATGGACGAACTTGGCCCTTTAAATGATTCTGCTTTTCATTACTATCTTAGAGTGTGTCTAAAGAGAAAACTCTTCTTTCATTTTAGGTACTTTAGCACTTGCTGACCAGGCCTTTTTCTGACACTTGTTGTTTTACATAGAACACTCAAACATAAAAAAAATAATAAATATATAATATATGTATGACAAAAATTGGGGGTTGGTGCCGCGCTAGTCCTGAAGTGAGATCCAGTCGCTGTATATGCTGGATATGTGTTCCAGCCTGTACTGCAGTAAGGGGTGTTGATACAATCCTAAGCAATAAGTGTAGTGCTAAGTAAATAAGCAAATGAAAAGTGCCAGAATAGGTGCTCCAAATAAAAGAGAAATATATAGTAAAGATATATGTAAAATGCTGGAGCCCACCCCAAGGGATTATGTGTTACAATGTGTACTAAACAATAATAGACCAATAAATTGACAATATCAAATCACATGGTGAATAAAATAAATATTCTTCAAAAATAATACGGTATTTGCCTCTAATGCATTTAAAAACCATAAAGAGTGCTGTATATCCAAAAATTAATGCAATGTATTAAACCGTGATTAGTCACTAAAATATGTGGTTGGGGACAACAGTGCCAAAAGAAACAAGATAATAAAAAAAAATTTTCATTCAGTGTTATAATGAATAGCCATAGTGATCTAAACAAAAGTGCATCATGCAGTAAAATGTCCGGCAACCAGCAGGGGGTGCTCAAAGTTCAGATAAAAGTGCCTCAGTGCAGCAAGAAACGGCTTCAATATTTCCTTGGTGGGATCATCCCCTGATGAAGCCACGTGACCCGTGACGCCACGTGTAGGGACAGGCACCGCCCACTGGTAGCAGTGTACGAGTTCGCCGCTCGTCTGGATACATTGTACCATCCATCGTTCACTGTGTGAGTACCCTGTATGATGTTTGAATACTAAATAAAGTCTAACTTTTAATACTAAATACTACACTATATGGGACTTTATCTCTTCATTCCAACATGATGTTCCCTATGGGCTTGAGGTCTGACTAATTAACAGCACAACATCTAGGACCCCCCAGCATAGGAGACACCAATAGCGTTTGCTGCTCTATGCTGTAACCTCAGTATAGTGAGGTAAGAGGCCACTACCCACTGTTTGAGGATTCCTGCATGGATATAATTTTGCTTTTATTGCACAGTCACCATTCCTCTGAAGTTATGTTAATTTACCTCATCTGCATGTCATGTTAATGTGATACCACCAAGGAAATATTGAAGCCGTTTCTTGCTGCACTGAGGCGCTTTTATCTGAACTGTATTATCTGAACTTTGAGCACCCCCTGCTGGTTGCCGGACATTTTACTGCATGATGCACTTTTGTTTAGATCACTATGGCTATTCATTATAACACTGAATGAAATTTTTTTTTTATTATCTTGTTTCTTTTGGCACTGTTGTCCCCAACCACATATTTTAGTGACTAATCACGGTTTAATACATTGCATTAATTTTTGGATATACAGCACTCTTTATGGTTTTTAAATGCATTAGAGGCAAATACCGTATTATTTTTGAAGAATATTTGTTTTATTCACCACGTGATTTGATATTGTCAATTTATTGGTCTATTATTGTTTAGTACACATTGTAACACATAATCCCTTGGGGTGGGCTCCAGCGTTTTACATATATCTTTACTATATATTTCTCTTTTATTTGGAGCACCTATTCTGGCACTTTTCATTTGCTTATTTACTTAGCACTACACTTATTGCTTAGGATTGTATCAACACCCCTTACTGCAGTACAGGCTGGAACACATATCCAGCATATACAGCGACTGGATCTCACTTCAGGACTAGCGCGGCACCAACCCCCAATTTTTGTCATTGTCATTTTTTTAGGGTTTAAGGCCGAACCTTATTCGGTGCAAGCTGCTTCTCCCTATTCTTAACCATATTAGTAGCACTGATTGGTAGTGCAGGAATAACACTCCCTATATAATATATGTATATTTTTACATTTTTTTTTTTTTTTTTTTTTCTGAGACCCTAGGGAAAAAAAAGGCGATTGTGGCAATTTTTTTATGGCGCAGCATATTTGCGCAGCGGTTTTGTGAACGCAATTTTTTTTTTTTTTTTTTTTTTGGAAAAAACAAACAAACACCTTAATGAATTGAAAAACAAAAAACAACAATATTTACCCCAGTTTGATTGTAAAATGTGAAAGATGATGTTACGCCAAGTAAATAGATGCCTGATATGTCAGGCTTTCAAATTGTGCACGCTCGTGGAATGGCAACAAATTAGGGTCCTTTCACACGGGACGGATCCGAAATGATCCGAACCCGTGAACATCCACTTGCTCAGCGGGATCGCTCCGTGGATCATCTCTGAGCAGTCAGATGGTAGGAGTGTGCAGCGACGGACCTGTCACAGTGCCGCTCTCCCCTATGGGGGATCGGATGACGACGGACCGTAGAGTCCGTCTTCACCCGATCCCATCCGAAAACGGATGGCAAAGTAGGTCTTTCCTCCGTTTACACTTTTTCGGATCAGAGCGGGTCGGATGTCAGCGGACATGTCACCGCTGACATCCGACGCTCCATAGATGTCTATGGAGAGTCCGCTCAGGTCTGCCTAAAAAACTGACAGGTGGACCTGAACGGATCGTTCGTCTGAAAGAGGCCTTACAGTACTTAAAAAAGCAAAACAAAAAACCTTCATAGGTGACGCTTTAAACGCCTTCACGGGTTGCCTGTTTAGAGTTAAAGAGTAGGTCTAGCGCTAGAATCATTGCTTTCGCTATAACGTTTGCGGCAATACCTCGCACGTGTGGTGCAGATGCCTTTTACATATGCGTTCACTTCTGCACAAGCATGCAGGGATGGGTGCGTTATACATTATTTTATTTTTTTTCTTATTTATGTTTTTATTTTTACACTGTCCTTATCTTCTTCTCTTCCCCCCTTTTTTTTTTGATCACTTTTATTCCAATTTACAAGGCATGTAAACATCCCTTCTAATTGAAATAAGGGTGACAGGTCCTCTTTACTTTAACCACTTCTATACTGGGCCTATTCTGGCACTCCTCTCCATGTAAAAATCATCATATCTTCTTTTTTTTTTTTTTTTGCTAGAAAATTACTCAGAACCCCCAAACTTTATATATGGTTTTTTTTTTTTTTTTTTTTTTTTTTTTTTTTTAGCAGAGACCCCAGGGAATAAAATGGCGGTCGTTGCAACTTTTTATGTCACACGATATTTGCCCAACAATTTTTTTTCAAACGCGTTTAAAAAAAAAAAAACTTTCATGAATTTTAAAAAATAACAAACCAGTAAAAGTTAGCTCAATTTTTTTGGATAATGTGAAAGATGATGTTACGCCAAGTAAACAGATACATGTCACGCTTTAAAATTGCGCACACTTGTGGAATGGCGCCATACTTTGGTACGTAAAAAATCTCCATAGGTCACTCTCTTTTATTTTTTTATTTATTTATTTTTTTTACAGGTTACCAGTTTAGAGTTACAGAGGAGGTCTAGTGCTAGAATTGTTGCTCTCGCTCTAGAGCACGCGCCGATACCTCACATGTGGGATTTGAATGCTGTTTACATATGCAGATGCGACTTGCGTGCGCTTCTGTGCGCGAGCACATGGGGACAGGGGCTCTTTACATTTTTTTTTTTTTTTCTTAATTCTTATTTGACTTTATTTTTTTAGTTTGTTATTTTTACACTTTCTCTTTAAATTTTTTCTTCCTTTTTTTTTTATTCCTATTACAAGAAATGTAAACATCCCTTGTAATAGGAATAGTACGTGACAGGTCCTCTTTATGGAGAGGTGTGGGGTCTATAAGACCCCACATCTCTCCTCCAGGCAGGAAAGATTGAGATAAAAAGAAATGAATGGTCTCTTTCTTTCCAGCTGAGTTCTTGGCTTTGTTTGCTTCCGCCGGCTAACGGGGAAGCTCTAGGATCAACATGCGGCAGCGGATTCTTTCTCCGGTTCGCCGATCGTAGGGGCGAGCCCGGAAAAGCACTGGGGGGAGTCCCCTCCAACCGCCTGTAAGAACGATCGAGCGGCTGAACTGCTGCTTTTTTTGTTTGTTCTTACGGTTCACAGAATCGCTGGCAGAAAAGAATGAAATCTCAATGATGCCTGCAGCTGCAGGCATCATTCAGATATCCCCACTCAAAGTCAATGGCATCATATAAGGTGATTGGGCTGGAAGTGGTTATGGAGAGATCTGAGGTGAAAAAGACCCCAAATCTCTTCTTTACCTTTTTTAAAAGCAAAAGATAAAAAATTATCTTATTAAAGTTTTTTTTTTTTTGTTTTTTGTATTTTTTTTTTGGTCCTTTTTTTTGCTTAAAAAAAAAAAAAAATGTATGTGCAGCCTGCACCAGAAGTGACGTCTGGTCCTCCAAGGCCATAGTCGATCAAAAGGTATCTACTCTTTGATCGCCTATGGGAGCAGCTGACCGTACCGTTGGATCGTTTCTCAGGCAAGCTGGCGGAAATGGTAAGCCTGAACACCAGCGAGCGATGGGAGGGTGGATGCGCTTGGAATGCTTTCATGAGAGCCAGCCGCTGGCACAAAAAACAGTACCGGAGTTATTGCTGATATCTTCAGCCATAATCTCGGTAAACTACAGTGTGTGTGTGTGTATATGTGTAAATATGTGTATATGTGTGTGTGTGTGTATATGTATATGTATGTATATATATATATATATATATATATATATATATATATATATATATATATATATATATATATTACACAATCTCACAAAAGGGAGTACACCCCTCACATTTTTGTAAATATTTTATTCTATCTTTTCATGTGACAACACTGAAGAAATGACACTTTGCTACAATGTAAAGTAGTGAGTGTACAGCTTGTATAACAGTGTAAATTTGCCGTCCCCTCAAAATAACTCAACACACAGCCATTAATGTCTAAACTGCTGGCAGCAAAAGTGAGTACACCCCTAAGTGAAAATGTCCAAATTGGGCCCAAATAGCCATTTTCCCTCCCCACCGATGTCTTGTGACTCATTAGTGTTAAAGGTCTCAGGTGTGAATGGGGAGCAGGTGTGTTAAATCTGGTGTTATTGCTCTCACTCTCATACCGGTAACTGGAAGTTCAACATGGCACCTCATGGCAAAGAACTCTCTGAGGATCTGGAAAAAGAATTGTTGCTCTGCATAAAGATGGCCTAGGCTATAAAAAGATTGCAGAGACCCCGAAACTGAGCTGCAGCGTGGTGGCAAAGGCCATACAGCGGTTTAACAGGACAGGTTCCACTCAGAACAGGCCTTGCCATGGTCGACCAAAGAAGTTGAGTGCACGTGCTCAGCGTCATATCCAGAGGTTGTCTTTGGGAAATAAAATGTATGAGTGCTGCCAGCATTGCTACAGAGGTTGAAGTGGTGGGGAGTCGGCCTGTCAGTGCTCAGACCATGCGCATCAAATTGGTCTGCATGACTGTCGTCCCAGAAGGAAGCCTCTTCTAAAGATGATGCACAAGAAGGCACGCAAACTGTTTGCTGAAGACAAGCACACTAAGGACACGAATAACTTGAACCATGTCCTGTGGTCTGATGAGACCAAGATAAACTTATTTGGTTCAGATGGTGTCAAGTGTATGTGGCGGCAACCAGGTGAGGAGTACAAAGACAAGTGTGTCTTGTCTACAGTCAAGCATGTTGGTGGGAGTATCATGGTCTGGGGCTGCATGAGTACTGCTGGCACTGGGGAGCCACAGTTCATCGAGGGAACCATGAATGCCAACATGTACTGTGACATACTGAAGCAGAGCATGATCCCCCCTCTCTTCACAGACTAGGCCGCAGGGCAGTATTCCAACATAACGACCTCAAACACGCCTCCAAGACAACCACTGCCTTGCTAAAGAAGCTGCGGGTAAAGGTGATGGACTGGCCAAGCATGTCTCCAGACCGAAACCCATCTGTGGGGCATCCTCAAATGCAAGGTGGAGGAGCGCAAGATCTCTAACATCCACCAGTGGCAAACTGTGAAGCTCTGGTGAACTCCATGCCCAAGAGGGTTAAGCCAGTGCTGGAAAATAATGGTGGCCACACAGAATATTGACACTTTGGGCCCATTTTGGATATTTTCACTTATGGGTGTACTCACTTTTGTTGCCAGCGGTTTAGACATTATTGGTGTGTTGAGTTATTTTGAGGGGACAGCAAATTTACATTGTTATACAAGCTGTACACTCACTACTTTACATTGTAGCAAAGTGTAATTTCTTCGGTGTTGTCACATGAAAAGATAGAATAAAATATTTACGAAAATGTGAGGGGTGTACTCACTTTTGTGAGATACTGTACGTATTGCGGTCGGCATGTGATGATATTAAGGTGTTTGTAAAGGAAAAGTGTAAAAAAATAAATAAATTAAATAAAATAAAAATGTAGGGCTTAATGTACACGGGATGTTTTAATACCTCTCCTGAACGATTCAACTTGACAGCTAGTAACCGACATTTAAAAATGTCTAGTGTGTAGCCGCATTTGCATTTAGAAGCGTTTTTAAACTTTTATTTTTTTTGCAAATAGTCAAAAATTAAAAATGCCTATAAACGAAATGTTGAAAAAAATAATGCAGCGCTAAACATAGCAAACCAGATTGGATGACCCGCACAGATGTGACTAACACCCGTGCAGCATGATAATGTGTAATCAGGTGTGGAACAACAATAATGATTACAGTGAGTCCATGATCAAATCAATGACCAATAGCGTGAACGTGATGTTCATATAAATATGCCCTAGTAGAAGGACCTCTAGTCCGAAATATGTTGGGTTGCGATTGATTTTTTTGTTCCCGATACCACGCTATTTTTTATTGTGATCACTTTTATTCTGGCTGCTGTTGTTTGGATTTTTATCCTGTTTGGTTTACAATAAACCTGTTTTAGCTGGATTCAAGCACTATGTGGGGCCTTTTCTTTCCTTTTCCATGTCCCTATGGTGGCTATGTAAAGGGTGTATCTTTCTAATATTCACCTGCTGAAGAAGCACCTGCAACTGGACTTTAAACATCTGCTGTCTCCAGGCCGCTCACCTTTATTGCGAAGGAACCAGTGGAACCTGCTATATATGTCTCTTCACTAAAGCACCTATTTGGATCGATCGTTCCTCAAGCTCATATGACACCTAGCCGTACGGCAAATGTGTCCCCCTGTTCCGGTAAGCGTATTTGCTCCATACATTTTTTTGGCTGTGGATATTAAGTACTGGAACGCCACTCTTGTGAATCAAGTAGCACTTTTAAGAATCCTTTTTCTCATCCAACACTTATATTGTTCACATTTATTGGACATTTATATGAACATCACGTTCACGCTATTGGTCATTGATTTGATCATGGACTCACTATAACATTGTAATGGTTTTTATATGTTTCCATTATTGTTGTTCCACACCTGATTACACATTATCATGCTGTGCGGGTCATCCAATCTGGTTTGCTATGTTTAGCGCTGCATTATTTTTTTCATCATTTTGTACATTGTCACTACTTTGTTGATGCTGGCTGCTATGTGTTATCTGATTTTCCTATAGTAGCGCAACCACACTGTTATTTTATATAAACGAAATGTGGCTAAATGCAAGTTACCGCGTTTACAAGCTTTTACAGGCATTTGCACAAGCTCCTTCGGCTGCGTCTCAGCCAATGAGAAGGGAGAGAACCAGGAGAGCCGCTGTTCTTGTGCATATCGCTGGATCGAGATCAGAGTCAGGTAGGTATTAAGGTGGGGGGGCTGAGGGGGACGCTTCACACTGAAGGTTTTTTTACGTTCATGCATAGAATGCAGAATGTATGAAGGTAAAAATCTTTCAGCCTTCACAACCACTTTGAACTCCAAAAACAAATGTCATGTCTAGATGTGGTGGCTGCATTGGTTTTCTTTTTTTCTTTATTCTTACTTGGTGATTTGGCCACTAACACACTTCCTGTCTCTCCACTCTACTGGGGGAGCAATGGAGATCCCCTTTGGACAGCAGCATTGTCGGTCTGGGGGAGGGGAGTGTTAGGCAACCCATGCCTTAGTCAGTTTATTGTTCAACTGGTTGAACGAAAAAAAAAAAAAAAAAATGACTTGATTCCCCCATCCGCACATTTGAAGCAGATGGGTGAATCATGCCTGCAGAGCTATTGTATTCTGACAGCGGGGAAACCAGCATACATTGTTCGAGTTCAAATTTTCCAATCCAACAGGGCAGTTGTACAGACGTCTATCAATAGATTGAATTCTGTACAACTTCCTGGCCCATGCATGGATTGAAATTAGGCCAGTCCCCACTCAACAAACCAAATTTTGATCCATGCATGGCTGGGTTTAGACTAGCAGATTTAGCTGTACTATTGTATTCTGACAAAGGGGAATCTTCCGCTGTCAGAATACATTGATTGGCTATAGAACTGATCAAATGAACATTTCTCAGCAGTCCTGTTCGAGAGGAACCAATCAATAGATCAACTTCACCCAGACTGGTAAATAGACAATACTTTCGCGCCCGTGATATTAAATATGGAAAAATTAATAAATAAATATATTAGTAAGTGTAAAAAAACACAAAAAAAACACAAAAAGTCACAAATACAAGCTGCTCCCCTAATTTTGAAATGAAACAATCAAATAGATTGGAACAGCCATGGATGGATCACAATTCACCTAGTCCCTGCTGAACCAACCAAACTGCGATCCATCTATGGCCAGCTTTAGATGAACTTGAATAACAAATGGAATCTGAACTCCAACGGTCAATGAAAACAACTGCAGCCCGGAAGAAGACGCTGGCACCAGCAAGGGATGTTGGACTGAAGAAAAGGTAAGTATTGGGGACTTTAGTTTCTTTTTTTAAAACAGAACTAAAAGCAGCTACACTCGCCTTTCATCAAACAGTCCTGTCTCTTGCCAGCATCTTTTTCTGTTTGCCGGTTTTCAGCCATCTTCATTGGCCAGCACGGGATGACATCATGCCTGCGCAGGAGGCCATCATTTTAGCACTTGGGTTGGGCCGACCACTATAAGCTGAGCTGTGCATGTACAGCTCAGTTTACATGAGGAACTCTGGAAGCAGGCAGGTAGCTGAAACTTATTGCAGAAGAGACATTCCAGGTCTCTTCTGCAATTTAAAAAAACTCTGCCTGCTCACAGTCCATAACCATATAACATTTTCTTGTTCAATTTCCTTTAGATTTACCTTCAACTATATAGTACAAGGGCCTGCATACAAATTGAAAGTGGTTAGGTTTGACCCTGATATTATATGGTTTTGGTAAATCTAAAAGAAAATTGTATAATGTATGGCCAGCCTAAGGCCTCTTTCACACTGACGATCCGTTCAGGTCCGCCTGTCAGTTTTTTAGACGGACCTGAGCGGACGCTCCATAGATCTCTATGGAGCGTCGGATGTCAGCGGTGACATGTCCACTACATCCGACCCGCTCCGATCCGAAAAAGTGTAACGGAGGAAAAACCTACTTTTCCATCCGTTATCGGATTGGGTGACGACGGACTCTACGGTCCGTCATCATCCGATCTCCCATAGGGGAGAGCGGCACTGTGACAGGTCGCAGCGACGGACCTGTCATCTGCCTGCTCAGCGGGGATCGGCGGAGCGATCCCCTGCTGAGCAGAGCGGGCTCCGTGTGAAGGAGCCCTTAGTCTGTTAAAGGTAGCTGAGAAAACAGATTTACTAACTGGATCACTGGATAAAAATGAGTGGGGGGGGGGGGGGGGGAGAAAACTAGTACGGTCACCACATCTAAGCATTGGTATGCAGAATTTTATTGGAGTGAATAAGTGTGGCGCTAATGGGTGATGGGACTCCTGTTGCTAAAACAGGTAGAAAAAGTGGTTAGGAGAGAGTGAAAACTCCTTTAGTGTAAAACTGTTTGTAAGGTATACATAAAAATATATATTGGGTAATAAACACAGGATAAGTGAAAACACAGTGTGTGTTAAACAATATATAGAAAATATAAAAAACTCAGTAAAAAAGAAAATCTAGAAAAACTAGTTAAGAAACAATCAAATATATATGGTACAGCAAATACATTTCAATGTAAGGTGAGCTGAGTGTGTTAATCCACAGAATTGGAGTTCAATGGAGGTGGCAGACCAGAAAAGGGAACACCGGTATCCCCAAGGGGAAAAAATATATATATGTACAGAGGAACTCAAAAGTCTTTTAAATGGCAAGATGGGATAGTCTCATTCGATCCCACAGGTAATTAGATGTGAACTGTCTTCTCAAGAGGTAACCTGAGGGTTAATGGGAAAGGACCCGACCAATGTGTTGGATCTTGGCTCGAATGGATAATTCCCACCAGGAGAAAGGCAGAAGCAAAAAGCAAAAGAATGCCCTTACCAGATCCGGTGGACTCACGGGCCGTAGCGGTGAGTCAAACGAGCCTATACCGTTAAACGGTGTGGGGTAAAGGTGTGTGGGAGAACTTGTAAACCATCTTGTCAGCAGTCTTTTCTAGATTTTCTTTTTTACTGAGTTTTTTATATTTTCTATATATTGTTTAACACACACTGTGTTTTCACTTATACTGTGTTTATTACCCAATATATATTTTTATGTATACCTTACAAAACAGTTTTACACTAAAGGAGTTTCACTCTCTCCTAACCACTTTTTCTACCTGTTTTAGCAACAGGAGTCCCATCACCCATTAGCGCCACACTTATTCACTCCAACTTTCACTTGCAACAGTCATATTGCTGTGTTGGCTGCTTCACTTCTATCCAAGAGCTGGCGCAACTTTTACATTTTTTCCTTATGCAGAATTTTATATTACAGTTTGTTTTTGTGTTTTAATACTTTTATTTTTATTTTTTATTTTTTTCAACCCCTGCGGGTTGTGGTGTGTGTTTTTTTTTTTTTTTTTTTTTCACATCTGTGTCCCATTCAAGAGATTTAGCTTCACTTCCCGCTCTGTAGACATAACAGGAATGGAGAAGATATCTCTCTGGATGGAGATATTTTCCATCTAAACCCACGTTCACACTGAGGGCGGGTTTGAAATCGAGTTCAGGTGAATTGCACGATTTCAAACTGGCATTTCAGTGCGAGTTCGGGTACGATTTGACAGGCATCTGTGCGAGTTCATGCACAGATGTCTATTTAAAATCACCCCCGAAGTCACCAAGAGTAGTGCAGAAACTACTTTTGGAAATCTGTGCAGTGCTGCAAAGTCACAAATCGGATGGTGCCATTGCTCCTAATAGTCTGTAATTTGGAATGCGATTTGACATGTCAAATCCTCCCGATGTAAATGGGCTTAAAGTAGAATTCCATGTTTAGTATCACTTTTAAATAGTTGTATGGCCAAGTTGTCCCAAAAAACTTTTTTTTTTGGTAACTTTTCTTTACAATACGGCTGGTGGATGTGCTGTAATAGACTGTAGTAGCATTAGCTACATACAGTCAGCGTGTTCCAGCATCAGTACAGGCGACGTCCCACCTCTTGCCAGAATGAGAGAGTTGGGCTGATGGCGTCTCCTCCATTCAGGAGAAGCCTTATATTTTTTTTATCAATGAATACAAGATTTCCTCTAAATGGCCAATGTGGAAATTGTAACATCATCTATTAAAGCAGGAATTCTACTTTTAAGAGACCATACACTATAAAATCTGATTGCACAAACTCCTTTAGATTAATCAACTATGTAGTGTAAGGGCCTGTCTAGATTGCTATAAATGTGATTAATTGTTTTAGATTTGTCCTTATTTTGTATAGTTTGGGTAAATCAAAGGTGTGCAGATGATGTCATGATCTCCACCTTGGCCAGTCAGAGGAAGCCTTGTATTTACAACACTTCTCCTGACTGGGGAAGAGGCACTCGGCTTTTCTTTTTTTTTTTTTTTTTTTTTAAACCACTCCTTCCTCTCCTGCATCTCTTTAACTGGACTTGTTTGCCCGGTGGACGTTAAGGTCTACCTAATCAAGTAACAGCTGTAATTGGCTGTCAAAGTGACACATAATTAGGAGTCAGTACAGACTGAGAGATGCTTTTCTGCTGTGAGCGCTCTCAGCACAGTAACCTCTGCAGCCTATAGACCCCTGTGTACGGCATGTGTTGTGGGTGTTAAAGCCACATCATTCTGTAAAGGATACATTTAGTTTGGGCCAGCTTGGCCCAAATGAACTATTTATAGTGTATTGGAGCTGGAATTCTACTTTAACCACTTCCCATCCAGGCCAATTCTTACATTTCTCTCCTACATGTACAATTCATAATTTTTTTGCTAGAAAATTACATAGAACCCCCAAACAAATTTGATTTCACTCTTCACTGTTTCGGAGGCCATGGAATGCCCAGGTGGCACAACGCCCCCCCCCCCCCCCCAAATGACCCCATTTTGGAAAGTAGACACCCCAAGCTATTTGCTGAGAGGCATTGTGAGTATTTTGCAGCTCTCATTTGTTTTTGGAAATAAAGAAAGACAAGGGAAAAAAAAAATATATATTTTTTTTTTTCTTCTTTCAATTTTCTAAACTTTGTGACAAAAAGTGAGGTCTGAAAAATACTCACTATACCTCTCAGCAAATAGCTTGGGGTGTCTACTTTCCAAAATGGGGTCATTTGGGGGGGGGGGGGGGGTTGTGCCACCTGGGCATTCCATGGCCTCCGAAACTGTGATGGGCAATGAAGAGTGAAATCAAAAATTTACGCCCTTAGAAAGCCTGAAGGCGGTGCTTGGTTTTCGGGGTCCCATACGTGGCTAGGCTCCCAAAAACTCTCACACTTTTTCCCCGTACTCAGGAGAAGCAACAGGATGTATTTTGGGGTGTAATTTCACATATTCCCATGGCATGTTTGAGCAATATATCATTTAGTGACAACTTTGTGCAAAAAAAAAAAAATTTGTCTTTTCCCGCAACTTGTGTTACAATATAAAATATTCCATGGACTCGACATGCCTCTCAGCAAATAGCTTGGGGTGTCTACTTTCCAAAATGGGGTCATTTGGGGGGGTTTTGAACTGTCCTGGCATTTTATGCACAACATTTAGAAGCTTATGTCACACATCACCCACTCTTCTAACCACTTGAAGACAAAGCCCTTTCTGGCACTTTTTGTTTACATGAAAAAATTATTTTTTTTTGCAAGAAAATTACTTTGAACCCCCAAACATTATATATATTTTTTTAAAGCAAATGCCCTACAGATTAAAATGGTGGATGTTTCATTTTTTTTTTTCCACACAGTATTTGCGCATTTTTCAAACGCATTTTTTGGGGAAAAAACACACTTTTTTTAAATTTTAATGCACTAAAACACACTATATTGCCCAAATGTTTGATGAAATAAAAAAAGATGATCTTAGGCCGAGTACATGGATACCAAACATGACATGCTTTAAAACTGCGCACAAACGTGCAGTGGCAACAAAATAAATACATTTTTAAAAGCCTTTAAAAGCCTTTTACAGGTTACCACTTTAGATTTACAGAGGAGGTCTACTGCTAAAATTAGTGCTGTTTTACCGCTGACGCCCCCACCGCTCCAGTGTGAAAGCAGCCTAATACTCCTGGGAACGATCGTTTCCCTGTGGACTTCTGTAGAGGTTTTCTTGTGAACAGAGCAGCATTTTTGGTAGTGGGAAAGGTAAGTATTGTGCACAGCTCCTACTCCCTGCTGATTTAAGAATTCTAGTGCTGACTCAGCAGGGAGGGACGGACCTTCGTGCTGGCAGGGTCAGGCTTTTCTACTCCACCTGTAGCTTTTTGCAAATCTTTTGTGTATGCATCTGGAATGTATTTAGTAGATTTAAAGTGACACTATCATGAGGGAAGCACAATGGCTGCCATTGCTAGCCGCCTGAATAAAGTGTTATCTAATAACTGACTTAAGAACCCTTTTAGGCACTCGCCTAGATCAAGCATGCTGTAAAATTTGTGTTAGAAAAGTATATCTATACTTGTCAGGAACAAAGACAAACTTCAGCGTGACAGCCAGGGAAATGGCATTCTCAAGAGCAAGTTTAGCAGTGGGAGCACCCATGAGCTTCACGTGACAGTCCCTGAAACTAAAAGTTACATTGTGTTTTAAAGCCTAACTCTGGTCACCATCATTTCCATAGTGTACCGTCACAATTTAAAAAACGTTTTAATTTTTGGCAAATAATACAGCTGTGGCTTCAGGTCTGATAGTTCCCAACAATTGTGTTGTGTCTCCACCCTTATCTATGCTTAGCTGCAGGTTCCTTTTGTAAATGACCAAGTAGTTGGGGTTGGATACGCAACACTAGCACTGACTTCATCGGTCGCATTTGGCAGCAGTACTTCCTGCCTTATGCGCTCTGGGGTATAAATTTTGGGGATATTCAGGGTGGGGGACCCCAGAAGGGGCTGGTCGGGGCTGCTGCAAAACCATTGCACAGAGCAAGTAAGGCTTATATGTTTATTATTTAAAAAAAAAAAATATATATATATATATCTCTATATATATATCTATATCTTTTTTTTGTTTTTTTTTTTTTTTTTTGCTATCACCACACTACTGGCAGAATCAACAGTTAGTAAAACCACGGTTTGGGAAAAACAAAGACTGCTGCATTGATGCTATTGGGAGATACCATCATATACATTTTTTTTTTTTTCTTCTTCTTTTATTTATTTTGCCTATAGTTACACTTTTTATGGCTAGGGTGGTCGGGGTATAGTAAAACTGTAGCTCAATCACCTGCTTTTACTGCCCCCTGCTCATGCATATAAATGAGGCCTAAATGCTCAATATACATTAGTGTTTTCAAGTTTGCAGGTGTTTGTTTCCTCCTTCACAGCGAAACATACTGCAATATTTGGTGGTAAATAAACTAAAACCCCTTTTTTTTTTTTTTTTTTTTTTTTTTTTTTTTTTTTTTTCAGGCACCTGCATACCATTTAATACTGGAAGGGATTCTGATCCTGTGGATTATACGACTTATATTTTCTAAGACTTACAAATTGCAGGAAAGGTCTGACCTCACAGAAAAGGTAATTCAGGAACAGGCATAACTTTTCCAATTTTTTTTTTTTTTTTTTCTTTTTTATTGCATTTTACGGGTTAACTTTTACAGAGTAAGTACAAACAAGCAGTGGCCATGTGCCATACAGTATAGATCAGTGGTTCTCAACCTGGGGGTCGGGACCCCCTCGGGGGTCGAATGATGATTTGCCAGGGGTCACCAAATCCTGGGCTGTTCCTGAAGCCTGCACCGCTCTCCCAGCATTTTTGCGGCCACCAAGGTAGGCTGTCCCTGTAGCCTGCAGCTGACCACTCGCCCTCTTCGCAGCCACCCATTCAGTTCACAGCATGGCTGGGGGGGCAGAGACTAGAGGTCAGCTGACTGGTGAGGAACGTGAAGTGGGAGGGGCTGGAGAAGACCCTATCTCCTGATTTCGGCATAGGTGTAATACGGTACGACTGGAAGGGACCCAGGTAGCGCTAAATGTCTGTGGATTAGGGACGCAAATTACCGTATATACTCGAGTATAAGTCGTTCCGAGTATAAGTCGAGGCCCTAATTTACCACAAAAAAATGGGAAAAACTTATTGACCCGAGTATAAGACGAGGGTGGGAAATGCACAGCTACTGTAAGTGGAAAAGAGGGTCAACAATGCCCATTTGCAGCATCACTGTGCCCATTTGCAGCCATAGGTCCCCTGAACCTCAAACTCGGTAGTTAAGGGTTCCTAGATGCCCCCTAGCTGCAGCCAAAATTTGGGGTCTCTGAACTCAAAGGGTCCCGAAATGACATTGCTGCAGATGGACACAGTTGACCGAATTTGGGGCCCTGTATCTCAAGGCCACTTAGTGCTAAGAACCCCAAATTTGGTGTGCAAACCCAGTGGAACTGGCACCATAAAATTTTCAAAGCTGGGGTTTCTAGCACCAAGTGGCCCCGAGATACAGGGCCCCAAAAATCAGTCCAGAAAATGTCAAGCACTTTTCTGCAGCAGAAAATGACATTTTCCAAACCGGTTTGGGGCCCCATATCTCAGGGCCACTTGGTGCTAGGAACCCCAGCTTTGGATATGTTATGGCACCAGTTCAACTGGGTTTGCACACCAAATTTAGGGTTCCTAGCACCAAGTAGCCCTGAGATATGGGGCCCCAAGGTCGGTTCAGAAAATGTCAAGCACTTTTCTGCAGCAGAGAATGACATTTTCTGAACTGATTTTGGGGCCCCGTATCTCAGGGCCACTTGGTGCTAGGAACCCCAGCTTTGGATATGTTATGGTACCAGTTCGACTAGGTTTGCACACCAAATTTGGGGTTCCTAGCACCAAGTGGCCCTGAGATACGGGGCCCCAAAGTCGGTTCGGAAAATGAAATTTTTTGCTGCAGAAAAGTGCTTGACTCCAGTATAAGTCGAGGGGGGCACTTTCAGCACAAAAAAATGTGCTGAAAAATTCGACTTATACTCGAGTATATACGGTACTTGTCTTGCCTTGTGTGCTGACAACCTATGCTACGAAAATAATTTTACTGTTCGGGGTCCCCACAACTTGTTTTATCAAGGGGTTACGGCACTATAGGGTTGAGAACCACTGGTATAGATGATCAACATAAAACCAGAAATGTGTCCTAGGGTTTTTTGTTTTTGTTTGTTTTTCCAGAACTGGGAACTGTCCATGGAGCCTTATTTTAATTGTGAGAGAGCTGTAAGCCACACGAGGAAGAGGCACACTCAGTCTGTGCTCTCTACCCACTTTCTTTGTCATGAAATTGAATTTGTCTTTCCAGGAGAAAGAAGAATTGATTGAAGAGTGGCACCCAGAACCTCTCGTGCCTCCGGTTTCTAAAGATCACCCAGCTCTCAATTATAACATCGTTACTGGGTAACTAACTGCTGCTTTTCTTTAGCTTTGTGTTTTTAAACCGTAGGATTTCCCAAAAACAAGCTGATTGACTGAGGTACAGTGCATCCGGAAAGTATTCCCAGGGCTTCACTTTTTCCACATTTTGTTATGTTGCAGCCTTATTCCAAAATAGAATAAATTAATTGTTTTCCTCAAAATTCTACAAACCATACCCCATAATGACAACATGAAAGAAGTTTATTTGAAATCTTTGCAGATTTATTAAAAATAAAAAACAAATCACACGTACAGAAGTATTCACAGCCTTTGCCATGACACTCAAAATTGAGCTAAGGTGCGTCCTGTTTCCACTGAGCATCCTTGAGATGTTTCTACCTGTGGTAAATTCAGTTGATTGGACATGATTTAGAAAGGCACACACCTGTCTATATAAGGTTCCACAGTTAACAGTATATGTCAGAGCACAAACCAAGCCATGAAGTCCAAGAAATTGTCTGTAGATCTCCAAGACAGGATTGTATCTCAGCACTGATCTGGGGAAGGGTACAGAAACATTTCTGCAGCATTGAAGGTCCCAATGAGCACAGTGGCCTCCATCATTCATAAATGGAAGAAGTTTGGAACCACCAGGACGCCTCCTAGAGCAGGCCGCCCGGCCAAACTTAGCGATCAGGGGAGAAGGGACTTAGTCAGGGAGGTGACCAAAAACTTGATGGTCATTCTGACAGCGCCAGCATTTCTCTGTGGAGAGAGGAGAACCTTCCAGAAGAACAACCATCTCTGCAGCACTCCACCAATCAGGCCTGTATGGTAGGGTGGCCAGATGGAAACCACTCCTCAGTAAAGGGCACATAACCTCCCGCCTGGAGTTTACCAATAGGCACCTGAAGGACTCTCAGACCATGAGAAACAAAATTCTCTGGTCTGATGAAACAATGATTGAACTCTTTGGCCTGAATGGCAAGCGTCATGTCTGGAGGAAACCAGGCACCGCTCATCACCTGGCTAATACCATCCCTCCAGTGAAGCATGGTGGTGGCAACATCATGCTGTTGGGATACTTTTTAGTGGCAGGAACTGGTAGACTAGTCAGGATCGAGGGAAAGATTAATGTAGCAATGTACAGACACATCCTTGATGAAAACCTGCGCCAGAGCGCTCAGGACCTCAGACTGGGGTGAAGGTTCATCTTCCAACAGGACAACAACCCTAAGCATACAACCAAGATAATAAAAGAAGTGGCTATGGAATTACTCTGTGAATGTCCTTGAGTGGCCCAGACTTGAACCCGATTGAATATCTCTGGCGAGATCTGAAAATGGCTGTGCACTGACGCTCCCTATCCAACTTGATGGAGCTTGAAAGGGTCCTGCAAAGAAGAATGGGAGAAACTGTCGAAAAATAGGTGTGCCAAGCTTGTTGCATCATACTCAAAAAAGACCTGAGGCTTTAATTGGTGCCAAAGGTGCTTCAACAAAGTATTGAGCAAAGGCTGTGAATACTTACACTATATTACCAAAAGTATTGGGATGCCTGCCTTTACATGCACACGAACTTCCCAGTCTTAGTCCGAAGGGCTCAATATTGAGTTTGCCCACCCTTTGCAGCTATAACGGCTTCAACTCTTCTGGGAAGGCTGTCCACAAGGTTTAGGAGTGTCTATGGGAATGTTTTTTTGACCATTTTTCAAGAAATGCATCTGTGAGGTTAGGCACTAATGGGCACGAGAAGGCCTGGCTCACAGTCTCCACTCTAATTCACCCCAAAGGTGTGCTATCGGGTTGAGGTCAGGACTCTGTGTTGGCCACTCAAGTTCCTTCACCCCAAACTTGCTCATTCAGGTCTTTATGGACCTTGTTTGTGCACTTTTGCGCAGTTATGTTGGAATATGAAGGGTCCATCCCCAAACTTTTCCCACAAATTTGGGAGCATGAAATTGTCCAAGATGTCTTGGTATGCTGAAGCCTTAAGAGTTCCCTTCACTGGAACTAAGGGGCCAAGCCCAACCCTGACCCCTGAAAAACAACCCCACATCATTTTTCCCCCGTCCAACAAATGATTTGGACAGGTGCAAAAAGCAAGGTCCATGAAGACATGGATGAACGAGTTTGGGGTGAAGGAACCTGACTGGCCTTCAGAGTCCTGACCTCAACCAGATAGAACACCATTGGGATGAATTAGAGCAGAGACTGCGAGCCAGGCCTTCTCGTCCACATCGGTGCCTGACCTCAAAAATGCACTTCTGGAAGGATGGTCAAACACTCCCATAGACACACTCCTAAACATAGCTGCAAAGGGTGGGCCAACTCAATATTGAACCCTACGGACTAAGGCTGGGATGCCATTCAATTTCATGTGCATGTAAAGGCAGGTGTCCAAATACTTTTGTAGATATATAATTTGTTTTTGTTTTTTTTGCAAAGATTTCAAACAAACTCCTTTTCATGTTGTCATACCAGGGTATTGTTTGTAGAATTTTTAGTAAAATAATGAATTTAATCCATTTTGGAATAAGGCTGTAACATAACAAAATGTGGAAAATGTGAAGCGATGTGAATACTTTCCGGATGCACTGTATAGTATCCTTTTTATATAGTCAGTTTTTACATTTATAAGTGATTTATATTGTGTAGTTTACAAAAGAAATACTTGAATAAAAGTTTGTTTGACATTTTTGTACTGATTTCCTGATGTTCTCTTGTCTGCGATTTTATATCATATCATATGGTTTCTGCAAAGCAGGTATGCATATCATAGGCAGGAAATGGAAGACTTTTTTTAAAGTGTGACTGCACTTTCAGTGCAGATACACTTAATGGGTTAAAATGCTTTCCCCCTTAAGTCTTGCACTTATCTGCCCTGTCTCTGCTTTTTGACCACCCAGCCTCACCTTCAATCTGTTGGGTCCAGCTCCTCTAACGCATACATGCACAATCTCCATTTATTCCTATGTAGAGTTCCTACCTTTCCTTTGTCACAATGCCAAGCAAGAGTAATTCTACTTGATATGTGAATACAGTATACACATTTAACTGTTTTAATTTTAGTTGGACATTTCCCCTGAATATTGCAAAATGTAATCCTAGTTTTAAATGTATATGTGTTTTTTTAAGGCTTTCTTTATTGTAGTAAATTTAATATTGTTGCTTCAGAAATGACTTTCAATATAAAATGTTTCATAATGTATCTTTCAGACCTCCAAGGCACACAATCATTGTGAATGGAAAAGAATGCATCAATTTTGCATCCTTTAATTTTCTTGGTCTCTTAGATAATGAGAGAGTTAAGGTAGGTGAGCTTGTTTATGGATCTCTTATAAAGTCTCTCCTTACATGCCAAGTGTTCACATATACAGTCAGGTCCATAAATATTGGGACATCAACCCAATTCTAATCTTTTTGGCTCTATACACCTCCACAATGGATTTGAAATGAAACGAACAAGATGTGCTTTAACTGCAGACTTTAAGCTTTAATTTGAGGGTATTTACATTCAAATCAGGTGAACGGTGTAGGAATTGCAACAGTTTGTATTTGTGCCTCCCACATTTTAAGGGACCAAAAGTAATGGGACAATTGGCTGCTCAGCTGTTCCATGGCCAGGTGTGTGTTATTCCCTCATTATCCCATTTACAAGGAGCAGATAAAAGGTCCAGAGTTAATTTAAGTATGCTATTTGCATTTGGAATCTGTTGCTGTCAACTCTCAATATGAGATCCAAAGAGCTGTCACTATCAGTGAAGCAAGCCATCATTAGGCTAAAAAAATAGGATTTTTTATAACAGCTTACCTGTAAAATCCTTTTCTTTTGATGTACATCACGGGACACAGAGCCTCAGTAATTACTGATGGGTTATATATGGTATCACTAGGTGATTGGACACTGGCACACCCTAAACAGGAAGTTCCACCCCCTATATAATCCCTCCCCTTACAGGGATACCTCAGTTTTGTAGCAAAGCTATATAAGTGTATTAGAAGAGGGGGCGGGACCTCTGTGTCCTGTGATATACATCAAAAGAAAAGGATTTTACAGGTAAGCTGTTATAAAAAAATCCTATTTTCTTTCTCGTACATCATGGGACACAGAGCCTCAGTAATTACTGATGGGATGTCCCAGAGCAATGCTATCTGAGGGGAGGGGAACCACAACCAAGTAGGGTGAAATCAGACCTGAGGACCTCGTACTGCTGCCTGCAGCACACTACGCCCAAAGGCGATATCCTCATGTCTTCTCACATACACCTGATAAAATCTGGTGAATGTATGGACTGAAGACCAGGTTGCGGCCTTGCAGATTTGAGCCATAGTGGCCTGGTGATGCACCGCCCAAGAAGCACCAATAGCCCTTGTGGAGTGTGCCTTGATCTAAAACTGAGGAATTTTGTGTTTCAAACCGTAAGCTTGAATAATCATTTGTCGAATCCATTTAGAAATTGTAGATTTTGACGCTGCCTGTCCTCTATTGGGACCTTCTGGCAGAACAAACAAAACATCCATTTTGCGAACTTGAGCAGTTGCTTCCAGATAAGCTTTGACTGCTCTTACTACATCCAAAGAATGTAGTGACCTTTCTTCTAAAGAACAGGGATCAGGAAAAAAGGAAGGCAGAACAATATCTTGGTTTACATGAAAATCTGAAACCACTTTTGGTAAAAAACTAGGATGAGGGCGCAATACCACTCTATCCTTGTGTTAAATAAGGCTCTTTACAGGAAAGAGCTGCTAATTCTGATACTCTTCTAGCAGAAGAAATGGCTACCAGAAAAATTAACTTTCTTGTCAACAAGACCAAGGGAATTTGACGTATTGGTTCAAAAGGCTGTTTCTGGAAAACTGACAGAATCAAATTCAAGTCCCAGGCATTTAGGGGCTCCTTAACCGGAGGATTAAGACGCGTCACCCCCTGCATAAAGTTTCGGACCAAAGAATGTGAAGCAAGTGGCCGTTGAAATAATACTGATAAGGCAGAGACCTGGCCCTTGATGGTACTCAAGACCAGCTTCATTTCTAATCCCATTTGTAGGAAGT
This sequence comes from Lithobates clamitans, assembly GCA_037952925.1. NCBI lineage: Eukaryota > Metazoa > Chordata > Amphibia > Anura > Ranidae > Lithobates > Lithobates clamitans. Next base: position 377,457 of record JBBGZY010000613.1, read on the forward strand.
CAAGAATTCTACCTATTACATATATTCTGGGATTCCCACCTTTGGATTCACACCAGGATACATAAGTCTTCCAGACTCTATGATAAATCACTCTGGAAGCTGGCTTCCTTGCATAGATTAAGGTAGAGATCACAGGACCTGAAAGCCCACGACTCTTCAGAATGTGGGTTTCAATAGCCAAACCGTCAAATTTAGCGCTTGTAAGGCAGGATGGAACACTGGACCTTGAGATAACAGGTCTGGACGTGACGGTGGGGTCCTTGGGGAACCTACTGTCATCCTTACTATTTCTGCATAGCAAGCTCTCCTGGGCCAAGCGGGGGCCACCAGAAGTACCGACTTCCTTTCCTGCCTGATCCTGCGAAGGAGTCGTGGCAGTAGCAGAATAGGCGGGAATGCATAAATCGGTGAGAACCGATGCCATGGAATCACCAACGCATCCATCCCGTATGCAAGGGGATCCTTTGTGCTTGCCACAAATTTGTCTATCATTTTGTTGAATCTGGATGCAAAGAGATCTACATCTGGAGCCCCCCATCTTTGACATATGGCCCAAAAGACGTCAGGATGAAGAGGCCATTCCCCTGGGAGTAACTGCTGGCGACTTAAATAGTCCGCCTGCTAGTTCTCTTTGCCTGGAATGAAAACTGCCGATATGCATGGCACATGCTCTTCTGGCCAGACTAAGGTCTGGTTCACTTCCCTTTGAGCCGTCCGTCTCCTGGTGCCTCCCTGATGATTGATATAAGCCACAGCTGTGGCATTGTCGGACTGGATCCTGACTGGACAACCCTGTAGCCTGAGAGTCCAGGCCTTTAGGGCTAGATATGCCGCACGGATCTCCAGAATGTTGATGGGCAAGGTCCTCTCGGCTTTGGACCATACCATGGTAGAAGGATTTCCCTTTCTGCAGGCTTTCCGGTATTAACCACCAAATGAGGCTCTGACGCACTGCATGAGACAGGTGCATTGGAAAATCTAATGCCTGAACCTTCCAGGCCGACAGGATACTGTGTTGCAGCGGTCTTGAATGAAACTGAGCATAGGGAACTGCTTCGAATGAAGCTTCCATCTTTCCCAGCAGCCTCATACAAAGGCGGACAGAAGGACCCTTTTTGGTCCTGACTACCAGAATCCGCTCCCTTAAGGCAGTGATCTTTGCCTGAGGTAAAAATACTTTCTCCTGGGTTGTATCTATGATCAGACCCAAATACTCCAGTCTTCTTCCTGGTTTTAGGAAAGATTTTTCTAGGTTGAGAATCCAACCTAGGCGTTCCAGATACTTGACTGTGGTCATCAAGTTCCCGCTCAAACAGGCTACCGACCGGTCTATCAAGAGCAGGTCGTCTAGGTACGCTATGACAGTTATACCTTGAGCCCTTAATCTGGCCAGAGGAGGAGCCAAGATCTTTGTAAACACTCGAGGTGCAGCGGCTAGCCCGAAAGGCAGAGCCACAAACTGGAAATGGCGCCCTCCTATCTCGAAGTGCAAGTACTTTTGATGAGCAGGAAAAATGGGTACATGCAGATATGCATCTCTGATGTCTATTGATGCCAGAAATTCTCCTCCCTGCAGGATAGAGACTACTGACCGAATTGATTCCATGCGAAAGGATCGAATCCTTATGAATCGATTCAGATCCTTTAGATCCAGAATGGGTCTGACATCCCCATTTGGCTTTTGGACCGTAAAAAGGTTGGCATATAATATCCCAATCCTTGATCTTTCGTGGGAACCACCATGATGACGACTTGCGACAAAAGCCGATCTAACGCTAGAAGGAGCGGCTGCTTTTTCTCTGGATCCCTGGGAACATTTGATCTGAGGAAACAAGGAGAGGGGAATTCTTGGAACTCCAGTTTGAAACCTAAAGTTACCGTGGAGATTACCCATCTGTCCTGGAAATCCTCCTGCCAGAGCTTTGAGAACTGTAGCAGTCTTCCCCCCCACTCGAGCGAGCGGGGGCGCCCCTTCATAAAGAGGCTTTAGTGTCTTGTCTAGTAGGCTTCTTCCCCCAGGACTTCTTTTGTTCCTGGGGTTGACTCTTGTTTCTAGACCCGGACGGAGGGGGCCGTCGCGACTGCCTGGAGGCTGATGCTCCTGGTACTGGGGAAAGAGTCCGTTTGAAAGAGGGACGCTTACTCCTTTTTCTTAACAGGTAAGAGAGTGCTTTTCCCACTAGAGATCTTTTGGGTAGAATTGTCCAGATCTTCTCCACACAGCCTTGCACCACGAAATGGAAACCCAGCCACAAATTTCTTACATGGTGCTTCAGCTGACCAATTTTTCAACCATAAGATTCTATGCATATGCACCAACCCAAAGACGAGAGGTTTGCATGATAGAATCTCTAATGGCGTCAACAGCAAAACATAAGGCCGCTGGAAGGTTAGCCAACCCCTGGGCCTGCTGTTCAGGAAGAACTTTGATGACCTGCCTAACATGGTCTTTTAAGTATTGACAGACTACGATCGCTGCCACTGCAGGTTAAGCTACTGAACCTGCTAAGGAGAAGACATCTTTCAACAGGGATTCCATCTTTTTATCAACAGGATCCCTGAGCATTGTCTACAGGACAAGTCAGACTTTTATTTACGGAGGAAATGGCGGCATCTACAGCCGGTTTCCCCCACATTTTTATAAACTTTTCTTCCATAGGATAAAGTGTTGAAAACTTTTTTGACGGAAAAAAACGTTTATCTGGGTGATCCCACTCAGAATAAAGGAGCTTTTCAAGTAAATTATGAACAGGAAAAGCATGCGTTGTTTGAGGAGGCTTCAGTGACCCCAAAGAAGAAGAGGGTTCTTTAACCACTTCCCGACCGCCGCACGACGATGTACGTCCTAAGTTTGAACGGGGATATCGTTGTTATGGCAGCAGCTAGCTGCCATAACCCCGGTATCCCCGTTTTCGTGCGGCGGCCGGCTTTCAGATAAAAGTGGTCCCTGCGGCGGATTCGCCGCGAGATCACTTTTATCGGTGGCGGGAGAGGCCCCCCCCCCCCCTCCCGCCGCGATCCAGTACCGGAGCCGTCGGTAGCGGCGGAGGCGATCGCGTCCTGTGCCATGGTGTGTCTGGAGACGAGTGAGGCCAAGATGGCGCTCACTCGTCTCCATGACACTGCTGGGCGGAAGCGACGTCAAAACGTCACTTCCGTCCACGCCTCTTAAAGGCATATTTTTTCAAATGTCATTTTTCTAAATGACTTTTTTTTTTTTAATTGCATTTTACGGCCATTAATCTTTCTTCTAAACCATTTAATGGTTGAGGAAAAAACCTCCTGTGTAATGTATACAGGGGCTGAAGTAGCAGATGCAGCCCCTGACCCCAACGGCTCTCCCTGGCCCTTCGGGGGGGGAAGGTGCTGCAGAAAGGGGGTCCTCCAGAGCCTGAGGGAGATCACCTAGAGCCTCGGGTTCTTAGGGTATTTGTACCTCTTCTACCCATAGTGCAAAGCAACAAGGTGGAGGTATCACAAAAAATGAAAAGCTGATTGCTGTGCGATGTAGTCCAACAACAGCCTTGCTACCAATGCCCAGTCTAGTGTTTCTTAGTAAATGCTGCCTAGGAGAATGCCTGTGTCCCACCTTACATGCGACCGTCAGCTCTGTGTCCCTCCATAGGCTGTGTGCACTTGCAAAGTGTGCTTCTTATAGCCTTGCAACCGGCGACGTGGGCGTCTAAGCCGGATGTCGCGCTGATGCTCAGCCCCCCTCCCTCCTTTGACCACCCCCACCCCTGTTTTTTCAAAAAAAAAAAAAGTGCGCTTCTCGCGCGAGCCGACCCTCTGGGACAAGCGTGGAGGGGAGGCTGGGGGTGGAGGAGGAAGGAGAGAGGCCGGCAGTGATGGGGTCCGCCATATGGCAATGGCAGCAGCGGTGATGGTGCGGTATACCACCGCCTCACAGGCCACTTTCGGCCCCCCTATTTTGGGGGGGAATATCCCAGAGGAGAGCCCCCCCCCATCCCATCCTACCTGGAGCTCGGCTGGAGGAGCTGTGCAGCATGAACATCGAGACGGACAATCAAGCGTGAAAAGGTATGTGCTCTTGGCAGCCCCCGGTGATGACAATAGGCATAGCATACATTTACTTAAAGGAGAAACCCACTAGAATTAAAAAATTCTGTGGAATCTCCCTTACCTTATCCAGCTGCAGGGTTCTGTTATACAGCCCCAATCTTCACCTCTCACAGTGGGCTCCGTTTGGAAAACCTTCAGAGACTGGGGCCCCCTACGGATAGGGGGAGCCGCAGTTCTGGGCCTGTAAAGCACCCGGCCAGAAATAAGGCTAGAAAACCAAATTCTGAAATGCGGGGTCCAGCTCTCTAAAAAGAGGAAGCGTTACAGGTAAAACCTCGTTTCTTCGGACATGAGGCCCAGATACTATCCAATTCGGCCTAGAAAGGACACTTTGAAATGGATCCGGTTCACCTGGCTTGCCCCAGTATAGGATATAGGATATTCCCTTTGGAGCTCAGCACAGGACATCTTTACATGTCCAACACCTAAGACACTGGCAAAAAACTGAGGTATCCCTGTAAGGGGAGGGATTATATAGGGGGTGGAATTTCCTGTTTAGGGTGTGCCAGTGTCCAATCACCTAGTGATACCCTATATAACCCATCAGTAATTACTGAGGCTCTGTGTCCCGTGATGTACGAGAAAGAGGTGTGGCCAAATCAACTGTTTGGAACATCCTTAAAAACAAAGAATGCACCGGTGAGCTCAGCAACACCAAAAGACCCGGAAGACCTAGGAAAACAACTGTGGTGGTTGACCAAATAATTCTTTCCCTAGTGAAGAAAACACCCTTCACAACAGTTTGCCAGATCATGAACACTCTCCAGAAGGTAGGTGTATATGTGTCAAAGTCAACAATCAAGGGAAGACTTCACCAGAGTGAATACAGAGGGTTCACCACAAGATGTAAACCATTGGTGAGCCTCAAAAACAGGAAGGCCATATTAGATTGCCAAACAACATCTAAAAAAGCCTTCACAGTTCTGGAACAACATCCTATGGACAGATGAGACCAAGATCATCTTGTACCAGAGTGATGGGAAGAGAAGAGTATGGAAAAGGAAAGGAACTGCTCATGATCCAAAGCATACCACCTCATCAGTGAAGCATGGTGGTGGTAGTGTCATGGCGTGGGCATGTATTGCTGCCAATGGAACTTGTTCTCTTGTATTTATTGAGGACGTGACTGCTGACAAAAGCAGCAGGATGAATTCCGAAGTGTTTCAGGCAATATTATCTGCTCATATTCAGCAAAATGCTTTAGAACTCATTGGACGACGCTTCACAGTGCAGATGGACAATGACCCAAAGCATACTGCGAAAGCAACCAAAGAGTTTTTTAAGGGAAAGAAGTGGAATGTTATGCAATGGCCAAGTCAATCACCTGACCTGAATCCGATTGAGACGAAACTGAAGGGAAAATGCCCCAAGAACAAGCAGGAACTGAAGACAATTGTAGTAGAGGCCTGGCAGAGCATCACCAGGGATGAAACCCAGCGTCTGGTGATGTCTATGCGTTCCAGACTTCAGGCTGTAATTGACTGCAAAGGATTTGCAACCAAGTATTAAAAAGTGAAAATTTCATGGATGATTGTTAATCTGTCCCATTTACTTTTGGTCCCTTTAAAAAGTGGGAGGCACATATACAAACTGTTGTAATTCCCACACTGTTCACCTGATTTGGATGTAAATACCCTCAAATTTAAAGAAGCTGAAAGTCTGCAGTTAAAGCACATCTTGTTTGTTTCATTTCAAATCCATTGTGGTGGTGTATAGAGCCAAAAAGATTAGAATTGTGTCGATGTCCCAATATTTATGGACCTGACTGTACAACATGCATGGCCTCTATGTTCTGACTCAATCTATTACCAGTGTGTATATATACACCTTTTTATAGACCAAAGTTTCAGTGTGATGAGTAGGTGTAGCAAGTTCTTGATGAACTCTTTTTAATTTCCTTAGCCAAAAGGATTTATAGACAGTCTGGTATTATAGTAACCAACAAAGAAAGCAGTTTTTTTTAACTTGATTGACAAATCTGATCATCTGTATCTGTGTCCAAATTTGTGAATCACTTATAGAAGAATAGGAGAAATTGACTTTAGTAGAAATTTATTTAAACAGTGTAATTCCATTTTATTATACCTGTGGTTAAAGCGGAACTTTTGCCCATAACAACTCGATTAAAAAAAATTATGTTCTTTAGCAAGAAACATACATTCCACATTAATAATTGTGCTACCAAAATTAGTGTGTGCTGTAAATTGCCTCCAGCATTGCTCCTGTTACTTGTTGCTGGAGGCTGCCATTTTGCTGAAGCCAAGAGCCCCTGAACAGCAGTAGATCATAAAGCGGAATTAAACCCATCGATTTAACAGATTCAAAAAACGTTACATTCCTGGAATGCCAGGATTGCTGTCATATATTTTGCTTGTGTCCTCAACCACACTGTCAAACCATCAAATGGCTGGTGTCATAAATGATCACATGTGCAGCACCATGGCAGTTGCAGATCAAACAGAAGCAGCTTCCTTGGCTCTAAAGGATAGGGGGAGGTTAATTCCGCTTTAAGGCTGTCAGCAAGTTGGCCTCTACAAATTTGGCAGTGCCTAAAATCCAGAGCAACTAAGCATGTGCAGTTTTTAAACAGTATAGACACTTATCTTTAATGTATTACATAGCTACAGTGAGGAAAAAAGGATTTGCTCCCCTGCTGATTTTGTACATTAGCCCACTGACAAAAATCATCAGTCTATAATTGTATGGACTTATAATGGTAGGTTTATTTTAACAGTGATGGACAAAACAACAAAAATATCCAGAAAAACGCATTTAAAAAAAGTTTTATAAATTGATTTGCATTTTAATGAGTGAAAAAAATATTTGATTCCTTCACAAAACCTGATTTAGTACTTGGTGGCAAAATCCTTGTTGGCAATCACAGAGGTCAGACATCTTATTTTAGTTGGCCACCAGATTTGCACACCTCTCAGGAGGAATTTTGTCCTAATCCTCTTTGCAGATCCTCACCAAGTCCTTAAGATTTCGAGGCTGATGTTTGGTAACTCCAGGACTTTAATGTGCTGCTTCTTGAGCCACTCCTTTGTTGCCTTGGCCGTGTGTTTTTGGGTCATTGTCAAGCTGGAATACCCATCCATGACCCATTTTCAATGCCCTGGCTGAGGAAAGGAGGTACTTGCCCAAGATTTGACGGTACATGGCAAGTTTTCCTGTCCCCATAGCAGAAAAACACTCCCAAAACATAATGTTTCCACCTCCCCATGTTTGACAGTGGGGATTGTGTTCTTGGGGTCATAGGCAGCATTCCTCCTCCTCCTCCAAACACGGCAAGTTGAGTTGATGCCAAAGAGCTCGATTTTTGTCTCATCTGACCACAACACTTTCACCCAGTTCTCCTCTGAATCATTCAGATGTTCATTAGCAAACTTCAGATGGGTCTGTACATGTGTTTTCTTGAGCAAGGGGACCTTGCAGGAGCTGCAGGACTTCAGTCCTTCACAGCGTCGTGTGTTACCAATTGTTTCCTTGGTGACTGGCCCCAGCTGCCTTGAGATCATTGACAAAATTCTCCTGTGTAGTTCTGGGCTGATTCCTCAACGTTTTCATGATCATTGAAACTCCACGAGGTGAGATCTTGCATGAACCCCCAGACCGAGGGAGATTTGCCAGTTATTTTGTTTTGTTTTTCTTCTATTTGCGAATAATCGCACCAACTGTTGTCACCCTCTCACCAAGCTGCTTGGAAATGCTCTTGTAGCCCATTCCAGCCTTGTGTAGGTCTACAATCTTGTCCCTGACATCCTTGAACAGCTCTTTGGAATTGGCCATGGTGGCGAGATTGGAATCTGATTTGCTTCTGTGGACAGGTGTCTTCTATACAGGTAATAAGCTGAGATTAGGAACACTCCCTTTTAAGAGAGTGTTCCTAATCTCAGCTCGTTACCTGTATAGAAGAAACCTGGGAGCCAGAAATCTTGCTGATAGGGGATCAAATACTTTTCAATCATTTAAAATGCAAATCAATTTTAACTTTTTTGAAATTTAGATTTTCTGGATATTTTTGTTATTGTTCTGTCTCTCACTGTTGAAATAAACCTACCATTTAAAATTATAAAAGTATCATTTCTTTGTCAGTGGGCAAACTTACAAAATCGGCAGGGAATCGAATACTTTTTTTTTTTTTTTTTTCCCCACTCACTGTATACCGGCAAAAGGGGCCAGCCTGAACTGATCTAGCAGGATTACATTTTCTGACTAAAGTTCAACTTTAAGCCCAGGTTCACACTGACAGCAGGAATAAAATCGTGCAAGTTAAGCTGAACTTGCACAATTTCATTCCTGCATGTCAGTCCTGACTTCGGGAGCGATTTCAAAAATCTGTGCAGATTTCTGCACAGATGTCACTGGAAATCGCACCCCGAATTTGCCAAAAGTAGTACAGAAACTCTGATGCCGCATTTTTCTCCTAGAAAAGTTAGTGATAGCATCAGTAACGTTTTTAAGGGCATGTGAATGAGGCCTTGGATAACCTTGTTTTATTGTTTTGAAATGAGTTGACACTTTTTTTTTTTTTTTTTTTTTTTTTTATTTCTTCTTTTAGGCTGCAGCATTGGCATCACTAAGGAAATATGGTGTTGGGACATGTGGGCCAAGAGGTTTTTATGGAACATTTGGTAGGTAGTTTTTATTTGTTTTTCCATCCTTTTTATAGCTTCAGATAGATCACTGAGTATGTAGGACCCACAATGTACTATACTGGGATGTGATTGAAATAGTGCCCTTTCTTTGACGTTCCATTAACTTCTTTAAGAAGTCATTTTGGCAATGTGAAGCTATCCACATACGGCTGGAATTTTGGCCAATTATTGCTGAATTGGTTGAAAATTGAAAATAAAAAAAGATGCGGCGCTAAAACATGATTGAAAAAACACACTCTCTCTCTATATATATATATATATATATATATATATATATATATATCTATATATCTCTATATCTCTCCAATGTGAAGTAGATAAACGTAGGGATATATGTCGGAGTATACATTAATATCCAAAAAAATAATAATTAATAAATATCAGATGTGAATAAATATTTTATAATATATAAAAGTGAAGACATCCCAAAAATTAAAATCCACAAACGAAATAAAAAGTCCGTGATTGAAAAAAGAAAGTGCCAAAAAAGAAGATAAAGATGCAGATGGAGAAATCTTCTATGTCTCTTCACACCCAAGGTGGAATATCAGATGCGCTTACCAGATCCTGGTGACTGCTATTACGGCAGTCATAAACAGCACAGGGAATTGGGTCTCCCCACAACCTTAGCATAAGGTACCCGTGTGCGGCAGATGGTTTCTCAGAAATAAAAGACAAGAGGACAATCCATAGCGTAATAAGTCTGCACAGTCAATTTATTAAAAAGGAATTGCACTTACAAGAAATCGATGAATAAACAGCAGAAACCGTGATGTCAACGAGAATCGGCGTCTCCGTCTGCTGCCTCCGCTTCCTAAGTTTGTGTAAAGGCCAACACGAGAACGGACGTGGTGGCGTCGTAGGCTCCTCCCTACGCGTTTCGTCACGATAGGACATCGTCTGGGGATTGGCCAAAATTGAGCTGTGGGAGGCCCCAAACTTCTCACCCCCCCCCCCCTTTTGTTTGTTAAATATACTACTGAAAGCCCTTTTTGTTATTTCATCTGTGCAAAAAAAACATGGGTTGCCAATAATGAGGTATAAGGGTGACTTAACGGGGGAGAGGTCAGATGTTGTGAAGTTATGAGTGCATACCTTGAAGTGGAACTTTACCCATTACAACTTGATAAAAAAAAAAAATGCTCTTTAGCAAGGAACATACATTCCACAATAATAATCAAGCTACCAAAACTAGTGTGTGCTGTAAATTGCTTCCAGCATTGCTTCCGTTTCTTGTTGCTGGAAGCTGTCATTTTGCTGAAGCCCAGTAAGTCTTTAGGCTGTCTGGAGATCGGCCTCTACATGTGTGGCACAGTGCTAAAAAATGGAGCATGTACAGAGCAGGGTGAGACAGAGTATTACTGGATTTTAAACGGTATAGGCACTTGTTTTTAAGTTTTTACATAGCTACACCTGCAAAAAAGGGGCCAGCCTGAAGTGATCTAGCAGGAATTATTTTCTGACTAAAGTTCCACTTTAACTCATCCCGCCCGCACTATAGCCGAGTGAGGGCTACAGCGCGAGCCTTAATTTCTGGGAGGGCGCGCATGGCCTGCTCTATGATCACCGAGTCAATGAGACCCTGCTGATCACAGTAAGGGGCCAATCCTGGCACCTCTACCACGTGATCAGCTATCGGCCAATGACAGCTGATCACGTGATGTAAACAAAAGATTGGTAATCGACTTTTTTTTTTTTTCCTCTCACGCAGACAGTGCGAGGGGGGAAAAAAGTCGATTCCCGGCTTCTTACAGAGGCACATCGGTCCAGAACAGGAAGAGGCCCTGATGTTATGCAGTGCCACCTACAGATGCATATCAGTGATTGGATATGGTTGATTACGTGGTAAAGAGCCTCTGTCAGAGGCTTTTTACCGCGATCGGTGTAGCGGTGTGTCAGACTGACACGCTGCACCACCGATCGCCGTGCTGCGGCAGGCAGTTATCCTGAAAGACATCATATAACGTTGAGTCTGGATAACTGAACCACCGCTTGGCCATCATTTAGATATAGGCTGGGCGGGAAGTGGTTAAGTACTGTAGTTTGTCGCTATTCCACGAGTATGTGCAATTTTAAAGCATAAAATGGGGGGGGGGGCTGTGTAATGTAAAGGGGTCCAGAGGCACGGGAGCTGTGTAATGTAAAGAGGTCCAGATTATTATCTTCATTTATTAGCAGGTGAATGCGGCCCTCCATGCATTCACATACATTGAATCCGGCCCTTAAGTGGAAAAAGGTTGCTGACCCCTGCCTTAAGTAATGGCAAAGTTTTTGCTGAATAAACAGGTCCATAACAGAAATGTAAAAATTGCACTAGTCCATAGGGGGTGAACAGGTGTGGGAGACGAAGAGGTTAATCATAAATGTAATTGATTGCAGCTTGCAAAGCCTTAGGTATAGTGGCTGCATTTGTTGGGGTGTGTGTGTGTTTGTGTGTGTTTGTTTTTTTTGTGTTTTTTTTTGTTTTTTTTTTGTTTTGTTTTTTTTGAGGGGAGGTATTTTAATAGTGTTTATTAGTAGGGCCAACTGTAGGGTGGGCCTTCAAGACAGGTGGGGACATCCAAAAAATAGCATGGGACCCTAACCAAAGGGATGTTGGATGCAGCTTGTTCTAGCATAGGCCATGTTTGAGGTGGGTATGTCTACACCAATCAAGAAGTCTCACCAGTTGTGTAGCCAAATGATATTTAATAATAGCTGGTAGACCTAAGCCCTCATGAATTTTTGTAAATTTTTAGGAGGCAACGGTTTAGTCTAAGTGACCAGTCGACCCACACCAATTTATTAAATAGGGTATTAATTTGTTTTGAAGTAGGAGGCAGGTATACGAATCTGCAAGGCCTGTAGAAGATTTGGGAAAAATTGCCATCTTGATATCACAATGGCTAAACCAAGAAGACATCTCAGACTGCCACTTTGAAAGCAGGGCTCTAACTATAGAAAGAAGAAGGAAGAGTTTCATATTGAAAGTAATCTTTCAAGTTATGGAGGGATTAGTGTATCCAGGTACTCGAGGGTGGAAAAAAATCTTTTGAAATTGGAGGTTTTGTTGAAGTTGGCATGGCTTCAGACTTTGAGAAGTTTAATTTTTAGATGAGAGAGATCTCCATTGAAATCCAACTCCTGTAGGAGATTGGAAAGAGAGATGATGGGGTATGTGAGGGAAAATAATAACTCTGTGTAGGGCGCCAACATCCTGTACTACTTGTTCCAACCCTGAGGTCCAAAATATTTTGGCTTGTTTTTAATCCTGCCTAAAAATGGTTCTAGAGTGAGAGGATATCTGACATTCTTGTCTAGTCCCAATGTTCTATTGTGAAGGGTTCTGAAAAGGCATATTCTATCTTGGCCCACGTATAGGGGACAGAGTATGTGCGGGTGTTTCCCCGCTATAATTTTATCAACTATCCTGTAGAGTAAAACTTATGGGAGAAACAGTAAGTCACTCACTTGGACATAGAATTTGATTTCTGGGGCAATATTGTACATACAGGGGTTAATTTACTAATGGCAAATGGGCTGTTTACTTTACAAGGGAATTTGCCCCAGAGCTTGGTGAATAAGGTGAAGTTCTACCGACCAACCAGCATTCAATCACGTGCAGGCAAAAAATTTTTTTATTTTTTTATTTTATTTTATTTTTTTAATGTATTTTTTTGGACATAATTGGGTATTCTTTGCAAAGTGAAATTTCACTTAATTTGTTAAAGTGGATCTTCACCCATTTTTTTTTTTTTTCCCTACCTTGCGATATACGTGCTTTCCTTTGTTCTGTCCCTGCGGCTGTGGGCGGGGACTTTTCGGGTATTTTCGTCATTTCCTATTTGCGGCGCACTGTCTCCTGGGATTTTGTGTCATTCATCCCAGGAGTCAGTGCGGAGAGCCGCCGTGAAATCTCGCGTGATTTCCTACGACGACGCCCGTTGTGATGGCAACCTGAGCTCTTGACGGCGATCCGATCTGTGTGTACTGAGCATGCGCGAGATCGGGGCTAGAACGGGCAGTGCATGCTGGTCTCTCAGCAGCACCGTATCTCGGAAGAGGATGCCTGTGGGCTTCACATGCCCACAGGCAAGATGAAACCCGGCTAAAGAAAAAGATATACATTTTTTTTTTAATGCAGAAAACGGGAGAGCAGTAAGCTGGAAAAAACAGAACAAGTAATTTCAATGTTAAAATATACTATACATTGTCATTTTGCCAAAAATAAAAATTATGTGGAGACAGTGAAACCCCGCTTTAAGCTTGGGTAAATTTCCTTTTCAATTGAAACAACCTATTTACTCATTGCTAATTGCCAGTGGTTTCATGGAAGAAGATAAATGTGTTTTTTGTTTTTTTTTTTTGGTTTTTTGTTTTAATCATCATATTTTTCTGCAGATTGTATGTTAAAAGTAATTTACAAATACAAATTCTTATAGCAGTTACTGTATATGCAGTATGATCTATCACAGTGTTTCTCAACTCCAGTCCTCAAGGCGCCCCAACAGGTCATGTTTTCAGGATTTCCATTATTTTGCACAGGTGATTTGATCAATTTCACTGCCTTAGTAATTACCACAGCAGTTTCATCTGAGGGAAATCCTGAAAACATGACCTGTTGTGGCGCCTTGAGGACTGGAGTTGAGAAACACTGATCTATCATGTTATAATTAATGGTATTGAAGGTTCTCCCTAGGCAGTTATAACATGTACATTTAATATCTGTCGTCTTGGATATTCAAGCTTTATATAATGGTGCAAAACTAAGTAAACCTTAGCAACCAATCAACTTTCATTTTGGGGAGATATTGCTAATGACTACACAAGTTCCAGGAATTCTGTTGCTTTGTGAATGTGTAATGCTAAATATATCCATTAGAGGGCAGCCTTGAACAACTTTTGCAACCATCGAGCCACGTGTTGTAGATCTTTTTGTTGCTTCTTTTTCGCATTCTTTTACAAAAGTCACTTTTGTCCTTGGTCTCGGTAGAAACGTTACACCACATTGTTCTGCCTATCCAGTCAAATACTACTTGACCTTGTAGAGTGTTATGCAAAAGAATGTTTGTACACGTAGGACTAAGTATTCAGTTCCAAAGCAAGGAGCTGTTGTTGCTTATGTGGCCAGTCATAGTTTATGCTATTTTAGACTTCATCATCTAATAATTTCACAGTATTTTAGTTTTATTGTATGGTTAAATGAGATAATTGATATTTTGGCAACTGGTAAGAATGTGCTAATAAACTACTGGGATGACATATGGAGGTACCTGATGGTTATCTGTGAGATTGATTATTGTAAGGCTACTTCTGTTGTCACCCACGCCATCTGGAAGTTGGCTAGGTTGCCGAATCCATAGGTAGTTTAGATCAACATACTATATTTAGGAGTGTGTAGCAAAATATTAGGGGCCTATTCCCATTTATGTGTTGGTAACACAAGCATAATGTAAATGTGCCTTGCTTGCGCTAAAGCCCAAATATGCTCATTTATCTGCAGTGTTAATATGCAGGTTGGGCTGTTGTAGACCTAGTTCTGCTGTTTACAGAGACCAGGTCCTCTTTTCCCTCACGCCCTGTCCATGAGTCTGTGTATGTAGACCTACCGTGTCTTGCAGCACTTGAGGCCGTTCTGATATTCTACTGAGTGATGTATTAAAGCAGTTTCAGACTTTTTAGTTACGGTGCATATTCTAGGCTTGGGGGGGTCCACCGGGTGTGCAGAAGTTATAGGGGCAAAACAAATTCAGATGCCACATGTAGTCATACTATCACACCTCTTTTAATGAGAATTTTATTTTAAATGCATATGGTCACATTGGTGATGCAAGAAATGACAAGACGGTAGGGGTAGGCATGTGGTTGAAAATATTGTGGCGTTGATGTTGTTATGGTGTTTGTCCACTGTCTGTCTGTAAATCTGTAGTCTTGTAAATAGTACCTGTACAAAAACTTGAGTTAACAGCATTCAGTCCTTTAAGAGTTAAGCTACTACAACACATCTGTCTTTCTCCTTCCAAACCGCATATTAAACTAGAGTTCTATAACCCTTATCCTGCTATCAGTTGAAACTGATTCAGCTGTCTGCTGTCCAATGCGGGCAAGCTTGTTTTTTCCAGTCTTTTAGCTATTGATGCATTTCTTCTATATCAGTGGCACACAAGGCTTTTCAAGTAATTTTGGTGATGTGATGTGTAGCAATAGTAGAACATTGTACCTCTTTGGTCATCAAATGATGCAGAAAGTGTAGACTTTAATACCCTTTATTGGCTAAGTTAATGCCCCTCTCCAAGATCAAAAGTGCCCCTTTTATAAAATTGGTTTAGTAAAAAGAATAAAATGGCTAAATGCCCTCATCTTAAACATACAGTATAGCACACGGGTAGATTATTCACACCATGGGCTATAGGTGTGTACCTTCAGGTGATTGGACTCTGCCAAGCTTTCGAGGAACCCCCACCCCCTTTCAGGCACCTCCCTTATAATTCTACCCTATTTTGTGAGTCCTTCGTTTTATGCTATTGTCTGAAGGTGATGGCCTTCTCTCCTTCACTGAGAAAATGACCCTTAATAAAACTATTTTATTATTTTCTTTAATAAAACTTTGAATTCTTCAGTCAATCCCTCACTTCTAATGCCAACATAGAAGTAGCGTGTCTGGATCAGTGCAACCTCAGTAAAACCTTGGCAGCCAGACCCCATTCTGTGGGGATGGCCTGTAATAGAGCTTCGGGCACTGGATCAAGCACGGGCACTCACTTGGCATAGGTCCAGGGCCATGGTCTGTCACTATTGAATCTAGTCTCTGAAGACCCTTTTTGCGGGGCATGTCCAGTGTAACGGGCAAAGCCTGGACTTCAGCCTAGCTTCATGGACAATTAGGACAGGGTCACCTGTATCTCTAAGGGCACTTTCACACTGGGGCGGGCGTCGGCGGTAAAGCGCTGCTTTTTTTAGTGGCGCTTTGCCGTTGTTTTTGCGGCGCTTTTAACCCCCGCTAACAGCTGAAAGGGTTAAAAGTGCCTGCAAAGTGTCACTGCTCATTGATTTCAATGGACAAGGGCTCTCTAGGAGCAGTGTGTACACCGCTCCTACAGCACCTCAAAGATGCTGCTTGCAGGATTTTTTTTGGGCATCCTGCCAGCCCACCGCTCCAGTGTGAAAGCACTCGGGCTTTTACACTGGAGTGAGAGGAGAGGCGCTTTACAGGTGCTTTTTTTAGCGCTATAGCGCCTGTAAAGTGCCTCAGTCTGAAAGTAGCCTAACTGTTACTGTATTCACCTCGCAGTGTAAACTTTTCAAACTTGGTGCTAAAACTCAACCACTCTCAGGTGGATGATCAGGTGTTACATCGGTTGCACACTTAACTGCCACTTCTGCCTAGAGCCTTTATAAGGAACCTGGGCGCTTCCTCCCACCCTTTCGTCATGAGTATTCATTATAAGACAGTCTACTCCGGGGTTACTGCATAATCCTTCTGGACACCATTACCCCATACTCGTACTCAGCACCCTATTTTGTGAGTACCCCACAGAAAAATACCTTCATTTTTAGCTATGGCAGATATTGGGTGATACAAAACCAATGCAAAATTGCAGGAGAACATTTGCTCTACTGATGACCAGGACAACGCTCAAACTCAGAATTCACTGCATCACATCACACTTCCTTTGACAAATGATGGCGTTAATACAGCCATCTTCGTCCAGGGCTCAAAAATGCCATGCCTTTTCTCTTTTACTCCTGTTTGAGTAGGATCCCGATATGCTGGTCTTAGAGGAAGTGAATTAAAAGGCTATTGAGGCAGTATTTGAGTAAGCTGTAGAAGATTTTCCTTTCTTTTTGCAGAAGATTAAGGACTAGTTAACACCACAATCCATTTGTTCAATGTGCGTTTTCAAATGTGTGTTTCCATGCTTCCTCCTTTTCCTTCTGAAAAGGTTTTTGTGCATTCCAAAGAGTTTTACATGCATTCTATTCATCTGATGCGAACAAGCCCAGAAGTGCCCTATTTTTCTATACATTTTTAGGTAGGGAAAGTATTAAAGGTGTGAATGGAGCTTTGACTAGGTTTTCCATTTGGTCTATTCAATTGGTAAACGTTTTGATTGCATTCAATCAAGAAGAAACTGAATGTTTGTTTTAAAATAATAAAGTGTTTGTAAAGTGCCACTTTGTTTACTTAATAGAATTGTGCTTTTATAAAAAAAATATGTAGCTGTATACCTTATTTCAGAGTGCCACCTGGTGCTCTTGTTACTGCCTGCTGCTGTCTTCCCCGATCTGAGAACTACAGCGGGAGGGGCTGGGAATCCCCTGCTGATGTCAGCTAGGAGGAGAGGCCACATGTGAGCCGAGGGGTGCTATGAAATAAGGTATACAGCTACATATTTTTTATAAAGCGCATACACTAGGGCACATAACTTAAAGGGGATGCTATTAACAAAACACTGTTAGTATAGCAGCAGGAGGGGAGGGACAGGCACTGAGACTAGCTGACAGGCAGGGAGAGGGAGAGAGGTGAGACAGCGGGATGACAGAGGCACATAAAACTGACCACAGTATCCGGACTCGGCAGCCATGATAAACTTGGGGAGTTTACGGGGGGAACAGCACCAGACAGGATCAGCCAGGTATTTTAGATGATAGAAAGGGACAAATTACACAGCACAAGCGCTGTGCTGTTGTTCATGCTTTTAAAGGAACAGGATATATATAGTTACAACCGCTTTTAAGGCTCTATGGTCATCCTGTGTTATTTGGATCATTTGCATCCTCATCACTTTTAAATACTGTAAGCATTCCCTTTTGTGCACAGGGAAGTGATTTCTATGCGAACCGTTTCCTCTTTCAAACCGTGTTTAGGAAGAAAATTATGCTTTGCATTGTTATAGCTATCTGAGTACATATGGTTAGACTTAATATTTGTAAACGAAGATGGACTGCTGTTTAAAGTATGGTTATAATTACCGTACATATATATATGTCTACTTGTACATTATCAAATACAGATTTACAATACACCAAACACAACAATTCATGTTTTTTTGTAACAAATTAAATTTGAATTCATGAGTTGTATTAAAACAAAAAAAAATCAGTTTTTATACTATTTGTTGCTAAACACAAATGTAGTGTTAATGACTAATTAGGTTTTATTGCATACTAGAGAAAATGTAGTAATCGGTCATGATTGTGTGAAAGTGGGTGTGATCATTATTCTAGTGTAGCCAAACTTCATAGAGCCCCTCAAATGTTTTGTGGGTGGGTCTGTTTTCTGAATCCTGAGCGTCCTGTATTTCAAGGCAGGTTGAGATCTGGTTGCTGTGAGAAAATTCTTAGTTGTCGCTTTTGATACTTTTTTGTATGTACAATACACAAGTAGCCATGTTTGCAAATGCCTTTGCATCAGATTGCTGACAGAAGGGGGTATGGTTATATTTTTTCGAAAAGAGTTTCAAGGCTTATAGCCCAATTCAAAAAAAAAAAAATCAAAAGAAAAAAAAAAAGATTGCCCCCCTGCAGATGCTTAAAATTTATAAAGGTGGGTCAGCCAAAAAGCCTCTTCTCCTCAGTGCTGTCTCCCACAGTAATTTCTTTTTTGCCACTCCATGTCCCCAGTCATCAGGGTTAATTGGTACCATAGTGAGTGAACTCCAGAATACGGAGTGCAATGTAACCCCCCCCCCCCCCCTTCATCTGTGCTGCTCTGTAAGTAATGTAATAATTGCATAATCGAGGACTACACACCTCTGTCATTTGGCCTTCCTGGAAAAAAAAAATCTGGAATGGTAAAACACAAAAGCAAGCATGGAGTTTGGGTTGATGTTTTCAGTTTTGAAGTTTACCTTTTGCATGCAAAAGGTATTTTACCTTAATGCATAGAATGCATTAAGGTAAAACAAAACTTTCTAACTTTAGAACCACTTTAATGGGGGTCAGTGATTCGCTGAAAGTATTTAGGTACTAAAAAAGCTTGGCATTAGCTATACTTTAAACACAGATGCGCATATCCTATATATTGCAATATTCGTAACAAAGCTAAAAAATATAATCTTGGACTCTGATCTATCCTTTATCCCTCCGCAACATCTCCTAAAATACACCCCTTTCTATCCAATGATGCCACAAAGCTCCTAGTTCACTCCCTGGTCATCTATCGCCTCGACTACTGCAACTCCCTTCTCATTGGCTTACCTTTTACATAGGTTATCCCCCCTTCAGTCTATCATGAATGCTGCTGCCAGGCTCATAAGCCTCACAACTGCTCTGTGTCTGCAACTCCTCTCTGCCAATCCCTCCATTGGCTTCCGCTCACCCCACAAATTGAATTCAAAATACAAACAACTTACAAAGCCATCCACAAGCCACCCCCAGCTACATCACTGACCTAGTCTCAAAATACCAACCTAATCGTTCTCTTCGTTCATCTCAAGACCTCCTGCTCTCTAACTACTTCGTCACCCCCTCCCATGCTCACCTCCCAGGACTTTTCCAGGGCCTCTCCTCTCCCATCCTATGGAACTCCTTACCTCAATCTGTCCAATTGCCTCCCACTCTGCTTGCTTTTAGACTATCCCTGAAAACACTCCTCTTCAGAGAATCCTATCCTGCCCACACCCAACAACTGTACTATTTTCTCCGTCAGCTCATCCCCCACAGTTATTTATCTTTTGTATCACTTGACCCTCCCTCTTAGAACTCCTATGGGCTATCCCCTAATTTTTTTTTTTATAGTTCTCCTGTGTTCGGGAGTTCGAAGGGATAGGTGCCACTCAAGACTGGGTGAGATGGTATCCCCTACTTTGCTGGCACCTAGATTGACCCAGCACTAGGACACCATTGGTACTTACCTTTTTTATATTCAAGGCTATATAAATCCTGTATAATAATTATAAAGAAATATGCACCTTTTTTAATTTTCACTTCTTGAAGCCATTCATGCTTACTTACTGAGAAGGATTTTAAATCTTTTGTAATACTTTGTAACTGTGCACCCAATATCTCAATGCTCGTCAGCCTTAAAATCCACTCTTAAATGTTGACAATTGATAAGAATATTTTGTATGATGGATGGAATTTCGACTTGGTACTTTTAGAGCACAACCAACTTTAAAGTGTCACTAAACCTACATCATAAAAAAAACGATCAATGAATGGTGTATTACATGTTGTTCATATTCGCTGTATCAGCTTTCAAATTTTTCACTCTCACTTTGCGAGTTGAAAATGAGCGTGGGCTGCCTGGGAGTGGGGGGGAGGGGAGCACCCCCGGCAGGCGGAGTTGAATAGGAGCTCTTCTCCCAGTGATCGCCCAGAGGAAGAGAGAGCCAGCCGGATCATCAGAGCACGGAACATCATTGTAGCAACTTTAATTTCAATTGCCGTGTGTTCCCCACACTCTGTCACATACAGTCCTGCCTCCTGGCCCGTGTACTTTGATAGACAGAACACCCGTCCAATCCCGGAACGTGTGATTGTATATCAAAGTCCCAGGGCCAGGAGGAGGGGCTTTATGTGTCAGCGGGCACTGGAAACACACGGCAATTGAAATGAAAACATTTAAGTGAAATAAATTTGAGGGCATGTTTAGGGGTTGGGTGGGGCAACTGGTGGCGAGTAACCCTTGAGGCCTGGCTAGAAGCTCAGGACTTGAAATTTTGAGCCCTGAACTATGAGATTTGTTTTCGGTATTCTGCAAAAAAACTGGTTGATTCTGCTGCTTTCTATGTCCACTTTCTGTTCATGTCCCCAATTCAGCTAGGGAATTTGCAGCTGTGTTGGCAAATCCGCACCTCTTATTCCAAGACACAGGCTGGAGGGGCATAACGCAGCCTGGGACAGGCAGAAATCCGCCCACCATGTTATGTTCTCAAAAAAGATTTAATTTCAAATTATATATTTGTATGCTAATTTTAAAACCATTTATTACTATTGTTTGTTTATTATTACCCAGTATTTTCCCAAAGCGGTTACATTCAAGGCATACTGTGAATATTTCACAGTTGCTTGTACCCCGAACTGAACTATCAAGCCATCATATGTGCAGTACTATGGCAGCATGGCATAAAGGATAGGATGGTTTAATTATGTTTAGGTGTTGCAGAACATTTATTTCAATGTGTGGTCATTGTTCTACTTTAATTAGATTGTTCATATTTTTTATTTTTTTTGTTAACTGTAGATGTCCACTTGGAGTTAGAAGAGAGACTTGCCAAATTTATGAGAACAGAAGAAGCAATCCTTTATTCATATGGATTTGCTACCATTGCGAGTGCTATCCCTGCATATTCAAAAAGGGGGGACATTGTATTTGTGTAAGTACTATCTAATTAATATTACATGTCAATTGTTTTGGAGAAACCTTCTTGCTTGTGTGTAGGTTATGGCAAAGCCTGTAATCTTTTAAAGAGTATGTACATATTTTTTGGTATAATTTTCTTCTGCTTAACCACTTCCATACCAGGCCCCCCCCTTCCTGCACAGGACAATCTTTAGCTTTCAGCGCTGTTGCAATTTGACAATTGCCTGGTCATGCAACACTGTACCCAAACTAAGTTATCATTTTCTTCCCACAAATGGAGCTTTCTTTTGGTGGTATTTGATCACCTCTGCGGTTTTTAATTCTTTTTTAGCTATAAACGAAAAAAGACCGACAATTAAAAAAACAAAACTGATAGGCGATACTGATGGCTACTCATGGGCGGCACTGGGGCAATGGATAGGCAGCACTGATGAGGAGCTACTGACAGGCATTACTGAGTGGCACTGTTTTGGGCACTGACAGGCGTTTATTATGGGGACAGGCTCTGTGCTGCTAATCAATGTGCTAATTATCAGCACAGACCCCCCGACAGGGAGAGCTGCCAATTGGCTCTCCCTGTCGGCGTGAACTGAGGAAAGACATTTACCGGCACTTCCTAGTTCACGCGATGATCAGCTGCGATTGGTCACAGCTGATCACGTGGTAAGAAGCCTCTCTAAATAAATAAAATATCCCAAGCTATGAACATCTCACGGAGCACTGTTCAATCCATCATCCAAAAATAAAGTATGGCACAACTGCAAACCTACCAAAACATGGCCGGGCAAGGAGAGCGTTAATCAGAGATGCAGCCGAGAGGCCCATGGTAACTCTGGAGGAGCTGCAGGTGGGAGAATCTGTCCACAGGACAACTATTAGTCGTGCACTCCATAAATCTGGCCTTTATGGAAGAGTGGCAAGAAGAAAGCCATTTTTGAAAGTAAGCCATAAGAAGTCCCATTTGCAGTTTGCGAGAAGCCACGTAAGGAACACAGCAAACATGTGGAAGAACGCGCTCTGGTCAGATGAGACCAAAATTTAACTTTTTGGCCTAAAAGCAAAACGCCATGTGTGGCAGAAAACTAAGACTGCGCATCACCCTGAACACACCATCCCTACCGTGAAACATGGTGGTGGCAGCATCATGTTGTGGGGATGCTTTTCTTCAGCAGGGACAGGGAAGCTGGTCAGAGTTGATGGTAAGATGGATGGAGCCAAATACAGGGCAATCTTAGAAAAAAAACCTGTTAGCGTCTGCAGAAGACTTGAGACTGGGGCGGAAGTTCACCTTCCAGCAAGACAATGACCCTAAACATACAGCCAGAGCTACAATGGGATGGTTTAGATCAAAGCATTTTAATGTGTTAGAATGGCCCAGTCAAAGTCAAGACCTAAATCCAATTGAGAATCTGTGGCAAGACTTAAATTGCTGTTCAGACGCTCTCCATCCAATCTGACGGAGCTTGAGCTTTTTTGCAAAGAAGAATGGGCAAAAATTTCCCTCTCCTAGATGTGTGAAGCTGGTAGAGACAAACCCAAAAAAAACTTGCAGCTGTAATTGCAGCGAAAGATGGTTCTACAAAGTATTGACTCAGGAGGGCTGAATGTATGCCCCACTTTTCACATTTATTTGTAAAACATTTTGAAAACCCATTTATCATTTTCTTTCCACTTCACAATTATGTGTCACTTTGTGTTGGTCTATCACAAAAAATCCTAAAAAAAAATACATTTACGTTTTTGGTTAACATGACAAAATGCTCTGGAATTTGGCCCTCAGCATTCTGCTATACAGTGCTGAACTGCTGGCCCTGCACTGTATGGGATGACGTTGAAAAGTTGGGACTGGTCGAGCAGTGAAGAAAGGAGGCTTGCTTTGGGGACATGGTCCTGTGAAGAGGAGGAATCCTGCAGGAGCGTGGATTAAGGTAAGTATATCCCCTTATTCATCATCACCCGGGGAAAGCAAGATATTTACACTTGCAGTAGGGAATACTTCACAAGGATAAAGGTGTGTGTTTGTTTTTTTTTTTTTTTTTGTTTTTTTTTTTCTTCCCTTTCCCCCGGGGATTGAGCTTTAAATTATTATTGCCATTTAAAATGGCAAAATACAGCTTGGCAATGTCTCAGACTATCTGTGTCTATTATCTGTTGCGTGACTGGTTAATACTAGTGTCACATTTCTGTAGCTGGTGTATGCTTTGGGAATAGGAAAATGGCAGTACATGTAGCTGGCTGAATAGGAAACATGTATTTCCTTTGTAATAAACAAGATACAGTTCCACTTTGTAATTTGACAAACAGTGCTAACCTGCAGTTTTACTTTGAAACCCAATACACTTTCTCCTTCATATTAAATCATTCACAGGGATCACCATTCCTCTCATAACAGTTAATGCATCTTAAAGGATCATTGATAAGCTTCTGCATTCCTCATCAGTGCTCTTTCAGGCAATTCAAGTGAAGTCATTTTTATTTTTGCCTTGTGTTTTAGCTGAAAATAACTTGATTGAAAATACAGCCTTGCATTACCACTTCTAATTTACATTTTGGCAAGAAGCTAGAGGGATGTTCGCTGTTTGAGAGCTCTGCCCCGTGTGAGACTTCTGAGCAGGCTGACTATAAAAATGCATTTTTAGCGTTGGTCATGTTAAGTATACGTATGTGTGTTGTTGTTTTTTTTTTTTTTTTTCTCTTTTAATTGCTGCGCAAACTAAATGATTAAATGTAAATTTTTTTGTGTGTATTGAGACTGCAAGGCACAATCGCGCACAAACTAGAAACTCAAATTAACTTGCTGTAACTTGTGGTTCTGAAGAAGCTTCCATTACCAAACATCCTGCATGGCTGTACTACAGTTTCCTTGTAAGAGGTCTGTCTCTTATTGTTTGTTCTCTGATCTTACAGTATAGCATATCTTTTTATTAGTCAATTACAGCTGTGTTGCTCTGGGGCAAAGTTATTATTTTTATTTATATATGACTGAAACCATGTGTGCAGATCTGTGCAAACGAAACCCCAAAACATACTTTAATATACATGGATATGATCCTGTGTGAGGAGAGAAGTGAAGCAATGGAAGTAGAGGGCTGCCAAAAAACATAAATTGTACAATTTTAATGTATACATTTTACATGGAGGACTGTGGCTTGTGCTGTCACTTTTTGGTCTATACATCCAAAAACAAAATCAAGTAAGGAATACTATATCATATACAAATTGAACATTTTCTTCATTATATCTAACTTAAACGTATAGTACAAGACACTGGATATTCATAGACCCTGAATTATAGGCTACTTTCAGGTGATTAGGTTTTGCTCAAGAATATCCCTGTATTTAGCATCATCCATCTTGCCCTCAACTTTGACCAGTTTCCCAGTCCCAACTGCTGAAAAACATCCCCACAGCATGATGCTGCCACCACCATGTTTCACTGTGGGGATGGTGTTCTTTGGGTGATGTGTTGGGTTCGCACCAAACATAGTGTTTTCTTTGGCCAAAAAGTTAAATTTTAGTCTCATCAGTCCAGAGTACCTTCCCCCATACATTTTGGGAGTCTCCCACATGCCTTTTCGCAAACTCAAAACGTGCCATTTTGTTTTTTGCTGAAAGTAATGGCCGCCTTCTGGCCACTCTGCTATAAAGCCCAACTCTATCGAGCATTCAGCTTATTGTCGTCCTATGTACAGATACTCAGTCTCTGCTGTTGAACTCTGCAGCTCCTCCAGGGTTACCTTTTGGTCTCTGTGCTGCCTCACTGATTAATGCCCTCCTTGCCCGGGCCGTGAGTTTTTGTGTATTCCTCAACAACATTGTCCCTTTTACTTGTTTGGAGAGTTCCTTGGTCTTCCTGGCAGTGTTTGGTTAGTGGTGCCTCTTGCTTAGGTGTTGCAGCCTCTGGGGCCTTTCAAAAAGGTGTGTGTGTGTGTGTGTGTGTGTGTGTGTGTGTGTGTATATGTAATGACAGATCATGTGACACTTAGATTCCACACAGGTGGACATCATTTCACTAATTATGTGACTTCTGAAGGTAATTGGTTGCATTAGAGCTTTTTATGAGCTTCATAACAAAGGGGGTGAATACATGTGCACATGCCAATTATCATTTTTTTTTTTATTCCTGAAATATAATAGTTTTATGTATATATTTTTCTAATTTTACTTCACCAACTTAGACTATTGTGTACTGATCCATCACATATACCGTATATACTCGAGTATAAGTCGTTCCGAGTATAAGTCGAGGCCTCACTGTGCCCATTTGCATGCCTCACTGTGCCCATTTGCAGCCATAGGTCCCCCAAACTTCAAACTCGGTAGTTAAGGGTTCCTAGATGCCCCCTAACTGCAGCCAAAAAAAAAAAAAACTCGACTTATACTTGAGTATATACGGTAATTCAGATTAAAAAAACATTGAACTAACAAAATAGGTAAATTTTATATATATATTCTGAACAAATGACACTTTGCTACAATGTAAAGTAGTGCGTGTACAGCTAGCAGAACAGTGTAAATTTGCTGTCCCCTCAAAATAACTCAACACACAGCCATGCCTAAACCACTGGCAACAAAAGTGAGTACACTTCTAAGTGAAAATGTCCAAACTGTGCCCAAAGTGCCAATATTTTGTGTGGCCCACATTAACCCTCTTGGCTCTTGGGCATAGAGTTCACTAGAGCTTCACAGGTTGCCACTGGAGTCCTCTTCCACTCCTCCATGACGACATCACGGAGCTGGTGGATGTTAGAGACCTTGCGCTCTTCCACCTCCTGTTTAATGATGCCCCACAGATGCTCAATAGG
This sequence comes from Lithobates clamitans, assembly GCA_037952925.1. Classification (NCBI taxonomy): domain Eukaryota; kingdom Metazoa; phylum Chordata; class Amphibia; order Anura; family Ranidae; genus Lithobates; species Lithobates clamitans. Next base: position 403,289 of record JBBGZY010000613.1, read on the forward strand.
GTTTCGGTCTGGAGACATGCTTGGCCAGTCCATCACCTTTTACCCTCAGCTTCTTTAGCAAGGCAGTGGTCATCTTGGAGGTATGTTTGGGGTCGTTATGTTGGAATACTGCCCTGCGGCCCAGTATCCCAGGCTCTGCTTCAGTATGTCACAGTACATGTTGGCATTCATGGTTCACTTAATGAGCTGTAGCTGGCAGCACTCATGCAGCCCCAGACCATGGCACTCCCACCACCATGCTTGACTGGTAGGCAAGACTCGCTTGTCTTTGTACTCCTCACCTGGTTGTGTTTTATAATAATTTAAAATAAGTTTATCTTGCTCTCATCAGACCAGAGGACATGGTTCCAGTAATCCATGTCCTTAGTCTGCTTGTCTTCAGCAAACTGTTTGCGGGCTTTCTTGTGCATCATCTTTAGAAGAGGCTTCCTTCTGGGATGACAGCCATGCAGACCAATTTGATGCAGTGTGCGATGTATGATCTGAGAACTGATAGGCTGACCTTTCAACCTCTGCAGCATTGCTTCTTCTCCTTCTCCTCCTTCTTCTCCTTCTTCTCCTTCTCCTCCTTCTTCTCCTTCTCCTCCTTCTTCTTCTTCTTCTTCTTCTTCTTCTTCTCCTTCTCAAACAAGATGTGCTTTAACTGCAGACTTACAGCTTTAATTTGAGGGTATTTACATCCAAATCGGGTGAACGGTGTCGGAATTAAAACAGTTTGTATATGTGCCTCCCACCTTTTTAAGGGATCAAAAGTAATAGGACAGATTAACAATCATCCATCAAACTTTCACTTTATAATACTTGGTTGCAAATCCTTTGCAGTCAATTACAGCCTGAAGTCTGGAACGCATAGACATCACCAGACGCTGGGTTTCATCCCTGGTGATGCTCTGCCAGGCCTCTACTGCAACTGTCTTCAGTTCCTGCTTGTTCTTGGGGCATTTTCCCTTCAGTTTTGTCTTCGGCAACTGCAATGCATGCTCAATCGGATTTAGGTCTGATGATTGACTTGGCCATTGCATAACATTCCACTTCTTTCCCTTAAACTCTTTGGTTGCTTTCGCAGTATGCTTCAGGTCATTGTCCATCTGCACTGTGAAGCGCCGTCCAATGAGTTCTGAAGTATTTTGCTGAATATAAGCAGATATTGCCCGAAACACTTCAGAATTCATCCTGCTGCTTTTGTCAGCAGTTACATCATCAGTAAATACAAGAGAACCAGTTCCATTGGCAGCCATACATGCCCACGCCATGACGCTACCACCACCATGCTTCACTGATGAGGTGGTATGCTTTGGTTCATGAGCAGTTCCTTTCCTTCTCCATACTCTTCTCTTCCCATCACTCTGGTACAAGTTGATCTTGGTCTCATCTGTCCATAGGATGTTGTTCCAGAACTGTGAAGGCTTTTTTATATGTTGTTTAGCAAACTCCTAATCTGGCCTTCCTGTTTTTGAGGCTCACCAATGGTTTACATTTTATGGTGAACCCTGTGTTTTCACTCTGGTGAAGTCTTCTCTTGATTGTTGACTTTGACACACATATACCTACCTCCTGGAGAGTGTTCTTAATCTGGCCATCTGTTGTGAAGGGTGTTTTCTTCACCAGGGAAAGAATTCTTCGGTCATCCACCACAGTTGTTTTCCATGGTCTTCCGGGTCTTTTGGTGTTGCTGAGCTCACCGGTGCGTTCTTTCTTTTTAAGGATGCTCCAAACAGTTGATTTGGCCACACCTAATGTTTTTGCTATCTCTCTGATGGGTTTGTTTTGTTTTTTTCAGCCTAATGATGGCTTTCTTCACTGATAGGGACAGCTCTTTGGATCTCCTATTGAGAGTTGACAGCAACAGATTCCAAATGCAAATAGCACACTTTGAAATGACACTATATATGGCAGCCATGGTTAGAGGTATCAAAAGACTTCTGGGGGGGTGTCTTATCCTCGCAGCTTTCTCAAGCAGAGTGAGGCTGAGAGGCTTTATATTTCATGTCTTGAAATGTGTTTAAATAACTTGGACAGAAGAGGTCCTATAAAGAATACAGTAGTAAGGGGTCTTGGAGAATACAATGCTCCTCAAGTGTCGTACTGGCTATGGTATGAATGTGTGCAAATGTATGTTGAGAATCTTTTTCTAGAGATGTACATAGTCTTCCAGACTAACTCAATTTTCTTTATCGTACATCATAGGACACAAGCCTCCAGTAATTACTTGGTGGGCTATGGGCCTACCTTCAGGTGTTGACACTGGTATAACCAATACAGGAAGTTGACTCCCCTATTTAACCCCTCCTCCTTCCAGGACTCCTCAGTTTTTTTTCGCCAGTGTCTAAGGTGTTGGTCACGAGTGAAGATGTGCTCTGAGGAGCTCCAGGGAGGGATCCATGTTGGATTTAAAAAACCTCCACAACTGGATCCATCCTCGCCACTAAGGCCATAGGATGGTACCTGGGTTTCGCATTAAAAAATGAGGTTTTGCCTGTAAGCTGCTCTTTGAGAGCTGGACCCTAGGAACCAGGACGCTTTTTGGTTTTTCATATTACGTAAAGTTGTTCCTGAGGGGTGCTATACATGGTTCAAAGGAGCGGAACCCCTTTAAAAAGGGCCCCAGTCTTTGAAGGTTTAACTACGCTGATGGGTGAAGGTTGGATCTGTCTGTTAAATCAGCAGTATCCTGCAGCGAGAATAAGGTAAGGGCAGAAGCCTAGGAACTGTAAAGTCCTATGCCCTTTTCTCCAAAAAATACACACACACACACACACACACACACACACACACACACACACACACACACACACACACACACACACACACACACACACACACACACACTCTCTTCTGAGGGATCTAAAGGGGTTACAGCCTTTCTTTAAAACTAGGAGCTTAACAAACACTGCTGATAAAAATTCCCCTCCCCTCTCCTCCTGGAGAGGTGCTGTAACAGCTGACACTTATGTGTAATCAGGTTCTCACCTGAGGCTTAACACAGATGCTCTCAGTTCATATGCTGAAGACAGAGGTCTGTCACACTAATGCCCTGTACACACAGTCAGATTTTTCGATGGAAAATGTGTGATAGGACCTTGTCGGAAATTCCGACCATGTGTGGGCTCCATCACACATTTTCCATCGGGTTTTCCGATTACACAAAATTTGAGAGCAGACTATAAAATTTTCCGACAACAAAATGCGTTGTCGGAAATTCCGATCGTGTGTACACAAATCCGACAGACAAAGTGCCACGCATGCTCAGAATAAATAAAGAGATGAAAGCTATTGGCTACTGCCCTGTTTTTATAGTCCCGACGTACGCGTTTTACGTCACCGCTTTCAGAATGATCGGATTTTCCGACAACTTTGTGTGACTCTGTGTATTCAAGACAAGTTTGAGCCAACATCCGTCGGAAAAAATCCATGGATTTTGTTGTCGGAATGTCGGATCAATGTCCGACCGTGTGTATGGGGCATAAGAGTCACAGGAGCGCTGGGCATGTAAAGGTGTGTAAACAGGCATTTCCAGCACAGGAAATATTATGGTACTCCGTATCAAAGGTTGTTCCTTATGATGACATTGTTTTCTTTTGCTAAAACTATTGTTCAGCAAATACCATAATTTGTTAAAGTGCCTCTGCTGTTGTGCTTAGCACATTTGATTTCCAGTGTACCACAAAGGTACTAAGGATTCCACCCCCAGGCGCTGGGAACTCCAGTCATGCCTCCACACTGTCATCCTCTCCGGAGATACCTGACATGGCACGCCAGGGTGAGTCATTGGAAGCAATTGGTGGTGCAACTGCTTCCCACACTTCAGATGTGCCTGAAGATGCATTCTCCTCTGCCCTGTTGGGCTTAGAAGGAAGATTAGCGGCTTTAATCGCATTCTCCATCCAAGAGGATAGGAAGCATGCTAGATCCCCCTCCCCCACCTCAAACCTCCCTTTTCCAAGGGAACAGTGGGCACAGGATGAGGTTTTATCCTCAGGTGATCACGGGGGGAAAACAAGCCAAAACTTTCCTTATGAACCTTATGCAACCTCACAATCTGACATATTGATGGTACAAACTCTTACAGAGATGGTTCATTCCACTTTTTATACTACTCCTAACAGAGTAAGCTGAAGGTCCAGGTCCCTTCTTTGGTTTTTTTTTTTTTTTAAAAAAAAGACCTTTTTAGGCCCCTTTCACACTGGGGCGGTAGGGGGCTTCGGCAGTAAAACAGCGCTATTTTTAGCGCTGTTTTACCGCGGTATTCGGCCGCTAGCGGTGCGGTTTTAACCCCCCCCCCGCTGGCGGCCGAAAAAGGGTTAAAACCACTCGTATAGCCGCGGTATAGCCACGCTGTCCCATTGATTTCAATGGGCAGGAGCAGTTTAGGAGCAGTGAATTCACCGCTCCAAAGATGCGGCTTACAGGAGATTTTTTCTTCTCCTGCCAGCGCACCGGGCTTTCACACTGAACGAACAGCGGAGGCTGTTTAGGGGGGGTTTGCAGGCGCTATTTTTAGCGCAATAACGCCTGCAAACCGCCCCAGTGTGAAAGGGGCCTTACAGCGCTTATTTATGCTGAATGGAATCATCTGGATAAGTATTTTTTCCCTCCAAAGAGTTTCTCAGTTCTCTATCATGGAGGAAAAATTCACAAAGTTTGGAAAGTACCAGCAGTAGACGCTGCAATTTCCAGCATCCAGATGCATAATTGCTTAAGCATCCAACAGATAAGGAGTTGGAATTTTTTTGTTAAAATCCTCCTACCAATGGCGCTATGTTTCGCCATAGATGCCAAAAAAGACCCTATCCACCAGACGTCGCGCCTTGCACTTGTTCTAAAACACATGCTTAGGACCCTGTGGTTAAAAGGGTTGGTCAGCAGAAGCATCTTGTAAAAAAGGGGTGTCTGACTAGTTTCCCTTTTTATTGGGGAAGGTTTGGTGAAATACATCCAAATGATTTCTAGCAGTAAAGCTCTTTTGTCCAGTAGAAGGTATAAATGTCCTTTTATTTAAAGTGAAGCCACAACAGTTCACAGGTTAAGTACTCTGACGGCCAGTGCAGCCATGGGAGACTTTCTGACAGACATGGTTTCAGATCCACATGTCGGCGTTCACTAGTGGAGGAGCCACTCCTCACAGGTTAACTACTCTGACGGCCAGTGTAGCCATGGGAGGCTTCCTGAAAGACGTGGGACCTCGTCCTCACGTTGGCTCCTTGTGACCTTGGACAAGTCACTTAAACAGATTCCTTCCCCTGCGCAGGGGCAGCTGCCTCTGGGCAGCGGTGACGGCCTCCACCGTCAGACTCTAGGGCATGATTTCCAAGAAATACTGTTCAGATCTGTGCGACTTCAAGGTAGTCCCTGCACTACTTTGGTACCACTTTGATGCGACTTGAGGTCCATAAATACACAGGCATTGTTTCCTGTCGCATCAAAATTGCGCTCCGACGTATTCTCGGCGGCAAAGGATCACAGTAAAATCACGCAACTTTGGGGTTGCAATAGTGGAAACTGAACCTAAGAGGAGAAAATATTCAGCCCCTGTATACATAATTGAAGATACCTATTTCCTCCGCCCTGCAGGGCCTAGAAGGAAAATTAGCGACTTCCCCACCTGAGATCCCTTATCAAGGGAACACTGGGTAGAGGATGAAGGATTACCCTCAGGTAATCGGGAAGAAAGGCAAACCGAGTACTCCTCTGCAGAGGAGACAACTAGAGTTGAACTTTTTTTTCAGCCTCGCAATCTGAGAAATTGCTGGTACAAACCTCTTACAGAGATGATTTGTGCCTCTTTCAAGCTACCTCCAGTAGAGTCAGCTGATCTGTTTTTTCTTAGGTTCCTTGGAACCTTCACTGCCTTTTTCGTGCGTTTCCTGTACATGTACAGAGCCACGCAGAAATTCAACAGATCTATTCTAGATCTAAAAGAATCTAAATCAGTTCCTGAAGATCTGCTCCTTTCTATGGAGTCGATCAAGTCAGTAGTTTCTATCCTGCAAGGAGGAAAACTTCTGTCGCCTATCGGCATCAGGGATGCATATCTGCATGTCCATATATTTCCCGCTCACCAAAGGTTTCTGCGGTTCGAAGTAGAACAGCAGCATTTCAGTTTATAGCCTTGCTCTTCGGCCTAGCTACAGCACCTCGAGTGTTCACAAAGGTGCTAGCCCCATCTGTAGCCAGGTCAAGGGCACAGGGCTTAAACAGTCTTGGCATACCTAGACGATCTATTGCTAATAGATAAATCGCTTTTCGGACTAAGGTGTACGCATTACAACCAGTTACCTGGAAAGCTCTGGGTTGCATTCTCAACCTAGTAAAGTCTCCATTAAAATCGCTAAAAGAGGGCTGCAGTATTTTGGGTCTGATCATAGATACAGCCAAGAAAAAAAACCAAACGCTACTTTATAAAAGAGTTGGTGCGGATGGTCAGGTCAAAAGGAGGTTCCTCCATTCACCTTTGCATGAGGTTGTTAGAAAGGATGGTGGCTTCATTCGAAGCAGTTCCCTTTGCCAAGTTCCATTCGAGACTGTTGCAAAACAGTATAATATTTTCTTGGAACAAAACGATCCAAGCTTTGGACTCGCCAATGCGGCTGTCCCCAAGGGTGTACCCAAGCCTCAATTGGTGGTTACTAAATGTCCTAAAGGGTAAATACTTCAAACCACTTTTCTGGAAAGTGGTAATGACAGAGAAGACAACTGTCCAAGTGTTCAAGAACCGAAAGAGCCCTGCCCATCAACATCCTAGAGATTCGGGCAGTGCGTCTGGCTCTAAAAGCCTGGACTTCCAGGTTAAGGGATTGTCCCGACAGGATCCAATCCGTCAATGCCATGGCTGTGGCCTATAACAATCGCCAAAAGGGGCACCAAGAATCTCTCAGTGCAGAGAGAAGTGAACCATATTCTAACTTGGGCAGAAAGAAATATTTCATGCCCATCGGCAGTCTTCATTCCAGGAATAGAGAATTGGCATGCGCACTACATGTACCGCCAGCAGATTATTCCCAGGGGAATGGTCTATTCACCCCGACATGTTTCGGGCTGTTTGTCAAGGATGGAGGACTCCGGATGTAGATCTTCTAGCATCCAGTGCAACATAAAGCTAGTCAACTTTGTGTCCACAACAAAGGATCCATTCGCATGCAGAACAGATGCGTTAATGATACTGTGGGATCAGCTTTTACTGATCTATGCATTTCCCCCTATTCAGTTGCTGCCTCGACTTCTTTGCAGGATCAAGCTGGAAAGAAAACCGGTAATTCTGGCAGCACCAGCATGGCCCAGAAGGTCATGGTATGCAGAAGTCGTAAAGATGGCAGTGGGGGATCTGTGGTCCCTTCCACAAAGGCAAGACCTGCTCTCACAGGGGCCGATATTCCATCCTACTTTACGAATGCTAAATTTAACGGACTGGCTATTGAGACCCACATTCTGAAGAAACGTGGGCTTTCCAGGGCAGTTATTTCTACTTTAATGCTAGGAAGCCAGCTCCTAGAACTATATATTATAGAGTCTGGAAAGCTTATGTTTCCTCGTGTGAATCCAAGGGTTGGCACCCTCGGAGATATATACTTATAGGCAGAATTCTTGCCTTTCTACAAGTAGGCATAGAGATGAAGTTGGCCCTGAGTACTATTAAGGGCCAAGTCTCAGCCTCATCAATTTTATTTCAAAGGCCACTTGCTACGCATTCTTTTTAGTCCGGGGTTTCATGCGAGGAGTGATGCGGATTAATCCGCCAGTTAAATCACCCTTAAGCCCTTGGGACTTTCGTTTTGTCAGTGTTACAAAAACCGCCATTCGAACCATTACAGCATGTTCCCTTAGTTCTTCTGACTAGGAAGCTGATATTTTTGGTTGCTATATCCTCAGCAAGAAGGGTTTCAGAATTGGCTGCTCTTTACTGTAAAGAGCCATATTTGGTTATTCATGAGGACAGAGTGGTGTTGGGCCCTCATCCAGGTTTTTTACCAAAAGTGGTCTCAGGTTTCCACCCGAACAAGATATTGTCCTGCCATTTTTTCCAAAACCATGTTGGTTATTCATGAGGACAGAGTGGTGGTACGCCCTCATCCAGGCTTTTTGCCAAAAGTGATTTCAGGCTTTCATTTGAATGAAGATATTGTCCTGACATCGTTTTTTCCAAAACCATGTTCCAAAGAAGAAAAGTCACTACATTTTCTTGATGTGGTGAGAGCAGTAAAGATCTAATTAAAGAAAACTGCTCAGATTCGTAAGACTGATGTCTTTATTTATTCTGCCAGAGGGTCCTAAAAAAGGACAGGCAGCGTCAAAATCCACTGTGACTAAGTGGATTCGGCAGGTTATAATTCAAACTTATGATTTAAAGGGAAAGATTCCCCCTTTTCAAGTTAAGGCGCACTCTGCCAGAGCGGTTGGTGCTTCTTGGGCAGTGCGTCACCAGGCTTCCATGTCTCAGATCTGCAAGGCCGGGACTTGGTCTTCAGTGCATACATTTACAAAAAAGTAGATGTAAGATGGAATGAGGATATCGCCTTCGGGCGCAGTGTGCTGCAGGCAGCAGTATAATTCCTCAAGGTCTGGGGGTACCCTACGGGTTGTGTCTCCCTCCCCTCAAGTAGCATTGCTATGGGACATCCCACCAAGTAATTACTTGAGGCTCTGTCCTATAATATACGATAAAGAAGATAGGATTTTTAAAACAGCTTATCTGTAAATTCCTTTTCTTGGAGTACATCATAGGACACAGAGCTCCCGCCCCTCCTGTTTTATGGGGTGAGAGTATATTGCTTAGCTACAAAAACTGAGGACTCCTGGAAGGAGGAGGGGTTATATAGGGGAGTCAACTTCCTGTAATTGGTTATACCAGTATCAACACTTAAAGGTAGGCCCATAACCCACCAAGTAATTACTTGAGGCTCTGTGTCCTATGATGTACTCCAAGAATAGGATTTTACAGGTAAGCTGTTTTAAAAATCCTATTTTTTCTGATTTAATCCTTGTATACATTGCAGATCTGCATTGTTCTCTTATTGTCTTCCTCTTTGTTGTTTGAAAACCCAAAATAAAACACCTTTTAAAAAGCACACTTGAAATGAACTCTGGACCTTTTATCTGCTCCTTGTAAATTGGATAATGAGGGAATAACACACACCTGGCCATGGAACAGCTGAGCAGCCAATTGTCCCTTTACTTTTGGTCCCTTTAAAAAGTGGGAGGCACATATACAAACTGTTGTAATTCCTACACCGCGCACCTGATTTGGATGTAAATACCCTCAAATTAAAGCTGAAAGCCTGCAGTTAAAGCACATCTTGTTTCATTTCAAGTCCATTGTGGAGGTGTATAGAGCCAAAAAGATTACAATTGTGTGTGTGTGTGTATGTGTGTGTGTGTATGTGTGTATATATATATATATATATATATATATATAATATATATAATATATATATATATATGTGTATAATGAGACTCTAAGGCATACCCCTTGGCACTGAATGCAATGAGTGTAGTTAACTGCAGGGGACTATACGGGTCCTGTGGTCCATTCCTATGTGTGCTGCCCTAGGTCTGACTAAACTTGTGCACCCCCTAATTTAAATATGGCCCACCCCTTCCTGTTTAAGACCATCCTGTCATCTGTAAACCACACCCCTTACTCTTTAGGCTCCACCTTTTCCTCTTAGAGCCCCACCTCTTCCCCTCTGTACATTAAAAAAAGGGTACCAAGTGCAGCCTCATCAGTGTCCATCAGCGCAGCCTCACCAGTGCCCATCAATGCAGCCTGATCAGTGCTCACCAGTGCCCATCAGTGCAGTCTCATCAGGACCCAATATGGGTCTCCAATTGCATTCTAGCCATGCCAAATTATGTGAGCAGACTGCACCCATTCACATCAGGCCGATTTGGCATACGATTTGACATGTCAAATTGCATGCCAAATCTGCTATTGCCGGCAATGGCACCGTCCGAATTGGTGCGATGCCGACTTTTAGTGACGTTGCACGATCTCCAAAAGTAGTGCCTGTACTACTTTTGGCAATTTTTGTGGTGCAATTCCTATAGACATCTGTGCATGAACCCGCACAGATATCTGTCAATACGCCCCCCCCCCCCCAACGTAGGACTGCATTGCCAGTTTGAGATCGTGCAAGTTCAGCTGAACCCACACGATTTCTAACCCTCAGAGTTAACCTTTCTTCATATGTCAGAAGGCAGCATACAGGTAGCTATGAAATGTCACCACATATACATGCAGACCAGGTGTTAAATGCTATTGCTTCCAGAAGCACCAGCCTGCAAATATTGAGCTGTAAAGAGTTACCCATATATGTAAGCAGCAGTGTCAAAACTGGTAAAGAAAATTCCACTTTTCAGAGCTTAGTCTTGGGTGGTTGACTAAGTGTTGCATAACATCACTGGTTGCACTTTTACCACCACTTCCGTTCGGAGCCTTTTACCCGTGCACTTCCTCCTGTCCTTTGGCCATGAGGATGGACGACAAGGGAGTTGCTATGTATGCTTCAACGGACATGCTTACCTAATGTCTGCACCCTTCTTCGAGTACCCCACAGGGGAACACCCTCACTGATGGCAATGGCTGAAACCAGGTGCAAGGGAACCACAGCAAAAACTCAGGCAAACACTCGTTCTGCTGAAGGTTTACAAAACACTCAAATCACTCAGTGACAAAGTTTACCTTGCACCAGAGCACTGTTCTCTGTATTAAATTCTAGCTCCATCTCAGTCATACAACAAGTGGTCTGTATGACCAAGGCAGATTTCTCTGCACCTATGACAGACTTTCTCAGACAGCTAACAGCCATCACTGTCTAGAGCTCAAAAGTGCCAGGCTTTTGTTTTCCATCCCCACCTTCTATACTTGAGTCAGGAGGAGATCTACCTGCTCTAGAAGTGGTAGAAACAGAGGACAATGTAGAGGACCCAGAGACTGTTGGAGATAGTCTCAGAAGATTTCTCACCCCTAGGCTCCTATACACCTGCTATTATGGCATTATGCACAATGCATGCCAATGTAGACCTACTCACTTTTGCTGTGAGCAAATGCCTCAGCATAGCCGCACTTGTTTCGCTGGTGTCTCGTTATGTCCCCTTCTAGGTACGAAGAGGCCTGCAAAGTCTAAAAAAAACATTTTTCCATTCATGACCAAATAGAATGGGCAATTTTAATATTGATTGAAGTTCTTCTGAAAGTAATTGTACTATTTCTTTTAAGAATCACTTGCAAGCTATATCCAGTGGAAAAGAATTACACAAAAGTGGATTGTTGTGCTACTAGACCCGGCCATCTCAGTTTTAAATGGACATCTTTACTGTCATTAATAGATGTTTCTTCATTTTAAGATTCTGTAGATAGGAATTTTGAGAAGTTCACCCTGCAACTAGCTAGTGTTGCAATTTGTTTGGCAAATTACAGCTAATTGGACTTGGGCGTTAAACAACCTGTCTTTGAGGACCGTGTTTAGAGGAGCACTTGCAAACATTGCCATACGACCTTTATGAAGAATATTATCTTCCCATACCTGTTACATTGCAGAACTGGGTATTCTGTGGTATTCCATGACGTTGTATCCTCTCTGCGGTTCACCCCCCACTGGTTGGGGGCCGATGGCGGCAATCCTTGGGCAGTTTGATCTCCATCCAGTATTTTCATTCTTGTGATCTCACACTGCGACTGTCTCGCGCTGGTTGGGTTTGGCCCCTGTGTGTGTGTGTGTGTGTGTGTGTGTGATAAATTCTACTTCTTCCCTTTTTCTGATACAGCTTATAAATTGTAATTATGCTCTAATTATTTTTCTATGTAGTTGCATTCCTAATACTTAATATACTTTCTGATGAAGCCAAAATCGTTGAAATATGTAGATGTAGAAGCAAGTGTACAAAGGAATTGGAACCTCAGCAAAGCACATTTTCATCCACGGTTGATGTTAACCAATATTCCCTTTTTGTACATGAATATGTCCTTGTTTTTATTGTCCTTTTTTTTTTTTTTTTTTTTTTTTTTTTTTTTTTTATAAATATGTACTATACTATATGAACATTTTAACTGTACCATGTTTGGTTCAATGCTGACACTCTGAAAGGCCCTTTTGCCTTTTCTATTTAAATTCTTTACTTTGGGATGTGGTACCTATTCTCATTCCCTTGCACCTAACCAGTAATATTAGCATATGGATCCTTTTTGGAGTATTTAACCCATAGGGAGTATCTCACCGAAAATGACATTTCTGTTCTAGAGGTTCCCTAAAATGTGTCTGTCTTAGTGCAGACTTCTAGGAAAATCAGTGAGACAATCACACAAGCAGGAAATTACGGTTTTGGAAGCGTTCTGTATGCCTATGCAGATTGCATTGGATTTTGCAGGAAATCAAAAGATTAGAATGGAAAGATGAGTTTAATAAACTTTTAAATTACAATATAGCTTGTGTAGCAAATGTATATGCTACAAACATAGTGTTTTTTTTATTTCTTTAATTTTTTTTTTTTTTTTTTTTTTCAAAATAAAGCGGAGTTACCTATTAAGCAATAATCTTGCTTTAGAACATGAAGTAGAACTTCATTGAACACTTTTTGGGAATGATTGGCACCTTTTGTCTGTTTCTGATTAAATCAGTTTTTCGCCCTGTTTGAAAAAAATGTAAAGTCCACAGCTATAAATGCTGTAGCGGATGACGTTTTATTGAAAGGACAATCACCTGTCTAGGGGTCCAGCACCTTGCTCACCTGAACTGGTTCTTTGCTGGTCTTTGAGTCCCCAGCATCGGTATGTTTACTGTGGGCAGCCTGCCCTGCAGTTTCACAGCTGGATGCCCACTGCGCATGTGGTGGGTCATGCTTTGCATTGTGAATGATCCCGCAGCCTTCTGGGACCTGTAACATGTCTCTGAAGGTTGCGGGGTGGGGAAGTTCTCTGCGGACCATGGCTTTTGCTGTAGGATGCGACTAAGAAAATGTCAGCAAAGAGCTACTAGGACAGCTGAACTTTATTTGAGGTTAATGAGAGGCACTTTAAATGATAGCAGGTGTGTACTGACTCCTAATTAACATGAGTTTGAATGTGATTGCATAAGTGTACTTTAGCACTGGGGCGGTGCCGCCGTTAGTTTTAGCACCGCTTGACCGCTTTTCAGCTGCTAGCGGGATGCTTTTAACACTTGCTATCGGCTGGAGAGAGGGTTAAAAGCGCCCGTCTTGCGGTGCTGCCCATTCATTTCAATGGGCAGGGCATTTTGGGATCGGTGACCGCCTGAAAGATGCTGCTTGCAGGACTTTTTTTTGTTTCCTGTCCTGCAAGCGCACTGCCCCAGTGTGAAAGCACTCAGGCTTTCACACTGGGGAGGCATGAGCGGCACTTTTCCTGGTGCTATTTTTAGTGCTAAAACACATGAAAAGCGCTCCAGTGTGAAAGGGGTCTAATTCTGAACACAGCTACATCCCCAGTTATAACAGGGTGTTCACACTTTTGTAACCACATTTTTTTAATTTTATTTTTACATCCCTCCACCTAAAAGATTTCAGTTTGTTGAGTTGTACAGTTTATAGGTCACAAAGGTGGAGGAAAAATGTTCTGAAATGATTTAGCTTTGTCTAATTTTTTTACATCACCGAAACCTAACATTTTAACAGGGCTGTGTAGAATTTTTATATCCACTGTAAATTCCCCTTTGTGTGCACCAAATGTCTTTACAAACCCAGATATATCTTTGTAAATGTAGCAGTGACATTGTCACGGTGCTGTACCTAGCCGCAGAGCTGTGGGAGCGACCCAGCAGACCCCACCCACTACAGCCCGCAGTAAACTACACAAGGTGGTGGAAACCAGACCAGTCACTATGCATATGGAGAGAGAGCAACAGTGACCAGTCTTTGTTACAGGAAGCTGCTGCGCAGAGGCAGAATTTCACACTTGATTACTGCATAAATCAGGAAAAAATTTCAATACATCTAAGTAAGAATGCAAATACCTCCTGTAAATTACACAATATTTGTATATCCCCCAAATTCAGCTTTAAGGAACTCTAAAATCATTTTCAGTACCTACATTTCCAATGCCCAATATTGTACTTCAGATTGGATTCATGGTCGCCATTTCTTAGGCTGGGTTCACAATTTGGCAGATTGGATGAGGGTTTCCCCACATCCAATTGACATGACGGGAAACTGTGACCGACTTTCATTGGAGCTGGTTCACACACCTCCGAGGTGTCCACAGTCGCACTGGAAAAGGGTCCTCTGCGTCTTTGGCTCTTTTTTCAGGTCCGAATTCAGGCAAAAATTCGGACCTGTTCCGCACGTGAAATGGAGGTCAGGGACTCGCCGGACCCCCTGCGGCCTTAGAGGTTTTTTTTTGTGGTGTTTTGGTTTTTTTTTTTTTACTTGTGCTGATGTTACAGTACTTTGTTTTTCCAGGGATGAAGCTGCATGCTTTGCAATTCAGAAGGGACTGCAGGCATCAAGAAGTAGCATCAAGTACTTTAAACACAATGATATGAAGGACTTGGAGAGATTGTTAAAGGAACAGGAAGTGGAAGATCAAAAGGTAAAATATTGAATACACAAAAGATATATAAACCCTCTATGTTTATGTTGTGGTTGGATGTTTGCTTGCTTTTATCCCTTTTTATATTGGTACGTTTTGTTGGATTCTTCTAGCAGTAACAGTTACAAACTTCTAAACTGTCTCATTTTATTTTTTGTTAAAAATAACAAACCTGTTATACTTACCTGCTCTGTGTAGTAGTTTTGCACAGAGCAGCCTGGATCCTTCTCTTCTCGGGTCCCTCTTTGGTGCTCCTGGCTCCTCCCTCCTGTTGCGTGCCCCCACAGCTTGTTATGAACCGCAGATCCCAGTGTCCATTTAGGCACTGAGCCCGGCCACACCCCCTCTCTCTCCTCATTGGCTCACTGACTTTGACAGCAGCAGGCGCCAATGGCACCTCGTTGCTCTGTCAGCCAAACAGGAGGGGAGTACTGGACAGCCAAGTCTCTTGTGCAACATCACTGGATCTAGATGGACTTTAGGTAGATATTGGGGGGGCTTAGGGGGCTGCTGCACATAGGTTTTTTTCATCTTATTGCATAGAATACATTAGGATAAATAAAACCTTCTGCCTTTTCAACCACTTTAAGATGAATGTTTTACTGTGGAATATGAATAGCTTATTAACAAGCCAATTGAGTATTTATCCCCTTGCCTCCGAGCATACGCAGATACGCGGCCTCGGCTTTCGGGGGTTATACCAGGCATCATCCCGTTACTGTTTTTTAGAGCGGGCAATCGGCTATTCAGGGATAAGAACTGATGCGGCTAAAAGTCGCTCGGTTGTTATCCCGGAGGAGCGGGAGGGGACACCCGCCGCCTTTCGCCGCTCTTACCGGGCTTCCCGATCATTGATCCGCCTCTTCCGGCAGCTAGAGAGAGAGACTGGCACAAAGCCGGAAACAGCTTTGTGCCAGTCTTCTCTCTGTAAACACGGAAGTGACCTCACAACGTCACTTCCTGTTTGCTCGGCTGCCAATGGCGCCGGTTTTTAAAAAATATACAGTATTCAGAATCGCCAAAAACGGCGTTCTGAATACTTTGAAGTGCAAAGGAGGGATTGGAGGTCTTTTGGACCCCCGATCCCTCCATAAAGAGTACCTGTCGCCACCTATTGCTGTCACAAGGGATGTTTACATCCCTCCTCTGTAACTCTAACCTGGTAACCGTTATTTTTTTTTAAATGTCGCCTATGGAGATTTTTAGGTACCGTAGTTTGTCGCCATTCCACGAATGTGCGCAATTTTAAAGCATGACATGTTTGGTATCTCTTTACTCGGCGTAACATCATCTTTCACATTATAAAAAATTGGGCTAACTTTACTGTTTCGTTTTTTTAAAATTCATGAAAGTGTCTTTTTCCCCAAAAAGTTGCATTTAAAAGACCGCTGCACAAATACTGTGTGACAAAAAATGTTGCAAAAATCACCATTTTATTCTCTATATTCTCTGCTAAAAAAATATTCATAATGTTTGGGGGTTCTAAGTAATTTTCTAGCAAAAAATACAGATTTTAACTAACACCAAATGTCAGAAATAGGCTTAGTCATGAAAGGGTTAAAATGTAAAGACTTAAAGAATACTTTAATCGTACAGTACAGGACTATTTTCTAGTGAGACTCCAGTTTTTTTTGCTTGTGTCCTTAGGCGATTGACCTGTTCTCTGCTAAAGCAGTATTTTCTTTCTATAAACAATTCAGTTTTTTTGTTTCTGACATCTGACTGCTTACCACTTTTGTCCATTTATGAGTTTTCGGGTAGGTACTGTACTCTTCAGTGTTTAGCTACAATATCTAAATTAATGGAAAAATGTGTGTAGTCAATAACGTGTGACTTGGGGCGTGCAGCCTATATACTAGTGAGGTCAATGTGAAGGAAGGAGGTGAGGGAAAACAGAAGGTGTGTTTGGAAACCACCAGAGAACCCCATACCAAAAAAGGCAAAAAGTGATACAGTGCAAATATCCTGGGATCACAACAGACCAATCCTGTCCAGAGAATCAGGAACTACCTAAGGTGACCAAGGGACAAAAAGAACCCAGATGGAAGAGAGAGGGTGGGGACCCGGCGACCCTGGTGGTGCTAAGACTAACACGTGTATTCCAAAGGGTGTGCAGCATGAAATGGGAAACCATTGCTTCCCACAGGACTGCAATGTATATCCAACCCGGCCATTATGCATGACTCCCCCAATGTCACGCTGGGCGTGTTTGGGGTAGGGCATTCTCACTTGGACAGCTGGTGCACAAACGACCAGCGCCCAGAGGGATACCCAACGCACGCTGGAGATGGAATCAACGTTGCTGGCACCGCATCACCATGAGGTGATGTCATGCGCGGGGTGTGACGCTGATGCACCCCGGGAAGCCCACCCAGTCACCTGGTGATGGACAGGGAGGAGAGGGGAGTCCCCGGGTGTGCATCATAGCTCCCGGACCAGGAACAGAGCAGCCAAACAAAAACAACCAGTCCGCATGCCTCAAAGAAAAGGATGGCAATATTTGTATTTACAAATAATGATACAGAGTTTCCCTGTATGTTGGCACTGGTTCCTTGCTGTGAACAAGACAACCTGCAGTGCATAGCACGCAATGCAGATTTATAGACAGAGTAATTGGGAGTTATTCACTTTATTGTGGTACACACTGCCATTTTGTCTCTGCTTCCAGTTCAAGAAATTTATATTGGCGTATTTGTAAACTTTTGTAACTTTGTATGTAAAAAAAAAAAAAAAAAGTTTTCAGTATTATCCAAAAACTTGTGGTAATAAAATGAAGTCTTCAAAAGACTCACTATGGCTATAAAAAAAATAACTTGGTTTGTTTAATCTCCAAAATATGGTCATTTTGTGGGAGGTTCCACTGTCCTGGTGCTCCAGGGCCTCCAAAATGTGATGGTTAGTCAGGAAATTGTATGTGTAAGTTTATGTTCCTTAAAAGCCCAAAGGTGCTTCTTGGATTATGGGCCCCTCTATGCATTTAGGCTGCAAAAAAGTCTTTGGTATTATTTTTTCATTTTATATAGATCATCTGAGCTTTTCAGAAAGCAGTAGGTGGGGGGTTGAGAGTACACTCAATAAGGAGAGCTGAGAAGGTGACGGGGATGAAGCCGGTGGGTTTAGTGAGTGTGTGAGCGCAGTCATGCACTGAAATATGTGAGGCTGATGTTGCTGAGACTGGTGTACCTCCAGCCCCCTGGAATGGCAAACTCATTCCCACACACAGTGAACAAGATGGAGGTGTTTCATTTCCTCACAGGACATGTTTATATTGTGTGGGTCACTCCTGAAAGGCTTTTCGTTCCCCTAAAAAGAGTTGGCAAAAAAGTGGGCTGTTCCTGTGGTTATGGTTGACCCTGCCTTTTCTGTCCTAAACAAACAGTTCACTGTACCTATTAAAAATGTTCCTTCTTTAAAAGATTCTGATGACAGAAAATTTTAGATGCTTTTACAAGCTCCCTTTAACTTGGCAGCAGCCAAGCAATCGGCTCTCGCTGCCGTTTCTTTATGTGAAATTAGAGCTAACTGGTCCAGGACAATAAATAACCAACACGACCCTGTATTTTAGGACGGAGCAGGTGCCTTCACTCTTATGGCTAAAGGCTTGGGTAGCAGAAGCTGCCTGCAAAAGGCATCTCACACTTATGCCCATCCTGGGATTATGCAGGTTTGCTGAGTCTCATGGAGACTCAGGCTAATTCATAAAAGTGGTCAGGTGTAGGAAGGTTCTGCTTCATCAGAAGAAAGGTACCAAAACTGCCCTTTTATTAGGCGCCTCTATCTCCTGTAAATGCAGAGCACCTGCATGCTCTAACCAGGCTTGGCCCACACATTCCACCAATCCTTTCCAAAAGCCCTTATCACAATGAAGTGCCACACTCAATCATAAGAGTGGAGGGAAGTCTGTTGCAGTTTATATCATTCTGGGTTACAGACATCCCAGACCTCTATGTTCAATCGGTGATTTCGAAACTCTGTTGTCTCACTGCTTTCTTCTTTCAAGTCAACCAAAAAAGTGACAGATATGCAGAATGATCTGAATCAACTCTTGTTCTGGGGAGTTGTTGTTGTACCAGTACGATCACAGGACAGGTTAGGGGAAGTATACTCAAACTTGTTCATGGGGGGGGAGTATTCACCCTGTTCTGTGCCTAAAAACAAATTTCTTCTAATTCCAAAATTTCACATGTAGTCCACAAGGTCAGTAGTTGTATCTCTTAAGTCAAAGGGAACAAATTGCATCTCTGAACATTGAAGGTGTCTATCTGCGTGTTCCCAATTCACCCATGTTATCAGTGATTTCTATGCTTTGCCATGGCAAACAACTATTACCACTTTGTCGCGCTGCCCTTTGGCCCAACCCTGCTTTCCCAGGGTGTTCACAAATGTCTTGGCACCCTTGCTTGCCCACGTTATAACTTGGGGCATTTTAAGTGACAAGATATCTAGCTGACCTTTTCCTGAAGGATTTGTCTCCCCTACAACTCTCTACAAATGTTCAAAAGACAGTTCAGCTGCTCCAGGCGTTTGATTGGGTGATCAATTTTGACAGATCTGCTCTCCAGCTTCCCTACGCCTGGAATACTTGGATCCAACCCTGGACACATCCCAAGCAAAAGTCTTTCATCCAAAAAAAAAGTTCTTTTTCCTAATTGCTTAAGCTCAACAACTGAGATTCAAGAGAAATCCCACAGTGAGACTTGCTATGAGAGTTCTGGGTGTAATGGTGGCCTCCTGCAAGTCAGTACCTTTCACCCAATTTCAGTCAAGTACTCTGCAACTAAATCTTCCATCAGCATGGAAAAGCGAAGCATGCTCTTTCCCTGATCTAACAATGCTCCTATCCAGTCAGACAAAAACTTCTTTGTCTTGGTGGTTCACCACTGTTACTCTAACAGTGGGAAAAATCTTTTCTTCCCTACATTTGGAAAGTTCTTACAACAGATGCAAGTCTGTTAGACTGGGAAGGAGCCTTATAATCCTTGATAGTTGGGTAACGTGGTCAGGAAAAGAAGCCAAACTTCCATTCAATTTCTTGGAACTAAGAGCA
This sequence comes from Lithobates clamitans, assembly GCA_037952925.1. Lineage (NCBI taxonomy): Eukaryota > Metazoa > Chordata > Amphibia > Anura > Ranidae > Lithobates > Lithobates clamitans. The sequence goes on from JBBGZY010000613.1 coordinate 422,872, forward strand.
CTCAGGTTGTCCCTCCAGTACTGGACGCTTCTTCTAAATGGACACTCACCTCTGGTGCAGTTACATTGCTACCACAGGGGCATTTATCAGTCATCAAGGGGCATGAGGAGCTTGGCTGCCTTGAGGGAAACAAACCAGATTCTTATTGACAGAAAATCACTGCCCAGCAATTTCTGCTGTTCACATCCCAGGAGTGTGGATAGCTGGCAGGTAGATTATCTCAGCCACCACCTCTTGGATCAAGGGGAGCGGTTTCTTCATCCACATGTGTCCAGTCTGATGTCAAAAATTGGGGACTTTGAATTTGGACATCCTAGCCTCCAGAAACAACAACCCTCCCACTAAGCTTAAAATTGAACAGGAAGTCAGTGATTCTTTTGGCACCAAACTGGCCTAGAAGAACCTAGTACAGTACACAGACATACTCTAACTTCCATCAGACGGCACCTAACTTCTTCCCAACAGACCAAATCTGCTATTTAAAGGTCCTCTATTCCACCATGCTTCAGAGTCTCTAACTTTAATGACATGGCTGAAACCCAGGTCTTAAATGATAGAAGGGTTTCTGAGTCTATAAATCCTACCTTGCTGAAGGAAAGCGAGGCCACATCCAGGAAGAACTATTATGGTACTGGGAAACTTTGCCCGGTGTGAGCGCAGTCAGTTAAGTCCCAGAGATTACTCTGTGCCACGCATTCTGGTCTTCCTACAGGTCTTGACCAGAATCTAGCTTTTAGCACCCTGAAAGGGAAAGTATTGGTCTTATCCATTTCCTTTCAAAGTCCTTTGACTTTTCACTTTCTTGTAAAAACCTTTATTCAAGGCGTTTCTAAACCGCAGCACTAACTTAACAGAGTTTGCATATTCTGTCTTTGTGGGTTTCCAATTTCCCCCAGGTACTCCGGTTTCCTTTCACACGCCAAAGACATGCTGGTAGATTAATTGGTTCCTGTCTGAATTGGCCTGTGTATGTATGAATGTGAGTTGGGGACCTTAGATTGTAAGCTCCTTCAGGGCAAGGAGTGATGTGACTGTACAATATATGTGTAAAGTGCTGCGTAAATTCACAGCGCTATATAAGTACCCATGATTGATAAAATAAATGTTAGGCCCCTTTTGCAGCATGCCGTGCTTCCCTTGGACCTTAATTCGGTTCTCTCTGCCCTGCAAAAATCACCCTTTGAACCCACCATGGATTTTCCCTTAGAGCTTTTTGGCAGTAAAGTAGCCTTTCTGGTAGCGATTGGGTCTGTCAGATGTGTCACCGAATGGCCCTTTCCCCATACTATACAACATCAAGGTTGTATTATACCCATCCTCTCTTCCAAAGGTGGTTTCAGCGTTCCATCTCCATGAGGACACTATAATGCCATCCTTGTGCCCTGTTTTTTTAGCATCCAAAGAAATGCTTTATCATTGCCTGGATGTAGTCAGAGCAATTAAAGTGTACCCAAAAGCTACTTATAACATTAGACAAACTGATTCCCTGTTTGTTCTTTCCTCAAGACCTTGCAAGGATCACCCCGCTTCAAAATCCACTATTTCACAGTGGGTAAGGAGTTTAATTACATGAGCCTAGTAGTTGTAAAGTCACATGTATTAATTACTTTGATTCTCTGTTTTAGGTCAATGTTCAGTACAGTGTGTGTGTGTGTGTGTGTGTGTGTGTTTTCCTAAAATTATAATGCTAAATACCTTCTTTGCAGAGCCCTGCTGTCCTGTCATGTTACCTCCCATTTTTTTCAACCGCTTGTCGACCGCTGCACGACGATGTACGTCGTCAGAATGGCACGGCTGCGCAAATGGGCGTACCCGTACATCCCTCAGTCATCACAGGCTAGAGCGCGTACGCCTGGCTTTGTAAGGCCACCCTCCATGGAAAAAATATGAAAAGGACCAGGGGACAGAGATGCGAAGATGCATATGGGGTATATCAGGGAGCAGGGTAGCTCATCTGAAAACCAGCAATGTAAAATGAAAAATTATTTCAGAACTCCAGGGGAGAGAGAAGGGGTAATCCTGATGGATTAGACGGTCAGGCAGGTAGCAAGAACCCAGAAGACTGACCCAGTCACGTGTTATGGCTAGAGACCTTCTGGGGACTTGCAAAGGGGGTAAGACATCCAGTAATATCCTGGTACAGCTTCCCTAGATGTTTGTCCAGCCAAAAGCCCAGAATAGCAGATGAGATCGGCAGGGTAAAAAAAGTAATCATTGTACATGTATAAAGATAGAAGCCAGAAAATCATGGCATGAAAGGTGATAAAGGAGAGAAAGGAGAGAAGGGAGAGAGGTTGCCAAGATATGGGTCCCATATAGCGGTTACCAGAACTGTCCTACCTGTCCGTCAATCATAGCGTGTGCTGGCCGAGCCAGTGGGTGGGGAGCCCAGAGCTCAGGTGGAACAAGAAAAGAATGGACTCGGAGGGAACATCCTGACCAGGGGAGTCACGAGTCCGCCATTGGGAAAAAGAATTCGGGCCACAAGGAGACATCAGGGGAGCTTTTTTTCGGGCTTCGTGGTTTACACATGGCCATTGACCCGCCGGGTGAGCAAGTCGTTTGTTTTTTGTTTTTTTTGTTTTTGTTTTGCTGCATTATGTTTATACAGTATACAACCATTTAGTGTAAGGCATTTGACTCATGCTTTACTTAAGTATTTGCCTTTTTTATAGATTATTCCTCCTGAAGAAGCGGTGAATGCACCGCAAAACTAGTAGAGGAAAAGCCAATCTTTGAGATACACTTTATCAACAGATACTTCTTGGGGGGAACCCCGGTGTATTTGTTTGATTTTTTTTTTTTTTCAAATTTGCTTTTAAAATGTATTTTGTATGTCATCTTTATATGTAATAAATATATATATATTTTTTTTATATATCAACCATGCTGTTGTTTTATCAGTAGCAAGATAGATAGTCCACCACAACGATTGAGGCTGGGAATAAGTGTACGTTCAGCTTCAGCAACTGCCCCACTTCCCCACCCTCATCCTTTTTTCTCAATTTTGAAAACTATATTTTTTACTTTCTTGCTATGAAACATACCCAATAAAAAAAAAAACAAAAAAAAAAAAAAACACATTTCTTCATCAATTTGGGCCAATATGTATTCTGCTACATATTTTTGGTAAAAAATCCCAATAAGCATAAATTGATTGGTTTGCACAAAGTTATAGGCCCCTTTCACGCGGCAAGCCCGCTCGGATCCGCCTGTCTGTTTTCAGGCAGATCCGAGTGGGCCATCCATTGACTCCTATGGGGAGACGGATGTCAGCGGAGATATCCGATCCACTAAAATCAGATGTATGGCGATAAGTTCGCCATCCGTCTGGGCGGATTGGATTGCATAAGATCTGATGAAAACGGACATGCTGGCTGTTTTCGTCCGATCCCTCCATAGGAATCGGCTGCGCTCTGACAGATCTGAGAGATCTCCTGCTGAGCTGGCGGACTCTGCTGAGAGGATCCGCCTGGTGTGAATGAGGCCATGGCATCTACAAACTAAGATATTTTTATGCCATTTTTATTTATTTTTTCAATAGTAATGGCAACTAGCAAATTTATTTATTTTAATTTTTTTTTTGTGGGATTGCGGCTTACAAATCGGACGCCTGACACTTTTTTGGGAACCAGTTTCATTATTACAGTGATCAGTGCTAAAAAATATACACTGTTGTTGTACTAATTACACTGGCAGGGAAGAGGTTAACACCAGGGGTGAGAGCAAAGGGTTAAGAGTTTGCCTAGGGGATGCTTTCTTGCTGTGTGGGGGATGGACTCTCTGTATGAACAGAGATCCGTGCTCCTACTTAGCAGGAACACAAGATCTCTCTGTTCATACCTGACAGGACAGCGATCTGTCTTGTTTACATCAGCAGAACACTGTCCTCTCTGGGGAGCAATCGTGGGTGGCCGGCAGACATTGTGTCTGCCGGACCCGCTGATTGACTCCCCCGCTGGCTATTAAACAAAATGACGTACAGGTACGTCGTTTCGTGCAAAAGAGCCGACCTGTATATGTATATGTATATGGTTAAAGGATAAGTTCACCTTTTGATAAATAAATAATTGCACATCTTTTTGCAGGTAAAAAAAAAGTGTGCATGTATTTATTTTCTTTTTTTTTCTTTTCTTTTTTTTTCCCTTGAAGTCTGAAAACCATTGCACCCACAATCAGCAGATTACATATACAGGTGAAACAGGTAACATGTTCCAAAAGGTGAACTTCTCCTTTAAGTTATTGGTAATCTCTGTATTTTTAGTGAAATGTAGAGTGAGTGGGATGAGTGTTTTAGTCTTTTACATAATCAACTTATTAATTTCCTTTTACTAGCAATTTTGTTTACTACTACGACTTCAAATTTAAATTTATAGGACACATTTTGGGTTCCTAAATGCAGTAGACTTTGTATTGGCAAGTTTGTTGACGTAGGAAATTATTTTGAAGCAATATGTTCATAGTTGTTCCACTGGGAAAAATGATCTTTTATGGAAACCTTTTACATTAAACACACTTTAACTGATGTCAGTTTATAGCAAGAGTTACAGCTAAATCGTGTATCCATGTAAATTTCACTTGCGGCAGTATATGATAATTATTTGACTACTTTACAACACTAGAAAAATGAGGCCTAGTAACCTCAACTGGCCAATAAAAGTAGAAGTAATAATAACTTCTTTGGATACAAGGTCAGTCTCTTTTTTTTTTTTCTTTTTTCTTTTTCTTTTTTTTTAATGTGGTGTAACAAATTGCATACAAATGGAACATGAGGATTTAATGTACATTACTCCAGTAAAGAAGTAAATTATCCCACTAGGTAAAGTGCTTGTGTCTCTAAAACGCTGAGCTTAAAAAATAATAATGATATTATCATGAAAACTGTTATCTGCATTGTTTTGTCTACTTCGCAGCAAGAAGAGAAATCAAAGTGGTGATAGCCTACTGGCCAACACTGAGAGAGATCACACACATGTTCTTGTAAACTTTACGGGTAACAGATTTGTATAATTACTGGCATTCCTGTGTATGAGCCAGTGCTTGGGAGAGAGTGATGTTTAAAGGCAAAAGAACTTTGACAAAGTAAATATAACAAACACGCTGATTTATTGCCATTTCTGCACTCCCTTTCTCCCTTTTTTTTTCTTTTTCTTTCTTTTTTTTTTTTTTTTTGGCTTTTGCAAGCTGGGCTTGGAAACCCCTGTGCCAAGAACATAGTGTTGCATGATAAATGGCCACACTGATGTATATCATTAGTAAAGCTCACGTTGTTTGCGGCTGACAAAAATGTACAAGACCCAACATGGGAATAGTAAACCGTGAAACTGGAAAAATATGCGACAGATTAGAAAATAAACATTAAAGGAATGCCAATAAGAAGAGTGTCTCTTTAGTGCATCAGGCACTGAATATAATAAAATATTGTATTGCTTGTTTGTTTTATTGTGGTATTTTTGCTGTGTTCTGTTAAGCCATGAATTGCTTGTTTGTTAATCAGAATCCACGCAAGGCCAGAGTGACAAGAAGATTTATTGTTGCAGAAGGATTATATATGAACACAGGTGACATATGCCCTCTCCCACAACTGGTAAGTAGGTTCCATGTCTAGATTAGACTTTTTGACATCTATATCTTATCGGAGATATTCAGGTGTGTGTGTGTGTGTGTGTGTGTGTGTGTGTGTGTATTTGGTAGCACAGTAGGCGTGGGAAAGGGGGTAATGTGAAGGAGGAGAGTGCTGTGACTGAGAATTGGAGGGGGTGCTGTGACTGGTAAGGGGGGTGAGTTGAGGGGGCTTTGTGACATTGGGGTAAGCTGCTTTGTGGGTTGGGTGCTGTCTTTTGGGGGAAGGCTTCCAGATTCCGATAAGCCACCCGCCCGCAGACCCTGACAACCAACGGCCAGGGTTGTCGGAAAGCGACCCTTGTCCTCATCAACATGGGGACATGGTGCTTTGGGGTGGGGGGGCGCAAGGCCCCCCCCCCCATGTTGAGGGCACGTGGCCTGGTACACGGGCTGCGTGCTCGGATAAGGGTCTGGTATGGAAAACGGCATGTGGGGTTCTCCTTAAAATGCATGCCAGGCCTGGTATGCTCTTGGAGGGGGAACCCATGCTGGTTTTTTTTTTTTTTTTTTTTTTTTTTATTATTTATGGGTGTGGAGTTCCCCCTAAAGTTTCATACCAGACACAGTGTCTGCATTGTCGGGATCAAAGTCGGACCCACAGTCGTACGACTCGTGTCGTACCAATGTGAGCCAGGCCTAACAAGCCAGGAAAGTACAAATTTCCCCCAAATGACCCCTTTTCGGAAAGTATACAGTCCAAGGTATTTAGTGTAGCGCTACCCCCGTAGGAGCCGCCTAATGTATATTTGGTCCTGTACTCTGCCTCTCAACCCCAATAACGGTCTCAGCCCCTCTGGCACATCTGCTTTCTTATATTAGTGTAGAACCCAGCAACAGAAAGAAAACACAATAATGATAATCCATGAAGTATATTTACAGAGACCCTGGGTTCCGTCACTCCATCAGCTGTGGTAGTAAATAGAGACTCACACACTATTAATGAACCACTTATAAATGTTTACTATGGTGAAGAATAACACAAGGAATTTGTATGTGTAACAGATAAACACAGGTTATGATTGGCAGGAGGCATTTGTTCAATGCAATAATATCATACACTTGTATCCAGTAACAAGCTAATAGGGGTATATGTGAACAGGTGCACAGGGAGATAGATCCTCAATACTTTTAACACATGTATTGAATACCTTCCCACTGAGGCCTCAGCACACAGACCAATGCACACAGAAATTGCACAAACAGTGAATACAATAATACCATGCAAGTTCTAACTATAGTTCACCAAATGGCTCCCCCTAGATTGCAGTTCAGAGCAATTCTCCAGTGTAGAGGAGTAAAGCTTTGTCAAAGGATTAAAGCGGTGAATGTTCTTCAAATTCCAGTTTTGTCTTCAGCTAGCTTATTTTATACTGTAGTGTTGAGTTGTGTGATTAATTGTAATCCACAAGAAACAGAGAAATAGCAATAACTGTAGAATATGATGCTATGGATTCCTTAGCTGAAGAAACTAACTTGTGAATCCTTTTATGTATGAGTAATAAAGTACTGACCTTGCAGCGCAGGGAAGAAAGACAAAACCCCAAAGTCTGATTGTAAGATTCTCATGTGCAGCAGTTCCACAGCCGTGGAACTACAGGTCTCAGCGCCAGTCTGTATGGAAGAAACTCACTTAGCAATATTGCATTCACTACTTGGATAGACAGGTGTCTTCTCGCCACTATGGATCCCGGATGTAGACGTCTGGAACCTCCTGCAGGTGTCTGTCAATGAAGATGGCGCCGCCACGCCGTGCTGCTTCTCCCGGTGTGCTGGAAGGTAGATGGCTTCAAATGCTCTGAAGCGCAGGCCGATCCTCCTGCTCGATTAGCAGGGCTGTTCACAAGGATCCCTCTGGGGCGGGCGATCTGCTCTCCGCTGTAGGCCACAGTCTCTCAGCCCAGGTCACACACACAGACTTCCCGCTGATTGTTAAATGGCGTCCAGAGGCCCGAAAGCAGGCCACGCCTGTCCTTTTTATCTGTTTACCCAGCAGGCTGTTCTGTGACTTGGCATTGTGGGTCCAGTAGTTCCCAGACTGATTTAACAACATTTGTCACTTCCTCATCAAACTACATATCCCGCAATGCATAACTGCTTCTTAAATGAAGGAAAGATCCCGATAAAGTTTCAGCAGTCACTACCCTTACTTAAGAAACAATGAACTATTCAACATAATAACAATAATAGCAACCCTGTGCTACATTAGTAAGAGGCATGGTAAGTTGTTTTTTTTTTGTTTTTTTTTTGTTTTTTTTTACATAAACTTGTCATATTAACAAGTTATTTCTCACACACAGCATATGCATACTTGCAATTTACACCCCAAAATACATTCTGCTACTCCTGAGTATGGCAATACCACATGTGTGAGATTTTTACATAGCCTTGCCACATACAGAGGCCCAACATCCAAGTAGCACCTCCAGGCGTTCCAGGAGCATAAATTACACATGATTTCATGACAACCTATCACACTTTTAAATTCCCTGGAGCACCAGGACAATGAAAACGCCCACAAAATTACCCCATTCTGGAAAGCAAACACCTTAACGTATATTCTATGAGGCATTATGAGTCTTTTAAACCATTCATTTTTTCCACAGGTTTATTTTTTTACACAAAGTTGTCCATTTATAAGATATTTCTCACACACATAGCAAAAATGACACCCCAAAATACATTTTGCTACTCCTGAGTATGGCAATACCACATGTTTGAGACTTTTACACAGCCTGGCCACATATAGAGGACCAACATCCAAGTAGCACCTCCAGGTGTTCTGGGAGCATAAATTGCACATATCATTTTCTGACTACCGGTTACATTTTTGAAGGCCCTTTATCTTTCTAACACAAAGCATGTACATACCAAATAACAAAAGATTACCTGTGGTTTTAGTACTGCAGTGGTCCACAGAGGAGAGCAATCGGTCCAGGCAGCAGGCAAGGATGTGGTCAGCAAAATCTACTGTCCATAGTTAGTACAGGCGGAGATACTGTCAGCACAGCCAAAGCATTGGTCCAGGTAACAGGCAGAGATGTCTAGGCAGAAATGCTGTCCATAGTCAGAGGCAGCAGGCAGACATATGGTCAACACAGCCAAAGTATACGTCCAGGCAGCAGGAAGAAACATGGTCCATAAAGCCCTGGTTTATCAGAGGCAGCTATATGTTCAGCACAGCCAAAGTATTGGTTCAAGCAGCAGGAAGGACCATAAAGCTTGTGGACAGCGGTAGAGGCTTCTCCCACCAAAATCTCTTTGAAGCTTCCGGACACAGACCCCTGTTCTGGGAACACAGAAAACCAAAAACTGTTTTTCTCTACTGAGAATGCAGGCAAAAGACATGCAAAAATTGTAGAAACTGCGCCTTTTCCTACTCAAACAAGCGCTTCTGGATTAAGTGAAAAAGATTTAATTCCTCAATAGGGATAGATTGTTGCCAATTCAGGCTAAAGCAGCTACCATGAAAACCCCTAAGGGCACAATAAAAACAATAATACATACATAAAAGGCAGTGCTATAAACTGAAATAATACAATACAAAAGTATTGCCATGCAGTGTGTGTGTGTATATGTGTATATGTATATGTATATATATATATATATATATATATATATATATATATATATATATATATATATATATATATATATATATATATAATATTAGTGGAAGTCCACAATATAGTGCAGCTAGATTTTAAATTGATTCCGTGGTTAGTGAAATGAGACTGTCCAGAAAGAAGTTTAATTTACCTTCTCAAGATAAGCAGTCACCAATACCTCCACATTGTGGGTACATACCTCCCCTTTCGAATTAAGCTGTTACCAGAATCAACAAGATCACAAGCATAAACACAGGTTTGGTCTCTCTGCCTCCAATCACGTCAAGGTGTGGCTTTACGACGGCCATCAGTGATGTCAGCACGCCGCTCAGGGATACTGCGTTCACTACTGCTGGAAAGGGCAGCTGAATGTGGTAGGAGACACCACGCTATCCCTGTATGGTCTGCTGATGTGATCTGTGATCTTGTCTAATGATATATATGCCTGTTTGCAATTTTGTTTGTGTAAGTGCCATTCTTAAGCGGGGGTTCTGTGTGGAAAAGCAATAAATGAAACTAGATTACACTATGGAGTTTTTTCTCTTTTTATTCTGAATTGAGCTCATCCTTGTGTAATCCAACCTTCTGGTGCAGCTTCCCTGGGTGATTGGAGGCAGAGAGACCAAACCTATGTGTTTTATGCTTTGTGATCTAATTGATTCTGGTAAGAGTTTAATTTGAAGGGGGAGGTGCTTCTTCATGTGGAGATGTTGGTGACAGCTTATCATCTTGAGAGTGGAAATTTAAACTTTCTGGACAGTCTCATTTCACCAACCACGGAATCAATTTAATATCTAGCTGCAATATATTGTGGACTTCCTACACACACACCCACACACGCATGCATGCATGCATACATACACACACACGCATGCATGCATACATACATACATACATACATACATACATACACACATACATACACACATAAAGCTGCAGGGAGCTTCAGAGTTCCATAGCAGAGACTGGAGTATCTGTACATAGGACGACAATAAGCCGTACGCTCCATAGAGTTGGGCTTTATGGCAGAGTGACCAGAAGAAGTCCATTACTTTCAGCAAAAAACAAAATGGCACGTTTTGAGTTTGTGAAAGAGACTCCCAAAATGTATGGAGGAAGGTGCTCTTGTCTGATGAGTCTAAAATTGAACTTTTTGGTCATCAAAGAAAACGCTATGTCTGGCACAAACCCAACACATCACATTATCCAAAGAACACCATCCCCACAGTGAAACATGGTGGTGGCAGCATCATGCTGTGGGGATGTTTTTCAGCATTCTGAACTGGGAAACTGGTCAGAGTTGAGGGAAAGATGGATGGTGCTAAATACAGGGATATTCTTGAGCAAAACCTGTACCACTCTGTGTGTGATTTGAGGCTAGGACGGAGGTTCACCTTCCAGCAGGACAATGACCCCAAGCACACTGCTAAAGCAACACTTGAGTGGTTTAAGGGGAAACGTGTAAATGTGTTGGAATGGTCTAGTCAAAGCCCAGACCTCAATCCAATAGAAAATCTGTGGTCAGACTTAAACCCCTTTCACACTGGGGCGGTTTGCAGGCGTTATTGCGCTAAAAATAGCGCCTGCAAACCGCCCCTAAACAGCCTCCGCTGTTTGTTCAGTGTGAAAGCCTGTCAGGACAGTGGCTCTGAGGCTGCAAGGGGAGGTATATGCCGCTCTCCCCTTCCGTACACATCCACCCCATCTCTCAGTGTACTGGGGCAATATATACCTGGATCTTGTGATCTGACCTTTAAGGTTTATCAATTTGGAGTGCCACCTTGTGGTGAAACTGGAGCGTTGCTCTCCTTTATGTTTTTTGTTCATACGGCTATTTATTAGCCTTGAACATTTACTCTTGATTCAACCTGAAAGTTACTTGATACTTGGGCCCCTCTGTGGACCAGAAAACGGGTCTGGGAGGTCCTAGACGGGTGAGACGTATGCTTTTGATTGGCATTTGAGCCACGGAACCTTATAGACGTTCACAATCGATGTTGTCTACTATTCATTTTTGAATCTGTTTTGGCTTGTATGCCACATCTGTACCAAAAAACTCCTGATGAAGCTCATGTGTTGAGCGAAACATGTTGAGATTGGTATCGCAAAGTGGTTTTTAATTCTAATAGTATTTCATTGATTGACTATGACTGTCCAAGATTGTGTTTGTTTTTAGATGATTTTTTGTAATATTCCTAAACTATTAAAGATTTTGTATCAAGAATTTACTTATTAGTCAGCTTGGCAATTTGCATACAGTGTTTTCTTTCTTTTTTTCTTGATGTTGATCTATTTTCCCTTATTGATCCATTTAAATTTTGTAAGGCACCTTAAAAGTCCCAGGGGTATTCATACCCCAACCCCCCTTCTTTCTTAAATGTCTTAGTGGCAGCACGTAGCTTGTATCAAGCTACTTGCCTATGACAAGGTAGTCTGTCATACATAATATATTACAGTCCTGTCTGAAAATCTGCAAAGCATTGTTTTAGATCTTCTTTTTTTATTTATTTTTTTTCTTTAAATACATTTTTTGAGCCCTGAGTCTATGTACCAGATTCAACCTCTAAATCTAAATATACTGTATATCTCTTCTGTTTTGATTCGATGTTTGGATTCGATATTTTGTTTCCCAGCCATATAGCTTGTTATTTATATTTGCCGCTGCCTATAGATATTCAAGAATAAATTTGTGTTGTGTTTTTTTTTTTTTTTTTTTTTAAAAAGCTTTACATGTTAACTAAATTATACACCACACTTTTTTTTTTTTTTTTTTTTTTTTTGGTTTAATTTAAATTGTAATCGGCCAACTAATTGATTCTGAAAACAATCGTTGGTTTCGGCCCTAATATACAGTATGTATTTAGGTCTTTGCCTGAAGTTTTGCTTGAAATAATTTACAAAACTGTTACATGTATGTTCTGAAATAATCCAAAATACTAGTAGCGTACAATTATCTTAGTTACCTGCTGGGTTCATGGTCTGCTTTTCTTGAAAGGCAGTTAGTTTATATTCATCTATTTCTCAAATCCCTTAAAAACAAAGGAACAGTCTTACATTAGGTACCCAATATAAATTGGATTTATAAATTTAAGGCATGTGTGGTACTTTTCTTTTACCCACTTTCGCTGTGTAGGCTGAGGCTGTCCCAGAGTATAAACCTCTATTTAATAAACTGTAATATAAATCAGCACATGTGCGTTATGGCAGTAGCTTAGCTCTCTCCTATAATTTCCATATTCTCATGTAGAGCAATCTCTCTTCCTCTCAGTTATCTGAAACTGTGGCTTTTAATTTCTGTAAATTGCAGGTTGAGTTGAAATACAAATACAAAGTAAGAATATTCCTGGAAGAAAGTCTCTCCTTTGGAGTACTAGGAGAACACGGACGAGGAGTAACTGAGCATTTTGGCATCAAGGTAAGTGTGCAGTGGAGAAATAGATTCTTGGTCACAGGTTTTTCAGTCATGAGTACTGACATGAAAGCATATTTGACAGCTTGTATGGCCTGTTTTTGACAAGCTTTGGGGCCTGTCTTCGTGGCTTCAGTTTGACACTTTTTTCTGAGATCATTTAGAATTTAACAGGTGCGGTTGACCTCCTTCAGACATGGTGACCTCCTTCTAATAGACATGGAGGTTGATTTACTAAAACTGGAGAGTGCAAAATCTGGTGCAGCTCTGCATGGTAGCCAATGAGCTTCTAACTTCAGCTTGTTCAATTAAATTTTGACAAAAAAACCTGGAGGCTGATTGGTTTCTATGCAGAGGTGCACCAGATTTTGCAGTTTTAGTAAATCAACCCCATGGTGTCAGTTTATTTTTTGAGCTCCAATGGCTGTATGTTGATAAAGCTTCCCTTACTAAAAATGTATTTTTGTTGCCCTGAATTTGAGACCTTTTGATTTATTTTATTAGTATATACCAATTTAAAGTGAACTTTACGTTTTAAACTTTTAGAAGGTAAACATCCTGCCAGTAGCTGACACCTAGTGGAGAATGGTCATGAAGTAAAACTAGAAAAATTCATTTCCTGGAGAAAATGAGTGGGAATGCTGAATAACTGAATTGCTAAAGCTAACTGGATGAATAGTTGGAAAAGTAGGAATGGTTTTAAAATAAACATGAATTTCTTTAAATATTCCACATCTTTCATACATTAGTGGTGTTGTTAAAACTTTAAAGGTTTTTTGAAAAGTTTTTTGATCATTAATCTCCATACCTAATGAGTGAGAGAACCCTTCAAACAAGCCTTAATAAATCCACAACAGTACATGCTTTTGAAACAGCAACTTCACCGTTAGAGACACACGTTCTCTGTGAACGTATTGGTATAAAATTTATGTTGATTAATTTGTGGGCAGGTCAGCGATTTAAAAAAAGAAGTTGGCTGTGCGTTTCGCTGGGAAATGTGAAGAATTTTATACAGGACAGTCAATGGAAGAAAGTGTAGGACTCTTGTCAAAAATACCTATGTTTTGATGTATAAATTGTGTATGACAAGTAGATCTTGTGGGCATGAGAGCAATTTTTATAGAGAAGGAACTAAGATAATTTTTTAAGGCTCTAAACTTAAACGGATTTTTTTCACAAAAACTGTAAAAAATATCAAACTGAAAAGATATAGCCAGATGGCTGAATATTTTGTGAACATTTTAAAGTTTGTTTGGCGTCTGTAGGTGAAAGTATGAAGGAGCTGAAACTTTTGGGAGCGGAAGAAGATTTTAAGGATTTGAAGCATGCTCTCATTCACTTCAATGTTAAAAAAAAAAAAAAAAAGTGTTAAAAAGATTAATATTTTAAAAAGTATAAGTAGTAGAAAAAAAGTCCCATCATTAGCTGAAAGAGCTGAACATTTTAAAAGTTGAATGGTTTTAATAGCTGAAAGTATACAGAAGTTACGCAGAGCCAAAAAACTTACAGAATAATAAAATTAAATTTAAATATAAATAAAAAAAATGAATAACAATAGTGGGACTGCTGAAGCAGTCCCACTAATAAATAAAAATGACTAAATTGAATAGTGGCACAGAATAGTGTTTTTTTTTTTTTTTTTTTTTTTGACTAATAAAAAGTAATTGTTTCCAAGGACATACACTACACAACGTATTAATTACAATAGAGCACATGTTTGTTATAAGGGCTCGTTCACACCAGGTACAGTCCAGTGCGTTTTGTAATCTGCATTAAAAGCGCATGCAGGGCGTTTGCCATGTATTCCAATGGCCCTAGTTCACACCAGTGCAGTCAGTTCCAGTACAGTTCAAGTGTAAACAAAAAAAAAAAACATTATAAATACCGATTTTTTATTTTTTATTTCTTTTTTAGAAGTGATCACATAATCTCTGTTCTCAGCTGCATAAGGTGCTTGGAGATCTATGGATGGAGAAACAGCATTACACTCCTCTTCCTAGTGAATGGCTGTGCAGGGGGCATGTCAGCACAAATCTTGGCCATTGGAAGAGAAGCAGGCTATTCTTCCAGTACAGCCAGAAAACTGACCACACGGAGATAGATGTGCTTCCATGCCTAGAGTGGTCAGTTTGAAATAGGAAAGTAGGGGGACTGGCAGGTATTGCCAGGTATTTCACACAAAGGGAGCAATACATAGAAAACATGTTACTTTTTAAAACAAGTACATGATAGAACAGATGCATATTAGGAATATGAAATATTGTGGTAACATTCTTTAAAAAGAAGATTGGAAATTGGAAAAGCCCAAAAAAGGAAGCAAACATGTATAACATAAAATGTAGACGGAGTAGCCTCTCAGTTAGGGAGTTGAGATTCAATAAGTTGACTGGAAAATTCTCCAAGTAATGGATCATGAAGAAAGTGGCTTGAAAAAAATCACTGGAGGCTTACGCCTCCGGTGGATGCTTTTCACCTATTGTTGAGAAAGTCTAACCTTTTCTTGCTAGCTTTTTTTTTTTTTTTTCTTCCATCAAGATTACCTTCATTCCTTAGTTTAAATTTATCTTCAAACTGCTTGAGTTCGTCTCCATATGCAGCAATCCGGATCTGTGTTTCTTCCGCAATAGCTTAGCAGGACATACCCGGACCTCTCTGAACTGGAAAATTGTAGGGCTATTCTGAAATGCATAGTTGAGATACTGGTCTCTGCATTGTGGAGATTTCCACATGTGTGTATTGTTAGCCACAGTACTGCACAGACAGATTAATTGATTGAGGCCTCCCATCTCCTTTCCCATATGTGTCTTCTGTCAGTAAACGAGGGTGAGTGTTGGACTTCGGAATGGAATGTGACCTGTGCCCCCCCCCCACCCCAAAGCACCTTGTCCCTATGTTGATGAGGACAAGGGCCTCTTCCCAACAATCCTGGCGGTTGGTTGCCAGGATCTGCGGGCAGGGCCTCCCACCCTATGTGAATGAGTATTAGTACTCATTCACATTAGGGTTGCACCGATACTAGTATCTAGTACTAGGGTTGCACCGATACTAGTATCGGTGCCGATACCGAGTATTTTCACAAGTATCGGTACTCGTGCAAATGCACCGATACCGGAAACTGATACTTTCAGGTTCGGTTCTTTGAGCTGTCAGTGGGGATGAACAAATATTCCTCTGTTTTAACCCCTTAGTAACGCTCAATTTACTCTAATCAGCCTTAATTAACTCCCTATTCTACTCCATTTAATTATTATTTTCCTGCTTTTTTTTTTTTTTGTTCACGTTTATTTTATAAACGATAAACAATTAACTTTTTTTTTGTATTTTTACACATATGTATTAACATATTTACACATTTTACCATTAAAAAAGCACAAAATCAAAAACAAAATCAATTTATTTCATTTGTAAATTACTTTTCAGTGCTTTGTACCATTGCTGACACCTGAAGTGTAAACAAAACAGTTGCGGTAGGTATCGGTAATTGGTATCGAGGAGTACTGAAAAAAACAGTATCAGTACTCGTAAAAAAACAAATGGTATCGGTGCACCCCTACCCATTCACCTAAAAAATAAATAAATAAATAAAAAAAAAAATAAAGTGTCCAAAATAAAACACATTTACACATGTTTTTAAAGTAATTTATTATGGCAGCTCCGTCATCTCTTCCGATCTTTTCTCCCCTTTCCGGCTCTTCTGTGTCCTCCGCTGATGTCTTCTGCCTCTGTGGGTTCTTCTCCCCTCTCCGGTTCTTTTCTGCTCTCTCTCCGGTTCTCCCTCTGTTCTTCTTCCGATTTTGACTCTACGCTCTCTCCCGCTTTAATGCCAGGTGCGCGGTGTGCCACTACTTATGTTGGCATGGGGCTGGGTCACCGGAGACACGCCTCTTATGATGTCATCGCCCATCATGCCCCGTGGGGTGACGTCATAAGGGGCGGACCTCCGCATGACGTCACACGGTGACCCCGCCCCATGTCAATATAAGTAGTGGTACACCTGCCATTCGAGCGGGAGAGAGCGCAGAGTCAACATCAGAAGTACAACAGAGGGAAAAGACAGCGGAGAAGACCGGGCAAAAGAGCGAGAATACAGCGGAGGAGACCCGGCAGAAGACCGCGGACAGAGGGAAAAGAACCGACAAAGGCAGAAGACGTCAGCGGAGGACACAGAAGAGCTGGAGAGGGGAGAAGAGATCAGAAGAGACAAAAATAAATTACTTTAAAAACGTGTAATGTGTTTTATTTTGGACACTTTTTTTTTTAGGTGAATGGGTAGGGGTATAATGTACCCCATTCTCATTCACATATGGTGGAGGGCCGGGATCTGGGGCCCCCTTGTTAAATGGGGCTTCCAGATTCCGATAAGCTCCCTGCCCGCAGACCCAGGCAAGCAACGGCCAGGGTTGTCGGGAAGAGGCCCTTGTCCTCATCAACATAGGGACAAGGTGCAGGGCCCCCCCCCCCGCCCCAAAGCAATCAACCCACCCATGTTGAGGGCATGCGGCCTGGTACGGTTCAGCCCCTGCCGGGCTGTGTGCCCGGATAGGGGTCTGGTATGGATTTGGAAAGGAGCCCCTCGCCGTGGGGGTTCCCCTTAAAATCCATACCAGACCGAAGGGCCTGGAATGCTCTTGGAGGGGGAACCCATGCCCCGTGTTTTTTTTTGTTTGTGTTTTTTTTTTTTTTTTTTTTTTTTTTTATTAATTTTTTTTTTAATTTTATTTTTTCTTATTTGGTGTGGAGTTCCCATTTAAGATCATCAGAGCACCAGTCGCATGCCAAAGTCTGATCAGTCAAGACGGCGATCTGACTTTGATCCGACTTCAGTGATATTCAATGGGCTGAAGTAGGATCAAAGTCAGACCAAACTACTGCAGGGAGTATTTTCAAAGTCGGACCAGTTAAGACGGCTCCCATAGGGAAAAATTTATTTTTCACAGGTCAAACGCTCCCAATGTTGGAGCGTTTGTCGTACCAGTGTGACCCCCGCCTCAGTCAATGACTGTGTTTCAGGCTGGGTTCACACTGGTCCGACAAACGCTCCGACATTGGGAGCTCATGTCGCATGACGTGTGAAATGTAATGTTTCCCTATGGGAGCCGTCCTAACTGGTCCGACACAAGTCGTTCCGACTTTAGAAATGCTCCCTGTACTACTTTGGTCCGACTTTGATCCTACTTCAGCCTATTGACTATCATTGAAGTCGGATCAAAGTCGGATTGCCGTCTTGCATGATCCGACTTCGGCATGCGACTTGTGCTCAGATGTTCTTGAGGGGGAACTCCGCGCCAAATTTTAAATAAAAATCCGGCATGGGTTCCCCCTCCAAGAGCATACCAGGCCCTTGGGTCTGGTATGGACCTTGAGGGGAACCCCCTACGCCGAAAAAACGGCGTGGGGGGTCCCCCCCAATCCATACCAGACCCTTATCCGAGCACGCAGCCCGGCCGGACAGGAATGGGGGTGGGGACGGGCGAGCGCCCCCCCCCCTCCTGAACCGTGCCAGGCCGCATGCCCTCAACATGGGGGGTTGTTGCCTTGGGGGAGGGGGGCGCGCTGCGGCCCCCCCACCCCAAAGCACCTTGTCCCCATGTTGATGAGGACAAGGGCCTCTTCCCGACAACCCTGGCCGTTGGTTGTCGGGGTCTGCGGGCGGGGGGCTTATCGGAATCCGGGAGCCCCCTTTAATAAGGGGGCCCCCAGATCCCGGCCCCCCACCCTATGTGAATTGAGTATGGGGTACATGGTACCCCTACTCATTCACCTAGGGAAAAAGTGTTAATGTAAAAAAAAAACACTACACAGATTTTTAAAGTATTTTATTAGACAGCTCCGGGGGTCTTCTTCCGACTTCGGGGGTCTCTCCGGTTCTTCTCCGCGCTCTCCGGGTCTTCTGCCGGGCTCCTCCGCTCTCTTCTGCTCTTTTGCCGCTCTTTTGCTTAAGCAGAGGAGTCCGGTCTTCAGTCTTCGGTCTTCTGCCCTCTTCTCTTCTCTTGATGTTGACACGACGCTCTCTCCGGCTAGAATGCTCTCTGTGCGCTCTGCTCTGACTTATATAGGCGGTGACCCCGCCCCCTTATCCCGTCACAGTCCCTGGGCATGCTGGGACTGTGACGTTTTAGGGGGCGTGGTCATCACCCGATGACCACGCCCCCCGTATGCCGTCATAGTCCCAGCATGCCCAGGGACTGTGACGGGATAAGGGGGCGGGGTCACCGCCTATATAAGTCAGAGCAGAGCGCACAGAGAGCATTCTAGCCGGAGAGAGCGTCGTGTCAACATCAAGAGAAGAGAAGAGGGCAGAAGACCGAAGACTGAAGACCGGACTCCTCTGCTTAAGCAAAAGAGCGGCAAAAGAGCAGAAGAGAGCGGAGGAGCCCGGCAGAAGACCCGGAGAGCGCGGAGAAGAACCGGAGAGACCCCCGAAGTCGGAAGAAGACCCCCGGAGCTGTCTAATAAAATACTTTAAAAATCTGTGTAGTGTTTTTTTTTTACATTGACACTTTTTCCCTAGGTGAATGAGTAGGGGTACCATGTACCCCATACTCAATTCACATAGGGTGGGGGGCCGGGATCTGGGGGCCCCCTTATTAAAGGGGGCTCCCGGATTCCGATAAGCCCCCCGCCCGCAGACCCCGACAACCAACGGCCAGGGTTGTCGGGAAGAGGCCCTTGTCCTCATCAACATGGGGACAAGGTGCTTTGGGGTGGGGGGGCCGCAGCGCGCCCCCCTCCCCCAAGGCAACAACCCCCCATGTTGAGGGCATGCGGCCTGGCACGGTTCAGGAGGGGGGGGGGGCGCTCGCCCGTCCCCACCCCCATTCCTGTCCGGCCGGGCTGCGTGCTCGGATAAGGGTCTGGTATGGATTGGGGGGGACCCCCCACGCCGTTTTTTCGGCGTAGGGGGTTCCCCTCAAGGTCCATACCAGACCCAAGGGCCTGGTATGCCCTTGGAGGGGGAACCCATGCCGGATTTTTATTTAAAATTTGGCGCGGAGTTCCCCCTAAAGATTCATACCAAACACAGTGTCGGGCATTGGCGGGGATCCAAGTCGGATCCCCGTTCATTGAAAGTCGGACACATGCCGGCTTCATGTCGCAGGGCAAAGTCGGATCCAAAGTAGGACGGCTGTCGTGTCGCACCAGTGTGAACCCAGCCTCAACCTACATATGAAATTGATGATTACTAGCACCTGCTTAGTTTATTTGGTTAATCATACACCTGACTGATTCTACAAAATCTCTGACTTTGTGCATGTGTAAGAATTGATGTTGGTTTGAAGCCAACATAAAATTTTGATTTTAGATTTTTCTTCTGTTCACTCACTTTGCATTTTGTAAATTTAATAAAAATAAAACCTATTTTTGAAGGCATTCGTACTTTACAGCATTTTTACACAGTACTGTATATACAAATTTGCACCCTCATTAACATTTTTGTATGTCCTTCCAGCTTTTCACTGCAGCATTGAGACCTGTTACTGCAAACAAACAGTGGTAGCTGAAGTAACTGCACATAAACAAACAAGTTAAACACAGCTGACAATATATACTGTATATAAAAGAAACAATCAAACGGGTGACAGAAAATATTGGGTAGCTAGTCTTCGCTTCTTGTAACTTAGCACAGTTTCTGGTCTCGCGATTAAAAGGAATAAAACCCTGTAAACAACAGATGTCATTTTTAAATATAATTCTTGCATGTATGTTCCTCTAGAAAAGACTAATAAAACTGTTGCCTTTAAAATGTGTTCCCAGGCATTAACAAAGTAGAAATATTTCAAAATAAAGAACGTGACTTCATTTTTTCTTTCAGCAAAGGAAATTGATATCAATTTTATGGCCATTAAATTACTTTTCAGTCCATTTGTGTTCTCATGAAGAATAGTGTAGACCGATATATGCCTTGAAACTGGCTGGAAAAACTGGTTCAGTGCTCTCTGGAACTTTTACACAAAACAGTCATTATTTAACGTATAAACCCTAGTTATAAATCCTTACTAAGTGTAGGTAAGCGATGGGGTCTCCAAAAGAAGTGTTCTATAAATCTGTAATCCAAGGCTGCCAGAATTGATCCCTAGCCAATTAAAACTGATTTATAGTTATTATTTGCAGAAGAAAGCTTCCGGTCGTATGGCATTGTCACAAATTTCCTTTTCAGCAAAATCTGTTGGGTCAGTTTTTTGTGGAACATGATTTCATAGATCTACTGTACAAACTTAAGCTGCTTTGGAATACTGTTCTGTTTTCAGTGTATTGTACTTAAATCCACTAATAGAAATAAAAAAAAATCACTTTTCCTTACTCTTTATCTGGAGTAAAAGGTATATGCCACTGAAAAAAATTAGATATCCACTTTTATCCCATCCAGAAAAAAACATAAAATTTCCAATCCTATCTTACTTCCCCCATGTGACTAATACATACTATTGTTAAGGTATTTACATTTCTTTTACAGGCTCTGAACACCATGCTATCTGCTGTAATTCGTTTTTGGCTTTCACAAAGAAGTAGCTGGAGATCCCTTAAAATTGATCATACTGAAATAGTATGAAATAGTAGTACCAGTGATATCTGCTGCAGGGAGTTCAGGACATTGACATTTGGGAAAACGTAGCCCATCTTAACCTACCTGCACCTTTACTCTCCCCTTCAGCAGACATTGACTGGCTAAATGTTCATATGTCCTGTATTAAAAGGAGTTCAGAGCATGAGTTTCTGCATGAATGGTAGATAGATTTTAAATAACGGCCAGTGATCCTAATCAGTTCATTGTATAAAAGATATCAACTATTTTTATTCATTTCTGCAGATTGATGACATTGATTTGATCAGTGCAAACATGGAGAATGCCTTGGCTTCAATTGGAGGTTTTTGCTGTGGCCGATCATTTGTTATTGATCACCAGGTTTGTATTCATTTAAAGGTGTTTTTTTTTGTTTTTTTTTTTAAGTTTAAACTTTGATTTATTGGGAAAAAAAGGATGCATTTACAAACTACACATGTTATATCGTTACACAGGCATATATTGTTGTCCAAACTCATAACTGACAAAATATACAAAAAACAATGAAAAACCACACATATCAGCGATTATAAGAACATCAAATGTGCCAGAATCGCCAGATAGTGTGCGCACCTCTTAAACAACCAAACAAAAGAAAACTTACATACAATGAAAATACCAGAGTAAGCAATGTTGCATACAATAACTCCACTCTAGTACATGAGTAATACTAACTTGTTCACCTGAAGTACCGACTAGAACAAAATGTCACTAAAGACACAAGTTGATTTACTGTAAACTGAAGAGTGTAAAATGTGGTGCAGCTCTACATAGAACCCGATCAGCTTCTAGTTTTTTTTTTTTTGTTTTGTTTTGTTTTTTTTGGCAAAGCTTAATTAAAGGGGTTGTAAACCCTCAAAAAAACTACATGAAAAATCCTAAAAAAAATGCAAAAAAAATTTGTATATTATTTTTTTTTTTTACTTGCCTCTAAATGCCTGTTGCTAGGGGGTCCCTCGTAGTCTGCCTCTTCCAGTGCCTGGGCTGGTGACATCACTTCCCCCTCGGCACAGGAAGGGCTCTGCTCCCTCCCTCCTGTCAATCATCTGGGACCCTTTACAGGTCCCAGGTGACTGAGCGGCCAATCACAGTGCGCGGCGCCGCTCGCGCATGCGCAGTGGGTGCCAGGCTGTGAAGCCACAGCCCGGCGCTCACAGTTGCAATGCTGGCGCCGCTGAACGGAGGGGGAGACGAGCGGGGCTTCGATCCCCCGCATCGCTGGACCCTGGGACAGGTAAGTGTCCAATTAAAAGTCAGCAGCTGCAGTATTTGTAGCTGCTGACTTTTAATTTTTTTTTTTTGACTGGAATTCTTCTTTAATGACCTTTAATTCACCTGATTAACCACTTGCGGAGCGCCGCACGCTGATATACGTCCTTACTTTGAAGGGGGATGTCGTTGTTATGGCAGCAGCTAGCTGCCACAACCTCAGTATCCTCTTGTTTGGCCGGCGGTCTGCTTCAAGATGAAAGTGGTCTCTGCGGCGGATTTGCTGCGAGATTACTTTTATCGGTGGCGGGAGAGAGCCCCTCCCGCCGCGCTCCGGAGCCGTCTGCAGCGACGAAGGTGATCAGATGCTGTCACTAGCTGGGCATTGAGACGAGTCTCCATGACATTGCAGGGCGGAAGCGACATCAAAACGTCACTTCCGCCCATAGCTCTTAACCGCTTGCCGACCAGCGCACGCCGTTTTACGTCTGCATAATGGCACTGGTGGGCAAAAGGGCATACAGGTATGTCCCCTTTAAGAAGTGGTGCTGCGGGCTGCGTGACCACGGGTCCCGCTGACTCTAGGTTCGCCGGGTCCCCGCGATCGTGTCACGGAGAGGTAGAACAGGGAGATGCTTTTGTAAACTAAGCATTTCCCCATTCTGCCTAGTGACAGGACAGAGATCACTGCTCTCTGTCATTGAGAGCAGTGATCGCTGTCATGTGAGGTGTAGCCCCTCCCCCCACAGTTAAAATCACTCCTTAGGACACACTTAACCCCTTCACTGCCAGTGTCATTTACACAGTAATCAATGCAATGATAATGGTCCCAAAAAAGTGTCAAAAATGCCACCATTACTAATAAAAAAAAAAAATTAAACCTAAAAATGCCATAAAACTATCCCCTATTTTGTAGACGCTATAACTTTTGCGCAAACCAATCAATATACACTTATTGCGTTTTTTTTACCAAAAATATGTAGAACACATATCAACCTATACTGAGGGAAAAAAAATATTTTTTTATATATATTTTTGGTGGATATCATAGCAAAAAGTAAAAAATAATGCTTTTTTTTTTTTTTCAAAATTGTCGCTTTTTTTGTTTATAGCGCAAACAATAAACTGCAGAGGTGATAAAATACCACCAAAAGAAAGCTCTATTTGTGGGGAAAAAAAGGACATAAATTTTGTTTGGGTACAAAGTCGCATGACCGCGCAATTGTCAGTTAAAGCGACGCAGTGCCAAATCGCAAAAAGTGCTCTGGTCAGGAAGGGGGTAATTTTTTTCAGGGCTGAAGCGGTTAAAGGGCCATTTTTTTTTAAAATTCTATTTTTAAATGACTATTTATTTTTTAATGCATTTTAGTATAAATATGAGATCTGAGGTCTTTATTTAAGAGGTCCTGTCATGCTTTCTTCTATTACAAGGGATGTTTACATTCCTTGTAATAAGAATAAAAGTGACGCAATTTTTTATTTTTTTTTTAAACTGTAAAAATAAAAGGTAAAATAAATAATAATAAAAAAAATTTTTGAAAGTGCCCTGTCCCGCCAAGCTCACGTGCAGAAGCGAACACATACGTGAGTAGCGCCCACATATGGAAATGGTGTTCAAACCACACATGTGAGGTATCGCCGCAATTGATAGAGCGAGAGCAATATTTCTAGCCCTAGACCTCCTCTGTAACTCAAAACATGCAACCTGTAGAATTTTTTTAAACCGCCTATGGAGATTTTTAAGGGTAAAAGTTTGTCGCCATTCCACGAGCGGGCGCAATTTTGAAGCGTGACATGTTGGGTATCAATTTACTCGGCGTAAAATTATCTTTCACAGTATAAAAAAAAAAATTGGACTTACTTTACTGTTTTGTTTTTTTTATTCAAAAAAGTGTGCTTGTAAGACCGCTGCGCAAATACGGTGTGACATAAAGTATTGCAATGACTGCCATTTTATTCTCTAGGGTGTTAGAAAAAAAATGTATAATGTTTGGGGGTTCTACGTAATTTTCTAGCAAAAAAAACTGTTTTTAACTTAAACAACACATCTAAAAAAGAGGCTCGGTCCTTAACCACTTGACCACTTAACCACTTCAGCCCCGGAAGGATTTACCCCCTTCCTGACCAGAGCACTTTTTACAATTCGGCACTGCGTCGCTTTAACTGCTAATTGCGCGGTCATGCAATGCTGTACCCAAACGAAATTTGCGTCCTTTTCTTCCCACAAATAGAGCTTTCTTTTGATGGTATTTGATCACCTCTGCCGTTTTTATTTTTTGCGCTATACACGGAAAAAGACCGAAAATTTTGAAAAAAAATGATATTTTCTACTTTTTGTTCTAAAAAAAATCCAATAAACTCAATTTTAGTCATACATTTAGGCCAAAATGTATTCGGCCATATGTCTTTGGTAAAAAAAATGTCAATAAGTGTATATTTATTGGTTTGCGCAAAAGTTATAGCGTCTACAAACTAGGGTACATTTTCTGGAATTTACACAGCCTTTAATTTATGACTGCCTATGTCGATTCTTGAGGTGCTAAAATGGCAGGGCAGTACAAAACCCCCACAAATGACCCCATTTTGGAAAGTAGACACCCCAAGGAATTTGCTGAGAGGCATGTTGAGCCCATTGAATATTCATTTTTTTTTGTCCCAAGTGATTGAATAATGACAAAAAAAAAAAAAAAAATTACAAAAAGTTGTCACTAAATGATATATTGCTCACACAGGCCATGGGCATATGTGGAATTGCACCCCAAAATACATTTAGCTGCTTCTCCTGAGTACGGGGATACCACATGTGTGGGACTTTTTGGGAGCCTAGCCGCGTACGGGGCCCCGAAAACCAAGCACCACCTTCAGGATTTCTAAGGGCGTACATTTTTGATTTTACTCCTCACTACCTATCACGGTTTTGAAGGCCATAAAATGCCCAGATGACATAAACCCCCCCCCCAAATGACCCCATTTTGGAAAGTAGACACCCCAAGCTATTTGCTTTGAGGCATGTTGAGTCCATGGAATGTTTTATATTTTGACACAAGTTGCGGGAAAGTGACAATTTTTTTTTTTTTTTTTTTTGCACAAAGTTGTCACTAAATGATATATTGCTCACACAGGCCATGGGCATATGTGGAATTGCACCCCAAAATACATTTAGCTGCTTCTCCTGAGTACGGGGATACCACATGTGTGGGACTTTTTAGGAGCCTAGCCGCGTACGGGACCCCGAAAACCAAGCACCGCCTTCAGGATTTCTAAGGGCGTACATTTTTGATTTTACTCCTCACTGCCTATCACAGTTTCGGAGGCCATGGAATGCCCAGGTGGCACAAACCCCCCCCAAATGACCCCATTTTGGAAAGTAGACACCCCAAGCTATTTGCTGAGAGGCATGGTGAGTATTTTGCAGCTCTCATTTGTTTTTGAAAATAAAGAAAGACGAGAAAAAAAAATTTTTTTTTTCTTTTTTCAATTTTCAAAACTTTGTGACAAAAAGTGAGGTCTGCAAAATACTCACTATACCTCTCATCAAATAGCTTGGGGTGTCTACTTTCCAAAATGGGGTCATTTGGGGGGTTTTTTTGCCACCTGGGCATTCCATGGCCCCCGAAACTGTGATAGGCAGTGAAGAGTGAAATCAAAAATTTACGGCCTTAGAAAGCCTGAAGGCGGTGCTTGGTTTTCGGGGTCCCGTACGCGGCTAGGCTCCCAAAAAGTCTCACACATGTGGTATCCCCGTACTCAGGAGAAGCAGCAGAATGTATTTTGGGGTGTAATTTCACATATTCCCATGGCATGTTTGAGCAATATATCATTTAGTGACAACTTTGCGCAAAAAAAAATAAAAAAAATAAAAAATTGTCTCTTTCCCGCAACTTGTGTCACAATATAAATTATTCCATGGACTCAACATGACTCTCAGCAAATAGCTTGGGGTGTCTACTTTCCAAAATGGGGTCATTTGGGGGGGGTTTGAACTGTCCTGGCATTTTATGCACAACATCTAGAAGCTTATGTCACACATCACCCACTCTTCTAACCACTTGAAGACAAAGCCCTTTCTGACACTTATTGTTTACATAAAAAAATAATTTTTTTTTGCAAGAAAATTACTTTGAACCCCCAAACATTATATATTTTTTTTAAAGCAAATGCCCTACAGATTAAAATGGTGGGTGTTTCATTTTTTTTTTTCACACAGTATTTGCGCAGCGATTTTTCAAACGCATTTTTTGGGGAAAAAACACACTTTTTTACATTTTAATGCACTAAAACACACTATATTGCCCAAATGTTTGATGAGATAAAAAAGATGATCTTAGGCCGAGTACATAGATACCAAACATGACATGCTTTAAAATTGCGCACAAACGTGCAGTGGCGACAAACTAAATACATTTTTAAAAGCCTTTAAAAGCCTTTACAGGTTACCACTTTAGATTTACAGAGGAGGTCTACTGCTAAAATTACTGCCCTCGATCTGACCTTCGCGGCGATACCTCACATGCATGGTGCAATTGCTGTTTACATTTGACGCCAGACCAACGCTTGCGTTCACCTTAGCGCGAGAGCAGGGGGGACAGGGGTGCTTTTTTTTTTTTTTTCTTTATTATTATTATTTTTTTATCTTATTTTTAAACTGTTCCTTTCATTTTTTTTTTTTTTAAATCATTTTTATTGTTATCTCAGGGAATGTAAATATCCCCTATGATAGCAATAGGTAGTGACAGGTACTCTTTTTTGCAAAAATTGGGGTCTATTAGACCCTAGATTTCTCCTCTGCCCTCAAAGCATCTGATCACACCAAGATCGGTGTGATAAAATGCTTTCCCAATTTCCCAATGGCGCTGTTTACATCCGGCGAAATCTACGTCATAAAATGCTCGTAGCTTCCGGTTTCTTAGGTCATAGAGATGTTTGGAGCCACTCTGGTCTCTGATCAGCTCTATGGTCAGCTGGCTGAATTACCGGCTGCATTTTCAGGTTCCCTGTTGAGACAGGAGAGCCAGAGAAAAACACGGAAGATGTTGGGGGGGGGGGGGGGCATTCCCTCCCACTGCTTGTAAAAGCAGTCTAGAGGCTAATTAGCCACTAGGATTGCTTTTACATGAAAGCCGACGGCTGGCTGAAAAGAATGATACCAAGATGATACCTAAACCTGCAGGCATCATTCTGGTATAACCACTCAAAGTCGTGAATGGCATACCTGAAGACAAAAAAATGGTTAACAATAAAGCACAGTAAACGGTAAGGTATAAAAAATTGCATACCTGAAAAGCAAACATGATAAAACATAATAACAATAAAACATTGCAGAATAGAATACAGTAAAAAAGAGCAGAACAATAGAGAGAGAATAGAGAGAGAGAGAACAATAAAACGACAACTATTTTTATTTTATATTTTTGTTTGTGTGTTTTTTTTTTTTTACACTTTTTTTTGTAACTAACTATAATAACTGTAACCGGTTCCAGGTTCGGGTCTCTCAAAATGCGATGGCATCTCGGGAGACCCTGTGAAAGTGTGCCTAGTCTGTGCAATGCTGTACCCTACGCTAATACTCAACTAGTGCATGGTAGCGTTCAAAACATTCACCAATGCAAAGACCAGGATTGTCAGGACAGGAGGGACAATAATAGCGGGTGTCACGGCTATATCCGCGCTTGCTGCAGACACAACATATTTTTTGGGGGGTTCGCTGGGTAGGGGTACTCGGGAGGACATAAAGAAAATGCCTCTCATGCAGCCGACTGCATTTGGTTGGGGATGTGAATGGGGGAAGTACGGGCGCTGCAGAAGTGGTGGGTTCCCAATTAGGATTGGCGAATGCAGCAGGAAGGGCACTATGGGCATGACGGGCCTGTGTTTGTCTTTTTGGTGGCAGCGGGACACTACTTGTGCTTGCCACCTCACCAGCTTGAACTGCACTTATGGGACTCGCCACGTCACCAAGTGTTACTGCAGTGCTGGTTTGACTACGACCGGGGTGTACTAGGCCTCTGGTGCTTGCCAGTTCACCAAGACGCTACAAAAAAAACTGTTAGCGATCGCAGGGATCAGGCCTGACTCTGCGAACGCTGCAGTTATGCGTTTAGAGTTTTGTAAGTGACAGTGATCGATCGATACTGCACTTGGGTGGGCTGGGCTGGGCCGGGCGGAGGGGCAAAACGCAGGTGCTAGCAGGTATCTGGGCTGATCCCGCTAACACTGCGTTTTTGGGAACCCTAAACTGCTGGGGACGCTAGTATAGATCTGATCGGATCAGATATTGATCTGTTCAGATACTATACCACTAAGGGAGGTGTACGCTGCGTGCGTGGGTGTTAGCGGTACTGGC
This sequence comes from Lithobates clamitans, assembly GCA_037952925.1. Lineage (NCBI taxonomy): Eukaryota > Metazoa > Chordata > Amphibia > Anura > Ranidae > Lithobates > Lithobates clamitans. The sequence continues at coordinate 451,626 of JBBGZY010000613.1, forward strand.
GCTAACCTGACGCTGCCTGGGGCTGGTGCTTGCCAGTTCACCAAAATGCTACCAAAAAAACTGTTAGCGATCGCAGGGATCAGGCCTGACTCTGCGAACGCTGCAGTTATGCGTTTAGTGTTTTGTAAGTGACAGTGATCGATCGATACTGCACTTGGGTGGGCTGGGCTGGGCCGGGCGGAGGGGCAAAACGCAGGTGCTAGCAGGTATCTGGGCTGATCCCGCTAACACTGCGTTTTTGGGAACCCTAAACTGCTGGGGACGCTAGTATAGATCTGATCGGATCAGATATTGATCCGATCAGATACTATACCACTAAGGGAGGTGTATGGTGCGTGTACGGTGCGTGCGTGGGTGTTCGCGGTACTGGCGCTAATCTGACGCTGCCTGGGGCAACGCATATCACCGCCGGGCGATCAGGGGGCTAAACCTTTATTCGGTAATAAACGGCGGGTGCCCTGACACTATAAAAAATAAACTAACTAACCAGCGTCACCCGTAACAGTTATACGGTGATCAGTGGTGAAAGGGTTAACTAGGGGGCAATCAAGGGGTTAAAACATTTATTAGATAGTATATGGGGGTCCCTGTCGCTATAAAACACTGACGGCGAACCTAAATATTTACGTCCCTAACTAGCGTCACCAGCGACACTAATACAGCGATCAGAAAAATGATCGCTTAGCAACACTGGCGACGGGGTGATCAAGGGGTTAAAACTTTATTAGGGGGGGTACTGGCGCTAATCTGACGCTGCCTGGGGCGACGCATATCACCGCCGGGCGATCAGGGGGCTAAACCTTTATTCGGTAATAAACGGCGGGTGCCCTGACACTATAAAAAATAAACTAACTAACCAGCGTCACCCGTAACGGTTATACGGTGATCAGTGGTGAAAGGGTTAACTAGGGGGCAATCAAGGGGTTAAAACATTTATTAGGTAGTATATGGGGGTCCCTGTCGCTATAAAACACTGACGGCAAACCTAAATATTTACGTCCCTAACTACCGTCACCAGCGACACTAATACAGCGATCAGAAAAATGATCGCTTAGCGACACTGGTGAGGGGGGGTGATCAAGGGGTTAAAACTTTATTAGGGGGGGTAAGGGGGGTACCCTAGACCTACAGGGGGGTTACAGTAACTGTCCTAACACTGCTAACTGTCACAAACTGACACTATGCAGTAATCAGGAAAAAAAAAAAAAAAAAAACCTGCTTGGTGTCAGTTTGTGACAGGGGGGGGGGGGGGTGATTGGGGGGGGATCGGGGGGCGATCGGGGGGGGATCGGGGGTGTAATGTATGCCTGGCATGTTCTACTGTGTGTGTTTGTGTTGTGCACTTACTTACATGTCATCTCTCCTCGGCGCTGGAACGGAAACTGACAGCCGAGGAGAGATGACATCACATCCTCTGCCTCTGTGTACTATACAGAGGCAGGGGATGTTTGTCATTGGCTGGGAGCGATCGCGAGGGGGGGGCCACGATCGGATGGTCTCCCCCTCGTCTCTCATCGCTCCCAACCAAATGCCGACCGCAGCTGGCACAGGGGGGGGGTCCGATCGGACCCCCCACCCGCGGGAAGGCAATCACGTTTCAGGTACGTGATTTTGCCTGCCCGTGCCGCTCTGCTCACGTATATAGGCGTGAGGCGGTCGGCAAGTGGTTAAACCCCCTTCCTAACCAGACCAATTTTCAGCTTTCGGTGCTCTCACATTTTGAATGACAATTACTCAGTCATGCAACACTGTATCCAAATGAAATTTTTGTCCTTTTTCTCACACAAATAGAGCTTACTTTTGGTGGTATTTAATCACCGCTGGGTTTTTTATTTTTTTCGCTATAAATCAAAAAATACTGAATTCTGTAAAGAAAAAAAAAAGTCTTTGTTTCTGTTAAAATTTAGCAAATTAGTAAATTTTCTTCATAAATTTTGGCAAAAATTTATACTGCTACATATCTTTGGTAAAAATAATCAAAAATAATCAAAATTGGTGTATATTATTTGGTCGGTGAGAAAGTTTTATAGAGTCCACAAGCCATGGTGCCAATCTCTGAAAATTGATCACACCTGAAATGCTGACGGCCTATCTAATTTCTTGTGACCCTAACATGCCAGGAAAGTACAAATACCCCCTAAATTACCCCTTTTTGGAAAGTAGACATTCCAAGGTATTTAGAAAGAGGCACAGCGAGGTTTTTGAAGTTCATTTTTTTCTCACAATTCTTTGCAAAATCAAGTTTTTTGTTTTTTTTTCACAAAATTGTCATATTATCAGGTTACTTCTCACACACAGCATATACATACAACAAATTACACCCCAAAATACATTCTGCTGCTCCTCCTGAGTATGGCGATACCACATGTGAGACTTTTACACAGCGTGACCACATACAGAGGCCCAACATGCAGGGAGCACCAGCAGGCGTTCTAAGGGCATACATTTCAAGTCTAATTTGACTTGATCTAATTACACTGAGGCACTGCAAGTAGCATGGATGCAAACTGATGTGGCATGGATGAGCCATGGATGGATAGATAATTATTTGCAGAATATGGATGGATGAGTATGGCAGAGTCAGAGTATTGATGTGGCTGGAATGGGCACTGAGCAGCGCTGTGGGCACTACACATCCAGCCCACAGCGCTGCTGCAAATGATCTCTCTCCCCTCCCCTCACACTGTACCAATCGGTACAGAGAGGGGAGGGAGGAACTGGACGTGACGCCGGTCTGTTGTGATCGCTCCATCATTTGACAGAGCGATCACGTGGTAAACGGGCGCTATCAGCGGCCATTTACCGTGATGCGCCGGGTCATCAGGACCCGGCGGTCACGGATGTTTCTGGGTGCGTGCCCCATGGGGCGCACGGGATCAAGATTCTTTGAGGACGTCCATGGATGCCCTTCCAGAATAGGCCGACTGCACTGTAGCCGGCTTACGGCTATGGCCCGGTCGGCATGTGGTTAAGTGGTTAAGGTGAAAAAACTTCTAAAACTGACCGGCCCCCTAGCCCCCTCGTTTTACTCACCTGAGCCTGTCTGTTCCCTAGGCCGAGACGTGCTCTTCCTCTCTGCCTGTTGTAACGGCTCTTGATTGGATAGGTTGATAGCAGCGCAGCCATTGGCTCCCGCTGCTGTCAATCAAATCCAATGACCCGGGGGGTGAGGCAGAGTCCTGCATTCTGTGTGAATGTACACAGGTACAAGACTCGAACGCGCCCGCACAGGTGTCCACCTTAGCAGAGCCTTCTCCAACGTGGACAGTCGATGCGGGAAGGAGCTACCAGTGCCGCTGGGGGAACCCAGAAGTAGAGAATCAGGGCCACTCTGTGCAAAATTAACTGCACAGTGGACATGTTTGTTATTTAACCACTTCAGCCCCGGAAGATTTTACCCCCTTCCTGACCAGAGTACTTTTTGCGATTTGGCACTGCGTCACTTTAACTGACAATTGCGTGGTCTTGCGACGTTGTACCCAAACAAAATTGACGTCCTTTTTTTCCCACAAATAGAGCTTTCTTTTGGTGGTATTTGATCGCCTTTGCATTTTTTGTTTTTTTTTTGCGCTATAAACAAAAAAAAAGCAACAATTTTGAAAAAAACGAAGTATTGGTAATGGCAGCGATCTGCGATTTTTATCGGGACTGCGACATTATGGCGGATACATCGGACGTTTTTGACACATTTTTGGGACCATTGTCCTTTATGCAGCGATCAGTGCGATTAAAAATGCGTGGATTACTGTGTAAATGACACTGGCGGTGAAGGGGTTAACCACTAGGGGCAGTGAAGGGGTTAAGTGTTTCCTAGGGAGTGATTCTAACTGTGAGGGGGCTGGGCTTGAACACACAGGACAGTGATCACGGCTCTTGATCACAGAGAGCAGTAGATCACTGTCCTGTCACTAGGCGGAACGGGGAATGCTTTGTTTACATAAGCATCTCCCTGTTCTTCTCCATGACACGATCGCGGGCACCTGGCGGATATCGAGACCGCAGCGCGCGCACACACTCGTGACACCGCTTCTTAAAGGGGTTGTACCTGTATGCCCTTTTGCCTGCCAGTGCCATTCTGCGTACATCGGCGTGCGCTGGTTGCCAAGTGGTTTTAAAAAAAAAAAAAAAGGGGGGGGGGTTTACAACCCCTTTAAACAAGCTGAAGTTAGAAGCTGATTGGCTACCATGCACAGCTGCACCAGATTTTGCCCTGCTCCCGATTTAGTAAATCAACCCCACAGTTACTGTTGTTGTCTCAACAGATTACAGTGGAGCTCTGACCTCCAACTCAATAAGGCCTCAATAAAAACACCAGTAGCGTTAGCTGTAGAACGAGTTTGGCAGCGTTTTTAGCCTTTTTTTTAGCACAATTATGCTCCCACAAAAGCCTATGGCTCAAAAACGCTGAAACACAAATCGCTGCATTTTTAGCATTTTTACAGCTGAAAATCTCCTCTTAAAACCCACTAGTTCTGGGTTTTTTTTACAGACAGATAACTCCCCTGCCAAAAAATGCTGATAGCAGCCTATGTGTGCATGGGCACATAGGATAACATGCTAGGGAGTTTACTGGCTGCAGAAAAAAAAAACACCTGAAGCCAAAAACAGCAGCTGTAAAAATGTCCAGTGTGCATAAGGTCTTAGGGGTAGAGACAGTGAATCAGAGTAAGACAAACTCAAGGAAGGAAAGTAACTATGGTGTGGGGTCAGAAATCAAAGGGGTTGTAAAGCAGAAGGTTTTTTTTATCTTAATGCATTCTATGCATTAAGATAAAAAGCCTTCTGTGTGCAGGAGCCCCCCTTAGCCCCTCTAATACATGAGCCCCATTTCTATCCAGCGATGTCCACGAGTCCCTCGGCCGTCCAGGACTCTTCCTCCTGATTGGCTGAGACACAGCAGTGGCGCCATTGGCAAAGTCAGTTAGCCAATCGGAAGACAGAAGGGGCAGGGGGCGAACCACAACTCTGTCTGAATGGACACACACAGCTGCAGCTCGGGTGCCCCTGTAGCAAGCTGCTTGCTGTGGGGGCACTCGACAGGAGGCAGGGGGCAGGAGCATTGAAGAGGGATCAAGAAGAGGAGGATTTAGGCTGCTCTGTGCAAAACTCCATGTATAGAGCAGGTAAGTATGGCATGTTTTCGTTTTGTTTTTTTAAACAAGACTTTACAATAACTTTAAATGTAACAAGGAGTCACTAGTGTCCTCTGTATCTACCCAATGTCCCTGAATTTTGGTGAACTTTCCTGGAAACTCTCTTGCTTCGTACGTCAGTTTGTACAGTGGGAGGTTTTGGTTAATTGAGCATTTCCACAATTCAATATGCAGGGGGGGTCAGAGCGTATTCATTATAACACAATGGTCTTCCTGGCATAATAATGCAGTAAATGTAGAAATTGCTTTGCTCTAATAGGATCATTTGAGGTTTAACCTATTTACTCAAATGCTTCGATTTAATTTTTAGCACCTATTGTAGAGAAAAAAAAAAGAATCCCTTTGCCCTGGATGTATACCCAATATCTCATTTTCCCCAGCATACCACTTAGAGGAAGTATTTTTTTTAAATATTATGATCAACAATGTATTTGTAAGCCTTACAAAAAGGTGACTAAAACAAGGTTTTGAAATACGTTTTTTAGCGTTTGTAAAAATTCTCTTTTTCCGGGTATCGGCCTCGCCATCTTTACTAGTGATTGCTGGCTCTTGTGTGGACGTCATTTCCGCCCTTCCTTTCCTTCCCTGTCTAAATCTTGCGCATGCTCGATCGTGTCTAAACCAAGCCTCTATCTCGATATATGGAAGTCTCTGTGCTGCTATGGTTCACTCCCCTTGTGTGACGTCTTATACAGTCACAAAGGGAGAATCGGGAAGGAGAGGAGGAGAGCACAGCATCGCGAGGCTTCCTCTGTGCCGTTCCCAATGACAGTCAAGGAGAGAGATTAGAATGAGCTAAAGTGGAGGGTTTACAACCACTTTAAAACCAATCTCTGCAATAAGGATCTGAGACATGTTAACAGTGTCTACTGTTATTTGAATGCATTTCTGTGAATAGGACTTATTTCTTTATCTACTTTTTAAGCCTAACATCCGTGTATAGTGTTAGCCTGTCAGCTTGTTCAAATACTGGTTCCCGGTGAAAAAAAAAGTGCACAATTTTAATAATAATGTACCCTTTCTCATTCACAACACATCCCCTTTTCTACACCCAAACCCATCACGCTTTTCTCGCCTTCCCCTTTTTTTTCTGTATGTATGTATGCATCTCTATCTATCTGATCAATCTCCTCCCTCCTCATCTGTGAGTTACTTTGCAACCGAAGAAATATAGTTGACATATTTGTGAAGTTGAAAAATGTTGCTCCTGAAATGCATTTTATGTATCCCCCTCACCTCCCCCGTTTTTTTTTTTTTTGTTTTTTTTTTGTTTTTTTTTTTGTTTTTTCCCCTCTATTCATTCATAATTCTTTAAAGTGTACACCCGTTTGTAAAATCCAGTGACTATGTATACTTTTGGGGGAAGGTCATTCAAATCCAAAACCCCTTGGCATATGTTCCGTTATAGCTGTATCCCTAATTGTTCCTAAGGCCTCTTAACTTTTTTCCCTTATACCCTAAGCCATAATGATAAATATTTTGACAAACAGAAGTACCCCTGAACTCAATAGAGGCACACCCTTGGGTACAGACCACTGGTTGAGTACCTGTGTTCCTGGATGGTGGTGCCCAGCTTGTGGTCCCCTGCTGTCAGAGCAGCCTAAAGTATATGGCGTTGATTTATTAAAGGCAAATAGGCATTTCACTTTCAGATCTTGATAATTGTGGTGAGGTTTTACTTTGCAATGAATACCCAATCACATGTGAGGAAAATAAAAATGGATGATGGAAGTCAGAGTTTCACCTCATTCACTAAGCTCTCGGGCAAATTCCTTTGCAAAGTGAACAACCTATTAGCCTTTAGGAATTCAACCCCTATGAGTCAGTCATTTTCTTTTTATTCAGCCTTTCTATCCTAGTAAACAAAGAAATACATTTTCCCCTTTTATTTATTGGGAGATCATAGTATTAGCACTTTGAGGCTCTGTATGAATATCATATTCCTCAATATTAATACTTCTGCTATAAAGGAGACTGGGCAGCATCTTAAATATCCACATTGTGAATTTGATTAGACTAGTAATGTTCAAACTTCAAATTGCAGAGACTTTCTGGACAAGGCTACTGCTTCTCAGCCTCTCTGCCTCCTTTGTTGGCTTCAGCTGCCATTGAAGGTCTTAACATTATGGAAGAAAACTCAGGTACGTTTTTTATTTTTGTAATTGTATTTATTTTCCATCAGTGCATGATACCAGCAAGTACCTGAAACATTCAACATTTTAAGAGGTTGTTTCTGTTTCATGAGCCAGGGGTTCGCAGTATTTTATATATCATATTCAAAGGGAACACAATAGAAACACAGAGGCCACTGCTGCAGAGCACTCCTGAAAATTTCTGTTGCTTTGCCATCTTGCTGATACTCTGATTTTAATTCGACAAGTCACTGGGACAGAAGCAGATCAGGAAGTTTATGTAATACCTGTTCATAGTCGGTGACTCCAAAAATAATGAAGGCAGAGCATTGGCCTGTCAGCCAGGCAGCTAGCATTTTCATATTGGCAAACTCGGCCTATATATTTGTTATAATCTTAGGGAATCTTATGGAAGCCACATAGATATTTGTTTTATTCCTTGTTAAATCCTATGGTATGACTAGCATTTTATTGGCTTTAGATTTGATTGGAAGTTACATTTTGTAAGCATCACACTTAAAACATAAAAAGCTTGATACACTACACTAAACCGTTTTAAACCTGACTAAAAAAAAAATGAGCTGCCCTATGGCTTCTTTTTAGATTCAACAAATAATAAAGGTGGATTGAAACTGATAAGAACTTTACACACGGGTTTATTTATTTGGTTTGATTGATCAAGTGAATTACCGTATATACTCGAGTATAAGTCTAATTTTTCAGCACATTTTTTTGTGCTGAAAGTGCCCCCCTCGACTTATACTCGAGTCAAGCACTTTTCTGCAGCAAAAAATTTCATTTTCCGATCCGACTTTGGGGCCCCGTATCTCAGGGCCACTTAGTGCTAGGAACCCCAAATTTGGTGTGCAAACCCAGTAGAACTGGTTTCACAACATATCCAAAGCTGCAGTTCCTAGCACTAAGTGGCCCCGAGATACGGGGCCCCAAAATCGGTTCAGAAAATGTCATTCTCTGCTGCAGAAAAGTGCTTGACATTTTCTGAACCGACTTTGGGGCCCCATATCTCAGGGCCCCTTGGTGCTAGGAACCTCAAATTTGGGGTGCAAACCCAGTGGAACTGGTACCATAACATATCCAAAGCTGGGGTTCCTAGCACCAAGCAGCCCTGAGATATGAGGCCCCAAACCCGGTTCAGAAAATGTCATTTTCTGCTGCAGAAAAGTGCTTGACATTTTCTGAACTGATTTTTGGGGTCCTGTATCTCAGTGCCACTTGGTGCTAGTAACCCCAGCTTTGGAAATTTTATGGTGCTAGTTCCACTGGGTTTGCACACCAAATTTAAGGTTCTTAGCACTAAGTGGCCCCAAGATACAGGGCCCCAAATTCGGTCAACTGTGTCCATCTGCAGCAATGTCATTTCGGGACCCTTTGGGTTCAGAGACCCCAAATTTTGGCTGCAGCTAGGGGGCATCTAGGAACCCTTAACTACCAAGTTTGAAGTTCAGGGGACCTATGGCTGCAAATGGGCACAGTGAGGCATGCAAATGGGCACAGTGATGCTGCAAATGGGCATTGTTGACCCTCATTTCCACTTACAGTAGCTGTGCATTTCTCACCCTCGTCTTATACTCGGGTCAATAAGTTTTTCCCATTTTTTTTTTTTGTGGTAAATTAGGGCCTCGACTTATACTCGGAACGACTTATACTCGAGTATATACGGTAATCAAATGCATTCTGAGCCCCAACTCCAGCCGCCAGAGTCTTTTATTTTGATTATGATGGAACCGGGAACTTTAAGAGCTATTATCGGGGTTTTAATGCCATCTGTGTACCTATTGAGATTTCCCTTTTAAGCTGGCTATACATCTTCTTCTTTTTTTTTTTTTTTTTTTTCATTCAACCAGGTGCAACAAAAAAAAGTGACCCAATTCCCCCATCCACGCACTTGAAATGGATGACGCTGTGCTATTGTGTTCTGACGGCAGGAAGCCTTCCCCGCCATCACAATACAATGATCAGTGTTGCCGGATAAAGCTGGTGGTACTGATCGTTCAGCAAAAACATGACAGCCTGGTTTTACAGGAGTTGATCGGCAGATCAACTTCCATACAACCAGCCTGCCCATACATGGATCGAAATTAAGACAGTCCCTACTTAACTGGCCAAATTTCAATCCATGTGTGGCTGCTTTCAGTTTCCTCAGGAAATTATGGAAAATCTCTGCATGCAACAGGGGTACAGACAAAAACACATTATCATAGTGTGAAGAAGTGTGATTACTCTTTTTATAAAGTTTTATTGCTGTCAGTGATTTTCTGTCCCAGTGGCAACGACACCCCCACTGTTTATACACGTGTCAGTTGGACAGGAAGGGAGGAAAGATCACCCCGATAGGGTGCAAATCAAAACAGAAAAGTAAAACTTTTCCCCAATAAGTCAATCCATCCAGAAAAAAACACTGAAGTTGGGTCCTAAAGTTTGGACACCTATTTAGTGCAGCAAATTAATTAATTGTTTACTAAATTAAAAATTCTACTTTTGTAGGTAATAGATTTTGACATAAATACTGCAATGTCTTACCTACTACCTTAGCCGTTCTTGTGATATTTCAGTAACAATGCTAATATACAATAATAGATAATTAAAAATAATAGACATTTAGTATGCAGAATGTTGTACTTTTTTTTTTTTTTTTTTTTTTATTATTCCGTTTTATTGGCTAACTTAAGGTATATGAAAACCCTAACCACAAACTTCTAATTTGCTCAGTTTTAATCTGGTAAATATACCATTTAAAATGTTTTCTTATTTGTTTCAGTTTCATAGGTACAAAAAATACTTGTTGATCCTGCCAGAAATCCAGTACTGTTTTGTATCCTCATTGCGCGCTGCATTCTTATATAAGGCAGTGATATCAGCCTTCCTAGTGTAAACTACATGGCATCTTCCCTTTATGTTATGGAGAGGAGGTGGTGTTTAGTCCTAACACATTATCTGTCTTCTGGTGAAAATGTTGCTCCTCCATAGAATACAGTACAGTGAGTGAGTGTTTTCACCCCAGGACAAATGTGTTCCTGGCAGGATCACCAGGTAAGAAAATAAAAGAAAAAACTAATGTTTCTTTATTGTACATCATGGGACACAGAGCTTTAAGTAATAATTTAATGGGTATATAGGCACCTTCAGGTGATGGACACTGGTATACCCAATCCAGGAAGTTCACTCCCTATATAACCCCTCCTCCCAGGAGCTCATCAGTTTTTTCGCCACTGTCTAAGATGTTGGTCACGAGTGAAGATGTGCTGGATTTAAATAGCCTCCATAGACCAGATCCATCCAAAGTGCCACTAAGGCCAAAGAGGATGGTACCTGGGCCTCGTATCCGAAGCAAGAGGTTTTGCCTGTAACGCCTCTTTGTAGGGCTGAACCCAGGGCTTTGGTCATGCTACATTACCTAAAGCTTTCCTGGTGGGGTGCTTTTTACAGGTCCAAGGGCTTGGAACCCCGATTAAAAAGGGATCCAGTCCTTGAAGGTTTGCTAAACGCAGCCTGCCGTGATGGGTGAAGGTTGGATTGTCTATTAATTCAGCAAATCCTATGGCGGGGATAAGGTAAGGGAAGAAACTTAGGAACTAAAAAGTCCACCTATGCTTTCTTCTTTAAGGGAAAAAAATCCACTAGAGGGAGTATATGCACATACCTTAATCTGTTGTCTTCACTGTAAAGCTCAGTGTCAGTCTGTGTGTGGCCGCAGCAGCTTGCGCAGGGGGGATTCCTCTCAGGTAAGATCTGCCAAAATGCTTTTATTCTCCCCCCTGAAGGGACAGAGGGTTAGGGAAACGCCAGCGGTGTACCCCCCCCCCCCCCCCCCCGATGCCGGGGTGCGGAGGTCCCAAATTTCGTTCCATCTGTTGTGTCCTTATGCTGGCTGGTGTCAGGGGCTCTGCTTCCCCCCTCGTGTTGGGTCTGTGGACCCGAAAGCCGTCCCGAGCGCGGGAACATTTTCAAAACGGAAGAGGGGGGCGGGTTTTGGGGATGTGGCGGGGCCTAGGCGCAGCGCCGTGCAATGTCCACAAGAACGCACAGCAGGCAAGCAGGATAATAACAATACAGCTGGAGCAGTCTCTCCTCGGCTGACAAGGAGGAGCAAGCAGGCTGCACACGGGACACAGGAGCTGTGGGGCACGGATGGGTGGCAAGTGGCATTCCTGATACAGGAAGACTTTTTTTCTCAGCACTGGGCTGAGCTTAATAGTGGCATTACTGGCATAACTATGTTAAGCAATTAAGTGCAATTTAATAGTGCCTTTGCTTTTGTGCTTGGGAATATGCGTACCAAAAAAGACACCACAAAGACCAAAAAGGTACCAAAGGTTTCACCCCCAGGCACCAGGATCTCCAGTCGCATTTCCACACTGTCATCCTCGCCTGAAATACCAATTATGGCAAGCCAGGGTGAGCCATTGGAACAAATTGATGGTGCAGCTGCTTCTCACAGTTCAGCTCTGTATACGTGACTGAAGATGTCCTTTCCTCCACCCTGCAGGGCCTGGAAGGAAGATTATCGGCTTTAATCGCAACCTCCATTCAAATGGAGAGGAAGCTTGCTAGATCCCCCTCCCCTTCAGACCCTTTGCAAGGGGAACAGTGGGCACAGGGTAAGGTATTACCCTCAGCCGATCAGGAGGAAAGACAAAACCGATGATTCCTCTGTGGAGGAAACAACGGTAGATGAACCTTTTTCAGCCTCACAATCTGAGAAGTTGCTGATACAATCTCTTACGGAGATGGTTTGTTCTACTTTCATGCTACCCCTAACGGAGTCTCCTAAAAGCTTGGTTTCTTCCTTGGGTTCTTTAAAACCTTCACAGCCTTTGCATGTGTTTACTGTGCATGCATTACTTGAACAGCCTATTTATTCTGAATGGGATCACCCAGATAAGCATTTTCTCACTCCAAAGAGATTTTCAGTTCTCTATCTCCATGGAGGAGAAATTCACCAAAAAATGTAAGGTACCAGCAGTTGACGCTGCGATTTCCAGTGTGCATAAAAACTTGTCCAGTAGACAATGCACAAATGCTTAAGGATCCAACAGATAAAAGGTTGGAATTCCTGTTAAAATCTGCTTTTTCCTTGGTAGGTGCCGTTACTCAGCCTGCAGGCACTGCAATAGGCGTCTGTCAATCATGAAAAAATTATTAGACCCCCGCGCTTATGGTGAAAATGAAAAATGAGCAGCTGCAGCCTCTATCAATAAATTCACCCTAAGGTGAATTTAGAAGAAATGTGAAAAAGAGGGGATAGGTATGGCGCTGCTCTTCTTAAGAGGTGACCTATAAATACTTGATGGGTGTGTGTCATGGGTGCATTTAATGCAAAAAGTGACAATAAAAGTGCAGAAAATAAATATTTGTATATTCACAAAAATCCATAAAAAAAAATCTCTACTGTGTAGACTTCCTAACCGCTCTTACATAATACATATTGTTATGTTCAAATGAAAATAAAATTAAAATTAAACACAATCCTGTGCAAAACCTGCAATTCAAAGTGACATTTCTGTGCTAAAAAATCCAACATATATAACTGGTGTATATTGTTGCTGTGAAACTGGGTTCAGAAATATGCATATACCGTCCGTAAACCCTGGTGTATAAAAAAGTCCAATAAAGTGACAATGTGCTCCTTCAAATTGTTCTGTGCTTCTTGGAAAACAGTGCCCCATAAGAAACGCACTCACCGCTATTATTCACCCCACAAGGAGGTATTTCACTTTGACAGTATGAGCCACTGTGCAGCCTGTGGAGTGGAAGGAAACTTCCTGTCCTGTGTTCTCCAAGTGCCTCCTTGTCTGCAATGTAAGTGGTCTCCTCACTGTTAACCTATTTATTAACAACCTTCTTGATCCCCTTCAATCTGGATTTCGCCCTCAACACTCCACAGAAACTGCTCTTTTAAAACTCACAAATGACCTGCTAACTGCAAAAACCAACGGACACTATTCTGTACTCCTACTTCTGGATCTTTCAGCTGCCTTTGACACAGTTGACCATCCCCCTCCTCTTCAAAAAACTTTACTCCCTCGGTCTCCGTGACTGTGCTCTTCAGTGGCTCTCATCCTACCTATCCCAACGCACCTTCAGTGTCACTTACAATTCTACTTCCTCCACTCCTCTTCCCTTCTCTGTCGGGGTCCCCCAAGGTTCTGTTCTTGGACCTCTTTTATTTTCAATCTACACCTCTTCCCTGGGTCAGCTGATAACCTCTCATGGCTTTCAATATCATTTCTATGCTGATGACACACAAATCTATCTCTCCACCCCTCAACTCACTCCATCAGTCTCCTCACGCATCACTAACTTACTAACTGATATATCTGTATGGATGTCACACCACTTCCTCAAACTCAACTTGTCCAAAACCGAGCTTATAATATTTCCTCCCCCACATTCCTCTTCCCCCGACTTCTCTGTCAAGAGCAATGGCAAAACCATCCACCCGTCCCCACATGTCAGGGTACTAGGTGATATCCTGGATTCTGAACTCTCCTTTCAGCCCCACATCCAATCACTTTCCAAAGCTGGCCGCCTCAACCTCCGCAACATCTCTAAACTACGTCCCTTCCTAACCAATGAAACCACAAAGCTCCTAAATCACTCCCTGGTTATCTCTCGCCTTGACTACTGCAACTCACTCCTCATTGGCTTACCTTTAAATAGACTATCCCCCCTTCAGTCCATCATGAATGCTGCTGCCAGACTCATCCACCTTACAAACCGCTCAGTGTCTACTACCCCTCTCTGCCAATCCCTCCATTGGCTACCACTCGCCCAACTAATTAAATTCAAAATACTAACAATAAAGTTACAAAGCCATCCACAACTCTGCCCCCAGCTACATCACTAACCTAGTCTCAAAATACCAACCTAATCGCCCTCTCCGTTCCTCCCAAGATCTCCTGCTCTCTAGCTCCCTCATCACCTCCTCCCATATCCGCCTCCAGGACTTCTCCCGAGCCTCGCCCATCCTCTGGAATTCCCTACCCCAATCTGTCAGACTGTCTCCGACTTTATCCACTTTTAGGCGATCCCTGAAAACTTTCCTCTTCAGAGAAGCCTATCCTGCCTCCATCTAACAACTGCACTATTTTCTCCATTAGCTCATCCCCCACAGCTATTACCCTTTGTATAACTTGACCCTCCCTCCTAGATTGTAAGCTCTAACGAGCAGGGCCCTCTGATTCCTCCTGTATTGAATTGAATTGTATTGTACTTGTACTGTCTGCCCTAATTTTGTAAAGCGCTGCGTAAACTGTCGGCGCTATATAAATCCTGTATAATAATATTAAAAATCATTAAAAGCCAAAACAGTATTTAAAACAGCATTTAAAAACAGGAAATCTGTGCTCCACGGCTCGAAACCGGAAGTGATGCAATGACGCTGTATAGTCCCGCCCTTAGGTCCCTGCACAACAAGCCTGGGAATTGGCCGAACTACCAAAAGCATTATGCTTTGCCATAGATGCCATTAAAGATTCTATTCACCAGACGTCCCGCCTTACACTTATGCTAGTACATATGCGTAGAATCTTGTGGTTATAAAATTGGTCAGCGGAAGCACCATGTAAGAACCTCCTAACTGGGTTCCCCTTTCGTGGGGAGCAGCTATTTGGGGATAATTTGGACAAAACAATTTCTAGTTAAAATTACTGTACTGTTCCAAGTACTCTTTTGCCATTTAAAAGAAAGTATAAATGCTCTTCATTTAAACGGGCTCTTTCTCCTGCACCAGGGGCTTCCGCCTCTAGGCAGGCCTCCGCCGTCAGACTCTAGAGGAAAACCTCAGGGTCAGGCCCAGGCTCAAAAGAAGTCCTGGGGCCGGAAACCTGCAAAGCAAAATCCTAAAGCCTCATCATGAAGAGACACCCATCGTCGCCTGGGGTGGGGGGGGGTAGAGAGACTTCTGCAGTTTTCAGAGGTCTAGCAAGAGGAAATTCAGGACAGATGGGTCATCTCCACGATAACGCTGGGGTACAAACTGAAATTTCGGGACTTTCCACCATCTCGTTTCCTGAGGTCAAACGTTCCCAAAGATCCAGAGAAAAGACAATCTCTGTTTCGGGCACTAGACCGATTAATATCTCAGGGGGTGTTCATTCAGATCCCCACAAAAGAGCAAGGTTTGGGGTTTTATTCAAACCTTTTTATGGTACCAAAACCAAATGGAGATGTCGGACCCATTCTAGATCTAAAAAATCTAAATCAGTTCCTGAAGATCCGCTCCTTTCGCATGGAGACGATCAGGTCAGTAGTAGTTTCTATTCTATTAGGAGAACTTCTGGCGTCTATCGACATCAGGGATGCATATCTGCATGTTCCTATATTTCCAGCTCACCAACGGTTTCTGTGGTTCAAGGTAGAACAGCAGCATTTCCAGTTTGTAGTCCTGCCCTTCGGGCTAGCTACAGCACCCCGGGTGTTTACAAAAGTTCTGGCCCTACCTCTAGCAAGGTTGAGGGCACAGGGCAAAACAGTCTTGGCATACTTAGATGATTTATTGCTTATAGACCAGTCAGTGGCTCGTTTAGAGCAAAGCGTATGCATTACAACCAGTTACCTGGAAGGTTTGGGTTGGATTCCCAACCTAGAGAAATCTTCCTTAAGACCGCTAAAAAGGCTGGAGCACTTGGGTCTGATCATAGACACAGCCCAGAAAAAGGTGTCCTTGCCTCAGGCAAAGATCAACTCCATAAGAGAGCTGGTGCTAATGGTCAGGTCAAAAGGCGATCCCTCCATTCGCCTTTGCATGAGATTGCTAGGAAAGATGGTGGCTTCATTCTAAGCGGTTCCCTATGCCCAGTTCCATTCAAGACTGTTGCAAAACAGTATCCTGTCTACTTGGAACAAAACAATTCAAGCTTTAGACTTGCCAATGCGGCTGTCCCCAAAAGTGTCCCAAAGCCTCAGTTGGTGGTTACTAACCCAGAATCTGCTTAAAAGGAAAATCCTTCAGACAGGTTATCTGGAAAGTGGTAACGACAGATGCCAGCCTTTCAAGCTGGGCAGCAGTACTAGAAAAGACAACTGTCCAGGGACAGTGGTCAAGAGCCGAAAGAACCTTGCCCATCAATATACTAGAGATGCGGGCAGTGCGTCTGGCTCTGAAGGCCTGGACTTTCAGGTTACAGGATTGTCCTGTCAGGATCCAATCCAACAATGCCACAGCTGTGGCCTATATCAGTTACCAAGGGGGCACCAAGAGTCTCTCAGCACAGAGAGGTGAACCATATTCTAACTTGGGCAGAAAGGAATGTTCCGTGCCTATTGGCAGTCTTCATTCCGGGAGTAGAGAATTGGCAGGCGGACTACTTGAGTCGCCATTAGTTATTCCCAGGGGAATGGTCTCTTCACCCCAACATTTTTCGGGCTGTTTGTCAAAGATGGGGGACTCCGGACGTAGATCTTCTAGCGTCTAGGTTCAACATGAAGTTAGTCAACTTCGTGTCCAGGACAAGGGATCCACTCGCATGCGGAATAGATGCGTTGGTGACCGCATGGGATCAGCTCTCACTGATCTATGCATTTTCCCCTATTCAATTGCTGCCTCGACGACTTTGCAGGATCAAGCTGGAAAGAAAGCCGGTAATTCTGGTAGCACCAGCATGGCCCCAGAAGGTCATTGTATGCAGAAATCGTAAAGATGGCAGTGGAGGGTCTATGGTGCCTCCCACTACGGCCAGACCTAATCTTACAGGGGCTGATATTCCATTCTACCTTATGGTCTCTAAATTTAACGGCTTGGCTATTGAAACCCTCATTCTGAAGAAACGTGGGCTTTCCGGGTCAGTTATCTCTACCCTGATTAATGCAAGGAAGCCAGCTTCCAGAACTAGATATTGTAGGATCTGGAGGGCTTATGTTTCCTGGTGTGAATCCAAGGGTTGGCACCCTCGGAGATCTATCATAGGCAGAATTCTTGCCTTTCTACAATTAGGGGTAGAGATGAAGTTAGCCTTGAGTACTATTAAGGGCCAAGTCTCAGCTTTATCGGTCTTATTTCAAAGACCGCTTGCTACACATTCTTTAGTCCAGGGTTTTATGCAAGGGGTGATGCGGCTTAACCCGCCAGTCAAACCTCCCTTGAAACCGTGGGCCATGAACTTAGTTTTGTCAGTGTTACAAAAACAGCCATTGTAACCGATACAGCATATTCCCTAAGTCCTTCTGACAAGGAAGCTGGTGTTCTTGGTTGCTATATCCTCAGCAAGGAGGGTTTCGGAATTGGCTTCTCTTTCATGTAAAAGAGCCATACTTGATTATTCATGAGGACAGAGTGGTATTACGCCCTCGTCCAGACTTTTTGCCAAAAGTGGTCTCAGGTTTTCACCTGAACCAAGATATTGTCCTGTCATTGTTTTTTTCCAAAACCATGTTCCAGGGAAGAGAACTCACTACATTGTCTTGATGTGGTGAGAGCAGTGAAAATTTATTTATTTAAAGACAACTGCTCAGGTTCGTAAGACTGATGTCTTATTTATTCTGCCAGAGGGTCCTAAGAAAGGACAGGCAGCGTCGAAATCCACCGCTAAGTGGATTCGGCAAGTTAAAAAATAAAATAAAAATTAAATAAATTTTAAAAAAAATCAGAGTTATTTATAATTTCCCCCTTTCCAAGTCAAAGCGCACTCTACCAGGGCGGTTAGTACTTCTTGGACAGTGCGTCACCAGGCCTCCATGGCTCAGATCTGTAAGGCCGCAACCTTCGGGCGCAGTATGCTGCATGCAGCAGTATAGGTCCTCAAGTCTGGGGGTACCCTGCGGGTTGTGTCTCCCTCCCCTCAAGTAGCATTGCTATTGGACGTCTCATTAGGTTATTACTTAAGGCTCTGTGTCCCATGATGTACAATAAAGAAAATAGGATTTTTATAACCGCTAACAGCTTACCTGTAAAATCCTTTTCTTGGCGTACATCATGGGACACTGAGGTCCCTCCCCTCTTTTTGGGGGTTTAAGTGTATTGCTTTGCTACAAAAACTGATGTGCTCTTGGAAGGCGGAGGGGTTATATAGAGAGTGAACTTCCTGGATTGGGTATACCAGTGTCCATCACCTGAAGGTGCCTATATACCCATTAAGTTATTACTTAAGGCTCTGTGTCCCATGATGTACTCCAAGAAAAGGATTTTACAGGTAAGCTGTTATAAAAATCCTATTATCCCGCATCTACGGACTAATACGCTGCAATAATAGATTTTTATTCTTGGGTTTGGGGACCCCTATTTTGCCATTTTAAAACTCCAAAATTGGGGTATGCATGAGTGCAGAGGCTTTTTTTACAATATTGATATACATTGTTTTTATGCTGGTGTTGTTGCCAGGGCATTTTAACACCTCACTTTGATTTTTCAACAGAAATCTTCTATACTTTGAGAGAGAAGTGCAAGCGTATCCACAAAGCATTGCAAGGGTGAGTATATGCTGAGGAATTCTGGTATTTGGTGTATTCCGGTTGATACAGTGTCTTGAAAAAGTATTCATATCCATTGACATTTTCCACATTTTGTCATGTTACAACCAAAAACGTAAATGTCCAGACCTAAATCCAATTGAGAATCTGTGGCAAGACTTGAACATTGCTATTCTGACACTCTCTATCCAATTTGACAGAGCATATGCTATTTTGCAAAGAAGAATGGGCAAAAATGTCACCCTCCTAGATGTGCAAAGTTGGTAGAGACATACCCAAAAAGACTTGCAGCTGTAATTGCAGCGAAAGGTGGTTCTACAAAGTATTGACTCAGGGTGCTGAATACAAATGGACGCCACACTTCACACATATTTATTTGTAAAATATTTCGAAAACCATTTATCATTTTCCTTCCACTTCACAATTATGTGCCACTTTATGTTGGTTTATCACATAAAATACATTTACGGTTTTGGTTGTAACATGACAAAATGTGGAAAATTTCAAGGGGTGTGAATACTTTTTCAAGACGCTGTATGTGAGATAATATTGAAGGGAGGCCTCATTTCTGCTTGTATTTAAGCTCAGTTTTGGTTGTTTACAGTTTTTTATAGTATTTGCAAGGGTTTTTTTTTTAATATACATATATAATAGACCAGAAATAAATAAACTAATGCGCAAACCCACAGTGACCAATAGGCTAAATAAGAGCCGCCAACATAGAACAGTGTACTCACATAACTAAACCAAATGAAAAAAACAAATTATGTGGCGCTACTTAAGCCTGAGTAGAGAGGTGTATAAATAAGCAATATGTACACGTGCAAAAGTATAAATAAAAGTGCATAAATATCATAAATACATGAATAACAATCATAAAGTGCAAATGAAGAATGAGATAAACTCATACAAAGTGAAGTGCAATTCCACCCAAGTGAATAAATCATGTGCAAAAATATAAATATAAACTCATGGCACACAGGTGTGTGTAATAATTAAAATAAGCAGAGAAAGTGAAAGCTTGCGGGTTCGGCCGTACCCGGAAACAGCGGCAACTGGCTCCTCCCTGACGCGTTGCGTCACAACACACGTGACTTTCTCAAAGGGTCAAGGTTTCGCTTTCTCTGCTGTTTTTACCATTCCTTGATGTAAGTTGCTACTTGTTTTTTTGGGAAATAAATTTTAACAACTACACTATGAAGCCATTTCTTCTCTTTTACCATCCATCCGCTTACACCTATTGAGGGTGGGAGAGTGCAATTGCTGGCTGGATACCGGATGTCCCCAAGTGCTGTGACCACGACCGGAAGCTGTTTTTCCTGTGGATAGCTATACCACTTGTTGGTTCACGCTCGACTTGGCCCATTGGGGCCGCTGCTACAGGTGAGAGGCTGGGGGAAATAGGTGTCACACTCCGGAGCTTGAGTGGTTGAACACATCTATCTTAGACACTTGTCGCCACAGTGATTATCTACTGCACTTGCACTTTCCTGTATTATCAGAAGACCAGACCTTGTTGGTATTGGGAGCCGCATTGCATGGCTTTTTGGACTACACTTATCACTCATTAATACCATTTTTTTTGGACATTTATTACACACACCTGTGTGCCACGAGTTTATATTTATATTTTTGCACATGATTTATTTACTTGGGTGGAATTGCACCTCACTTTGTATGAGTTTATCTCATTCTTCATTTGCACTTTGATTGTTATTTATGTATTTATGATATTTATGCACTTTTGCACTTTCATTTAGTATTATTGTTATTCTATGTACTTTTGCACGTGTACATATTGCTTATTTATACTCCTCTCTACTCAGGCTTAAGTAGGGCCACATAATTTTGTTTTTTACATATATAATAGTTTTTAGGAATCCCTTTATAAGGAATTGTTCAATTGAAACTCAGTGTTGCCATTTTAGCTGGGTGTTGATGGGGTAGATCTGATATGATCATTACCACCATGCTTCTGGCCCTTTGGTTTGATGAACCTATCCTGTTTCCATCACTCCCCCATTTACTTGCCTGCCATAAAGCCACTAAGATCTGTAGAAATTTTAAGTCACTAGGCAGATTGCATCTAGTACAAAGATCCATCAATGCTAAGGGCAAGTGATCTGGTATGTGTTTATTAAAAATGCAAAAAAAGTGCAGCACTGACCTAATGCTTAATTTACGAATAGTGGTGAAACCCCCTTCCATTTAAATGCTTAAATGTGCCAACTTTACACACAATTCTTGAACAATAAGAGACGACTACATAAAAATTATAAATATTTTCCCCCCAAAAAACCTGATATGTTCCTAAATAAACCTGCTATTAACCAGTTGTGTTAAACAGTGATACACCCCTTCCAGGTGCACCTCCAAAATGCAAAAACTTTGCTTTTATGACTACAAATCAAATATGCATATAAAATTGTGAAGTGATGGTGGAAACCCCCAACTTAAATATCTATTGACATATGCAAAGGAAATAGTGCAAAGCAAATTATCAAACTGCTAAAATGCAGTCAACATATAATAAAGACCCATGTCTACTTGTGTTCTTCAGACACCAACACCATGTGACCTCCGCCACTATTCACATTAAGCGCTTACCTTCCACTTTGACCTTTTAGAAAGGTCCCAAATCGCCTTTCCCCATCGGAGATTTTATCTAGTAGTTTAGATATCTCCAAATTCACCAATCCTTCACCACGTTTAGACCTCTATCTTTTAAATCCGCAGTCTTCAGCGCACAAATTTGAGCCCACACCAGATCATAAAAAGGCCATCCAATTTGTGCATTGAAGACTGTGGTGTCCTAACTGTGCCAAGTAAGGACAAAAGTCAATATGCAAATGAATGTTTTGTTTTTTTGAAGGGTAAAGGTTTGCAATGAAAATTTAAAGTTTGCAATAATTTAATGGTGGAAATATGCAGAACAATTTCTCTACCCGTGATATAGAGCATTAAAGAAAGCAAATTCTGGCCTTTCTTCTTGTTTATCCAGTTCTGGACCGCCCCACATACATATATTGAAGCAGGGCGGCCCGGCTGCGCAAAGTCGCGTATCTGGACGTGACTCGCGCCCACGGGTCGTGGGCGGGCGCACCTGTCGTCACCGATTCAGTTCAGAACCGATCACTCATCAGGTCCAGGCCAATGATTTATGGCCTGGACCTGCTGATCGGTTCTGACCAATGGACAAATGTCCTCTGCCTGTGTAATGTAAACACAGGCAGAGGAAGTGATGTAATCTCCCGTCCTGGAGCCCATTCGGTTCCAGCATACGTGAGAGAAGCATCTTACCGTGAATACCTTAACACCAGTACATGTAGGCACATATTTTCACTCCCTGATCGCCCAATCCCCCCCCCCCCCCAGTTAACCCTTTCACTCCCTGTCACACTGTCAGTGTCACCAAGTGCAGTTTTCATTTTTTATTGATCATTGTACTGGTGTTAGTGGTAGGCCCAGGTATTTTTAGGGTACCCCCTAATAAAGGTTTAACCCCTTGGTCAAACCCCCCCCCCCCCCCCCCCCCATTATAGTATAGTGCAAAGATTTTTTTTCCGATTACTATATTAGTATCACGCGTGACGCCAGTTAGCTAGTGTCAACATCAGTTTAGGTGTTGGTGTTGGCGACAATCCCAGACAGCATCAGATTTTAACCCTTTGGTTGCCAGTAGCACTAACACACACGCATACACCTCCCTTACTAGAATAGTGTCTGGATGGATCAATATCTTTGATCTGATCAGATCTATACTAGTGTCCCCAATAGTTTAGTGTTCCCAAAAACGCAGCGTACAGTATCAGCCCAGACACCTGCCAGAACCTGCGTTTAGCCTCTCCACCCAGCCCACCCAAGTGCAGGATCAGTAGATCACTGTCACTTACAAAACACAACACACAAAACTGCAGAGTCAGGCCTGATCCCTGCTAGCACTAACAGTTAATTTTTTTTGTAGCTGTACAAACAATCCTCTGACAGCCAGGTGCTTTTTTGCCTGCGAGTCGCATTAGTTACCTATAAATTTATTAGCCAAAATGTCAAACGAAAGGTACACTAGTGAAGAGGCCTACAGGATGCTGAGTATGACAGATGAGAGCGGGGAGTCCTCATTATCAGATTCAGGCTCAGTATTTGAACCTGTAGCAAGCGGCACCCCGACAGATGGCTCTGACGATGGAGAATGGGTCCCTGCTAAGGTCAGGCGTACCCGACCCCGTTCTTCTGTTGCTGAGGTGCAACAACCGCATGATACTCGTATGCAGCAGAGTGTCTAGTGTCGCTCAATCTGGTGAACTGGCAAGCACCAGCGGCCTAGTACACTCTGGTCATAGACAAACCAGCACTGCAATATCACTTGGTGACGTGGCGAGTCCCATAAGTGCAGTTCAAGCTGGAGTGGTGGCTAGCACAAGTAGTGCCTCACAGCCACCAAGCGTTCGTACGCCGGCCCGTAGAGCCCATAGTGCCCTTCCCGCTGCGCTTGCAAGTCCTGATTGGCAACCCACAGATTCTGCAGCGCTCGTACTTCCCCCATTCACTAGGCCAACCCGGAATTCAGGTGTAAACAGCAGATTTAACGCTTCTGGAATTTTTTGAGCCTTATTTCATGGATAGATTGTGGACCAAAGCTATTTATACGCTGGCCAATTCATCACCCAAAACCCAAATTTACCCCTTGCCAGACGATTTGGCTGTAAACCTATAACTGTTCCTGAATTTAAGATCTTTCTGGGCCTATCACTCAACATGGGTATTACTAAAGAGTGTGAGTTGAGGTCATATTGGTCCACTGACCCAATTCACCATATGCCTGTGTTCTCTGCTGCCATGGCCAGGGCTAGGTATGAGCAGATATTGCGGTTCATGCATTTCAATGATCATTAACTCTCTCATCCTCGGGATGACCCTGAACATGATTGGCTCCATGAAATTCGGCCCCTTGTAAACTACTTCAAAGAAAAATTTGCAGCCTTGTTTATCCCCAATCAAGATGTCTGCATTGATGAGTCCCCGATTACATTTTCTGGTGGTCTTCAAACAATATTTCCCCTGCAAGCGTGCCGGATATGGGGTTAAGATATATAAGCTCTGTGACAGGGCAACAGGCTATACCAGTGATGGCGAACCTTGGCACCCCAGATGTTCTGGAACTACATTTCCCATGATGCTCATGGACTTTGCAGTGTAGTTAAGCATCATGGGAAATGTAGTTCCAAAACATTTGGGGTGCCAAGGTTTGCCATCACTGGGCTATACATATAGTAGTATATAGTTTTTTGGTTTACTAGGGAAAAGATAGCAGCTTGGAGCCCTCTCATTTGCCCAGACTACATAGGGAGCAGCGGCAAGATTGTTTGGGACTTGGGGTCACCCTTATTCGGAAAGGGGTACCATTTTATACGTGAACAATTTTTATTCAAGCATGCCACTCTTTGGACACCTCTATCAATCGGGAATTGGCACATGTGGCACCGTGCAATCTAATCATCGGGACTTCCCCCAATGGCTTGTAAATGCCCAACTTACTTTGGGGGAGAGAGCCTGCTTGAGGTCCAATGAGTTGCTTGCAGTGAGATGGAAGGACAAAACGAACGTTTTCGTACTGTCTTCCATTCACCCAGACACAGCAGTCCAAATTTCTACGGCCACTGGTGTTGTTGAGAAGCCCCTTTGTGTCCACGAATACAACCGTAAAATGGGAGCTGTGGACTTCAACAACCAGTTGATGGCGCCGTGCTTAGTTGCCCGTAAGGCCAGACGCTGGTATAAAATGTGTCTGTATATATTCAAATTGACTTGGCTCAACGCTTTTGTGCTATACAAGGCGTCTGGATGAACTGGATTCTTCCTAAAGTTCCAGGAAGAGGTGGCCCAAATTCACAACCCTGATGCAGTGAGCCAGCTGCATGAGAGGCATTTTCCGGATGTCCTCCCTGGTACCCCTACCCAGCAAGCACCCCAAAAAAGATGCTGTGTCTGTAGCAAGCGCGGATATAGGCGTGACACCTGCTATTCTTGTCCCTCCTGTCCTGACCACCCTGGTCTCTGCATCAGGGGCTGTTTCCGTTGTTAAAAAAAAGAGCATTAATGCCGAAGCATAGGGGCAGGGGAGGACATGGGGGCAGATTGCCCATCATTAGAAGTGGGTGGATGCAGGGAGATATTCTAATAGTGGGCATACCACCGATCAATCAATTTTTAAATGGAGAAATCTGTTTTTTTTTCTGCATGAAAAAAAAGAACATTGCAATATATGCCCAACAAGGATCAGCGACGTACTGGTATTTTGCTGGACTTTGAGTGGTTATACCAGAATGATGCCTGCAGATTTATGTATCATCTTGGTTTTCTCGGGCCCACCTGTCCCACCGTGGAACCTGAGAATGCAGCCGGTGGTTCCGCCAGCTGATCAGAGACCAGAATTCTCCAATCATCTCTATGGCCTAAGAAACTGGAAGCTACGAGCGCCATTGGGAAATTTGGAAAGCATCTGATCACACTCATCTTGGTGTGGTCAGATGCTTTGAGGGCAGAGGAGAGATCTAGAGTAGACCCCAGATTTTTTTTAAAAAGAGTACCTGTCACATATTGCTATCATGGGGGATATTTACATTCCCTGTGATAACAATATATATAATGTTTGGGGGTTCAAAATAATTTTCTTGCAAAAATTTTTTTTTTTCATGTAAACAAGTCTCAGAAAGGTCTTCAAGTGGTTAGAGTAGGTGATGTGTGGCATAAACTTCCAATGTGTATAAAATGTATAAGGACAGTTCAACCCCCTTTTTGAAAAGTAGACACCCCAAGCTATTTGCTGATGAGCATGTGGAGTCCATGGAATATTTTATATTTTTCTACAAGTTTTGGGAAAATTACAATTTTTTTTTTTTTTAATTTAAACACAAAGTTGTCACTCATACCACTCACCCACATATACCCATGGCTCAAACATGCCATGGGTATATGTGGCATTACACCCCAAAATACATTCTGCTGCTTCTGAGTATGGGAATACCACATGTGTGAGACTTTTTGGGAGCCTTGCCACGTACAGGACCCCGAAAACCACCACATTCAGGCTTTCTAAGGCCCCATGTACACAGGACGCTGCTAAACACACGTTCAGAGGCAGTTGGACGCATATTTCAACTGCCCCTGAACTCATTCAATGTTATCCTATGTTACAACGTACACAGTCTCGTTTATTGCCGTCTTTTTGCAGTTGTGTTTAACAGCGTTTCTTTGGAAGCAAAAAAATGGGTTCAGACGCAGAAGATTTTCATGTTTTAGATGCTAAACGCGGTACTGCGTTTAGCTGCGTTTTCGTTTATAAGCGTTTTTAACCACTTGACCACTGGGCACTTAAACCCCCTTAATAACCAGACCAATTTTCAGCTTTTGGTGCTCTCACATTTTGAATGACAATTACTCAGTCATGCAACACTGTATCTATATGAATTTTTTGTCCTTTTTTTCACACAAATAGAGCTTTCTTTTGGTGGTATTTAATCACCGCTGGGTTCTTTATTTTTTGCGCTATAAAAGAAAAAAGACCGAAAAATCTGTAAAAAAATAAATTTTTCTTCGTTTCTGTTATAAAATTTTGAAAATTAGTAATTTTTCTTCATATATTTTGGCCAAAATGTATACCGCTACATATCTTTGGTAAAAATAACCCAAATTAGTGTATATTATTTGGTCTTTGTGAAAGTTATAGCGTCCACAAGCTATGGTACCAATATCTGAAAATTGATCACACCTGAAGTACTGACGGCCTATCTCATTTCTTGAGACCCTAACATGCCAGAAAAGTACAAATTCCCCCCAAATGACCCCTTTTTGGAAAGAAGACATTCCAAGGTATTTAGAAAGATGCATGATGAGTTTTTTGAAGTTGTCATTTTTTCCCACAATTCTTTGCAAAATCAAGTTGTTGTTTTTTTTTTCTTTTTTTTTTTTTTTCACAAAATTGTCATATTAGCAGGGTATTTCTCACACACAGCATATGCATACCACAAATTACACCCCAAAACACATTCTGCTATTACTCCCGAGTATGGCGATACCACATGTGTGAGACTTTTACACAGCGTGGTCACATACAGAGGCCCAACATGCAGGGGAGCACCTTCAGGCGTTCTGGAGCACCCAGGCCAATTCTGACACTTCTCTCCTACATGTAAAAATCATCATTTATTTGCTAGAAAATTACATAGAACTCCAAAACATTATATATGTTTTTTTAGCAAAGACCCTAGAGAATACAATAGCGGTCATTGCAACTTTTTATCTCGCACGATATTTGCGCAGCAATTTTTCGAACGCGTTTTTTTGGGAAAAAAAAATGTTTTTTGCTTTTAAAAAAAAAACAAAACAGTAAGGATAGCCCAATGTTTTTGCATAATATGAAAGATGAAGTTACGCCGAGTTAATAGATACCTAACATGTCACCCTTCAAAATTGCACACGCTTGTGGAATGGTGCCAAACTTCGCCACTTAAAAATCCCCATAGGCGACGCTTTTAAATTTTTTACTGGTTACAAATTTTGAGTTACAGAGGAGGTCTAGGGCCAAAATTATTGCTCTCGCTCTACCGATCGCAGCGATACCTCACATGTGTGGTTTGAACACCGTTTTCATATGTGGGCGGGGCTTACGTATGCGTTCGCTTCTGCATGCGAGCACACGGACAGGGGCGCTTTAAAAAAAAATTATTTTTTTTATTGTTCATTTTACTTTATTTATTTTAGTTTGACACTTTTTTCCAAAAAAAAAAAATTTTTGATCACTTTTATTCCTATTACAAGGAATGTAAACATCCCTTGTAATAGGAATATGGCATGACAGGTCCTCTTTACAGTGAGATATGGGGTCAATAAGACCCCACATCTCACCTCTAGGCTGTTCCTGAAATAAAAAAAAAAAAAAAAAAAAAGATCCTGGCTTCGATCGTAGCGGTGAGTCGGTAGAAGCACCGGAGGGCGGCGGGAGGGGGGGGCGTCCCCTCTCGCCTCCCGTAAGAACGATCAAGCAGTGTAACAGCCGCTATGATCATTCTCATGGTATAGGGAATCGCCGGCTGAAAAAGATGATATCTGAATGATGCCTGTAGCTGCACCCATCATTCAGATATCCCCGCACAAAGTCAAGGACGTCGTATGACGGAAGGCGGGAAGTGGTTAAAACGCTTTTTTTTTTTTTTTTAACACAAAGTTGTCCATTTATACAATATTTCTAACACATAGCATGTACATACCAAAAATGGCCCCCCAAAATAGATTCTCCTACTCCTCCTGAGTACGGCGATACCACATGTGTGAGACTTCCACAGCCTGGCCACATACAGAGGCTGGGTATGGCTGAGCATGGCTGGGTATGGCTGAGCATGGCTGGGTATTGCAGAGTATCGCCGAGTATGACTGGGTATGGCAGAGTATGGCTGGGTATCACCGAGTATTGCAGAGTATGGCTGGGTATTGCGGGGTATTGCAGAGTATGGCTGGGTATGGCAGAGTATTGCGGGTTATGGCAGAGTATTGCAGATTTTTGTGGGGTATTGCAGAGTATGGCTGGGTATGGCAGAGTATTGCGGGTTATGGCAGAGTATTGCAGATTTTTGCGGGGTATTGCAGAGTATGGCTGGGTATGGCAGAGTATTGCGGGTTATGGCAGAGTATTGCAGATTTTTGCGGGGTATTGCAGAGCATGGCTGGGTATGGCAGAGTATGGCTGGGTATCACTGAGTATTGCAGAGTATGGCTGGGTATTGCGGGATATTTCAGGGTATGGCAGAGTATTGCGGGGTATGGCAGAGTATTGCGGGGTATGGCAGAGTATTGCGGGGTATGGCAGAGTATTGCGGGGTATGGCAGAGTATTGCGGGGTATGGCAGAGTATTGCGGGGTATGGCAGAGTATTGCGGGGTATGGCAGAGTATTGCGGGGTATGGCAGAGTATTGCGGGGTATGGCAGAGTATTGCGGGGTATGGCAGAGTATTGCGGGGTATGGCAGAGTATTGCGGGGTATGGCAGAGTATTGCGGGGGTATGGCAGAGTATTGCGGGGGTATGGCAGAGTATTGCGGGGGTATGGCAGAGTATTGCGGGGGTATGGCAGAGTATTGCGGGGGTATGGCAGAGTATTGCGGGGGTATGGCAGAGTATTGCGGGGGTATGGCAGAGTATTGCGGGGGTATGGCAGAGTATTGCGGGGGTATGGCAGAGTATTGCGGGGGTATGGCAGAGTATTGCGGGGGTATGGCAGAGTATTGCGGGGGTATGGCAGAGTATTGCGGGGGTATGGCAGAGTATTGCGGGGGTATGGCAGAGTATTGCGGGGGTATGGCAGAGTATTGCAGGGGTATGGCAGAGTATTGCAGGGGTATGGCAGAGTATTGCAGGGGTATGGCAGAGTATTGCAGGGGTATGGCAGAGTATTGCAGGGGTATGGCAGAGTATTGCAGGGCATGCAGAGTAGTAGGGATGGCTGAGCATGGATGGATGGCTGGATGTCTCTGTGCAGCGCTGTGGGCACTACAGATGCAGCCCACAACGCTGCAGCCATCCATCCATCCGCCTCTCCGCTCACTGTGTACCGATCGGTACACAGGAGGGGAGGAGAGGAACCGGCGTCATCAGATGATGACAGAGTATTGCGGGGTATGGCAGAGTATTGCAGAGTATTGCGGGGTATGGCAGAGTATTGCGGGGTATGGCAGAGTATTGCGGGGTATGTCAGAGTATTGCGGGGTATGTCAGAGTATTGCGGGGTATGTCAGAGTATTGCGGGGTATGTCAGAGTATTGCGGGGTATGTCAGAGTATTGCGGGGTATGTCAGAGTATTGCGGGGTATGTCAGAGTATTGCGGGGTATGTCAGAGTATTGCGGGGTATGTCAGAGTATTGCGGGGTATGTCAGAGTATTGCGGGGTATGTCAGAGTATTGCGGGGTATGTCAGAGTATTGCGGGGTATGTCAGAGTATTGCGGGGTATGTCAGAGTATTGCGGGGTATGTCAGAGTATTGCGGGGTATGTCAGAGTATTGCGGGGTATGTCAGAGTATTGCGGGGTATGTCAGGGTATTGCGGGGTATGTCAGAGTATTGCGGGGTATGGCGGGGTATTGCGGGGTATGGCGGGGTATTGCGGGGTATGGCGGGGTATTGCGGGGTATGGCGGGGTATTGCGGGGTATGGCGGGGTATGGCGGGGTATGGCGGGGTATGGCAGAGTATGGCGGGGTATGGCAGAGTATTGCGGGGTATTGCGGGGTATGGCGGGGTATGGCAGAGTATTGCGGGGTATTTTGGGGTATGGCAGAGTATTGCGGGGTATTTTGGGGTATGGCAGAGTATTGCGGGGTATTTTGGGGTATGGCAGAGTATTGCGGGGTATTGCAGAGGGAATTGCAGAGTAGTAGGGATGGCTCAGCATGGATGGATGGCTGGATGTCTCTGTGCAGCGCTGTGGGCACTACAGGTGCAGCCCACAACGCTGCAGCCATCCATCCGCCTCTCCGCTCACTGTGTACCGATCGGTACACAGGAGGGGAGGAGAGGGGGAGGAGAGGAACCGGCGTCATCAGATGATGGCAGAGTATTGCGGGGTATGGCAGAGTATTGCGGGGTATGGCAGAGTATTGCGGGGTATGGCAGAGTATTGCGGGGTATGGCAGAGTATTGCGGGGTATGGCAGAGTATGGCGGGGTATTGCGGGGTATGGCGGGGTATGGCAGAGTATGGCGGGGTATGGCAGAGTATGGCGGGGTATGGCAGAGTATGGCGGGGTATGGCAGAGTATGGCGGGGTATGGCAGAGTATGGCGGGGTATGGCAGAGTATGGCGGGGTATGGCAGAGTATGGCAGAGTATTGCGGGGTATTGCGGGGTATGGCAGAGTATTGCGGGGTATGGCAGAGTATTGCGGGGTATGGCAGAGTATTGCGGGGTATTTTGGGGTATGGCAGAGTATTGCGTGGTATTGCAGAGGGAATTGCAGAGTAGTAGGGATGGCTCAGCATGGATGGATGGCTGGATGTCTCTGTGCAGCGCTGTGGGCACTACAGGTGCAGCCCACAACGCTGCAGCCATCCATCCATCCGCCTCTCCGCTCACTGTGTACCGATCGGTACACAGGAGGGGAGGAGAGGGGGAGGAGAGGAACCGGCGTCATCAGATGATGGCAGAGTATTGCGGGGTATGGCAGAGTATTGCGGGGTATGGCAGAGTATTGCGGGGTATGGCAGAGTATTGCGGGGTATGGCAGAGTATTGCGGGGTATGGCAGAGTATTGCGGGGTATGGCAGAGTATTGCGGGGTATGGCAGGGTATTGCGGGGTATGGCAGAGTATTGCGGGGTATGGCGGGGTATTTTGGGGTATGGCAGAGTATGGCGGGGTATTTTGGGGTATGGCAGAGTATGGCGGGGTATTTTGGGGTATGGCAGAGTATGGCGGGGTATTTTGGGGTATGGCAGAGTATTGCGGGGTATTCCAGGGTATGGCAGAGTATTGCAGGGGTATGGCAGAGTATTGTGGGGCATTGCAGAGGGAATTGCAGAGTATTGTGGGGCATTGCAGAGGGAATTGCAGAGTATTGTACAGCATTGCAGGGCATGCAGAGTAGTAGGGATGGCTGAGCATGGATGGCTGGATGTCTCTGTGCAGCGCTGTGGGCACTACAGATGCAGCCCACAACGCTGCAGCCATCCATCCATCCGCCTCTCCGCTCACTGTGTACCGATCGGTACACAGGAGGGGAGGAGAGGGGGAGGAGAGGAACCGGCGTCATCAGATGATGACAGAGTATTGCAGGGTATGGCAGAGTATTGCGGGGTATGGCAGAGTATTGCGGGGTATGGCAGAGTATTGCGGGGTATGGCAGAGTATTGCGGGGTATGTCAGAGTATTGCGGGGTATGTCAGAGTATTGCGGGGTATGTCAGAGTATTGCGGGGTATGTCAGAGTATTGCGGGGTATGTCAGAGTATTGCGGGGTATGTCAGAGTATTGCGGGGTATGGCAGAGTATTGCGGGGTATGGCAGAGTATTGCGGGGTATGGCAGAGTATTGCGGGGTATTTTGGGGTATGGCAGGGTATTTTGGGGTATGGCAGGGTATTTTGGGGTATGGCAGGGTATTTTAGGGTATGGCAGAGTATTGCGGGGTATGGCAGAGTATTGCGGGGTATGGCAGAGTATTGCGGGGTATGGCAGAGTATTGCGGGGTATGGCAGAGTATTGCGGGGTATGGCAGAGTATTGCGGGGTATTTTGGGGTATGGCAGAGTATGGCAGAGTATGGCAGAGTATGTATGGCGGGGTATGGCAGAGTATGGCGGGGTATGGCAGAGTATGGCGGGTTTTTTTGGGGTATGGCAGAGTATTGCGGGGTATGGCAGAGTATTGCGGGGGTATTTTGGGGTATGGCAGAGTATTGCGGGGGTATTTTGGGGTATGGCGGGGTATGGCGGGGTATTACAGGGTATGGCAGAGTATTTTGGGGTATGGCAGAGTATTGCGGGGTATTTTGGGGTATGGCAGAGTATTGCGGGGTATGGCAGAGTATTGCGGGGTATTGCAGAGGGAATTGCAGAGTAGTAGGGATGGATGGCTGGATGTCTCTGTGCAGCGCTGTGGGCACTACAGATGCAGCCCACAACGCTGCAGCCATCCATCCGCCTCTCCGCTCACTGTGTACCGATCGGTACACAGGAGGGGAGGAGAGGGGGAGGAGAGGAACCGGCGTCATCAGATGATGGCAGAGTATTGCGGGGTATGGCAGAGTATTGCGGGGTATGGCAGAGTATTGCGGGGTATGGCAGAGTATTGCGGGGTATGGCAGAGTATTGCGGGGTATGGCAGAGTATTGCGGGGTATGGCAGAGTATTGCGGGGTATGGCAGAGTATTGCGGGGTATTTTGGGGTATTGCGGGGTATTTTGGGGTATTGCGGGGTATGGCAGAGTATTGCGGGGTATGGCAGAGTATTGCGGGGTATTTTGGGGTATGGCAGAGTATGGCAGAGTATTGCGGGGTATGGCAGAGTATTGCGGGGTATGGCAGAGTATTGCGGGGTATGGCAGAGTATTGCGGGGTATGGCAGAGTATTGCGGGGTATGGCAGAGTATTGCGGGGTATGGCAGAGTATTGCGGGGTATTTTGGGGTATGGCAGAGTATTGCGGGGTATTTTGGGGTATGGCAGAGTATTGCGGGGTATTTTGGGGTATGGCAGAGTATTGCGGGGTATTCCTGGGTATGGCAGAGTATTGCGGGGTATTCCTGGGTATGGCAGAGTATTGCAGGGGTATGGCAGAGTATTGCAGGGCATTGCAGAGGGAATTGCAGAGTATTGTACAGCATTGCAGGCATGCAGAGTAGTAGGGATGGCTGAGCATGGCTGGATGTCTCTGTGCAGCGCTGTGGGCACTACAGATGCAGCCCACAACGCTGCAGCCATCCATCCATCCGCCTCTCCGCTCACTGTGTACCGATCGGTACACAGAGGGGGAGGAGAGGAACCGGCGTCATCAGATGACAGAGTATTGCGGGGTATGGCAGAGTATTGCGGGGTATGGCAGGGTATTGCGGGGTATGGCAGGGTATTGCGGGGTATGGCAGAGTATTGCGGGGTATGGCAGAGTATTGCGGGGTATGGCAGAGTATTGCGGGGTATGGCAGAGTATTGCGGGGTATGGCAGAGTATTGCGGGGTATGGCAGAGTATTGCAGGGTATGGCAGAGTATTGCGGGGTATGGCAGGGTATTGCGGGGTATTTCAGGGGATTGCAGGGTATGGCAGAGTATTGCGGGGTATTTTGGGGTATGGCAGAGTATTGCGGGGTATGGCAGAGTATTGCGGGGTATGGCAGAGTATTGCGGGGTATTTTAGGGTATGGCAGAGTATTGCAGGGTATGGCGGGGTATTTTGGGGTATGGCAGAGTATGGCGGGGTATTTTGGGGTATGGCAGAGTATGGCGGGGTATTTTGGGGTATGGCAGAGTATGGCGGGGTATTTTGGGGTATGGCAGAGTATTGCGGGGTATTCCAGGGTATGGCAGAGTATTGCAGGGGTATGGCAGAGTATTGTGGGGCATTGCAGAGGGAATTGCAGAGTATTGTGGGGCATTGCAGAGGGAATTGCAGAGTATTGTACAGCATTGCAGGGCATGCAGAGTAGTAGGGATGGCTGAGCATGGATGGCTGGATGTCTCTGTGCAGCGCTGTGGGCACTACAGATGCAGCCCACAACGCTGCAGCCATCCATCCATCCGCCTCTCCGCTCACTGTGTACCGATCGGTACACAGGAGGGGAGGAGAGGGGGAGGAGAGGAACCGGCGTCATCAGATGATGACAGAGTATTGCGGGGTATGGCAGAGTATTGCGGGGTATGGCAGAGTATTGCGGGGTATGGCAGAGTATTGCGGGGTATGGCAGAGTATTGCGGGGTATGGCAGAGTATTGCGGGGTATGGCAGAGTATTGCGGGGTATGGCAGAGTATTGCGGGGTATGGCAGAGTATTGCGGGGTATTTTGGGGTATGGCAGGGTATTTTAGGGTATGGCAGAGTATTGCGGGGTATGGCAGAGTATTGCGGGGTATGGCAGAGTATTGCGGGGTATGGCAGAGTATTGCGGGGTATGGCAGAGTATTGCGGGGTATGGCAGAGTATTGCGGGGTATGGCAGAGTATTGCGGGGTATTTTGGGGTATGGCAGAGTATGGCAGAGTATGGCAGAGTATGGCAGAGTATGGCGGGGTATGGCGGGGTATGGCGGGGTATGGCAGAGTATGGCGGGGTATGGCGGGGTATGGCAGAGTATGGCGGGGTATGGCAGAGTATGGCGGGGTATGGCAGAGTATGGCGGGGTATGGCAGAGTATGGCGGGGTTTTTTGGGGTATGGCAGAGTATTGCGGGGTATTTTGGGGTATGGCGGGGTATGGCGGGGTATTGCAGGGTATGGCAGAGTATTTTGGGGTATGGCAGAGTATTGCGGGGTATTTTGGGGTATGGCAGAGTATTGCGGGGTATTTTGGGGTATGGCAGAGTATTGCGGGGTATGGCAGAGTATTGCGGGGTATTGCAGAGGGAATTGCAGAGTAGTAGGGATGGATGGCTGGATGTCTCTGTGCAGCGCTGTGGGCACTACAGATGCAGCCCACAACGCTGCAGCCATCCATCCGCCTCTCCGCTCACTGTGTACCGATCGGTACACAGGAGGGGAGGAGAGGGGGAGGAGAGGAACCGGCGTCATCAGATGATGGCAGAGTATTGCGGGGTATGGCAGAGTATTGCGGGGTATGGCAGAGTATTGCGGGGTATGGCAGAGTATTGCGGGGTATGGCAGAGTATTGCGGGGTATGGCAGAGTATTGCGGGGTATGGCAGAGTATTGCGGGGTATGGCAGAGTATTGCGGGGTAT
Organism: Lithobates clamitans; assembly: GCA_037952925.1. NCBI lineage: Eukaryota > Metazoa > Chordata > Amphibia > Anura > Ranidae > Lithobates > Lithobates clamitans. The sequence continues at coordinate 486,762 of JBBGZY010000613.1, forward strand.
TTTGGGGTATTGCGGGGTATTTTGGGGTATTGCGGGGTATGGCAGAGTATTGCGGGGTATGGCAGAGTATTGCGGGGTATTTTGGGGTATGGCAGAGTATGGCAGAGTATTGCGGGGTATGGCAGAGTATTGCGGGGTATGGCAGAGTATTGCGGGGTATGGCAGAGTATTGCGGGGTATGGCAGAGTATTGCGGGGTATTGCGGGGTATGGCAGAGTATTGCGGGGTATTTTGGGGTATGGCAGAGTATTGCGGGGTATTTTGGGGTATGGCAGAGTATTGCGGGGTATTTTGGGGTATGGCAGAGTATTGCGGGGTATTCCTGGGTATGGCAGAGTATTGCGGGGTATTCCTGGGTATGGCAGAGTATTGCAGGGGTATGGCAGAGTATTGCAGGGCATTGCAGAGGGAATTGCAGAGTATTGTACAGCATTGCAGGCATGCAGAGTAGTAGGGATGGCTGAGCATGGCTGGATGTCTCTGTGCAGCGCTGTGGGCACTACAGATGCAGCCCACAACGCTGCAGCCATCCATCCATCCGCCTCTCCGCTCACTGTGTACCGATCGGTACACAGAGGGGGAGGAGAGGAACCGGCGTCATCAGATGACAGAGTATTGCGGGGTATGGCAGAGTATTGCGGGGTATGGCAGGGTATTGCGGGGTATGGCAGGGTATTGCGGGGTATGGCAGAGTATTGCGGGGTATGGCAGAGTATTGCGGGGTATGGCAGAGTATTGCGGGGTATGGCAGAGTATTGCGGGGTATGGCAGAGTATTGCGGGGTATGGCAGAGTATTGCGGGGTATGGCAGGGTATTGCGGGGTATTTCAGGGTATTGCGGGGTATTTCAGGGGATTGCAGGGTATGGCAGAGTATTGCGGGGTATTTTGGGGTATGGCAGAGTATTGCGGGGTATTTTGGGGTATGGCAGAGTATTGCGGGGTATTTTGGGGTATGGCAGAGTATTGCGGGGTATGGCAGAGTATTGCGGGGTATGGCAGAGTATTGCGGGGTATGGCAGAGTATTGCGGGGTATGGCAGAGTATTGCGGGGTATGGCAGAGTATTGCGGGGTATGGCAGAGTATTGCGGGGTATGGCAGAGTATTGCGGGGTATGGCAGAGTATTGCGGGGTATGGCAGAGTATTGCGGGGTATGGCAGAGTATTGCGGGGTATGGCAGAGTATTGCGGGGTATGGCAGGGTATGGCAGAGTATTGCGGGGTATGGCAGGGTATTGCAGGGTATGGCGGGGTATTGCGGGGTATGGCGGGGTATTGCGGGGTATGGCAGGGTATTGCGGGGTATGGCAGGGTATGGCGGGGTATTGCAGGGTATGGCAGGGTATTGCGGGGTATGGCAGAGTATTGCGGGGTATGGCAGAGTATTGCGGGGTATGGCAGAGTATTGCGGGGTATGGCAGAGTATTGCGGGGTATGGCGGGGTATTGCGGGGTATGGCGGGGTATTGCGGGGTATGGCGGGGTATGGCAGAGTATTGCGGGGTATGGCAGAGTATTGCGGGGTATGGCAGAGTATTGCGGGGTATGGCAGAGTATTGCGGGGTATGGCAGAGTATTGCGGGGTATGGCAGAGTATTGCGGGGTATGGCAGAGTATTGCGGGGTATGGCAGAGTATTGCGGGGTATGGCAGAGTATTGCGGGGTATGGCAGAGTATTGCGGGGTATGGCAGGGTATGGCAGGGTATGGCAGGGTATGGCGGGGTATTGCGGGGTATGGCGGGGTATTGCAGGGTATGGCGGGGTATTGCAGGGTATGGCAGAGTATTGCGGGGTATTGCAGGGTATGGCGGGGTATGGCAGGGTATTGCGGGGTATGGCGGGGTATTGCAGGGTATGGCGGGGTATTGCAGGGTATGGCAGAGTATTGCGGGGTATTGCAGGGTATGGCGGGGTATTGCAGGGTATGGCAGAGTATTGCGGGGTATTTTGGGGTATGGCAGAGTATTGCGGGGTATTCCAGGGTATGGCAGAGTATTGCAGGGGTATGGCAGAGTATTGTGGGGCATTGCAGAGGGAATTGCAGAGTATTGTACAGCATTGCAGGGCATGCAGAGTAGTAGGGATGGCTGAGCATGGATGGATGGATGGCTGGATGTCTCTGTGCAGCGCTGTGGGCACTACAGATGCAGCCCACAACGCTGCAGCCATCCATCCATCCGCCTCTCCGCTCACTGTGTACCGATCGGTACACAGGAGGGGAGGAGAGGGGGAGGAGAGGAACCGGCGTCATCAGATGACGCCGGTTTGTTTACATGTGATCGCTCCGTCATTTGACGGAGCGATCACATGGTAAACGGCCGCGATCAGCGGCCATTTACCGGGATCTGTGAGTTCTGTGAGTTGAACAACCGCCCTGTAGCCGTCATTTGGCTATGGGCCGGTTGTTAAGTGGTTAAAGGTGCCCTATTTTTTTTTTTACATTAAAAATCTCAAAAATGATGGCAAATGATGAAAAAATATTTTAAAAACTTGTAATTGCTTGCAATGATTCATAGACCATTTATATACCCTAATGAGCCCTTGATCCAATCCAATACACCATTCGCATTGCTGTTATCCGAAGTATAATTGGAATTTGACCCATATGTTAGATTTGAACAAGCAACTTGTGGCAGGTGACGTGGCAAATGACAATCCGCAACTTGTCGCAGTTGATGTGGCAAGTGGACAATCCACAACTTGTGGCAGGTGACGTGGCAAATGACAATTCGCAAATTATGGCAAGTGACGTGGCAAGTGGACAATCCGCAACTTGTGGCAGGTGACGTGGCAAGTGGACAATCCACAACTTGTGGCAGGTGACGTGGCAAGTGGGCAATCCACAACTTGTGGCAAGTGGACAATCCACAACTTGTGGCAGGTGACGTGGCAAATGACAAATCGCAACTTATGGCAAGTGACGAGGCAAGTGGACAATCCACAACTTGTGGCAGGTGACGTGGCAAGTGGGCAATCCACAACTTGTGGCAAGTGGACAATCCACAACGTGGCAAATGTCAATGCACAACTTGTGGCAGGTGACGTGGCAAATGTCAATGCACAACTTGTGGCAGGTGACGTGGCAAATGTCAATGCACAACTTGTGGCAGGTGACGTGGCAAATGTCAATCCACAACTTGTTGCAAATGGACAATCCACAACTTGTGGCGGGTGACGTGGCAAATGGACAATCCACAACTTGTGGCAGGTGACGTAGCAAATGACAATCCGCAACTTGTGGCAGGTGACGTGGCAAATGACAATCCGCAACTTGTGGCAGGTGACGTGGCAAATGACATTCCGCAATTTGTGTCAGGTGACGTGGCAAGTGGACAATGCACAAGTTGTGGCAGGTGACGTGGCAAGTGGACAATGCACAAGTTGTGGCAGGTGACGTGGCAAGTGGACAATCCACAAGTTGTGTCAGGTGACGTGGCAAGTGGACAATCCACAAGTTGTGTCAGGTGACGTGGCAAGTGGACAATCCACAAGTTGTGGCAGGTGACGTGGCAAGTGGACAATCCACAAGTTGTGGCAGGTGACGTGGCAAGTGGACAATCCACAAGTTGTGGCAGGTGACGTGGTAAGTGGACAATCCACAACTTGTGGCAGGTGACTCTGGACCTCTCACGCAATTTTCTACGTCGTTCTAGCCTCATCAAGAGCAATGTCAGGAGCATTTCCTCACATATGCTCATTACTGGATCCATTGCAAAAAAAAAAGCACAGAAATAGAGGCAAATACAAGTAGACAACTGCTCTCTTTGCTGCTGCTACTCACTCTGGTCAAAAATGGCTGAAATAGTTGACTAACAATGTTTTTTGAGCTTGGGGAGGGTCTTAACCACTTCAGCCCCGGAAGGATTTACCCCCTTCCTGACCAGAGCACTTTTTGCGATTCGGCACCGCGTCGCTTTAACTGACAATTGCGCAGTCGTGCGACGTGGCTCCAAAACAAAATTGACGTCCTATTTTCCCACAAATGGAGCTTTCTTTCGGTGGTATTTGATCGTCTCTGCGATTTTTTTTTTTTTTTTTTTTTTTTTTTTTTTTTTTTAGCTATAAACAAAAAAATAGCGACAATTTTGAAAAAATCGCATTTTTTTTTTTACATTTTGCTATAATAAATATCCCAAAAAAAAATATATAAAAAAAACATTTTTTTTCCTCAGTTTAGGCCGATACGTATTTTTCTACATATTTTTGGTAAAAAAAAAAAAACGCAATAAGCGTTTATTGGTTTGTTTGCGCAAAAGTTATAGCGTTTACAAAATAGGGGATAGTTTTATGTCATTTTTATTAATAATTTTTTTTTTTTTTTACTAGTAATGGCGGCGATCGGTGATTTTTATTGTGACTGCGACGTTATGGCTGACATCCAGTGACACTGTCACTAGGCAGGACGGGGAGATGCTGTTTACATCAGCATCTCCCCGTTGGTCCTCTTCGTGAGGCGATCGCGGGTATCCCCAAGGCGATCGAGTCCGCACGACCCAACTCACGGAGCTCGCGGCAGGCGCGCGGTGGCAAGTTTAAAGTAATGTGCGGGTACGTTACTTTGTGTAGCTGTGCCATTCTGCCGACGTAAATGTACAGGAGCCGGTCGGGAACCGGTTAAATGAGGTAATCTTAAATGCTTCTAGACGCAAACGCGGCTAAACGGGCATTTTTAAACGCGGGTTTCAAGGTGTCAAAAAAATTAGTTCAGAGGACTTTGCCTCAGAGTCCCGTATACATGGGGCCTAAGGGCGTAAAATGGTGATTTTACTTCCTCACTACCTAGCAGTTTCGGAGGCACTGAAATGTCAAGATAGCACAAACCGACCCCCCCCCCCACTCAATGACCCCATTTTAGAAAGTATTTTGCAGCTCTCATTTGTTTTTGAAATTGAAGAAAGAAAAGGAAAATTTTTTTTTTTTTTTTTTTTTCTTTCAAAACTTTGTGACAAAAAGCTAGATCTGCAAAATACTCAACATGCCTCTCAGCAAATAGCTTGGGGTGTCTACTTCCCAAAATGGGGTAATTTGGGGGGGGGGGGGGGGGGGTGTGCTATCTTAGCATTTCATGGCCTATGAAACTGATAGATAGTGAGGAGTGAAATCAAAAATGTACTCCCTTTGAAATCCTGAGGGAGGTGATTGGTTTTCGGGGTCCTGTACGCAGCTAGACTCCCAAAACGTCTCACACATGTGGTATCCCCACACTCTGGAGAAGCACCAGAATGTATTTTGGGGTGTAATTCTATATATATCCATGGCATGTGCGAGCAATATATCATTTAGTGACAAATTTGTATAAAACGTTTTTCCGAAACTTGTGGCAAAATATAAAATATTCCATGGACTCAACATGCCTCTCAACAAATAGCTTGGGGTGTCTACTTTCCAAAATTGGGTCATTGGGGGGGTTTTGTGCTATCTTCACATTTCATGGCCTCCGAAACTGTGATAGGTAGTGAGGAGTGAAATCAAAAATGTATGCCCTTAGAAATCCAGAAGGTAGTGATTGGTTTTCGGGGGTGCTGTATGTGGCTAGGCTCCCAAAAGGTCTCACCCATGTGGTATCCCCGTACTCTGGAGAAGCGGCAGAATGTGTTTTTTTTGTTTGTTTGTTTGTTTTTGTTTTTTTTTTGTTTGTTTTTTCTCTTCAATCACTTATGATTAAAAAAAAAAATATTCAATGGTCTCAACATGCCTCTCAGCAATTTCCTTGGGGTGTCTACTTTCCAAAATGAATTGGGGGGGGGGTGTTTGTACTGCCCTGCCATTTTAGCACCTCCAAAAATGAGATAGGCGGTCATTCCTATCTCAAATTCCAGAAAATGTATCATAGTTTGCAGACGCTATAACTTTTGCACAAACCAATAAATATACGCTTATTGATTTTTTTTTTTTTTACCCAAGACATGTGTCTGAATACATTTTCTGTAACAAAAAGTAGAAAATCCTTTTTTTTTTTTTTTTTTTTTTATTCAAAATTTTCAGTCTTTTTTTCGTTTATATTGCAAAAAATAAACATCCCAGAGGTGATCAAATACCACCAAAAGAAAGCTTTATTTGTGGGAAAAAAGGATGCAAATTTCGTTTGGGTACAGCATTCCATGACCACGCAATTGCCAGTTAAAGCAGCACAGTGCCAAATTGTAAAAAGTGCTCTGGTCATTAGGGGGGTAAAACTTTCCGGAGCTCAAGTGGTTAAGCATATTTTCTTTTCATTTTTTTTCTTCTGTTATCTGTAATTACCAGCAACAGGGTCTTAGATTGCAGACAAAAGATTGTCACATATCCTTTTGAACTAAAAGCAAGTTCATCTGTGTAAGTGGTGTTCTTCTGTCATTGAGATTGTTTTGGCTCAAAGCCTTAGGCAACTGCAGTCTTCACAAAAAATGTGGCAGATGCCTCCAATCCCATTTGACCCACCAAAAACCTTCAGCAATCCTCTCCTAGCTGTCTGTAATTTTTCCTTGAGCTTCATTAATGACTGGGGATCGCCTGGAGGTAGTGGGAAACTTCAGACTACTTACAGCAATAATGGTCCAGCAGCATTATCCTCTACTTTTAGGCTGCTGGTGAGGTCACTGTTCAGTCATTAGCACATTCCTTCTGACCTTGTGCAGGATTCTGTAATCATTGTAATCTTGGAGTACAGGAGCTCTAAAAGTTTTTTGTATGTTAACAGCTTGAAACATGCATAAAAAAACTCAGAAAGTAATGATCAGAGTTTGAACTACAAAATAAATTAGTAAAAATTACCTGCTTTGAATTTATACTTAGAATTTCCATGAGTTGACTACAGTAAGTCCTCTACTTACGAAAGAGTTCCATTCCAGGGGCTCGTTCGTAAGCCCAACAAAGATCAGTGCTTGCAGACAAAGGCTACGAGCGCTGAATAATTTGTTCTGGCGGGGGGGGGGGGGGGAGGCATGTCCCATGTGATATTTCAGTTTTTCTTTTTTAATAAATCGTGTACATTAATGAGAAAAAAAAATGAAAAGGGTCTGGCAAGAGTTCCCGTATCCTCGTTTTCTCAGATCAAACGTTCCTAAGGGTCTAGAGAATATTGTCTTTCTTTCAAACATTGGACCATCTTTTGGCAAGAAGTGATCATGTGGTCCCCATGTAAGAGCAGGGGTTGGGGTTTTGTTCAAACCTTTTTTCACGGTGCCAAAACCAAATGGACATTCTGGATCTCAAAAATCAAAATCGATTCCTGAATGTCCGCTCCTTTTTCTAATGGAGTCAATCCAATCAGTTGTCTCCATACTGCAAGGAGGAGAACGTCTGGCATCAATCGACATCAAAGATGCATACCTCCATAAGCCTATTTCCCCGCTCACCGGTAATATTTACTTTTCAAGATAGAAAATCTTCATTTTCAGTGTGTAGCTCTGCTTTTCGGTTTAGCTACTGCACCTTGAGTGTTTACAAAGGTTCTGGCCCCTCCTCTAGCCAGATTAAGGGCCCAAGGTATAATGATTATAGTTTACCTAGACAATCTGTTCTTGATAGACCAGTCGGTAGCCCGCTTAGACCAAAATATGGTCACCACAATTAACTACCTGGAATACCTAGATTGGATTCTCAACCAAGAGAAATCTTCCTTAAAACCATGAAGAAGGCTAAAATACTTGGGTCTGATCATAGATACACCCAGAAAAGGGTATTCTTGCCCCAGGCAAAGATCAGCACCATAAAGGAACTGATTCAGGTGGTCGAAGCTTCTATTCAGCTGTGCATGAGGTTGTTGGGAAAGAATGGCGGCTTCATTCAAAGCCATTCCTTGTGCTGCAAAACGGTATCCTATCGGCTTGGAACAAAACTGTTCAAGCTCTAGATTTCCCAATGTGTCTGACTCCAAAGGTGCGCCGGAGCCTCAGTTTATGGTTAATAACCAAAAATCTGCAAAGGGGAAAATCCTTCCTTTAGTTACCTGGGAAATGGGAACAACATATGCCAACCTTTTTTGGGTTGGGGAGCAGTCCTGGAAGAGGCAACTGTCCAAGAGAAGTGGCCCAGATCAGAAATGGCCTTTCCCATTAACATTCTAGAGATTCGGGCAGAGCACTTGGTCCTGAGGGCCCGAATGTTCAGTTTACGGAATTGTCCTGCCAGGATCCAATCTGACGATGCCACAGCAACGGCCTATATCAATCACCAAGGGGGCACAAGAAGTTGTGCGGCCCAGTGAGAGGTGAATCATATCCTATCTTGGGCAGAAAACAATGTACTTTACCTATCGGCAGTCTTCATTTTAAGAATAGAAAATTGGCAGGCGGACTACTTGCGTCGTCAGCAGTTCCCGGGAGAATGGTTCCTCCCCCCCCCCCGATATCTTCCTATCAATATGTCAAAGATGGGGGATCACAGACGTAGATCTGTTTGCGTCCAGCTTCAACAAAGAAATTGACAACTTTGTGTCAAGAACAAAGGATCCGCTAGCATGTGGAACAGATGCCTTGCTATTCCCGTGGAATCAGTTCTCACTGATTTATGCATTCCCTCCTATTCTACCTGCGTCCACGACTTCTTTGCAAGATCAAGCAGGAAGGGAAGTTGGTGATTCTTGTGGCCAAGGAGATCTTGGTATGCAGAGATCATAAGGATGGCGGTAGGGGTCCCATGGACCCTACCACCCTGTCCAGACCTTCTCTAGCAAGGTTCGGTATTGAAACCTCCCTTACAAACACTAAATTTAAAGGTTTGGCTATGGAGTCCCACATTCTGAAGAAACGTGGGCTGTCAAGTTCAGTGGTATCTACCTTGGTTAATGCAAGGAAGCCAGCCTCCAGAATCACATATTATGGAAGGCATATGTCTCCTGCATAAGTTAATATGCAGATACAGTGTGGGGGAAAAAGTATTTTGATCCCCTGCTGATTTTGTACGTTTGCCCACTGACAAATGGTCAGTCTATGATTTTAACAAAAAAATCCAGAAAAGCGCATTTTCAAAAAAGTTATAAACTGATTTGCATTTTATTGAGTGAAATAAGTATTTTGCAAAATATGACTTAGTACTTGGTGGCAAAACCCTTGTTGGCAATCACAGAGGACAGATGTTTCTTGTAGTTGGCCATCAGGTTTGCACACATCTCAGGGGAGATTTTGTCCCACTCCTCCTCTTTGCAGATGCTCTCCAAGTCATTAAGGTTTCGAGGCTGGGGGACATGATTTGATGACGGAGCAAGGGGCCGCACAGTAACGCTGCTCCAGCTCTAAACTGACATCCTGCCTTCATCCTGAGTCCTATCTCCTCACATACGAAGCAGTATCCTTCCCCACGGCTGTGGGTACCTACCAGGCTGGCTGCCATGGTCAAATACGGGCCGTCTGCGGCGGAGCGACTGGCTCAATTCCGGCAGCAAGATGGCGCTGGAACACAGGCATGAACACCTGACTTGCTGCAGGCTTCCTCCTCCGCTGACAGAGACTCTGCTACCTGGGTTAGTGACTCCACTCCTGCTATCTTCACTACCCAAACAGACCCTCTGCTGCCCCAAGACCCCTCACAGCACGCTGAGGGCTGCCAGGCCACTGATTCCTTATCAAATAAGCCTACACTAGCCAATATCATGCTGGCCATACAGGCCTCACTCTCAAACCAGATAGCTTCTATCCGTATGAATTTTTCGCTCCTAAAACAGGATGTCCAGAATCTACTGAGGACCACATAAGCTCCTTGGAGGATACTGTGCACCCCCTGTCTGTCTTTGTGCGTGATACTTCCAGTGAGCTGGCAACCATCCGTGCTAAAATCAATGACCTAGAGAATCGCTCACGCAAGAACAATCTCTGTTTTGTGGGATTTCCTGAACGCTCCAAGGGTTCCCACCCTGAAAAGTTTCTATACTCTTGGCTGCGGGACATTTTTGGTACTAATTCGCCTTTTATTCTCGTTTGTCATTGAACGAGCTCACCGTACCCCTCCATGTCCCCCTCCAGAGGGAGCCCCTTCATGCTCCCTTATTGCACGGATCCATAACTTCTAAGATAAGGTCGCCATTCTACACCTTGCAAGGGAAAAAGGGGCGCTTAAATATAATGGAAATGCTATCTGTCTATCCTGACTTCTCAGCTGAAGTTCAACACCAACGCATCTCCTTTACAGCAGTGAAAGCCCGCCTACGTACTGAAGGTCTACAATACGCTATGCTTTTTCCAGCTAAGTTGCATGTTATCCACAATGGTAGAGCTCTATTCTACACCAATCCCAAGGTATTGACTTTGACCTGCCATGCTCTTACCTGTTCTACTATTATCAACTCAGACATGCTGTTTGTGGTCATTTTGGCTCCCTAGACAACCATATAAAATGCTGAAACATCCTGACTCTACCAAGCTTATCTCCACATACTATGCTGCCCTCTTAGCTGACTATAATCCTAGATTCCGGAAGGCACAAACAAAATGGACTTCCATGGACATTTCTCTCACAGACAATGACTAGTCGGAATTTAGTGACACATACAAGTCCTCAGTTAGGGACTGCGTTATGCACATTAAAATTTTTCACCACTCTCGTCTTACCCCAGCTAGGCTGCATAAAATGGGGCCGTCTCCTTCTGCTGAATGTTTTAGAGGCTGTGGTCAAATGCCTGATTTTATACACTGCTTCTGGTCCTGCACAGTGGTTCAAGACTTCTGGGTGGATGTAAGATCCTTTTTATTTACTCAGCGGTGGGTCTCCCTAATATTATTCATCCTAATAACTGCCTTTTGGGCATCTTTGGTGATTTGCCTATACCATCTCATGCCAAGAGACTTATCCACATTTTGTATTTTTATGTAAAGAAATTTATCCTGTTGATATGGAAGGGATTACAGACACCTCTGAGATCCCTCTGGTTGAAGCTGATTAATGACTCGCTGCCATTATATAGGGTTACATTTGAGACTTGTAAGAGAAGTAAAATGTTTAAAAAAAATATGGGGCAGGTGGATGGCTAGACCTTTGACCCTCATCCCAAGGTGAATACGTTATTTATGTTATTATTTGGTCGTGCCACATACCTCACCATGTTGATCTCCATTGCTGCCTTGTAAAGTTTTAAAAACTGATTGTTTGGTCACTTCTTGTACCTACACACTTAATAACTATAAAAGACATGTGAATTTGATATTTGTTTATTGACTATCACGTGTACATACATAACCAGGAATAACCAAAGTCTTTCGTTTGTATGTTGATCTGTCTTAAAACAACTAAAAATATCTTTAAAAAAAAAAAAAAGGTTTTTAGGCAGATGTTTGGTAACTCGAACCTTCAGCCCCCTCCACATATTTTCTATGGGATTAAGGTCTGGAGACCACTCAATGACCTTTAATGTGCTTCTTTTTGAGCCACTCCTTTGTTGTCTTGGCCATGTGTTTTGGGTCATTGTCATGTTGGAATACCCATCCACGACCCATTTTCAATGCCCTGGCTGAGGGAAGGAGGTTTCTTACCCAAGATTTGACAGTACATGACCCCGTCCATCGTCCGTTTGATGCGGTGAAGTTGTCCTTTCCTCTTGGCTTAAAAACACCAAGGCATAATGTTTCCACCTCCATGTTTGATGGTGAGGATGGTGTTTTTTGGGGTCATAGGCTACATTCCTCCTCCAAACATGGTGAGTTGAGTTGATGCCAAAGAGCTTGATTTTGGTCTCATCTGACCACAACACTTTTACCCAGTTCTCCTCTGAATCATTCAGAAGTTCATTAGCAAACCTCAGATGGGCCTGTACATGTGCTTTCTTGAGCAGGGGACCTTGCGGGCACTGCAGGATTTGTCCTTCATGGCATAGTGTGTTACCAATTGTTTTCTTGGTGACTATGGTCCCAGCTGCCTTGAGATCATTGAAAATATTCTCCTGTGTAGTTCTGTGCTGATTCACCTTTCTCATGATTGAAACTCCACGAGATGAGATCTTGCATGGAGCCCCATGACTGAGGGAGATTGACAATTATTTTGTGTTTCTTCCTTTTGCTAATAATCGCACCAACTGTTGTCACCCTTTCACGAAGCTGCTTGGCGATGGTCTTGTAGCCCATTCCAGCCTTGTGTAGGTCTACAGTCTTGTCACTGACATCCTTCAACAGCTCCTTGGTCTTGGCTATGGTGGAGAGATTGGAATCTGATTGCTTCTGTTGACAGGTGTCTTTTTATACAGGCAACAAGCTGATATTAGGAGCACTCCCTTTAGGAGAGTGCTCCTAATCTCCGCTCGTTACCTGTAGAAAAGACACCTAGTAGCCAGAAATTTTGCTGATAGGGGATGAAATACTTATTTCACTCCTTAACCACTTTGCCGCCCGCCCACCGTCAAATGACGGCTAGGCGGTGCGGCTCTCATGGGTGGACGTCATATGACCGCCTCCCAGAACGACTGCACTCGCACGGCGAGTGGAAAAAATAAAAAACCCAGGAGTGATTAAATACCACCAAAAGAAAGCTCTATTTGTGTGATTTCACATGGTTACAGTGTAGCATGACCGCGCAATTGTCATTCAAAGTGTGACAGCGATGAAAGCTGAAAATGGCTTGGGTAGGAAGGGGGTGTAAGAGCCCTGTATTGAGGTGGTTAAAATGAAAATTAATTTATAACTTTTTTTAAATGCGTTTTTCTGGATATTTTTGTTGTTGTTCTGCCTCCCGCTGTTAAAATAAACCTACCATTAAAATTATAGACTGATCATTTCTTTGTCAGTGGGCAAACGTGCAAAATCAGCAAGGGATCAAATATTTTTTTCCCTCACTGTAGGGGCTTAACACCAGGAGGCTGTCATAGAAAAAAATGTCTTACCGATTTATGAAAACGGGTCCAGTGATAAGCTTTGCCATACATCTAGAAGACACTTTTTTTCCTTTATCTTTCAGTAAACTGAGTCTTTTTTCTGTAAATAATCCTCTGACTTTTTTTTTATTCAGTATTCAGGGTTTGAAAGTTGTGGGAGAGAGCTTCTCCCCCGCATTTCATCTGCAGTTAGCGAACAGCACCGGATGCCGGGAAAAAGATGTGAAACTGCTACAAGATATTGTAGATCATGTAAGTGCTGTAAATGACCATTGATTTATACTCTGATTGTAAAATCCCACATATGTACAAAGTATTATAATAACTGACACTAATCATTGCCAGATCCAGCAGACTTTTCCTTGACCCTTTCAACCATATCCTTTGAGACTAGTGTTGTGATTTTACACAGAAATACCCCTTACCCCATAGGATGATGAAATGTGATCCCTCTCCCGTGACATAGGCTGTAGTTTCTGTGTCATACTGTGGTTTTCTTTAATGAATGGCTTGGCTAAATCATTGTTGACTTCAGCTAGGAGTAAGGATCAGTACACACCAGCAGCCTTCTTTTATTGAAATGGGTATAATGAGGATTAATGTGAAAGTGAGTTTAGTGTTGTCATTAACTTCCCAAAAGAGGACCAGTCTGCAACCTCAAAGTCTTAGTCTCTCTAGTGTATGTCAAGTCCATAAAGTGTGCAGCGTATCCCCTGATGCCCAAGATCTTAGAATTAGATGCTTTTTCCTAAAACGTTTCCCCTCCTTGAAAGTTGTAGATTATGGAGTTCGGTTTTTGGAGGTGAGGTTAGTTAAAGGGAATGTATTGTCAGCCAGATACCTTTTCAATAAAGGCTACTATTGTCTGATTCTAATTCCAGGGCAGTGACATACATTGTATGACAAATCCAGTGTAGTTTATTAAAATACAGTATGGATTTCAGTTATTTCAAAATATTTCATAATTGATGGAGGTCTCAAAGTTGTAAAATAAGTCCCAGCATGCTCTGGGCAGAGAGTAGACTATAAGCTAAATTATAAATGAAGATCATTTTGCTCTCACTCAGGAATTAGACTTTGTTTATATAAGTACAGCCATAATTCTTGAGTGGTATTGGAGCTTAATACATTTTGAATGGCCTGCTGGGACTTTTAACTGCATAACTCCACAACAGGTCCACAATATGCTGTAAAGAATCATTGTATATTCTTGATCAGACTCCTAATTTCAGCAGAAAATTCCTGTAAAGCCCTTCAAGCATTTACACAACCAGCAAAAGAGAGCTGGACAGGGAGTTGTCCCTCTAGGTAAGGCAAAGGGTAACAGCTAGTAGGGGAGCTCAAATTCTTTTTTTTTTGTTTTTTTTGTTTTTTGTTTTTTTAAGTTTTTTTTGGTACTTCCTCAAAATTAATTTGTTGACAAACTGTTTCAAACAAAAAAGAGAAAAAAAAACACAAGTTTGAGTAGTTCCACAGGTTTTATAATATAACTAAGAAATTATCTATAGCACCTTCAGTTTACAATAATGAAGTGCAGTATTCATCATCATAACAGAACAGGTTTGAATTCTTTCCTTGTGGAATTTTTTTTTTCTATTTCTACGATGTCTGTGGTTGCTTAAGCTGGCCATACACTGTTAGGTTTTCCACAAACAAGGTGGGTGGAGGAATCCTCCACCCCCAATGACATTGTATTCTGACAGCAGCACCCACCAGAGGGCCCTGCTTGTTAGAGCTTACAATGTAACAGTTTTAGGGTGTTAGTAGACATTGACATCTATCCCGAGGTCACTCGATAAACAATTAGCATGGAGAGAGAGCAGCACAAGTGTATGATTGGTGCTCTCATCACTTAGCTAGAGGAGAAGGGACAGTAGTCTTTGGCCTAGGAAACAGCTATTCCTTATATGATGCATTGCCCTATTTGCTATGTAATATCTTTTAGAATACCTTAATCATAATTAATTTGTTTTGCAGTGCATGAATAGAAAAATTGCCTTAACCCAAGCTCGTTATTTGGAAAAAGAAGAAAAATATCTTCCACCACCAAGGTTAGTATTTGTACTTGTAGTAGTATTTTCAGTAGGGATTGTTACTACTTTACAATAATACTAAATTAATGGTACCAAACCGAACCGTTCCCACCTCTGGGAATAATGCCAGTTGAAAGACTTTTTCAGTAAATTTCCACCCTAGTTTTGATTACTCTGTCTATGAAAATATAAAACAGTGGAAAATGTGGGTGGCAGGTTATCTTTGGACCAATCAATTCTATGTTTTCAATTAAAAATTGACGTAAGATTCAAACTAGCAAAGTCCATACCAGCCTCCTTTTTCTTTGGAGTTGTCTTCAGAGATCCCAATAGCTGTAAATTTTATACTGTTCTTCATGCTTTTACTTTTGCTGCCTGGATAAAATCAAAAGGATTTTCTTTTCTATTATTTATTTATATTTTATAGAAACCGCCCATAGCACATTTACTGCTACAGGGCAGCCCTTCTGTTCAGAAATATATATATATATATATATATATATATATATATATATATATATATATATATATATATATATACATACATACATACATACATACATACATACATACATACATACATATATACACATACACACACACGGGAGGGAAAGTATTCAGACCCCCTTAAATTTTTCACTCTTTGTTATATTGCAGCCATTTGCTAAAATCATTTAAGTTCATGTTTTTTCCTTATTAATGTACACACAGCACCCCATATTGACAGAGAAAACACAGAATTGTTGACATTTTTGCAGATTTATTAAAAAAGAAAAACTGAAATATCACATGGTTCTAAGTATTCAGACCCTTTGCTCAGTATTTAGTAGAAGCATCCTTTTGATCTAATACAGCCATGAGTCTTTTTGGGAAAGATGCAACAAGTTTTTTACACCTGGATTTGGGGATTCTCTGCCGTTCCCCTTTGCAGATCCTCTCCAGTTCTGTCAGGTTGGATGGTAAACGTTGGTGGACAGCCATTTTTAGGTCTCTCCGGAGATGCTTAATTGGGTTTAAGTCAGGGATCTGGCTGGGCCATTCAAGAACAGTCACGGAGTTGTTGTGAAGCCACTCCTTTGTTATTTTAGCTGTGTGCTAAGGGCCATTGTCTTGTTGGAAGGTAAACCTTCGGCCCAGTCTGAGGTCCTGAGCACTCTGGAAAAGGTTTTTCTTCCAGGATATCCCTGTACTTGGCAGCGTTCATCTTTCCCTCGATTGCAACCAGTCGTCCTGTCCCTGCAGCTGAAAAACACCCCCACAGCATGATGCTGCCACCACCATGCTTCACTGTTGGGACTGTATTGGACAGGTGATGAGCAGTGCCTGGTTTTCTCCACACATACCGTTTAGAATTAAGGCCAATAAGTTCTATCTTGGTCTCATCAGACCAGAGAATCTTATTTCTCACCATCTTGGAGTCCTTCAGGTGTTTTTTTAGCAAACTCCATGCAGGCTTTCATGTGTCTTGCACTGAGGAGAGGCTTCCGTCGGGCCACACTGCCATAAAGCCCCGACTGGTGGAGGGCTGCAGTGATGGTTGACTTTCTACAACTTTCTTCCATCTCCCAACTGCATCTTTGGAGCTCAGCCACAGTGATCTTTTGGGTTCTTCTTTACCTCTCTCACCAAGGCTCTTCTCCCCCGATAGCTCAGTTTGGCCGGATGGCCAGCTCTAGGAAGGGTTCTGGTCATCCCAAACGTCTTCCATTTAAGGATTATGGAGGCCACTGTTCTCTTAGGAACCTTAAGTGCAGCAGAATTTTTTGTGTAACCTTGGCCAGATCTGTGCCTTGCCACAATTTTGTCTCTGAGCTCTTTAGGCAGTTCCTTTGACCTCATGATTCTCATTTGCTCTGACATGCATTGTGAGCTGTAAGGTCTTATATAGACAGGTGTGTGGCTTTCTTATATAGACAGGTGTGTGGCTTTCCTAATCAAGTCCAATCAGTATAATCAAACACAGCTGGACTCAAATGTAGGTGTGGAACCATCTCAAGGATGATCAGAAGAAATGGACAAGAGCTGAGTTAACTATATGAGTGTCACAGCAAAGGGTCTGAATACTTAGGACCATGTGATATTTCAGTTTTTCTTTTTTAATAAATCTGCAAAAATGTCAACAATTCTGTGTTTTTCTGTCAATATGGGGTGCTGTGCGTACATTGAGGAAAAAATGAACTTAAATGATTTTAGCAAATGGCTGCAATATAACAAAGAGTGAAAAATTTAAAGGGGCCTGAATACTTTCCGTCCCCCACTGTATGTATGTGTGTGTATATATAGATAGATACATTTCTGCATTTCCACCTAAGGGCGCATGCGCGGATCATCGGGCAGAGACACAGAATGGAGACCTGCCTATATAAACAAGGCAGGTCTCCGTTCTGACAAGCTGAAAGGGATGGATTTTGTGTCCCTGCAAAGGAAGGGATAAGGGGAATAAAATTCATCACTTCCCTGAGTTAAAGCAGCACACACTATACTACTAATGGTGGTGATCAGCGAATTACAGTGGGACTGTGATGCTAATACTGTGATGCTGTGCAGTGGGCAATCTGACACTGGGTGGGAACTGACAAACTGCCACTGACATTACCAGTGACACTAATACAATAATCTCAAACCGTATAAAAATCGCATCCTGACCGATACATGGAGAGCATGGTAGACAGCCCCCAAGTGGTACAGGGCAAAAGAACTGGAAAGAATATTCATTGAGGTAACATAGGGTCACAAAAATAAACAATAAAAGCTTGTAGGTATATGAACCTAATAAAAAATATGATTGGTGCATGTCGTAAGCCCGACGCGTTTCGTGTATCAAACACTCTTCAGGGGAGATATAGCACCAGGATCTAAAAAGAAAAGGGACAGTGTGGTAAAAGAATGAGTAAAGTGCAAAAAATGCACTATAAAAAAGAAAAAGAAAAAATAAACATGTAGGGGAGACAGACAGCCACTAATCCCCCATGGGTACTCACATGTCAACGGATTGTGAACTCCAGGAGGTCCCCAAATGTAGGCCACCAAAGAACAAACAGATGAAGAACTGAATACACCAGTGTGGACCCTCTATTTATTGGGGACCTTTTGTGTGTGGCTGTTTTTTCTCCCAGCTCCTCTCTTTGAGCTCCTCCCTCAGCTCCCGGACCATGCACCAGACAATCCTATACTTTTTTATTAGGTCCATATACCTACAAGCTTTTATTGTTTATTTTTGTGACCCTATGTTACCTCAATGAATATTCTTTCCAGTTCTTTTGCCTTGTACCACTTGGGGGCTGTCTACCATGCTCCCCATGTATCGGTCAGGATGTGATTGTTATACGATTTGATATTTATTATTTTTACTGGAACTCAAATTGTGTCAATGTGTCACTATGTATCAATAAAATGGTTTATGCAATTGTGACTGTCCCTTTGGCCTCATTTGCCCACCTCATTTAAAGTCCCAACCCTCCTGTTTTATGTTCTATGTACGCACAGGGATGGAGACCCAGTGTCTCATTTAAAGTCCCACTTTTTATCAATAACCTAATACAATAATCGGTGCTAGTACTATATATACACTGTCATTATACTAATGACACTGGCTGGGAAGGGGTTAACATCTTGGGTAATCAAGGGGTTAAATGTGTGCCTACTAAGTGTTAATTTGTGTAATGTGTGCTGCTTTTTACTAAAATCTTTGTTCTAAGAAACAGAGGTTCCCTCTGTACAAAGCTCTGTGTTGATTATCAACACTGGGCTCTTGGGCAGTGATTGGACACAGCTAATCAGCAGGTCTCAGCCATGAATCATTGGAAGGGACCAGCTGACGAACTCCCATTGCGTACAATCGCAGCGGGTGTTGGGAGGGGGCACAAATGCGCACACCCTAACCTGGAAATCATTTGCCTGTACGAGCTGCCCATCTACAGTACATTATGGGCAGGTGGTCCACAGGTGGTTAAATGCTAGTGAAGAAAATGGTTTTAATGCCTAAAGTGGTAGTTTGGATGTTAAACACCAGGGTTCAATACATCGGTGACACTTCAGTGTTAGTTCAGTATTGATTAGCTCCAGAGTTGTCTCATCATAAACCTGTACAAAAACAAATGCCCTGTACTAGAAAATCTTCTGGACAGGTAAACTCCTGTAGTCTGTGCACATCGCATATTTAAACATCTATTTTAAATGGTCTTAAAACTTTCTCTCTTTTTTGTGTTTTGCAGCATAAGAGTGATAGTCACCGTAGAACAAACAGATGAAGAACTGAATACAGCTGCCTCTGTGGTCAAGCAAGCTACATCTTTAATAATAAATTAAATATTTTTTGGGGGGACAATGCATCTCTCATAATTTGAGCTTGTCCTGATGATGGTAATCTCTTCAACGGTAGCAGGGATATGCAATTAGTGGACCTCCAGCTGTTGCAGAACTACAAGTCCCATGAAGCATAGCAAGATTCTGACAGCCACAAGCATGACACAGAGAGGCAGAGGCATGATGGGACTTGTAGTTTTGCAACATCTGGAGGTCTGCTAATTTCATATCTTGGGTATAAGGAATCCAGTCTGAAGTGCTTGCATATCTAATGATGAAATGTTAAAGCAGCGTACATTCCAGGACTAAGGGGGAGAATGGGCAGGAAAACTGCCGAACAAATATAGCAGAAAACCAAATCATGGTACATGCACTTATGTTGTTGTGTGCCTTTTTTACTGCTGTTACGCTGTGATTTTTCTACTTTTTTAATAACTGTTTACAGAAATAAAAGATGACTTATTCCCTATCGTATATCTGCAGTGCACGATAGCATCACTTTGGAAATTTTAATGTTTCTTTTATTACAAAATGCAAACTGTATGTGTCAGCAGTCAGTGGGAATGTAAATATTTCAGCTGTATATTAATATAAAGATATATACCCATTTGGATATACATAATGCACTGATTTCGGGGTGTATTCATTCACTGCTTCCAATTAAAACCAAGAATAATTTGAGTTGTTAATTTTGTTTGTGTATAAAAATATGGATTTACAAACTTTTATAAACTAATGTATTTTCCTACATTATAGTCCTCTATCATCACTTTTTATAATGCTACTGTAAGCTCCATTTTTTTTTTTTTTTTTTTTTGTGTAAAGCACTGTGATTTCATTACGCTTGAAAGTGACAATATGTCGCTGCCATAAACTTTTATTGAACAATTTACAATTCCATCAACGCTAAGTATAGCATAGAGTCTGAGGTTATAGCACCAAGTTATTCTGGGCTTTCCTGCAGGTGATAGGAATCAGTGTTTTGTTTTTTATGAACCTGAGTTGTATTGATTAAACCAATGAGAGAAGTGTTTTCTATTCAGAAACGTGTAAGATAATTATAATTATTGAATGCATTAAGTGTGAATTATCAATGTTTGCTGACCCAGTCAGTCCTATAGGGAAGACCTAGAATAGCAGACTTAAACATGCTGCAAATAATATTTTCACAAAGGTGTTCTGTTGGTATCTGTGTACCTTTTTTAATTTCAGTTGATGTTTTGGGAAAAGATTTCAGTCTGTACTACAGAGAATTTTGTTAAACCTATTGGCTAGGGACAATGTAAAGCTACTTTCATGACTGGGGCGTTGTGGGCGTCGGAGGTAAAGCAGCACTACATTTAGCACCGCTTTACCATCGTTTTAGCAGCGCTATTGGGCTGCTAGCTGGGGTTAAAAAGCGCCGCTTTGCCGGCAGTTTGCGGCGCTGCCCCATTGTTTTCAATGGGAAGGGGTGCTTTAGGAGCAGTGAATACACCGCTCCTATAGTGCTGCAAAGATGCGGCTTGCAGGACCTTTTTTCCCGTCCTGCAAGCGCACCGCTCCAGTGTGAAAGCGCTCGGGCTTTCACACTGGAGACACAGGAGAGGCTGTTTACAGGCGCTATTTTTAGCGCTGTAGCACCTGTAAAGCGCCTCAGTGTGAAAGTAGCCTAAGTGTATTTCCACTTTTGCAGCCAAATTTCAGAAAACCTAATTATACTTTTGCTGTGTTCCTATTCACTTAACATACTTAAAATTATCTTCTTTAAAATATTTTTTAACTTTCTAGGTGTTTGCTTGGAGCAGGCATCGGACAGACTATAAGCAAATAGCTATTCTGGGAAATTTGAAATGAAAGAAAACACTGACAAGAGGAACACACTGGGGGGGAGCTTTACTAAAACTGATGACCACAGAGTCTGTTGCGGCTCTTTCAGTTCATGATTTGTTTGTATTGTTTTGGAAAAACCTAAATGATCTTTTTGTGAAACAGGATCTGGTGCAGCTGTGTATGGTAGCCGATCTGCTTCTAACTTCAGTTTGTTCAATTAAGTTTTGACAATAAAATCTGGAAGCTGATTGGTTTCTATGCAGAGCTGCACCAGATTTTGCACACTCCAGTTTTAGTAAATCAACCCCACTGAGTTTCCCCTCATTAATGTAAAATGTAGAAGCCCAACTTCTAGAGTTTTAACATTTTTTAGGGCAGACAATGATCAAATATAGTTTACAAATGATCATTAGATCTGCTAACCCCGTACAGACAGATTTAATATTAATTTCCAGGCTCTCTGTGCATGGCAGAGGAAAACTTAAGTTTTGGAGTTTCAGAAGAGCAAAATGTTTATAAAACAAGTTATGCTATGAAAATATGTAACGGATAGAAAGTAGGTGCGATCCCAATTTGGTTGCAAACATGGAAATACACTGTAACCAAACTAAATGCTGAGCAACAGATGGCAGTGGATTATGATGTAGAGCTTTTTGTCCCTGTTTCTTTCAGCATTGCAATGGAACAATCCTCAACAATGAGGAGTTCCATGACATGGGAAGTACCAATTGAACAGTTTCTAAGCAGTAATAGGACTGCCTATCTGACCAAAACACAACTCACATCCACATACCTAAAACTTTACAGGAGCAGCACCGTACTTTTGTAAACCTCAGTTACAGAAGCGTGTTTAAAAACATTAGCCTTTTTAATATACCCAGGGATTCTAAGCTGCTTTACAGGTAGAATCTCTTACCGCTATATTCTCTTTTAACTGTGATTTGATAACTATCATCACAGACCCGGGCCATTGTAAACACTGTTTTGTATACATTCAATCTCTGCTGTCTGCCGTTTCCAAAAGCTTCAGCATGTTTCAGACCATGACATATACAGAGAGAAGTCATCAAGAATACATCTGGTTGTCCATTCTGCTTTTTACAATTGGTTATCTGTAAAAATATAGGATGTGGGATCCCAAGGGTGTTGGCCTAGTTTATTTAAACTCAAGTGAGGGCTTCCTGCTTCTAGCAGTTTCTAATTTGATCCTTTGGTACAGGGGTGTCCAACCTTATGGCTTTATTGGGCCACATTGGAAGAAGATGAATTGTCTTGGGCAACACATAAAATACGCTAAGAATAAGGATAGCTGATGAACAGAAAAAGTCAGGCAGATCAAATTAATGACCACTAACCTCGATAATGTACTTATCTGAGTAATAAAACTTTTTTTTGTAATATTTTTTATTATAAAAGTTAAAGAAGGCAAAATAAAACTGGTGCAATATTTGATCAATATCTGGTTTGATGTATGTAGTAGCAATTCTCAATGAATTGTCAAGGTGCTCATCAGATATTTTGGTTCTAATTTTCCCTTTGTGTGCTTCATCCTTGAAATTAGTTGCTCACAAATATCCATCCACGTAAGTAAGCTCCAATGGGTGGAGTGAAACGCGTTGGGGGCATGGCGTGGTGGTGGTCCAGGCTGAGAGTGTCATTCACTATCACACAGCAGGTTTTGACTTGATGTGTGGCTCCCGAAACACCTATCACTCTCTGCTCACAAATATGGGTGCTGCCGAAAACTGATGACCTGAATGAGGCATGGTTGTAAAGAGTGGGATATATTTCTTTGGGAAGATAAAACTTCTAAAAGTTCAGTAAAGACAGAGACACTGTCAAATTCTTCTTCGGCAGCATGTGTTCGCTAAGTGTAAACGCATTTTTTATTTTTAATAGTTTCAAAATTTTTAAGCAAGTTTACAATTTTGTGTGGGACCAGATGCGGCCCTTGAGCCACAAGTTGGACACCCCTGCTTTAGTTATTACATAAAAACACACTGAATACTCTTAAAAACAAAAACAGACTAATGTATGACTTCTGGCATTGAAAATGCTGAATCTGGTAATCTACACTGTACTGTTAAATAGACAAGCTATATGTAAGAAAGCAATGTTTGCAATGGCCTAAATCAGAGAATATTGATCTTGTCACAAATCGAAAGAACAGTTAAAGGTATAAGGCTATATCTGCAACATCACTTAAATGTCCCTGGCTGTAATAAAAGCACTAATGTATGTTAAAAGTACAGTTATCCTTTAACGGAAAAGTTGTTTGCTTTGTTGGGTAGCTCTGAGAGAATGTTCACAGGGAAGAAAGAGTCTGCTATGAGTGAGCCAGTGCAAAACTTTTAATTAGGGATTGTGTATATTATAGCAGAGAAGTACTTCAGTAACTGACATATAAGATGGCCTTTATGATGTTTGATTCCTGTGAGAAAAATATTTCAAGCCAAGCTATTTTGTCATATTTGTACAAATCATGGGAAAAAGCTTAGTCTAAATATGTTACTTTTTGACAGTTTTCATGGTCATTGCCCAGACCTGAAAATGCGTGATGGAAGGAACATTAAATCTATACCTAGCAGGGTCATTTGTTCAAAGAAAAATAGCTCATAGCAGTATATATTAAGACTTTGACGTCTATAAATACATTTAGAAGGCTAAATATTTTGGGATGTGGTCTGTTGTATTGGAGGCTGTTGGATCACTATGCCAGAGTCATGGGACCAAAAATGGCAAGTCAGAGGGTACTAAGTGCGCAGACTACAGCATACACTGGCAAATAGTACTTCTATGTGTTTTTAGCGATATTGCCTAATTATTACTTTAGTGCACATTGTTTTCACCAGTACTTCATGCCAGATGTACATTTTAAGGTGAAAAATGTGTATGCTGTAATTTGTCATTTTGCTGAAGGACAGTCTAGAAACCCTCATTCGCGCAGAGATTTGGGAACTATAATGTGTAACTACAAGTTGCAAATATTTTTTTCTGTGTAAACTATTGTTAGCTCTGAAAGTTCATTATAAATGGAGGTTCTCCATAATCACAAAAGTGATTTTAAATAAACTGTAAGGGGATCTTGTAATTAATGGACCCTTATTTGTGCTGAGCCACTTTCATACTTGCTTCTTAAGATAGTCCTTCACTGTGGCCATCATTAGAATCTTGTATTTAATATAATTTGTTCCATTACACTATACTTATTTAAATATTGTATCAAACCACGTTTTATTTTATTTTTTTTCTGGTCTTTTAATGATAAAAGTAAGAAACGGTGCCATGTTTTCTTGGAGACGTTGACTTAAAAAAAATTATTATGTACATTCTTAATTTATAACCAAATGTGGTAAACGAAAGATAAAGCTTATACTTATGAAGTCCTAATCCAGCTTAACTTTTTTTGTTTAAGTATTGGATCGTGTGGAGGGTTACAGCATTGTTTGTTTTTTTTTGTTTTTTTTATAGCAGTCTATATCTCTGTCTGTGAGATTTCCCCTCTCTTTGTCCTTTCCACTCTCCCTTTAAAAACACAAACCAAATCAAATTTTCATTGCTGTCTGTATTGAAATGCATAGATTTCTCTTATATCCTGATAACGATCTGACACCGGTATTACACTTTTCTGCTATGTCCAAAATGTTTTTTTTTAAATGGCTGAAGAGGACTTTAAATATAATCAGACTGGCACCTGATCACAAATGATTGCAATTTGTGGTATCCCAACACAAACCACCAAAAAAAGCTTTCTTAAATGACTGAGTTTGTTTTGTACTGTATATATGTTTGATTTTTTAATTTTTTAATTTTTTTTAATCATGTGCCTTTTTGTTGCTGCTAAAAACTAGCTATAAATATGATAGAACTTTGTTAAAATAAAGCAGTTACAAACCTATTATGAGTTCTTTGTCTTAACTTTTAACTACTTTGCTGTAGTTTTTAAGTATCTTATAGTAATCTTCCGATCTGCATGTGTTGATAAGAATGTTCATTTATAGTCAGAGTCTTCGCTTGGAAATGCACTAACCCTAACTACCAAGACCTGAGGTGTGCCTTGGCCTAGCTGGTCAGTACGCCTAAAAGAGGGCATACCCTCAATTTGTACCTGAAATGAGTGAGCTGTGAAAGAAATGATTAAAGTGAAGGGGAACTGGGAGGGTGGGAACCAGAAAACGAGCCGACAAGGGATCTGACAGGAGGAGGGATATATACCCCCCGACTCCTACAAATGCAGGCTAGCCCTCGGCCAGCCTTCTAACATACCTTTTGTGAGCTGTTGGCAAGCAAGTCCAAAAACTAGCCCCATAGGGTGAATGTCATGTCTGTAGTCTTTATAATTTTGAATATAAACCGAAAGCCCCTAGTTTATGGCATTTGACTAGTTCCTGCTGCAGCAAATGGTAGTCACAGTAGGATTGTGTGGATGATTTGAAATGAAATGCTCATAGTACTTTTATGTGTAGGTGGTGAAGTATGGTCTTGGGTTTTATATTTATAATGTCCCAACAACCCAGTATTTATCCAAATCTGTCTCTACCTTTTGCATTCGTGGGTTTGATGGCTCACCAATATTGGGGCTCTTTTACACTTATTTCAAAACGTGGCATTAGACACGCTTTTTTAAAGCACTCTGAATGCCAGTCAAAGCACCTGTAAATAAAATTGTTACCTTACAGTCCTTTTTACACTTGTGTTTGCTTTGCTTCCAAAATCATGCCCCCTGTCGCTTTCTTGGTGCTTCAAAGCTGCCATAGCTATAACAAAGCTTGCTTTGCAGCACTTGAAGCGTCTGAGAGGCTTTTATTCGGCTTTAGCTTCCCTAAACTGGAAAGACGTCATCAGCAGTCACTTCCAGTTCATGTGTATATATTCTGCAAGTGTCTGGTGCAGACGACATGTCTGGTGTGCAGTGTGGAGTAGCAAGAAGGGGAGCATGGTCAGACTGGAGCGGAGCAACTAGCAGATGGTACAGACAGTGGTGTGCAACATAGGAACACTATAGCGGAAGGTGAATGGGACTGGAGAGTGAGGACTGAGCAGCAGAGCATGGGGTCCAGAGCCGAAGAAACTAGCAAGAGGTGAGTGGGGACCAGTGAGGGGAGAATTGGAAAACCCAGATGATCAACAGAGTTGGGGGTTACTACTGAACGGGCAATCGGCAAAGCTGGGGTTACTACTGAGTGGGACATCAGAGCTGGGGGTACTACTGAGCAGGGGCTCTGCTGAACGAGGGTACTAATAAGCTGCGGATCTGCTGAACAGGGATACTAATGAGCTGGAGATCTGCTGAACAGGGGTATTAATGGGCCCCTTGAAAACAAATAGAAAATGCCCTGTGTGTTGATTTTCTAGGTTTCTAAAAAAACATCTAAAAAAACATTGTACTCAAAGCACATTCACATGTGCGTTAGAAAACAGTTTTTGAACAAACCAACATCTTTGGTGTATAACATTTTGTTTTTTTTTCACATTAGAATTATCCTTTTTTTGGTTAAACAGGCATGTGTCAAACAATAAAACAATACACAATAAAGCAATATCAGACATTAGTATGTCCAAACTGTGTTGATATTGCCTTCATCATATGGGATGATGTCCCCCCTGTAAAAGCCAAAATTTAAAGATGCACACAAATTGTGATTCAAACTGGAGATTTCCCTCCTGATCCCATGCCTAATGTCAACGTGTGCTAGCTCCCATCATGGTGGATCAATGGACGTGTTTTGGGGGTGCAACCCCTTCCTCTCACCTACTTGAGTTGTGAGGAAGGGGTTGCACCCACAAAACGTGTACATTGATATCCCGTGATGGCAGATAGCACATGTTGACGCACCGTGTGCATCTTCAAAATTTGGCTTTTAAGATACTTTAAAACTTGCTTTTAAAAGCAAAAATACACGATAAAATGGTACAATTTTTGTGTGTTTATATTCTGCTTAAAACATCAATGATGTTCTTCATTTTTTGTTAAACATCGTTGATGTTTTCCTTTATATTTTCTAAATCATGATTGCACCCCATTATCTCCCCAATGAGGATCTGGGCACTTTCACTTGTTTGAAATGAGATTCTTCTTCCTCAACATCCACATCACCTAAAATAAAAAAACACACCATGTATTATAAATATGCAGGCATCCATCTATTACCTGAAGCTGTAGTCTCAGACACTCACCTGTTGTGGTGACTATTTTGCCCACTTCATAAACCTCCTTCCTCCACATCCTCTGCTTGTGGTTTCTTCTTTAGGAGGTGGGGGGTCCCTGGTGTCCTCAGATCTCCCGAGTCTTTTCTCCCCTGATGGAATGGACCCTTTAGTTACAGAGGGTCACAAAGCGCCTTTTCATATAACCAAGTGGGGTACAGCATACATAGGCATCTGTCAGGGCTCCGGTATAAGACACTCCAATATGACCGTGATATAAAATAAAAATGGCAGAAAGATAGTGCTTCAATATTCTTGGTAATTTCTCCAATCTGGGAGTCAAGAGTGGCCATTCTCTTTTGCGGATTAGGAGAAACTCCAACAATTCAAAACCTCTTTTAATGAAAAAAAATCACTCCATTCAGACATAGACTGGACATCAGTCAGGCCATCATTGGGGGGTAAATCCCACCGCAAACGTCTAGGTATAAGTCTAGCAGCAAGATACTGCTCAAATGATGTGATATCCCACCAGGTCTTGATCTTTTTTTCATAGATATAACCTAATTTCCTAAAAGATTGTGGCAAATCATTAATAGGTTCTGAGGTGGGATTCCTGGAAAATACCTCATTAATCTTAATATCTCGCTTCTCAAAATAATTGAAAACTTCCATATCGCAGCTAGATTACTGAAAATTGCACAGATAACTAGAAAGACATTGTAATCCGCCCCACTGATAAGGGGGATGATCTGGTTATTTTAAGTAGGGATTATTACCAATCAGAAATGAGTCGTTTACTCTCCGACCAAGATACATATAGCATTCTTAGTAAAGATCCTGTGCTAACTTATAAGGATGAATTACATGCGATTATAGAGGATGGTAAGGATCAAAAAATCCTCAATAGGAAAGAAGCAATGTATTTAGATCCTTTGTTTTGTAGAACCCCCATTTATGTACTTTTTGCCCAAAATCCATAAAGACATCGTTAACCCCCCTGGTCGACCCATTGTTAATGGGATCGACTCAGTGTCAGCATGGCTTGGGCAATACATTGATTTCTTTTTGCAACCGCTTGTGACTAAAACCCCTGCTTTTTTAAAAGATACTAAGCACATTATTCAGATCTTGGAAAATCTTGAGTGCTCACCGCCCACTTTTTTGGTAACAGCAGACGTCAGTTCTCTGTATACCATTATTGGACATAAGGATGCCATGTCATCTGTTGAATGGGTCTTGTCCTCTTCATCATTGTCAGGGAGACATCAGGAATTTCTTTTGAGTTGTCTAAATTTCTGTTTAACTAGGAACTACTTTTGGTATAATAGGGATTTTTATTTACAGACAAGGGGAGTTGCTATGGGGGGCTCACTTTGCTCCCAGTGTGGCTAATATTTTTATGGCCCACTGGGAGGAAGTTTTTCTTAATAGACCCCCAGAGCTTATATGTTACCGGAGATTCATCGACGATCTTATCCTCATATGGAAAGGGGATAGAGATAAACTTGATATGTTTATTGAAACTCTCAATAATAACCAAAAGAATATAGCCCTGACCTGGACGATTGACCCAGAAAAGGTTGTATTTTTGGATTTGACCATCAGTGTTACACATGACCACTTTACGATGACCAACTACTTCAAACCCACTGACCGCAACTCATACATTCCCCTGGGGAGTTGTCATCATCACTCATGGTTGTGTAACATCCCCAGGGGTCAGTATATTAGGTTGCGTAGGAATTGTACCTCTGATGAGGACTTTATTACACAGTCACAAATCCTGACTTTAAGGTTTAAAAAAAAGGGTATGATCGTTCTATGTTAGAGAAGGAGATCACCAGAGTCAAAACTATGGACAGAAGTACACTGGTCTCTAACACCGTTAGGGATCCTGTGGGAGATAATCATAACTTTAAGATGGTGCTTGATTATAATGTGCAATATCGTACCTTTGAGAAAGTAGTACTAAAGAACTGGCCCATCTTAAAACAGGATAAAATTTTAGGCCCTGTTCTACCGGACCGTCCCCAATTTATTTATCAGAAGGCTCCATCATTAAGGGACCGTCTGGCTCCCAGCGTTTTAAACCCCCCTGTCCCTACTTCTGATAGGCTTTTTTCCTTTTTGGGGGGTTTCTACGCATGTGGCAAATGCATCCCGTGTAAACATGCTAAGGGGAATATAAAGAAAAGGAAAAAGTTTTTGGCATCTGCCACTAATAGGGAATATGAGATCAAACAGTTAATTACCTGTGACACGGTAGGGGTCGTGTATATGCTGGAGTGCGGGTGCGGGCTCCAGTATATTGGTAGAACATCCAGACCCCTACACGTGAGGCTTGCTGAGCATGTTAACAATATTAAAAAAGGCCTAAAAACCCACAATGTCTCTAGACACTTTAAACTTCACCACTATCAGAATCCAAAAAGTTTGAGATTCTGGGGCATAGAGAGGGTTACTAGGCACTGGAGGGGTGGTAACTTTATAAGGCAATAAAGTAAAAGAGAATCATTGGATTTTTGAAACCAGGGTTCTTTGCCCTGAAGGGTTAAACGTGGATTTCAATACCAATTGTTTTATATCTGATCGTTAATTGTTTTATATTTGATTGTTGATGGCATTGTATCTGTGGGGTGACAGTGGCCGCGGATGACTGTCATATATTTTAGAAATCATTTTGGAAATGACTGCTAAGTATTTTAAAATATTTTAAAATGTTTTTCCATTTAGTTTTCTTGCACATTTCCTTTTTAGGATTGATGCAATTTTTATAATATTAGTTTCATTTTACCCCTTTTTAGTTATTTGTTTCATATGTGTGGGATCATATGTTTCCGTTCATCGCATATTTAACATTGAGGGGTCATGTCCGGATTTACTTCCGAGTATGCGTGAGGTTGATCATACCATGTTTACCGTTGTCATGGTTACTCACCTTGAATAAAGCGCGGGTGCCCACGTCGTATCCTCATCTGCTGATGAAGTCCCCGCCCACCTGGACGCAATGCGTCCAGAACAAGGATACGCCGTGACGTCACCCGCGGCCACTGCGCATCCACATTGCTGTACGGAAGTTTTCACCGCTCCCGTTTGTTTTTACTTGCACTAATCGAGTGCTTTACATGTGAGTGTCACATTTTTAGTATTTAATAATAAAAACTGTATATACAGAGAGCACTATCTTTCTGACATTTTTATTTTATATCACGGTCATATTGGAGTGTCTTGTACCGGAGCCCTGATGGATGCCTATGTATGCTGTACTCCACTTAGTTATATGAAAAGGCGCTTTGTGACCCTCTGTAACTAAAGGGTCCATTCCATCAGGTGAGAGGCCATCGTATACCTTGGTGGTGGGCTTCCTGAATCACTTCTCTGCAAACGTGTTGTCTGCTCGCACTTGAGGATGATTTATGGACTACTCTTATGGACTTATTGATTTGACACTGTGGTGGATTTCATTGTTTTATTTGGTCTTAGCGCTGCACTATCTGATGTTTTGATTTTGTTAAGGGATTTGATTTTTGACCCTAGTGTTCAGCAGCTGCATTACACATATACCACTTCGTGCTGATTTATTTTTCTTTCTACTTTTCTCCCCTATGTGAATAAAAAAAAAGGTATGCTTGGCACACACATATTTGATGGCAGAAATAGGAATATGAAACATTGCTTGGAAGTGTCGTACAATTGTCTGTTTTGGCAGAGTTCCAAGCTGAAGAAATTTTTACTTCCTTTCTAAAGCTGGAATACTTACCTTTGTTGTTAGTTTCACACATAGAGACAACCCTAGTATCCACTGGAGCACCTGTGTGGGACACCCTAAAAAGTTTGTTCTGGTGTCCCACACTAGTGCTCCTGCGTCCAGATGTGAAAACAGATGCTGAGTGTCCTCTCCTTACACTGAATCACGTTTCAATTTCATTCTAGTTACAAACCCATCTAGACAACAAACTTCTTTTAATACAAATAAGCCTGAACAAATGTAGTTAACCTGTATCTGCCAAAAACATCTTATAAGTGGGCGAACGAACGATGTTTCCTACGACCGATTACTGTGCCCATGAACATGAAAGTTGCCATTTTAAACTGTACAACAGTAAAGAAAAGCACAAGGAGCAGCATGCAAGTAATAATAATAATAGGAACACACGACAAATACTTTTTAGAAGCAGTTTCTGATCTTTCTGTACTGATCGTGCTCCCTCAATTTCAGGTCTGACCAGCGTTTCCCCCGTTGATCCTTGGATCGTCGTACCCCAAAAGTCCTGTGCAGCCTTTTCACAACTTTAGTCATGATTTTGGCCTTTCTCACATTTGGGTTTAGGTCCATGCTTCCCATCATAGACGGCCCTCTTCAAGATGTCCACAATCTATACAAAGGACATATTTGAGGCTTTAAAGCTCCTCCGGGATCTGGACGTTCGTGGTTCTGGTCTTTCGTCACTGCTGCTGTCTGCATGCACCTGCTGTGTCTCCGCCATGTGCTCTCCCCACTGCGTTGAAAGACAAGGGGTAGGGAATACACTAGGAAGAATGTCAGGGGCGGGTGGAGTTTCACGCATGTGCAGTGTATATAAAGCGTAACACACGTGCGTCGTACGTACGATCTGTGAGCAGAGGAAGGAGTAACGGAAGCGACGATCGCGATAACGAAGATACAATTTTAAGTTGGTGCATCCGTGGCCTATACTGCTTAGAGATTGAGGCCTATATTGGGGTCAAGATTATGAGAGTTTCGCCTGACATTAGGGTTTGTCTTGTGTCTTGCAGAGAAAATGGATCCCTTCAATGATAGGGAATTTCTAGCAATATTCATTGATATGTTCAGGAAGCTGCCCTGTCTGTGGCAGCTGAACCACCCGTTTTTTAATAAGCAAACAAAGAGGCAGGCAGCGCTGGAGAAACTTCTTGAATTTGTGAAGCTGATGATCCCCACGGCAGACATCAAGTATTTAAAGTCCAAAATTGGTGGCATGAGGAGTACTTATAATAGGGAGCGCAAAAAGGTCCAGGATTCCCTGAGATCAGGAGCAGCAGATGACGTTTATGTACCCAGGCTGTGGTACTATGACAGACTGCATGTTCTGTCAGACCAGAGTGAACCCGAGCCAGCACTCTCCACTCTTCCTTCAAGGCTTCCTCCCCCCCCAGCTGAGGCTTCTGACGACCAACCTGGGCCTTCCAGGCAGCAACATGTGGAGGAGCCCAGCTTGAGTCAGGTATAGCATTCTTAAAAATATTTCTGTTTGTCAAATTAATGATGTTAAATAGATGTTATTTTTGATCACTAATTTATGATTTCATAAAGTGTTTTACATATCAATAGACAGTAGTAGACAAAAATGATTGTGACAAGAATGAAAAATGCTGGGGTCAGAATGATAGTCGTTTCTATTTATTAACATTCACTTTGCAGCAGTCATGAGCTGAAAATTGTGTGTGATTGCTGAACAAAAAAATTAAAACTATGTCCCTTTTTCATACACAGGAAAGCCTCAGCCAGGCAGTGGAAAGTGGCAGCCAGGAGGTGGCTGGGCCCAGTAGCCTGCCCGAATCCCAGGTCCCTCCCCTCCGCATACCAACAAAAAGTCCCAGGAAGAGGAGTATCCTGGAGGAGGCTGCAATTGGCCTATTTCGGAAGGCTACTGTGGCCCTCAAAACTCCCCCAATGATCAAGAGGAATATGCCTACATGGCAGCCTGCAAAATGCAGGAAATGGAGGAGGGGCAATGCCTCTTATGTGAGTATCTGATCTTACAAGCCCTAAATAAGGGGCTGAGGGGCGAACTCGCAAACCAAAGCCACGTTTGTGAGTTCAACCATGGTCCTCCTCCTCCTCCTCCACCTCCACCTCCTCCATCTCCTGCCACAACTACAACGCCACAGCCTGAAAGGAAGCCTGGAAGGAAGTGTGTAAGGAAGACCAGAGAGTGATGGCCTGGGTTCAGTCTGGCCTGACAAAAGATGCAGGCTGTTGTATGACCACAGCCTGGGGACATATGTCATCTGCTGTTCCTGATCTCTTGTAGTCCTGGACCGGATTGTGCTCACTATTATAAGGACTCCTCAGGCCACCAATTTTGAATGTAAAAGAACTGATGTCTGCCCTGGGGTACCAAGGCTTCGCAAATTTCTGCAGTTTCTCCAGCATTGCCTTCCTCTTTTTTTTTTTTTTTGTTATGACCCATAATAAATGGATATTTCTTTTTCTGAAATACGTGCCTATGTGTTTTACTTCAAAAAGGACAGTTTGTTTGTGAGTAGGCAGGTACATTTCCAAAATACAATGTCAAATTAACAAGGGACACCAACACCAACCTCCTTGAGATTACAAAATACAAGATAATAATGGTGTTGTGGTAACTTGACACACAAAACGAGAAAAAATATTATGGAGATCACTTTGAAAAAAAAAATTAAAAAAAAGGAGATCTTGATTATATATATATATATATATATATATATATATATATATATATATATATATAAAACAAAAATTATAAACATTATTATGGAGATCTGACGAAAAAAATTAATCAGTTTGTCAGAACTCTGTGTGAATATGAGCAGCAAAACAACTTCATTATTATAGCATTCTAAAGAAGAAGAGAATGCGCTGCATTAAACTATTTTAAAAATTGCAGCGTGATGAATGTGCTATCTCCATTATGAACGCTAGTTTTACCAGACCGAGCGCTTCCGTCTCGTAATTCATTCTGAGCATGCGTGGCACTTTGTGCATCGGAATTGTCTACACATGATCGGAATTTACGAGAACAGATTTTGTTGTCGGAAAATTTGAGATCCAGATCTCAAATTTTGTGTGTTGGAAATTCCGATGGAAAAAGTGCGATGGGGCCTACACACGGTCGGAATTTCTGACAACAAGCTCTGATCGCACATTTGCCGTTGGAAAGTCCGACCTCGTGTACTGGGCATTAGTGTGTACCCGGCCTTACTCCCTGAAACCGTGTCCAAGCATCATCTTCCCATATGTTGTTCATGCTGTGTTTGCCTTTTATTAATTTGATTGCCATGCAATTTTGGTGAGTATGTTTTTGAGTGGGGTGAAAGGATCACGGAGAAAGACTTTGATGAACTATTTTTGCACTTATGTTAAAAATTACAAACTTGAATTATACATTTTTCTGGCTGTAAACATCACTTTTATGTTGTACTATGCACATTTATGAGTTTGGTTTTATGTATGGCACATTGTACATTTTTTATTTGTTTTTTGTTTTAATTTTTGATTATATTGAAGATTGATTTGGAGATTATTGAACACTAGTGCTGTACTCTATGGAGAACCTGTATTCACAGGATTTTCACATTTGTGCATTATTTATTGAAATCTACAGTATGAATCGTGCTTTGGTGGACATGTCTTCCCAAACACAGATCCTGTGGATGGATCTGTAAATGAATAAAATAGCTTTGCAAGTGCACTAAATTCAAAGTAAAACAGATCCTTGCAGGGAGAAACCCCTTCTATTCAGGTAAGTTGGTGGCTGTTTGAGAGTGAGGGTTGGGGAATGTGACATTGTTTCATGTTATACCATAAATATGAGTGTAACATGAAACATGGTCACAAAATGGACTAAGCCTTTAAGTGAACCAAAGCACCACATCCTTATTTTTCTTTTTGCCATAGCTGATAATAAAGTTAGGTAATCCTACAAAGTCATAATGCATACCTCCCAACTTTTTGAAATGGGTACGAGGGACACCTATTAGCAAACGTTTGTAAGCATAGGATACACCCCCTGCCACGCCCCCTTAAAGGACAATCATACAAGTGTTTTTTTTACCACTACCATTCTTTTATATTGGCTTTTGAAATGTACAAATGCAGCAATTTAGAAACTGGATGAAAGGTTTAGCACTGGGAAACACTTTTTGAAAGATAAATAATGCATGTTATATACAACTATATAGATCAGACCAAAATGAGGGACACATGAGGAGGAAAAAGGGACAGAGGCACTTTGTTCTAAATCAGGGACAGTCCCTCAAAATCATGGACGGTTGGGAGCTATGATAATGTCAGGCAGGCCTTAAGGGAAAGGCAGAGGTTCTGCATGTGGGGCTAGTAGAGGGGCAGTCAGGTCCTGCAAGTGCAAGACAATGTGGTGGTCTGACCTTACCCTTTAAAAGCAGGTCACATCTGTCTTTTCTCTCTGGCAGTGGCTGTACTATACCGCTAGAGTACACAGAGGGGGGTAGGTCACAAAGCCTTCCTTATTGTCCTCCTCCCAGGCACCGGGCAGTGAGTTTTCTGCAACAGGTACAAATGTGCCCTCTTCTTTCTCCCCCTCTGCTACTAATCCCCTCATAGCCCTGCAAACTGGCTTGGAAGAGTCAGCTAAATTATTTTAGCATACCATCCATATTTTGCTGCAGTAGGATGTGTAAGCATTCATATCTGATATGGAGGAAAAGAGTGCCAGAAGTTAGAGGAAGGGAGCAGAAATTGGCAGTAATGTTCCTGCAGCTTACTGTCAAGAGGATGGTGGTGATGAAAAGGTGGCAGGATACACCTGGGTGCCAGAAACTGTAGAGGATGAAACTGAAGATGAGACAGAACATCAACAAGGAAGGATTTCATTCAGGGGCAGCTTCAGATGACTGGAGGAAGCAACCATCCTATTCCACTAGATGACACTGCCCCATGGGTACAGGCAGGTGTTATCCCCAGGGCATAGCTCAGCAGTCTTTTTTTTCTCCACACATTTGCAAGGTAAAGCATTTTCTGTTTCTCCTAGTTTGCATACTATTCCAGCACTCAAACATACAGTGGCTTGCGAAAGTATTCGGCCCCCTTGAACTTTTCAACCTTTTGCCACATTTCAGGCTTCAAACATAAAGATATAAAATTTAAATTTTTTGTGAAGAATCACCAACAAGTGGGACACAATTGTGAAGTGGAACGAAATCTATTGGATATTTTAAACTTTTTTAGCAATTAAAAAACTGAAAAGTGGTGCGTGCAAAATTATTCGGCCCCTTTACTTTCAGTGCAGCAAACTCACTCCAGAAGTTCAGCCAGGATCTCTGAATGATCCAATGTTGTCCTAAATGACTGATGGTGATAAATAGAATCCACCTGTGTGTAATCAAGTCTCTGTATAAATGCACCTGCTCTGTGATAGTCTCAGGGTTCTGTTGAAAGCGCAGAGAGCATCATGAAGACCAAGGAACACACCAGGCAGGTCCGTAATACTGTTGTGGAGAAGTTTAAAGCTGGATTTGGATACAAAAAGATTTCCCAAGCTTTAAACATCCCAAGGAGCACTGTGCAAGCGATCATTTTGAAATGGAAGGAGTATCAGACCACTGCAAATCTACCAAGACCTGGCTGTCCCTCTAAATTTTCAGCTCAGACAAGGAGAAGACTGATCAGAGATGCAGCCAAGAGGCCCATGATCACTCTGGATGAACTGTAGAGAACTACAGCTGAGGTGGGAGAGTCTGTCCATAGGACAACAATTAGTCGTACACTGCACAAATCTGCCCTTTATGGAAGAGTGGCAAGAAGAAAGCCATTTCTCAAAGATATCCATAAAAAGTCTCGTCTAAAGTTTGCCCCAAGCCACCTAGGAGACACACCAAACATGTGGAAGAAGGTGCTCTGGTCCGATGAAACCAAAATCGAACTTTTTGGCCACAATGCAAAATGATATGTTTGGCGTAAAAGCAACACAGCTCATCACACTCAACACACCATCCCCACTGTCAAACATAGTGGTGGCAGCATCATGGTTTGGGCCTGCTTTTCTTCAGCAGGGACAGGGAAGATGGTTAAAATTGAGGGGAAGATGGATGCAGCCAAATACAGGACCATTCTGGATGAAAACCTGTTGGAGTCTGCAAAAGACCTGAAACTGGGACGGAGATTTATCTTCCAACAAGACAATGATCCCAAACATTCAGCAAAATCTACAAAGGAATGGTTCACAAATAAACGTATCCAGGTGTTAGAATGGTCAAGTCAAAGTCCAGACCTGAATCCAATCGAGAATCTGTGGAAAGAGCTGAAAACTGCTGTTCGCAAACGCTCTCCATCCAACCTCACTGAGCTCGAGCTGTTTTGAAAGGAAGAATGGGCAAGAATTTCAGTCTCTCGATGTGCAAAACTGATAGAGACATACCCCAAGCGACTTGCAGCTGTAATCGCAGCAAAAGGTGGCTCTACAAAGTATTAACGCAAGGGGGCCGAATAATTTTGCACGCCCCACTTTACATTTTTTTATTAGTTAAAAAAGTTTCAAAAATCCAAAAGATTTCGTTCCACTTCACAATTGTGTCCCACTTGTTGGTGATTCTTCACAAAAAAAAAAAATTTTATATCTTTATGTTTGAAGCCTGAAATGTGGCAAAAGGTTGAAAAGTTCAAGGGGGCCGAATACTTTCGCAAGCCACTGTATGTGTGGCTACTTTCTCTCTCCAATGATACACTTCCAGCATTTGTATAATATTTCTGTCTAACTGGCACTGAAATAACGCACTCTTAATTTGACTTCAGGATAAAAACTGTCTCTCTCCTCTTTTATGACCAAGCCACTTAAATACTCTCCAGCAAATGTGCATGCATTTTTGGCCATTCTCTCTGATATAATGCACTTTAATTTCTATTTCAGAATAAGAACTGCCTTGTCTCTGGAATGTGGGGTTGTTGTTTTGAAGTGTGCACTCTGTTTTGACAATTTATTACATTTTTAAAACAATACTGTATGGTACTGAAAAAAGGCTAACAATCTTTACTATGAAACTGTTTTCTAATTGGCCAATTTGTACAAAGTTGGGGGTTTTAGGTTTATTTTTTTGGAGTACAGTTTTCTATTGCTTTTAGATCTGTTGAGTCTTCTTCCGCAGATCAATACAGACCTATTATCTCTGGATAATACAATCATGGGTTGCAGCCAAGACTACCTAATCAAGATCCTTTTTTACAAGTTATAATAAATCAGATTGGGGTGCTGCTATATTTAGGCCAAGAAAAAATGCAACAGGAAAAAAAAATACAAAATATGTATAAATATGTGATGCCAGAATACAGTGTTGTTGAGGCTGTCTGTGAGAATTATAGTACTCCTTAACACCACATACAGCCTAAAGTGTTCCTAAACTAAACCCAGGACCCTGCATTCACTGTATCTGATCTCCTACGGTACACAGAACATGGAAATTTAATTATTTTAGTAA
The DNA here is from genome assembly GCA_037952925.1 of Lithobates clamitans. Taxonomy (NCBI): domain Eukaryota; kingdom Metazoa; phylum Chordata; class Amphibia; order Anura; family Ranidae; genus Lithobates; species Lithobates clamitans. The sequence goes on from JBBGZY010000613.1 coordinate 525,048, forward strand.
ATAAAATCTACTAAATACCTTTTCTCATCAGCAGTATATAGCAGTCTTGTGACTTCTACCAGTGTCTGGTTAAAGCTTGTGGGAAGAGTTTTCATTCTCCTCTGACTGTCCAATGAGGCTGCTTGACTGCTGACCTTCTGTCTGGACAGTGCTGATTGGCACTGTTCTGATCACATGCACCCTCCAAAAAAAAAAAAGTCTCATCGATGTAATAGATACTGACCCGATCCCACTCTCTTCTTTACCTTGGCTCCCACCCCAACTGCTCCCTAAACCGCTAAACCCTGTCCTGTCCCACACCCTTGTGGTATGGTAATCCATAAAATACCCGGCCTGTCTGAGATCACATCTTCCTCTTCTTGAAATATTCAAATGCCCTTTATTCCCGCCGGGTTTGGAAAATCCCCAGAGCTATCACTAGTGGTGCAATAAGGGCTTGACAGCGGTTCGGTCTTTTCTGTCCCCTCGGAGCATCGTCACCTTCCAATACCTTTAAAAATCCATATGAATTCCACTACCTCCTAATCTGCCACCTGCTGGAATCCCTGACAAAAAACACAATTGGTCAACGACCGCAAAGGCCTTTGAAACCAGATGTCGAACGTCCCCCACAACCCAAGGGCTCATTTCCCTGTTATATGCTTCTATTCTGAATAAGTTTAACTGCCGTACCCCATCTTACTGCTCCAATTGGGAAAGGGACTTTGGTGCTATGCAAACCCCTGAGACCTGGAATAAAATCTGGGAAGCTTATTTAATTTCTCTTGTAACATAATAATTTTAGAAAACTCCTTCAAGGTCTTGTCTCAGTGGTACTTTACTGACTAGAATTGCTAAATTTCTCCCTACATACCCTTCTACATGCTTTCGGGGATGCTCAGATCTAGATGATATGAAGCATATATGGTGGACATGCCCTATAGGTCAAAAGACATGTAAGAGTATACAACAGTGTTTCTCAACTCCAGTCCTCAAGGCGCACCAACAGGTCATGTTTTCAGGATTTCCCTCTGATGAAACGGCTGTGGTAATTACTAAGGCAGTGAAACTGATCAAATCACCTGTGCAAAATAGTAGAAATCCTGAAAACATGACCTGTTGGTGCGCCTTGAGGACTGGAGTTGAGAAACACTGGTATACAACATGGTCAAGTCGGTGTTACACATAAACTTATGAAAATAGCCTTGGGAGGCACTCCTACACAAACTGATAGAAGGCGCTACCGAATGAGAACACGCTCTTGTGACCCATATATTCTCGGCGACGAAACAGACGATTGCCAAAGCGTGGAAGATGCCTATTCTCCAACTTCGACTAAGTGAAAAGTCGGGTGCACGGCACCCTAGTAAGTGAGAAATTGACGGCGATTCTAACTGACAAACATGATACCATTATGTGTATCTGGCATCTCTGGCTACATTACTTCCCATCAATACAACTACCTTTGTGTTTCCTAGAACTGTAACCTCTTCTTAAACATACACACTCCACGTCAGCCCAATTTGAATCCCGGTCGCACCGGCAGCACAGCGATTCGAATCTATGGCTCAAGATGACAAGTTTCTTTTACACACATCACAAGCTTTCGCAGCTCGGCCTCCCCCTCGAGGCACCTGCCACAAGCACCCAGTCACTACTCGTACCACTCATTCGTACGTTTGCACACACTCGCTGCTTATATAATGCTCCAGTTCGCAGTTCCGACACAATTCGGCACATTCCATTCTCATTTACCAACATACGATCATGATACATGACTAGCATGGTCCATGCTTCCTCCCCACACTCGTTCCGGTTTCTCTACTTCCTCTTCTGCCCCCCTCACAAGGTTCGAGGCAGCATTCCATTGCAACTCATCTACCAGTGGCACGGTTACTGCCATTCATCCTCTACCAGTGGCACACGTTCACAGCCACTCATTTACATGTCTATCTTTTCCCTCTCAGGTCAGTTGGGTTCAGCTTGACCCGTCCATGTCATGGGCCGATCAGCGTAGATCGTAGCGTCCACCCCTTCGAACCCCTCGAGGGTTCAGAGCATGGCAGCGCTCAGTCCCTTTCTACAACTACCATTCGCAGATGCAGCAACAGCCAAACACTCTCAGTTCCAAGTCGGCTCCAATCGGGGCATCTTGGACACCAACATTTTCTGCCCCACCTGCCAATCCTCTACACATATGGCGAATGGGTGTTCCAACATGGATTCCAGACTTCCCTCGACCATCCCCTCCACCTCCCATACTGCCCAGGGCATACCTGCCACCACTCAGCATTCGCAGGTGGACAAATCGAGGCAGCCTGCCCAGTCACTGGGGGAAGTGCAGATTTGCAACAATTTCAACTTCGTTCCCCCACGTACAGCCAATTCTGTCTGCTCCACATCCTCGATCTAGCCATACAGCATATCATCAGAATAGGTACGGGTACATGACTGTCCAAGGCGGACATTTTGCACGCCTTCAAACTGTTACCCATTGAGCCATCCTTGCGGCAATGGCACATCATCAAATAGAAGGCTCATACTACTTCGCCACTAAACTGACCTTCGGCTCTAAGAGGAGTCCATGGCTCTTCAATACGTTATCTCAGTCCCTCACCTGGATCCTAACTTACCAAGCGCAGTGCCAGTAGTAATCCATTACCTCGACGACTTCCTGCTGATCTAATGGCTCGGCGAGCCCCCCTCAGATTTAGACAAATTAAGTGTAGAGTTTGGCAACCTCAATGTGCCCATAGCGGAGCATAAAGTGGAAGGCCCAGTCCATCACCTTCCTAGGCATCACTCTTGACGCCCGCTCCATGCAGGCCAGCCTACCTCCCTACAAATTTTCCCAGATCAGGTCGGTCTTTCACGCCTTCACCATCTCACGAGTTTGCACCAAGAGACAGCTGCAGTCCCTGTTAGGGATGCTTAATTTTGTGATGAGGATTGTCCCACAGGGGCATTCCTTCATTTCACGCCTCCTGGTTTTCCTTTCTCAGGCACAGGTCCCCGAGCAAGTCCTAAGGCTAGACCAATGTGGGACGAGTTCCTCGAAAACTAGAACGGCGTGTCCGTGTTCATCCCAGTGGCATCAGCCCCATCACCTCAGGTAGTAACACATGCAGCAGCCTCCACAGGCTTTGCTGCAATTTTTGACCCTCATTCCTTCGCAGGCCCATGGCCACAAGAGATCCTCTTGGTCGCCAGGTTTAGCCAGACATCTTCCTTATTTGAGCTCTACCCCATCGTTGCAGCCGCTAAGGTCTCGGGCCGCTCCTGGGTAGGGCAGACCGTGGTCTTCTCCACAGACAACCCGGCCACGGCTGAAATTACCAACAAGGCAGGTCCAAGTCCCTGGCTATCATGTCCTTCCTACGCAGGGTGGTGCAGATATCTCTTCACTACAAATTCAATGTTTACTTATCTACTTTCCTGGCAAGTGCAATCTTGCAGTGGATGCACTGTCCCGCCTTAATTTCCCACTGTTTTCCTACAGAAACTCGGATCCGACCTCTTTTTTCCCACCTTGGTCGCAGCTGACAATGGGCTGAAGGACCACCTTCACAACGCAACCCTACTCATAAAGGGGTTACTGTCTCGCAACACACAGAAGGCCTATCATGCTGCCTGGAACACCTACCACAGGTTTTTTAGCCACATGCCCCGGGTCAGGGACAGGCGACATGATGCACGTCCTTCCTTCGTGTCATACTGCCACACGCACCTGACTTTGACCCACGGCACTATCAGGCTATACTTTGCTGGCATCCAGCATTTTCTCTCCTTACAGGACCCTGGAAAGCCTTCCTTATTCGAAGCCCACACAGGCAAGACTATTCTTCGTGGCATCCAGAAACATCAGCCAATAGCCGGTAGCAAGCTCTTGCCCATATCAAATGCCACGTTCCGGGACATGTCGGACATTCAATCACAGTACCCCTTCGGGTTACTGCCCAGCCTGGTCATAAAAGCGGCCATCTACCTGGCCTTCTATGGTCTACTATGACCAGGCGAGTTTACCTACAGTGACCCCAGTTGCCAGGTTCTATGCAGGTGAAACCTGACCCACCTTCAATACCATTTAGTTCTACACCTAACAGTATCCAAGACCCAACAGTCTGGCACCGGGGTCAACACCAAGTTCTTCCAGACCCACAATGCTTGGTGCCCAGTAGCAGTCCTAGGTCAGTTGTCACACCTGCCTAGTTAGTCTAGCTCCAGCCTGTTGTTGCCTTTCCCTACTAGCCTCCTGAGTGCTAGCCAGTTTATTAGACATGCTCGTATCCTCCTGGCTAACCTAGGCCTCAACCCCCGCTAGTTTTCCGGGCACGCCTTTTGTACCGGAGCGGTCTCAGCCACCTTCCGGCATGGGGTACCAGACCACATCATCAGAAGGTCGGACAGGTGGAAGTCCGCCTGCTTTGCCCAGTACATTCTGAACCCCCAGGTTGAAATGTCGCAAGCCTTCACCAAGCTTGCTCTATAAGTGTCATGCCCAATAAAACATTAATTCCCTATCCTGGTATTTTTATCCCCTTTTCTGGCATACCGACCAGCTGACCAAATCAGAAGCAAGCAAACAGAGTCAAACGAGCCGGGTCATACACAAAATACACAGAGCAGATATCAACTGGATCAAACACAAGGTAAACTCTAACACGAGCAATGATTGAATGCTGATGCAAGTTATTTAAAGGTGAGCTGGCCAATCATTGTTGTTTCCCAGGTAAAGGCTGTGTCAGCTGAGTTGTGCTGGGTCCTAAAGGGATCCTAGTACTGACAATTGCAACCAGTCATCCTGTCCCTGCAGCTGAAAAACACCCCCACAGCATGATGCTGCCACCACCATGCTTCACTGTTGGGACTGTATTGGACAGGTGATGAGCAGTGCCTGGTTTTCTCCACACATACTGTTTAGAATTAAGGCGAAAAAGTTCTATCTTGGTTTCATCAGGCCAGAGAATCTTATTTCTCACCATCTTGGAGTCCTTCAGGTGTTTTTTTTAGCAAACTCCATGCGGGCTTTCATGTGTCTTGCACTGAGGAGAGGCTTCCATTGGGCCACTCTGCCATAAAGCCCCGACTGGTGGAGGGCTGCAGTGATGGTTGACTTTCTACAACTTTCTCCCATCTCCCGACTGCATCTCTGGAGCTCAGTCACAGTGATCTTTGGGTTCTTCTTTCACCAAGGCTCTTCTCAACCGATAGCTCAATTTGGCCAGATGGCCAGCTCTAGAAAGGGTTCTGGTCATCCCAAACATCTTCCATTTAAGGATTATGGAGGCCACTGTGCTCTTAGGAACCTTAAGTTCAGCAGAATTTTTTTTGTAACCTTGGCCAGATCTGTGCCTTGCCACAATTCTGTCTCTGAGCTCTTCAGGCAGTTCCTTTGACCTCATGATTCTCATTTGCTCTGACATGCACTGTGAGCTGTAAGGTCTTATATAGACAGGTGTGTGGCTTTCCTAATCAAGTCCAATCAGTTTAATCAAACACAGCTGGACTCAAATGAAGGTGTAGAACCATCTCAAGGATGATCAGAAGAAATGGACAGCACCCGAGTTAAATATATGAGTGTCACAGCAAAGGGTCTGAATACTTAGGACCATGTGATATTTCAGTTTTTCTTTTTTAATAAAGCTGCAAAAATGTCAACAATTCTGTGTTTTTCTGTCAATATGGGGTGCTGTGTGTACATTAATGGGGAAAAAATGAACTTAAATGATTTTAGCAAATGGCTGCAATATAACAGAGTGAAAAATTTAAGGGGGTCTGAATACTTTCTGTCCCCACTGTGTGTGTGTGTGTGTGTGTTTTTTTTTATCTTCACTTTGTTTGCCAGTCCTCTTCTTTCTATGTCCTTTGTTTGAAAAGCTATTGCTTATTAGGTTGAAAATGGCCAGAACTGATTCTTAAGATTTGCCCCAATACGGGCTGGTTCAGACCAGAATACGCTATCCCGCACCACAAGTGATTTCAATGCCTTTGCGATTTGCATACAGTGCTAATGTATTAATGGCACCCCAAATGCAGATTGCAAGGCAGGCACCAAATTGCATGGTACCGCAGTACCATGTGGTTTGGTGCAGTATGTTTTTAAAAGTACTGCAAGCAATACTTTTTGTGTGGTACAGTCACTTTTGCAGCCCATTGAATGGGCTGTCAAAATGCACTGCATGGGAACAAATTGGAACGGGGGAATCCCAGTCTGACCTGCCCCCAAGAACTGAATTTATTTATTTTATTTATTTATTTATTTCAGGTACTTATATAGTGCCGTCAATTTACGCAGCGCTTTACATATACATTGTACATTCACATCAGTCCCTACCCTCAAGGAGCTTACAATCTAAGGTCCCTAACTCACATTCATACATACTAGGGACAATTTAGACAGGATCCAATTAACCTACCAGCATGTCTTTGGAGTGTGGGAGGAAACCGGAGTACCCGGAGGAAACCTACGCAGGCACAGGGAGAACATGCAAACTCCAGGCAGGTAATGTCAAGGTTGGGATTCGAACCAGCAACCCTTCTTACTGCTAGGTGAAATCAGAATGAGGTTCGGATTTAGATTCAACATTTTTGGACCTCAATATGGGTTGAACAAATGCCCTGCAAGCCAAACTCACATTGCTAATCTCTGCTGGTAACCTGAAATATATAACATATTTTGCTTTAGGTTCAGATATCCTTTAAATTGGAAGTGTTTGTAAATTTGTAAAGGCCGCTTTTTTATAACAACACCTTATCCATACCTCCCAACCGTCCCGGATTGCCCGGGAAAGTCCCGCTGTGGGAGGTCTGTCCCGCGTCCCGGGCACCTTCATTCCGGGACAATACAATGTCCCGGAATCGCCCCATTGGGATCTGATGCCCCCTAAAAATTGCCGCTGCATTGCCGCTGTCCCTCACTGCCCGCCAGTGTACTGGTTCTGGCCAAGACCGCTTCATTTCACCCCCAGATGCTGCCTGGCTAACTGCCAAAACAACTGGTTGCTAGGCATGGGCCGCCTGGCGTCTAACAACCAGTGACGTCACGACGAGGAGGAGAGTGGAGCCCCAGCATTCAGTGCGAGCTGGAGGAGGATTCCTCCTCGCGCCTAAGCTCCGCCCCCAGCTCCACCCCCCAACTCCGGGTCTCCCCTGAAGGCTGTTCCTGCTCTGGAAGAAAGGTAGGAGAATGTTCCCTGCATTGTCCTGTGCACACAGAATGAATCCCGCACGGCACAGCCTGAGGCTGGTTTTCTCACTGTGTGGAAATTTTCTTTGATTGGAACTCGTGGCTGCTTGTCCTCATGGTGATTGGCTGCAGCACATGGCAATCATCCTCCTGTATTTGCCAACAGAACATTCTGTGCGTGGGGGCGGGGTCAGTTGCCAGTCTGTGCTGAAGACGAGGAGGAGGGCTTTCTGCAGGTCTGTGTATGTGTGATAGGAAAGTTGCTGCAGTTAACTTAAGCTGTTGCAGTGTCCTGGCAGATGACAGATAGATTTCTGGTGAAGCCTGTGCCCAGAATCTTAGCTCAGGTTGCAGACACAGAGCATCACTCGTTCTGTCTGTTTAATCTGTACAGGACTCTGCAGCAGGAGATAAGGAGAGTGTGTGCTGAGAACGGGGAAGTGTTCTGTGTGTGTCTCAATCTGAATTGCCCTGTTTATGTTTCCTCTCCTGAGCTCTCTGTCCACCCCCCGTCCAATCCTGCGATCTCCCTGTCCACCCCCCCGTCCAATCCTGCGATCTCCCTGTCCACCCCCCCGTCCAATCCTGCGATCTCCCTGTCCACCCCCCCGTCCAATCCTGCAATCTCCCTGTCCACCCCCCGTCCAATCCTGCGATCTCCCTGTCCACCCCCCTGTCCAATCCTGCGATCTCCCTGTCCACCCCCCCCCCGTCCAATCCTGCGATCTCCCTGTCCACCCCCCTGTCCAATCCTGTGATCTCCCTGTCCACCCCCCCCGTCCAATCCTGCGATCTCCCTGTCCACCCCCCCCGTCCAATCCTGCGATCTCCCTGTTCACCCCCCACCGTCCAATCCTGCGATCTCCCTGTCCACCCCCCCCATCCAATCCTGCGATCTCCCTGTCCACCCCCCCCATCCAATCCTGCGATCTCCCTGTCCACCCCCCCCCGTCCAATCCTGCGATCTCCCTGTCCACCCCCCCGTCCAATCCTGCGATCTCCCTGTCCCCCCCCCCCGTCCAATCCTGCGATCTCCCTGTCCACCCCCCGTCCAATCCTGCGATCTCCCCGTCCCACCCTGCGACCTCCCCGTCCAATCCTGCGATCTCCCCGTCCAATCCTGCGATCTCCCCGTCCAATCCTGCGATCTCTCCGTCCAATCCTGCGATCTCTCCGTCCAATCCTGCGATCTCTCCGTCCCACCCTGCGATCTCCCCGTCCAATCCTGCGATCTCCCCGTCCAATCCTGCGATCTCCCCGTCCAATCCTGCGATCTCCCCGTCCCATCCTGCGATCTCCCCGTCCCATCCTGCGATCTCCCCGTCCAATCCTGCGATCTCCCCGTCCAATCCTGCGATCTCCCCGTCCCATCCTGCGATCTCCCCGTCCACCCCCCCTTCCCTTCCTGCGATCTCCCCGTCCCATCCTGCGATCTCCCCGTCCCATCCTGCGATCTCCCCGTCCCATCCTGCGATCTCCCCGTCCCATCCTGCGATCTCCCCGTCCCACCCTGCGATCCCCCCGTCCCATCCTGCGATCTCCCTGTCCACCCCCCCCCCCGTCCCATCCTGTGATCTCTCCGTCCAATCCTGCGATCTCTCCGTCCAATCCTGCGATCTCCCCGTCCCACCCTGCGATCTCCCCGCCCCACCCTGCGATCTCCCCGTCCAATCCTGCGATCTCTCCGTCCAATCCTGCGATCTCCCCGTCCCACCCTGCGATCTCCCCGTCCCACCCTGCGATCTCCCCGTCCCACCCTGCGATCTCCCCGTCCAATCCTGCGATCTCCCCGTCCAATCCTGCGATCTAACCGTCCAATCCTGCGATCTCCCCGTCCCATCCTGCGATCTCCCTGTCCACCCCCCCATCCCATTCTGGGGTCTCTCTGGACATGTGGCCCCATCCAGTGCGCTGCGTGTCTTCAGAGGTCAGGATGTATGCAGAAACATAAGAGAGTTTCTCAGTCCAACTGTATTCAACTACATTACATTCTTCTAATAAACTTTAAGCAAAATACTCTAAAAATAGTGTAAAAATAGACAGACTTTTGTTAAATTGAGATATATTATAGTGATGTAAACATGTCTCCAATATGATTGACCACACCTCTTAAACCACAACCAAATGGCCACGCCCTTTTTTGCTGGCCACGCCCACTTCTCGGCATGGTGCGCTGCGCTCTCCACACATCGGATCTTCTAAGTGTCCCTCATTGTCAAGTTCAAAAGTTGGGAGGTATGCCTTATCTATTTTACATAAATCCTAAAATTCACCCAAAGGACAGATAAAAGGTCATGTTTACTACAAGAGTACAGCCAGTGACAATATGCAGTTTGCTTTCCCATCCTCTTGCTGTGTGGAAGGTTAGAGGAGCAGTATGTACAAATGCTACACTTTAGCACACACTCCTAGACAACACAGCCTGGAGCTGGAGAAGGTTAGGAAATTCAGTATAGTTCAGCCTGAGAAAACTCCACACCCTACTGGATTTCTCTCAAAATTTGGATGAGAAATGTCCGATTGTGTATGTACACTTTGTTGTACATTTTTTACAAGTATTTTTGCAAATAACACATTATTTCCAAAATATTGCTCTTCGATAACCTTGAACAAAGAACTAGAGGCTCGACAACACATATACAGTATATGGCTTTTGTTATGCTTCAAACAATAGGTGGTTGTTATTATTACAGTATTGGTTGTCTCTGTGGTTGTTTTAGGGCAGTATAAGCCTAGGGACAAATGCATGCAATGTAAGCAGTGTGGGTTCTAGGCATTTGCCCTTGAGGGCATACTGCTCTAAACAGAACTACCACTGAGTGCATTGTCCAGTTGCAGCAGCTGTCAGACTGTTATGGAGTTTTTTTCACGCTGCCAGTAGCGGAGCTGAATGGTGCGCCTGTGCTCTCTACCTGCAGCTAATTACCGGAGCCTCATGCACCAGGGCTAAACACTCAGTGTGTATGAGGCCTAAGACTCCATTCACACTTGTGTGACTTGCCATGCGATTTTGGACACTTAACCACTTGCCGACCGCCTCCTGTAGATATACTTTGCGCAGCCGTGCCATTCTGCCGACGTAACGCACCCGTACGCTACTTTGAATTTGCCGCCATGGGCGCGCGCCTGCCGCAAGCTCCGTGAGTCGGGCCGTGGGTCCCGCGGGGGTCACGGAGAGGACGAACGGGGAGATGCTGATGTAAACAGCATCTCCCCGTTCTGCCTAGTGACAGTGTCACTGATCTCTGCTCCCTGTCATCGGGAGCAGGGATCAGTGACGTGTCACACACAGCCCATCCCCCCTACAGTTAGAACACATCCCTAGTACTGACTTAACCCCTCCCCGCCCCCTAGTGGTTAACCCCTTCACTGCCAGTGTCATTTACACAGGAATCAGTGCATTTTTATAGCACTGATTGCTGTATAAATGACAATGGTCCCAAAAATGTGTCAAAAATGTCCGACATGTCCGCCATAATGTCGCAGTCACAATAAAAATCGCTGATCGCCGCCATTACTAGTAAAAAAAAAAAATTATTAATAAAAATGCCATAAAACGATCCCCTATTTTGTAAACACTATAACTTTTGCGCAATCAATAAACGCTTATTGCGATTTTTTTTTTACCAAAAATATGTAGAAGAATACGTATCGGCCTAAACTGAAGAAAAAAAATGTTTTTTTTATATATTCTTGGGGGATATTTATTATAGCAAAATGTAAAAAATAATGGGTTTTTTACAAAATTGTCGCTCTTATTTTGTTTATAGCGCAAAAAATAAAAATCGCAGAGGTGATCAAATACCACCAAAAGAAAGCACTATTTGTGGGGAAAAAAGGACGTCAATTTTGTTTGGGAGCCACGTCGCACGACCGCGCACTTGTCAGTTAAAGCAACGCAGTGCCGAATCGCAAAAAACGCACTGGTCAGGAAGGGGGTAAATCCTTCCAGGGCTGAAGTGGTTAAAGTCGCAGCCCATGTATTTTAATGGAAGTCGCACCAAATTTAAAAAAATTCCTGCACTACTTTGATGCAACTTGAGTGCCATAAACTGCAATGTAAACTCTCAAAAGTCGCATGAAAGTTGCATCAAAGTATGTTATCAATGCGACAGTTGTACAACAGTCAAAGCCAACAGCCAAAAGTCGCATCCAAGTTGCACCCATCCAAAGTTGCATTAAAGTTGTATTGGAAATCTCATGACTTCAGAGTCGCACAAGTGTGAATGGAGCCTTAAGCGGGCCATGCATGGGTCTAATTTCGTAAGAACTTTCTTACGAAAATCGTAACTAGAAATTTTCTTTTAAATTACGCACCATTAGTGGGCTGCAGCAAAGGACGACGTTGATTTTCATGTGGCAATCAAATTTGGGTGATCTGGCATGTTGGAAATTTTTGGAAAAATGAATGACTTTTTAATCAATGAAGGGAGAATCGTGCGAGAAATATTATCGAAAAAGGAATGTGCCTGAGCTGTGACCTGGAAAAAAAAGAAGATTCTCAGCCACCAGAATTCTTTTCTGTAGCAACATGAGGTGACATTGAAGGCTTGGTTGGTCAAATTTCAAAATCAATGGTGGCACCATTGAAAACGCAACTTTCTGGTTTTGGGTGGACAGATGTGTACAGGTGAATATAAATCTTTTTTTTGGGGGGGGGGTGCTGAAGAGGGTGGGGGACAGAAATGTTAAAGATAACTATACAGAAGTTTAGTTATCCTTTATTCATTTTTGAGTAACTGAACCCCAACACATATGCAGATCAGGAAAGTTAGAGAAAAGGCAAAAGTTATTTTCTGCATACTTGTTCTGGGTCAATGACTATAAGTATTTATGCAACTGGATCAGCGTGATGTGTAGGCTACCAGCATTTTTTAAAGGGGGAGCTTAGCAATGACAATATCCAATATATGCATTCGTTGCAACCCACATTTTCCTTTCATTGCTATTTATATAGGCTTACTTGGGATTGCTTTATGGTAATTAAACGTACTTGTTCAAAGTTATGCTACTAAACGTGTTTTTAACGATAATTATTTGCTGTTTTATGAATGTCCTGATTGTTACAAAGCAATCAGAATGGTTCATTTCAGAATATTTAACCATAGTACACGTTTACAATACATTTTCCTTACCACATTATGCTTATCACATTTGCTTATCACAAACTATATTTCCTGGCGTATCATGGCAGCATACACTGGGTTGTGACTCCGCCCCCACAACCTGATAGGACTGGTTAACTATAAATTTTCAGCTAGGCCCCAGCCCAGCATTCTCCTTTTTGTTCTCACCTGATTGGGACTGGATGGATCGCGTACTACCCCTTACCGAATTCACCCCAGCCAGGTTCAGCCTCTCCTGGGTGGAAGTCCCTGTACTGTACAGCCTCGAGCTCTATGGAGGGAACACCAGTCTGGTGGTCTTGGGGGTGTGCTGGCCAGCATTGCAAAGCGCTTTAAACAAGCCTGGTTCACTGCAGCAGTTCTCCTTTACTTCCTTCCTTTTTTATGTTTCTGCTGTTCTCTTTCTGAGCCCTGTAGTTGTCCTGTGTTCCTCTGCCCTTTTCCAAGATGGCGGGTGGCAACCTCCAGGGCAGCATATTGCAGAGTCTTTCCAGAAACGATCTGTAGGGCGGCAACATGGTCGTCTAGGAATACGTTCACTTTGTACTACCGTGTTGATCTGGCAAGGCTTACGACAGTTTGGCAGATCTGTTATCCAAGCGGACCAGGCTGGTCCCGGTTAATAAATTTAAGTTCTTTTCTTACACCCACCCGACTGGCGAGTTATTTGCCAGTGTATGCTCCCATGATGGGACAGGAAAACAGAAAATTGTATACTCCCCTTTCTGTAATTTTCCTTTCCTGGTGCATCTTCATGGCAGCATACAGATTCCCACCCTTGAGGTGATAGTTACAGAGAATGCTGGGCTGGGGCCTAGCTGAAAATTTATAGTTGACCAGTCCTATCAGGTTGTGAGGGTAGAGCCACAACCCAGTGTATGCTGCCATGAAGATGCACCAGGAAAGGAAAATTACGGAAAGCTGAGTATACAATTTTCTATTTTACTAGCACCAAACTCCTCTGTATGCTTGTTTCCTTTTTCTGACAGTTGGGGTCCTTGGTTTTTGCATAGCATGGTACTATGCTTACCACAGTTCATTGCACTAATGCCGTTGGTTACAAACTAGATACTTTAATTGCTCAGAAAATCTCCATACAATTCTGCTTCTTGGAAGTTACCAAAGCAATTTTAACAAACCAGTTCCACTGCATCATTAAAATCATAATAAGACGGTAAATAACTTGATAGCTTTACATGTATTGCTTAATCGCTAGAAATGCTAACCCTGCATAGAAAGTCTTTTAAAACCACCAAATTATGAGCAATTGTTTCAATTCAGTTAATCCAGTGCATTTCCCATAGTTCCTGCAAGTATGTTTAGGCAGTTTTCATTGGGAGACATCATTATTTAGAAGAAATGCATAAGGAATTTATTAAAAAGGAACAGTTGTTTTAGCTTTGATTTTACACTTTTGAAATCTGATCTGGGCCCAATCACAAAAGGGTGTATTGTCTCTCCTTCTGTCACTGCATCTGGACATGATTACTCCACTCGTAGGAAACTGGCATCTAGTGATCTATGAAGTGTCGGGTCTCCTAATTTACTAACGTAACTTCAGAAATCCATATAAATGTACTATAAATGCTGCTTAAAGCAAAGAATCTATTGGTAAAGTATGAAAGAATGTGTGCGTCCACAAGTCTCAATGTGTCCCAAAAGCGGGGAGGAATGCATTGCCATTGTTGGCTTCCTTTGACAAAGACTGTGTGCTTGACTAGTGATATTAATAAAAGCATATTTTCCAAACCGCTATCCATTGTGGTATGGTTCTGACATAACAAACAGTGTGTGTATGCAGCATTAAAAGTGGAATTTATTTTTGACATTAACAGAATATGCAAGATGAAATCACTGTGATATGAAAACACCTGAAAATAATCATCACATTTGCGTAAGGCTATATAAGGGCAACCAAGAAAATCACTACAGCCTACAAAAAAGATGTATATTGTGTTGCATAAAAAGAAATGAATAAATGAATGGAGTATCTATAAAAAGAAAGTGTTCATATCTATGGCCCACTCACACTTTTGCATTGTGGTAATGTGCATTGCAGTACCTTTCATTTAAATGGCACTCCAAGGCACCTCCACAACACACATTTGTTGCTGTTGTACGCTGCATCATAAAAAAAAAATCCTGCAAGTGCCTGCCTGCACTGGTGCATTGGCAACCCATTCAAAATGAATAGGCCACCTTAACACATTGCCCCCTTTCACACTGGGGCAGTTTTTAGGCGTTTTAGCGCTAGAAATAGCGCTTGTAAATTGCCTCCCCTGCCACCCCAGTGTGAAAGCCAGAGTACTTTCTCACTGGGGTGGTGCGCTTGAAGGACTTCAGAAAAAGTCCTACAAGCAGCATCTTTTGGGGTAGTTTAGGAGTGGTGTATACACCGCTCCCAGACCACCCCTGCCCATTGGGCAACACAGGCGTTTTTAACCCCTTTTTAACCCCTTCTTGGGGGTTAAAAGCGCCCTGCTACCGCCCAAATAGCAGTAAAGCGCCGCTATAACAGCGGTAAAGCACCGCTAAAACGAGCAGCGCTTTACCGCTAACACTTGGGCAGCTGCAGTGTGAAAGCAGCCTAACTCACAAAATAACAGTGCGTTAACTCAAAGCACCAAAACAGACAGGTATGAATGGGCCCTTAGAAAACAGAGTCATGGCTTCTCCCAGTCTTTGGCACCTGGCAGTCAGCTAATGTTAACCAGCTTATCGTTCAGGTGAGTGCATTTTACAGAACCCAACTGAAATATGTTTTGGGAAGCAGGGGTTCCCCTTAGTAGATGGAAGCCAGCATGTGGCAAGTGCTCTAAGCTTGTCATGCGAGTGTTTGATATGCGAAACAGTATGGGTTAGCTCTGTATGGGTCAGCCTGCACTCTTCTGGGACGGCTTTCCACAATATTTTAAAGTGTGTCAGTGGCAACTTGTCTAAAAGTGCATTTTTTTAGGTCAGGTTCTCATATTTATGATTAACTTCTCTGATTATGCTTTTCTACACAAAAGATTTAAATGTCTAAAGCTATGTTTAGTCAAAAAATGTAACTAGGTGTTTGGCTAAGACTGGAGAGTAAGGGAAACACTGGCTGCAGCTGCTGCCCTGCGGTGCTGAACTGGTTAACAGCTTTATCAGCAAGAGGAGGAAGATATTGAGCAGGAAGAGTTCAATAGACTGAGTCAGGCAGCATTGCACTGTGGGAACTGTAGTCCAGAGGAGAGAGAGACTCTCCTGTAATCAAAAGCTATTGAACTGCGTTTCCCAGAGAGAGATTACTAGGAGGCGGGGAAAGAGCTGCATTTTTTCAAGATGTTCAAGACACAGCTCCCACTTGCCGTCAGGCAGATTGGGCAGTGCACATCACTGTCTAATGTGCAGCATCACTGCTGCTTATCAGTGGCCTTAGCAGCATTCAGAGTGTTGAGTGCAGATATAGCCACCTGGGTGAAGAGTAGAGAGTGGTCTTATTGCTGTGTGACCGGATGGTGAGCTGCAGCATCGCTGAGACTGGTGAGCTGCTGCTGTGGGCATTTACTATCTGCTTCTAGAGACTGAACCCTTTAGGAACTGACCATACAACCATTTAGTAGCATTATTGCTGCCTGCAGGCCTGACTAGGTCTATTCTCATGTGTACCCATGGTACAACTTGGCCCCAACACTAGCCAGCTGAAGAGGTAAGACTAAAGACTGTCCCTTTACATCTGCTACACAGAGACCTTCACTTATTGCTTATGCTAGGAGATACCTCTCAGGGAACATTGCACCATATCCTAGCCATTCTCCAAGAGTGCACTCTAGACTAATTATAGTATTATTATTCACACTGCAGTTAATTCCTATATGCTCTGTTTAATGCAGACTTTGCTGATTTATGAGTTAATCCCAGTCTAGTGCTACAGAACTCTATTCTAAGTTACCTTGGCATAGCGATTATACTGTTTAGCGGAGTGTGTCTTCATTTATGCTCAACCACCTTTTGTTCTAACCTGTACCAATACATTGAGTTCATTTAACACTAAATGGTATTTTGTTTATTTCCTGCTAATTCACAACTGAGTTAAAGATATCTATACTCATTGTTCTTATACGTGCTTACAGTAACTTTCATTCAACCAGGTGTGTCAGAGGGGCTAAGGGTGATCTTGGAGTCGAAGCACAGAACAGAGAAAACAAGAAAGAGCCCAGCTGGGCGGCCACAGGCTCCAGAGAGAGCCCTGCTGGGTGGCCGCAAAAAGGTTGGGAGAGTGACCTGGGCTTCAGGAACAGCCCAGGATTTGGTGACCCCTGGCAAAACGTCATTCGACCCCCAGGTTGAGAACCACTGTTTTAAATAATTAGCATAAGGGAAATTACTTACAGTCAATGTGATGTGTGTCTTGTGCTGCTAAACTCTTCCATCCTCCGATCATCCCCTGCCCCCACAGCAGTAAGCTTTCCGGTGCCACATCAGGTTAACAGAGCCAAGGGACCTGCGAAAGGCCTTCATCAAGAGTGCCAACTTACCCACCCTTTTCGCCCACCTCCTTCATTCATAGAAGCCAAACTATAGCTACCATGAATGAAAAACAATCTAGAAATGAGGCGGTGGACCTTCCATTCATCTGCCTGTCTTCCATTTATCGGTTGTTTTTCATTCCTACAAACTATAGTACAGCTTTTATGAATAGAGGAGGTGGGAGGAAAGGGTGGATATAGGTGGCACTCTTGATGGGTGCCTTTCACAGGTCCCTTGGCTCTATTAACCCCCACGGCAACAGAAGATTATTGCTTAAGAAATATACAGATTTTTACAAACATTTGTAACTAAACTTAAGCTTTAAACTGGGTGTGCAAACTACATCAGATTTTGAAGTTGAAATGACTGACAGCTTGATGCAAATGAAAAAAAATTAAGCATTTGAAATATCCTTTGGCCATTACTTGAATGAAGAATATACTCAATAACAGTATTAGGATTACAGTGCTGAACAGAACAATCAGAACACATTGGTTCCAAGAAGGCTCCAGATGGAGACTGAACCTGTGACCTCTTTGCATAAAAACAATCTATGATACCAATTATACCATCTGTTGGCCATAAAATCATGTACATTATCTCTCCTTGGCTCTTTCACTACACAAGAAGCTGAAGGGTAATACACAGGACTGTTCTGCTTTATACGTGCTCTTTAATGCAGAACATATTTCCAAAGCGAAAGAACAAAGGACAATAGCATTAAAATTCAATTTACATTCTCAGTCGGCACAAAATAAATTGAAAATAGAAAACAGTTGTCAGCACAAAAAAAAGAAAACAAGAACACAAAACAAGTTGAAATAGGAACTTTCCTGAAAAGTTGAAAAAAAGGAAATTTAAAAATAGCAAATATTAGAGAACCATAAAATTACTAAGAAGGAGTTCTGTTGCAGCTAATGAATATCTTACACGCTGGTGCAGTTCGCCAACATGCAAGTATTAAAATCCTCACTAAGAGCATATGTTCAAGGCGGTGTGTACAACACGAGTTATAAGTTATGCTGAGCTCCTCTTAAGGACTGGAAAAAGTACAGAACATTCATCCAGTAGCTCTATTCAATGTAGACTCTAACAAAATTAGTCTATGCATAGCCAAAACTTCTTTCTTTTTTAGTTTTTGGATGCAGTAACAGTTTAGGAGGTGAGAGTAAATTTTCCAGTCTGGATAAATGTTTGGGTGATCACTTTCAAAGAATGGAATTCCATTTTCTTTGCTTAGATTTCTTTTCACTTCCTATTGCATCTCCAAGACAGGAAGTAAAGTGAGATCTCCCAATGTCTCCCAACATGAAATGTCCCAATGGGACAAATACGGTAAAATATAAACTGACACGTTATACCCATCTTTACCATATCAAAAACTAAAGAAAAGTTTTGGCTATACACATTTTAAAGGAAATCTGTCACAAGATAAATATATTGATTGCCATTGCTGATGTCTTTTGAAAATGCTAGTTGCCTGGCTGCAATTCTCATTTAATGTCTCCAATGCTGTCTGTAATGTAAAAGCAAGACACAGCCAGGCCATGTTCAGAAGGAGATTGCACAATTTTAGGTTGTTATTTAATCTTTTCTTCTTTTTTAAAATTCATACCTATGGTCTTCCAATGCAACATGTGATATTTTGTACACCATTTTTGTACAGAATTCCCCCCAGGAATATATATATATATATATTTTTATGTCATTGATTCACTGCTTTCCTAAGTCTTCACATAACTAGAAGTTACATTACAGGCATCACATGCAATTAGGAGCTTTGCACAAAGCAAGGTCCATAAAGACATGGATGAGCGAGTTTGGGGTGGAGGAACTTGACTGGCATGCACACCCGACAGAACACTTTTGGGATGAATTAGAGCAGAGACTTCGACCCAGGCCTTCTCTCCAACATCAGTCACTGACCTCACAAATGTGCTTCTGGAAGAATGGTCAAACATTCCCATAGACACACTCCTAAACCTTGTGGACAGCCTTTCCAGAAAAGTTGAAGCTGTTATAACTGCAAAGGGTGGACCAACTCATAGTTGAACCCTACAGACTAAGACTGGGATGCCATTACAGTTCATGTGCTTGGAAAGGCAGTCGTCACAATACTTTTGGCAACATAGTGTATATGTCGTTTTGTGCAAGACCACATCCGTTCCCTTTTGCTCTGTATGGCCTGCCTAAGGAATAGAAAATCATTACAAATATTTCCTATTCTTTCTGGCAACAATTAAACCCTGCATTGTTAGCATTCCTCCGTTTTATCATTTTCTCTCTGGTAATAATCACACATAAAACTCCAATTATGTATGAAGTTTGGACATTAGTAAAAGACAAAAAAAGTTCAATAAATAAGTAAAAAACACAATCAAGAAATTTACTCCAGAACACAATGTAATCATTTTTTAAAGTTTGATTTTTACTTACAATCAGTAGATGACATGAACTACTTACATCTGTTATTGATCTCCTAAGCAGGAATGTTACAACCATGTGAACACAATCAATGAATAAATAATGGCTGCCATATTTGCCAACAGTTGGTGCATTTCCTTCCATGAAGAAGAAGCAGTAATTAAAAAAAAATTGAGATCAGAGAAAATATGTAATACCTGCTTACACATGTGCCTAAATGTGGTTTTGAAAGTTGCATGTGTTATGTGTAGATTATTTTTCTACCTTTCTCCCCACATGAGGCATCCAGAAGCAGCTGTTAAGGGACAAAGGTAGTTAGGATCAGGGAAGGGAAGACCAACTCTCTTAGCATGGTTTGTCTGGTGCTGCTAATATGGTCTCTTAAAGTGGTTGTAAACCCTTACAGACCACTTTGTGCTACAGGTAAGCCTATAATAAGGCTTACCTGTAGCTACCCAGAATATCCCCTGTATTTGTATGTGCCAACGTCATCAGCACATGCGCACTGACACAAACTGAAGCAGCAGCATGTATGTTCCGTTGCTTCAGTGAGTGTGCCATTACTGCTCAACGTCATTGCGGCTGCGGCCAATCACAGCGCCGGAGCCGCGATACCCGGAAATAACCCAAGGCGGTGCGGCTCTCTTTCTGGGACAACGTCATATGACGGCATCCCAGAACGGCCGCTCTCGCGCGACCCCAATCTTTGTAAAGAGCCACGTCCATGGCTCTTTAACCATGTGATCAACTGTGTCCAATCATAGAACATTTTTCTAGGGGGTTGTCCATGCCACTCATCTGAAAAACAATGGATTGCATTTCAGGGGATGATTGACAGGCATCTGGGAGACGATATGTTGCCTCCTCGCTACCCTAAAAAGACCATGAGTCATTGCCTGCAGATGCAGGGTGGTTGTGGTGTGGCCCTTTTTACTTTAATGGGTTACATTTGAGGGCGGCAGCTGCATTTTTGTTTTGTTTAGGTGGGTAGTGGGGGTGGTAAAACTGTCTTAACCACTTGCTTTTACCACCCCCTGGCTGCATGTTTGAACAAGCCCTAAATCAGATAAGAGTGCTCTGTATCCCATTACATGGGATTATGTCTGGTAATTTGACTCTAACAAAGAAGTTTGGGCTTACGGGGACTTAAGGCATTTGCCCCTTAGGCCAGTATCTATACTGATATGTTGGACTGGTGGCCCTGATTCAAGATACTTTACACTTAGACATTGATCAGCCAGTGACACATGGGGGGTGATTTACTAAAGGCAAATAGGCTGTTCACTTTGCAAGGGAATTTCCAAGGTCAGCCATCCCTCTATCACCAAAAGATAGATTCATGCATTGCATGAATCTATCCATGGCCGCCGCTGCCACCCCCTATTCAAGCGTCCGGCCCCTTTTCGGGCAGTGGGTCCCCGAATTGAAGCAGCGGGGTATTTTTTGAAGTACCTGACGAGAGCCATAGGCTCTAATAGGCGTCAAAAAAGGTAAACAGCGAGCGCCATGCTTGGTGCTCGCAGTTCACTCAGCTGTGTTAGGAAAGGGAATGAAAATTTGCTTTCCTAACACTGAACTGCCTCTCCACCAATCAGGTGCTCGGGTCTGTTACCCGTCACCTGATTGGCTGAAACAACAGGCGCTGTGATTGGACGCCTATCAGGCATCCAATCATAGGAGAGGACGGGAGAAGACATCAAGGACATGGAGGAAACCATCACCCGCTGCCCCACCGACACAGGTAAGTGCTGGGCAGATGGCGGGCGGGGGGGCACAATGGCGGCATTCGATGGGCACAGTGGGAGCAATTGATGGCACAGTGGCAGCATTGGATGGGCGCAGTGGGAGCATTTGATGGCACAGTGGGAGCATTTGATGGGCACAGTGGGAGTATTTGATGGCACGGTGGGAGAATTTGATGGGGCACAGTGGGAGCATTTGATGGCACAGTGGCAGCGTTTGATGGGCACAGTGGCGGCAATTGAGGGGCACAGTGGCTGCGTTTGATGGTACAGTGGCTAGGTTTGATGGGCACAGTGGCTGCGTTTGATGGTACAGTGGCTAGGTTTGATGGGCACAGTGGCGGCGTTTGCTGGCACAGTGGCTGCGTTTTATGGTACAGTGGCTGCGCTTGATGGGCACAGTGAGGCTGCAATTAATAGGGGTTTATTTTCAGTTTGTTTGCACCCCCGAAAAAATTTGAGCACCAGCCGCCACTAAATTGGATGAATGTATATCAATCAGATGGGACAACTATATACACTTGACTTACTCCAGTCTCTCTCCAGCACATCACTTAACTCCAGGCACAGCTAGCACATGGTTAGGCCCAACTCTAACTCATTCAGGCCTCAGCAACTGCCTTTTGTAGGCAGGGACAGCGGGTTCCTTTGATGTAGCAAAAATAGAAATAGGAAGTCTTTTAGTGCTAGCTGTCCTATGGTGGACTACTGCTCCTAGTAAGTCCTCTTCAAGCCCTGCCAGGCCTCCTGGCTGCAGCTGCCCGACTCCACTGCCGGACTCTCACAGTCCTTACTGATGGCTCTGCACCCATCTCAGACTGCACACTCCCAGTCCTCTCAGGCGTGCCTCCCAAGTCCTCTCGACCTTGCCTGTCACTCACTGACCCTCCTGGCCACACATACATCGGTGGTTCCCTCCTGAACACTTGCCCGGCAGTACTAGCTCCCGCTGTCCTCTCTGACTCCTCTCTGTGCCTCCTGTCCAGATCCTTCATGCGTTCTTGAAGGGTTCCCTTCTGTACCCGAGTTCCAGGCCCAAGGTCACCCCCCCAGACTGGAAGCGCCCTCAAAGGCCCCGACAGCCTAGCACTCCATCTTCAGTTCTTCCACCCAACAACTCCCCTCTGCTGCGCTGACCCTGGGTATATCAAGGAGGCCTGCCCCCTGCCAATCCTAAATGAGGATCAGTCAGGGATCCCTGAGACACCTCAGACAGCTTCACCTCTCTTCCCCTCCTCGCTTCTAGAATCCTCCAGAAGCCAGAGGGAGGTAACCGAGAAGTGATGCTATCTGTGAGTCACCAGCCTACTCTGAGCCACTCCCAGCCCACACAGATCAAAACAAACAGGCCTAGCTTCTAGCTAGGCCTGCCTAAATTTACCTGTACTCACTAAAAATCTACCTCTAGCACCTACCTAGGTAGAGGGTGCTACATTCACCCCCACCAGAATCCAGCTGGTCCCTCAGCTGGGAAAATTTACAAAAATATGGATCCTGGGCCCAGGAGCAAGGGCATCCCATAAGAAAAAATGGAACTGTACAAATAAATACGTACAAAAATAGAGTCGATTTTGTGGGTATTTACAGTGTTCACATCGCTGTACACTCCTAACTACAGGTCCCTGTAGCTGACATCAACATTACACAATATAGTCAGTTGCGGGTATGGAGATCGAGATGCTAAGAGGGCCGCCCTTGCGGCTAAGTGCAGCGTGCCCCTGGAGTTGGGAACAGGTAGTGCGGTGCCCAAAGAAGCACGGTTGGCCAGGTGCTTGTTTGCGGTCAGATGGACTTGGCCACTGAGGGAAGACCGAAACAGGCAGAGCTGAACTTGCTGTGTTCTGGTAAATGGAGAAACCGGGAGCCAGGCCAGAGGTCATACACGGATAAGTCAGTCCAGAGCATAAAAGGGGATGAGCCAAAGTCAAACACGGAGGACAGGAACAAGCAGGGTCCAGGTACAAGCCGAAGGTCAAGCCGGGTAATCAGGAAACACAGGCAGGTTTCAGAAGCAGGCCAAGGGTCAAACTGGGGGAGGGTGAAGGAGCGAGGTCAAGGCAAGCCGGGTCACAACAGGTAATTACAATAAGGAAGCAAGGTCAAGGCACACAGGGAAGCTGAGGAGATAATCCAGCAATGTCCTGTAGTCCCAGGCTGGCTTACATAGGGCTGTTGGCGCCAGCATCTGTAACCCTCTGTGAGCGTCCATGTAGGTTCTGGGCAACATTGCCAGTCCTGTGACGGCCATGTCCATGACAAATATACACATTTGAGCCAGAGCATCTCTCCCGCAAGAAAGATCTTGACTCCAGCCGGAGGGGAAGGAGAGCCGCTCAATAGAGATAGAAAAGAGAAACACGTGTTTTTTTTTTCCTTTTTGTGTTGTCAGGAGGGGGTTATGACCTGCTGGCAGAAACAATAAGGGGGGGAAACAAATAAAATTAAACATCAGTCGGCCCCTCCCTGAGCAGAGAGGCTCCAAAAGGATCAGTTCAAGAAACAGGCCTCACCCAAGTGTCCTTGCAACAGAGAAAAAAAAGATCCATTCATTGACCACACAGGTGGCAGGCTGGCCTGTTCCTGCAAAGTCAGGGAGGAAAAAGAACACAAACCTGCAACTTCCCTGCAGTTTCTGTGATTTTTTTTTCTCTATGATGGCTGTACACTCACAGTCCTCTCACACATAGAAGTGAGGATCAGGTAGTCTCCTCCTGCCTACCCCATCCTCCCTGACGAAGACCGAATGGCTCTTTGTAGGCCGTGCCGCCTTCGCAATCAGCAAAGGGTCTTTGTAAATGGCTCTCCCCAGCCTCCATTCCTGAGGAATGTCCACAAAAGGACCCAGGCTTCACTCTACAGCTTCCGCAGAAGCTTGGGGATATGCAAATAGTCGCAGACCAGGTCATCCTTCCACTCTCCCCGGGAGTTTTCAATAATGTCCATGATCTGGGGAGGGACGTAGGGATAGTCCATTCCCCACTCCAGAGCAACTTTCCTCTGCACCTCCCACTGGAATCGGTAAACCTGGACATCTCCTTAGGTCTCCCCTTACCCAGCAGGACAAAGGCATCCTGGGATCTCACAACCCATTGTTGATAGGTGGGTGTTTGGTCTGGGTGGTGGAAGGTTTGTCCACAAAGAGTTTACTGCTGTGGGCAAGGGTTCCTGTGGCTTCCTCTGTTCCCAGCACCAGCTTTGGTCCATCTCCTCCCTCAGATTAACCATGTGAACCTCCAGTCTCCCATTCTACCTCATCCGAGCTTGCCTCGGGGGATGACCACTCCACCAGTCTCTCCAGGGACCCAAATTCTGCCAGTAGTCTGGGGGTACCCCAATCGATGACCCTGCCCTCACACTCCCCATCCAGCACACCTAAAGGGGGCACCCTCCTCCTGCACTGGCTGTGCTGAAATTTAAATGGCGAGGGGCATAGGGGCAACCGGCATTTCAGGGACTTCTAGCACCTGCTATGCAGTACTCACAGTTACCAGGTTATCTGCCTTTAGGGAATAATCCAAGGCCCTCTCTGGCCTTCCAGGATGTTCGCAGCTGTAACTGGCACAGTCCTGAGAGCAGGTCCACATTGTAATATCGTGGCTCCTGCTGGGCGGATGCTAGCCGGATCAGCGATTCGCCACAATGGTCACACCGGATCCATGTGCTGACCACCGCGGTCGGTATCTGGCACTTGGGACACTGTAAGCAGAGTCGCTCCGTCCCATTGACCATCCCCAAGGCAAACCTCCCGCAATGCTCCAATTGGACACCATTGTCCACTAGTGTCCGCTCCGACAGTCCGGGCAACCAGGTCAATGCTGATAGTAAACGACTTCCCTCCGCCATCTTTCTGCGCCTCGTGGTGTCTGATGCTAGCAGGGAACGCTGGGTCTCCTCCAGGGTGCGGCGCCACCCCCTCGCTTCCAGACGGGCTGGCACCAGTGGAATTGATCGGCAGACTCCTCCCTGGGAACGCTGCTGTAACTAATGTGGAAACAAACTGAAGTTTGCAGGCATGCTCATGCTAGCAGGACTTGTCCAGGCATGTTGCTCAGCACCGACTGTGCCCGAGTAACTGAAAACAGATGACTGCTGACTTTTTCAGTATCAACAATAAAGTTTGTAACCAATGTCTCACTGAAGGGCACTATCTCAACACAGTCCCTCCTGCAGGCCCCCACAGGTTTACCCCAATCACCCCAGGCAACAGTAGACACTTCCAGGCACACTTTACTGTCTATAGCAGTAGTGTGGCACAAAGGTTTAAGATGCCCAGCATTTGCAGAGCGCTGGGCATATTTGTAATCCAGTGAAAAATGTCCAGCATTAACAGAACGCTGGACATATTTGTAATCCACGGCCGCGATCGGTTGACAGCATATGGTGAAAAGTCACCGAATTGCAGGATTTAGTATAAGTGTCCACTCCAACGCTGGTTGAAGCCACTGGGTAGCAGGCAGCAATAATTTACAATGACTTCTGCTGGTTGATATGGGCAATGGCACCTATTTTTACAGTTCTGAATAGCAGGGAAAGCACACAAGTCCTTTCCAGGGTTCAATTCCTCAATACGGTTGGAACAAACACAGTTCCCCCTGCTTCCACAGTTGCTAGGGGCAATAGCTGGCAGTCACACATGATCAGGTGATCCCGGACGAGCCCCCAAATGTAGCGGTACCCCATAGGGGCTGCTGAAAGTTGTGGCCCCACCTGTCACTTTGACCAGCCCGGCATTCACTTCCCAATCACTTTTTTGAGACAATGAACAGTCCATATGGTTGTTTTGTATTTTAAATGAGGGATTTGAACTTGGATAGGAATGGGAATATATGGGATGCCCAGTAGAACAAGCAATTGTTTGATTGTATATCAATCAGATGGGACAACTATATACACTTGACTTACTCCAGTCTCCTCCAGCCCATAACTTGTTTGCAGACTGTTACTCTCTCTCTCTCTCCCTCTCTCTCCAGCACATCACTTAACTCCAGGCACAGCTAGCACGTGGTTAGCCCCAACTCTAACTCGGTCAGGCCTCAGCAACTGCCTTTTGCAGGCAGGGACCGTGGGTCACTTTGATGTAGCAAAAATAGAAATAGGAAGTCTTTTAGTTCTAGCTGTCCTATGGTGGACTACTGCTCCCAGTAAGTCCTCTTCAGGCCCTGCCAGCCCTCCTGGCTGCAGCTGCCGAACTCCACTGCCTGTGACATCACAGTCCTTACTGCTGGCTTTGCACCCATCCCAGACTGCACACTCTCAGTTCTCTCAGGCGTGCCTCCTCAGTCCTCCCGACCGTGCCTGTCATTCACCGAACCTCCTGGCCATTAATTCCCTCCTGAAGACTTGCCTGGCAGTACCAGCTCCCACTGTCCTCTCTGACTCCTCTCTGTGCCTCCTGTCCAGATCCTTCATGCTTTCTTGAAGGGATCCTTCCTGCACCCAGGTCCTAGGCCCAAGGTCACCTCCCCAGACTGGGGAGCGCCAAAGGCCCCGACAGCCTAGCACTCCATCCTTAGTTTTTCCACCCAACAACTCCCCTCTGCTGGGCTGACCCTGGGTATATCAAGGAGGCCTGCCCCCTGCCAGACCTAAATGGGGATTGGTCAGACCTCTCTGAGACACCTCAGACAGCTCCACCTCTCTTCCCCTCCTCTCTTCTAGAAACCTCCAGAAGCCAGAGGGAGGCAACTGAGAAGTGATGCTATCTGTGAGTCACCAGCCTACTCTGAGACAGTCCCAGCCCACACAGATCAAAACAAACAGGCTTAGCTTCTAGCTTGGTCTGCCTAAATTTAGCTATACGCACCAAAAATCTACCTCTAGCACCTAGCTAGTTTGAGGGTGCTCCAAAAGTATATTTACTTGCACATGATTCAATGATGTAAGTCACCAGAGCTTCAACTCATAGACCAAGCTAAGGGGAACATTTCCTTGCAAAGTAAAAATTTTTTGCAAAGTGAACAGCCTGTTTGCCTTTAGTAAATTAGCTCATTGTATGCACTATCACAGTGTCTGGCAGAAGAAAGTCTTCCAGCAATGACTTTTGGCTCTGCAGAAGTCATGCACACAGATGTTTATTAACTGATGAGTAAAATCCCTGTTGAAAGCGGCGTGTTTGGAGAAATGCACCATATGTGCATGCACAAGGAAATGTCAAATCAGAAGCAACCAGCGTTTACATGAGTATGGCTGCATGCAGTCATGCAATTGTTTTGGCAGTTTTATGCGGCACCTGTGGTTCCCTAGGAACAGAAAAGCACCTGGGATTTTTTGCTTGTGGACACAAGATGTTAAAGGTCCATGTGCATGAGGTCAAATGAAGCTGATGCTTGAAGGTGTGAAAAAGTGTGTCACAATAACCCATATCTTTTACTAGCTCATGCCTTTCACCAGTCACTATGGGACACTTTCCATGGCACACTTTAGCCCACAGAAATCTGTCAATGTCATGAAGGGGCCAATTTGTTGCGTTTGCCCCTCAGGCCAAAAATTTCCTGCCCTCTCCTGGACTCTGACATCTAGTATTATGGGTCTGACCAAGGCCGGTAGTAACAGTTTTCTAGTCCTGGTCCTGACAGCAATCACATGACTTTGGATCCAACAAGACGGTTTGAGTGCTAGCTTTATTAATATTGTTCTGGATTTGTGTATTGCCAGCACTACTCAGCACATAACTAATTCATAGATCTTCACAGAGTAGTGAAGCCTAAATCACTTTAGAAGCACTCTGCAGCATCTCTATATCTTCTTGTGATGTCTGTAATTGAGAATATTATTGTTGTAGTACACCTGTACAGACACACTGTGGTTGAGTTTCTAAATAGAGAAATAGACTGCTCACTTTGCAAGGGAAGTTGCTCTTTAGAAGGGAATTTTCCCTTGAGATTAGTGAATATAGTGAAATTACATATTACAAATAATACCCAGTCATGTGTAAGGAAAACAAAAAAAGATTGGATGATGAAGTCAGAGCTTCACCTCGTTCATTAAGCTTTGGGGAAAGATTCCCTTCCAAAGTGAAACAGTCTATTTACCTTTAGTAAATCAACCCCACAGTGACACAGAATTCCATATCATATTGTCAATTTTTCTATAAAATTATTCTCTTAGAACAATCGACCCGGCAGTACTACCAAGTGAATTCATTGCTTTGGAATAGATCACAACATAAGCACAATTCTTTCAGACAGAATTCTGTTCAAAGTATATACCTTTAATCCACATGAGTTTAGTACATTTTAGATTATTGGGCCAGTACGTGCTTACAAGCTGCAGCAGTGTTTTACTTTGAAGAGTGCGTTACAGGCTGCGTACATTGTAATGAATTACTGCACACATCGTAGCTGACAACTCCTTGGCGTTCAGTTCTTTAAAAGAAACCAAATCAGTGCTTGCACTTCATAAAAAAACAGATAATGATCAGTAACAATGAACAAAGGAATATTTTATAACCTCTCTGCAGTCCAAGTATTCTTCGTGGTTTTCATTTCATTTTAACATTACAGATTTTGAGAATTCTGGTATTAAAACTGGCAATGCAGCATACTGTACAGTTATACTTGTTTCTGGTGCTGTCTGACATACCATGTCACCTTATCTTCCTAAAGTTGCTCTCCAGCTTATAGCGAAGCCTAAATAGTTTGATCCAAACAAATGATTACCTTCAATACTAGATGTGCCTGCTTTGTGCGCTGTATAAACTGTATGTAGCTTCAGCTACACCACGATCTCTAAATCAGCCAATCAGAGGAAGTCTTGTTTTCGTTCAAAGAATACAAAGCTCCCTGTGAATGGCTGAGCAACAATCAACCCAACTCAATTTTGTTCCGAGAATGGAATGAGAAGTTTGTGTCCTGCAGCCGGAACACAGTTCTGTATACTTTGTGTAGCTGAGGCTACACAGTGTTTATACAGAGTACACAGCGAGCCAATCTAGTAGTGAAGGTAATAGTTTGTTTGGGCCAGTTTGGTCCAAAAGAACTATATAACCACTTGCAGACTGCCTGTCCGCAATTCACTGTGGATGGGTGGCCCACCCAGGCAAAGTGACGTACAAGAACATCGCTGCCTGTTTTCTGGGTTCAGGCCACGACTTTGTACAGAATGCAGTAGTCAGTAAAATACTGTGCCCCTTAATGCTGGTTATTGCAAGAAAATAAGCCCCAAAGTTGGTGTAAGGAAGTAGAATAATGGACCCCCCCCTTACCACACCCCTGTCATAAAATGACTAGCTCTTCTTTGTCTAACCCACCATAGGACCTCCAGTGCCCGGTTATCTGCATGGGTACAACGTGTGGGTGAACAGTATCTCAGCCCTCTCCCTCTCACTAGCTCTTCCACTGCTTCCTCTTCTAAACACCAGACCAGGGCCAGGACCAAGTTTCATATATATATTGGAATTGTATATACACGTTCAAGCATATCTAAACCCCAACATAAAAATGCAAAGTAATGCAGCTTACCAGTCCTTAGATGTGGTGGCTACCTTTGTTTTTTGTTTTTTTTGTTTTTTGTTCAGGCTGTGAAGGCACAGGAAGTGTGTTATTCACCGGATTAACTGCCACTACCAATTCATGCTGGAACAACTTATTGTTGAGTACAGAAAATCTTCTAAAACTTCACTGTCCCATGTTCCTATGAAAAAGTGCCTGCCATATGTTTGAGGTGGAACACAAAATCAATATGAATTTCAAAGTTGGGGTAAAAGGGATCTTGTTATAATGAACATCTGTCTAATTATTGATTTCTTCATCCACTTTGTCCGCTTTTCCTTTATATGCTAACTTAGGAAAACATTTCAAATCATTGTCTTTGGCTTTTAGAACAAATATGGCCCAGCTGGACCACGGTTAAAACATACTTCTCTGTAGAACGGATTCTTGCGGGAAAAGTGATATATAAATCAATACTTCCACTTCTGGAAGCACTGCTACGTTTTGCCTCTCTGCAAAGTTGACATGTGTAAAGTGATGATAACCAGAACTATTCATTGTCACTTTCAGAAAAAATGCAGACCATTCATGTTCCAGAAGTAAATATTTAGGACATTAGCATTCTTACTGTACCCTGTGTCAAACAGATTACTTAACAGATTCCATATTTAAAATAATCTAATATCTATAATAAATGAAAGTTGTACATATTCTGCCCTATTTAATGGAGGGGACGTGACAGCTCAGCTGCAGTATTTATTAAAAACACCTGATGTGGAATAATCAACCATATATCTCAAATGCTAGTTCCAGGGTGGAAATTACTTGTGTAGAGGAGCTGCTTGCTTTCAGTTCTATAGCCCTGGAAAGAACATTTGTGCTATGCTGTCTGACATTTACACAAAGAAGGAAATTTACAGAAGTGAAATCAGGTGAACTGAAGTTTACTTCAATTATCCAATCAAGTGCAAGGGAAATCTCATATGCATATACATGTCTGATTAAAGAGACATTCAGAAGGTGAGTAGAAAAGCTGACGTTATGCTGCCCATTGAGCATACCACCTGATACAAAGCTGTCACCCTGTTTTGTTCTCGGAGCAACTCTGATAAGTCATCAGCCAGCATTTAATGAGGATGTTACATTAGAACTATGGAATACAAAGAATAAAATAATTTATGTCATGTAGGGTACCCACAATTTGATACTGGTAGCAGATCTCCTAATTGAACAATTTCTTTAGCAGGGTGACAATACTTTATAAATTAATTCCAGTGCTGTCATTCTTTGTAGCTGCTTGGACTAGTAGGTAAGGCTGGCCATATATTATACAATTTTCTTGTACAAGTTTCCTTTGGATTTACCAAAACCATATAATATAAGGTCAACCCTAAACTCTTTCAATGTAAATGCAATCAGCAGGTTCTTGTACTACATAGTTAAAGACAGGTCTTTTTTTCTCAGAGAATAGGTGCAGGAACTGAACCGTGCCCGCCACACACATACCTGCCAAATGGCATCAAATAGTAGCTCTTCCCTCTGCATACAACGCCCTCCCTCCACTGCCCTCATCTCCCCCCCTCCTTAAAAGCTCCACCACCTGTCATATTTCTTACCTTTGTTGCAATATTAAGCTGAAGCAAAAAATGTATCCCGCCTAGCCTAGTAAGCGTTTTAATGGTTTAAGATTTAACTCAACCCATAAAAAACAATGTAATAAAACATATGAAATAGGACATTCTGCCAAGAAAGCCCAAAGAAACAAAAGATATGGCGGTCCTTTAGAGTGTGTGAGACCCCCGTTACCACTTTCCATCTATAGAGTGAATATTCACTTTAATTATCGAATTATGTAAATAGCAAAATCCTGTTTACTTATTTCGTCTGCACAAGATTGGGTTTTCAAAGTGAACAACATTTTTCTTTTCATATGTTTGGATGATAGAAGTTAACATTCACGATTCTCCAAGCTGAATCACGGGTAGATATGAAAGGGCAGCACAGTGATTTAGTGGTTAGCACTAAACAGGTCAGGACACTATCTGCATGGAATTTGCATGTATTCTCTGTGCTTATGTGGGTTCCCTTCACAATATAAAGACAAATGCTGGTGGGTTACTCGGCTCCTTTCAAAAATTGGCCCTTTTATGATATTCTACTGAGCGCACCCAAGATGGCTGTCCCAACAGCAGATAAAGTGCTTTGAGTCCACAGGGAGAATAGCGCTATAGAAATATAAATACAATAAAACTTAATTAATTAAAAAAACAATATAATGCAGCTCTGTAATCATTAAAATTATTTTTTTGAATGCAAGTGGCACGAGCACCTTAATTTGACCTGACGTCACTCACGTACAGTCCTTGTTCAGCAGGGCTGGATTGTAAGATCAAGCAGCGGTACAAGCAGCCATATGCCGCGTACACACGGTTGGAATTTCCAACAACAAATGTTCGATGTGAGCTTGTTGTCGGAAATTCCGACTGTGTGTAGTCTTCATTGGACATTTGCTGTCGGAATTTCTGACAACAAATGTTTGAGAGCTGGATCTGTTGTTTGAAATTCCGAACATGTGTACACAATTCCGGCGCACAAAATTCCACTCATGTTCGGAATCAAGCAGAAGAGCCGCACTGGCTATTGAACTTAATTTTTCTCGGCTCGTCGTTCTTCTTGTACGTCACCGCGTTCTTGACGTTCGGAATTTCTGACAACATTTGTGTGACCGTGTGTATGCAAGACAAATGGAAATAAATCCATGGTTTTGTTGTCGGAATGTCCGATCGTGTGTACGCGGCAATAGAGTTCATGTGCTCTCTGACTGCTTCTACAGCCGGAAATCATTAATTTAGTGGCGATGTTATTACCACTGCTAAATAACAACTTCCCACTGTGCGAGCTGCAAGTGACTTTCGTTGCTAGGATGCATGTGGTCCCACAGTGTCATTGGTTGCTAGGATGCTGGCAGCTGCCTGCTTATTTGCAAGGGTGCTGTGGATTGCCGAATGCTTGCGTTCTAGCAAATGACTACATTATTATGGTGCATTGTTATGGAGTAACAGATGACATCATTATTAATGGTGCACCATAACAACAATGATGGTACCCAAAAAAAACAAAAAACACATGAGTTCTTCCCCAAAATCCAAAAATCCATACCAGACTCATTTACTAGAAAGGAGTCTGCTATGGATTGAGGGGAGGGGATACCTCATGCAATAAACCAAAAACAGCGTGAGGTACCCAAAAATCTATATTAGAGCCTTACCTGAGCGGAGAACCCTGCAGGCCAGTTAGGGGGGGGGGGGGCGCCAGTGTGTGTTGCAAATACTCCCCTGCTGAAAAACATACCCCAGGCCACATGCCCTCCACATGATAAGGGTACCGTGACCCCTACCCAGCACAACCCCCAAACACCGCCCTCTCCTTTTACCACATCCCTGGCTCGATGGATGTGGGGATCCTCTAGATAGCAGATTTATTGGAATTTGGACACTCCCTTTCAAATAAGGGGGCCCTTAGATATCTGTCCCCATGTATGTGAATGAGTAAGGGGTACATAGTGCCCCAGGTGACTAATTTCCTCCTGGCAGTGCCCCATGCCCTTTGTTTGATTATTGCTTGGCTATTAGTGTTGAAAATGGAGAACTGATTTTCAAGATTTGCCTCCCCTTGACTCGAAAGGGGTTTGCATTAAAATTCCCAGTTTGCATATTTTTGGATGTGTTCGCTGAACGTGCCTGCAGATCATATCCAAACAGATTTGCCCATCATTTGTGACATAAGAAGGGGTGGATCCAGGACAGCCTGTATTTAGAGGAAGTAGAATGAATGCTGCTGGCAATCATAATGTGATAGAAAAAAAGAATGGCAGCGGAGGATGCCAAATTGAAAGTAAATATTGCAACAAAAGTTTACTTTTTTTTAAAATTTAGCTTTTAGTGTACATGGACACAAATGTTTGCAGATGCAAATGTCCTCTAATGTAAAATTACCAGCGATTTCCTGTGCCCAGGGAGCTGCAGATGACACGTACAGCCAGTCATAAAAGTGAATGGCTTTACACACTTGTACATGTTTACCTGCGCATTTGCATTTGACAAATTTCCCAAATGCGGACGTTTTATGTTCAGGGAATATGTGATTCACACATACACAGGTAAACATGATGCAAAAGGAAATCAGCATTTACATGAGTACAAGTGCATACAGCCATTCACTTCTATAGCTGACTGTATGCACCACCTGCAAATTCACGGGCAGAGGAAAATGCCAGCAAACATCCATGTGCATGTACCATTAATGGTATATTCATTTTATTTTTATTTTTTTCACATGATTGGATAACTGAGGCAAAATATCACACAATGTACAGTATTGAGTGAAGATTCTTTTAGTAAAATCAGCTTCCCTGCCACTGCTCATGGAAGGTATATCTTCAGAATGTGCTTCCACTTTTATAAACGAAGCGTAGAAAAACCTAACAGTGTATGGCAAGCTTTAGTGCAAAAGCTGAAAAGCAATTCTTCCCCAGTTGTAAAAGGTCTCCCACCTGGATTTCTGTTATTTTCCTGATTGTTGCTCTAGGCATTGGAATATTCAGCATTTGGCAGCTCTCTTCTCTTCTCTTCTTCAGAAAGCCAAAAATAAATTTATTTGTTTTGGATCTAATTCTGCTTTAAGTAGAAAATTAATGTAATATTGATGGATGCTGGGACAGTAGCTCTGTCAGTGCATTCCAGTGTTTCATTTGTATACTCAAAATATATTGTTGTATTATTTTTGTTCTTAATACATACTATTGATATCCAATAAACACATTCCCCTAATATGAGTTAACACATATACTTAACCACTTCAATACCGGGCACTTTCCCCTCTTCCCGCCCAGGCCAATTTTCAGCCTTCAGCGCTGTCACATTTTAAATGTCAATTGCGCGGTCATGCAACACTGTACCCAAACACATTTTTTATCATTTTGTTCCCACAAATAGAGCTTTCTTTTAGTGGGATTTGATCACCTCTGTTTTTTTGTTTTTTTTTGCTAAACAAATAAAAAAAGACAAAAAAAAAAGGTTTTCTGTTTCTGTTATAACATTTTGTAAATAAGTAAGTTTCCTCCTTAACTGTTGGGCATTGATGAGGCTGCACTGACGGGCACTGATAAGGCGGCACTGATGGGCACTGATTGGGTGGCACTGAGGAGGTGGCACTGATGATGAAGCACTAATATGCAGCACTGATGGGCACTGATTGGGTGGCACTGAGGAGGTGGCACTGATGTGCACTGATGATGAAGCACTAATAAGCAGCACTAATGGCCACTGATAGGTGGCACTGATAAGGTGACACTGATGGGCACTAATGACGAGGCACTAATACGCAGCACTGATAGGCACTGATAGATGGCACAGATATGCAGCACATGATGGGTATTAATAGGCGGCACTGATGGGCACTCATAGGTGGCAATGATAGGCGACACTGATGGGCATTGAAAGGCTGCACTGATGGACACTTGTAGGTGGCACTGATGGGCACTTATAGATGGCACTGATGGACACTGATGGGCACTGATAGATGAGGAGGCACTGGCAGGCATTACTGATGGACACTGATTGGCATCTTTAATGGGCACTGATTGGCACATCTAATAGGCTCTGATTTGCATCCCTGGTGGTCATGGGTGGGAATCCCTGGTGGTCATGGGTGGGCATCCTTGGTGGTCATGGGTGGGCTTCCCTGGTGGGAATCCTTGGTGAGTCTGCACTGATAATCAATGCACTGATTATCAGCTCAGACCCCCCCTTGTCAAGAGAGCAGCTGATTGGCTCTCCTCTACGCGCACCTTGTCAGCGCGAATAGAGGAAAAGCTGATAAACGGCACTTTCTATTTACGACGAGACCAGCTGTGATTGGACACAGCTGATCACATGGTAAAGAGCCCACGTCATAGGCTCTTTATCAAGATCGGAGATTTGGTGTGTCAGAATGACACACCACCAATCGCCGCCCCCGTGGGTGGGCACCAGCGGCTTATCCTGCTGGACGCCATATGATGTCCAGTCAGGATAATGAAACCACTTTGCAGCTGTCATATTGCTATATGGCGGGCAGGAAGTAGTTAAAGTGTTACCAAACCCAGGACCCTGCATTCACTATATCTGGTCTCCCACAGTACACAGAACATGGAAATGCAATTATTTTAGAAAAATATAAACTGCTAAATACCTTTTCTCATTAGCAGTTAGAGCAGTCTTCTGCCTTCTATCAATGTCTTGTTAAAGCTTGTAGGAGGAGTTTTCATTCTCCCCTGATTGTCCTATGAGGCTGCAGGACCCCTGCCCCTCTGTCTGGACAGTGCTGAGTGGCCCTGTGCATATGCAGCTTTCCCCCAAGGCTCTGTACTGTCAGAAGATGGATTGGGGACCGTGGAAGAAGGGGAGGATCAGAGAAGACAGGATTAAACAGCCTTCTTACACATTGCAGAGGATTAACCCCTTAGGTTCCACAGTGAGTATAACAAGCATGCTTTACTGCATATACAGACTTATTTTACTGTCATCAGTTTAGTAACACTTTAATATCAGTGAACACGTTGACCTAATATGAGTTTCTGTTACAAGGGTGATATAGTCTTGTTAAACTCAAGCTCCAGAGCTCTTTATATAGTGAGCAAAGTTTGGTCAAAGTTTAGGAGACACATACTGTCCTAGACCTTTTGAAATTTTTGCAAAGAGTTATGTAATAATGCTAAAAGTTTTTTATTTATCAAGTACCGTACCAGGACATCCTCCACTTGTCAAAGGGTAAGATCCCACCAAAGGAGAGGAACTGATATTTGCACCACTCATTAATTAACACTGGAATCAAATCCCGGGGAAGAGTCAGGATTATGTACTAGTTGCTATAAGGAGGTGTGGGGTAATTAGTTTGCCTTAGTATTTGACCCTGTCCTAAATTTCAATGAATACTTTGGAATGGAATTGACTATGTTCTTACATTGAGATTGCAGGATCCATAATAAGGTATACAAAGCAGTATTGGCAGTTTCATTTCTTTTCAGGCTTACCCAAAGAGGGCTCACTGGAATGGTATGAAAACTATATTGCCTGAGTCCATATCATCTGTGCTGGAAGAGAAGGTGAAGTGCATAAAAGCACATTAAAATGGGCCCAATATATCTGTCGGGACATTGCTTGGTAAGGCTGTCTTGGGGTTTTGAAATTTAGGGAGCAGGGACATTTTAAGTGTAAAAATACAGTCAAGCCATGAAATTTGGTAGCATTTCCAGGATTCGAGAAATTACTAAGTTTGTTGTAGGAGAGCCAGGATATTTGCCAAACATAATATATTATAATTCAATGTAATATTGACTCTGAGCTACTGCAAGCTTGTCATTTCCCACTTGTAGGGAGGTGCAGTATTTCATCCAGTAGGTGGTGCTGTACTACTATACAGAGGCTTAGGGGAACATTGTTCCTTTGCAGGCATCAAAGGTGTCACAGAGGGAACAGCTATCTGATTGGACGCTGCGTCCTCTGGTGACCTTCGGCGACCATCTTGGGTGAGGCAACCCTTTTAAATAAGGGTGTACAGCTCATTTTGGTGCAGTCACTGACAGTCTTGAGAGAGACGCTGCAAGAAACCTGGTTGTCCTACACAAAACAAATATCCCTGCTCCCCAAAACCCCAATAGAGCCTTACCAAGTGATATTCTGACTGATATATTGAGCCTATTTTAATGTACAGGAATAGAGGGACCTGGGGAAAGTAGCACTTAGAGCACCCTAGTAAACAAAGATGCGTTTACCCTAGTAAACAAAATGTGTTCATTTTGCACTCAGTTCTTTACCCCACAAAATGAGAGGAATTCCGCTGGAACAACTTTCTAACTTGGGAATGTGGGATGTGTAAAAACGTCTGGCTTGGTGGACCACAGGAAAGTATATTATAATGTCTCTGGCAGAATATAGAACATTTATTGTTCGGTCACTTGTGGACAAGTTGCAACCACGTCCCTGATGCACCAGAGGAGAATTTTTGAATAGTCTCATTGAAACTGTTGTTTGTTAGTTGTTTTGTGATCCAATGATTTCCTTGTTTCTCTAACCTGTGTTTAGCAGAATGACCCTTGTGGGGAGGTTTCTGAAAAATGTACGCGAGAAAGACATTATTCTCAGCCCCCATGTGTGAAGTGCTGTGTCATTCCATGCACCCTCATTACTTCTTCTGAGTCCTTGCAGAAACAATCCTGCAGTACTGATTATATAAACAGTTTATTTCTGTATTTGACTTTGTTTCAAATATTGCTGCATTAACATGTATGCAAGCCAAAAGTTTTTTCGTTTCAATTTGGATACAGAGGGGAAGGATTACATTCCTTTGTCAGAGACAAAAAATGTAGGGAAATCCAAGATTATACAGTATCTAGCACAGTTTAGCCAGAATCTTCCAATAGGAACACTTATGCATGCTACTTCCTTTGTAGAGATTTCCTCTCGATTCCTGCATACCTCCCAACTTTTGAACTTGACAATGAGGGACACTTAGAAGATCCGATGTGTGGAGAGCGCAGCGCACCATGCCGAGAAGTGGGCGTGGCCAGCAAAAAAGGGCGTGGCCATTTGGTTGTGGTTTAAGAGGTGTGGTCAATCATATTGGAGACATGTTTACATCACTATAATATATCTCAATTTAACAAAAGTCTGTCTATTTTTACACTATTTTTAGAGTATTTTGCTTAAAGTTTATTAGAAGAATGTAATGTAGTTGAATACAGTTGGACTGAGAAACTCTCTTATGTTTCTGCATACATCCTGACCTCTGAAGACACGCAGCGCACTGGATGGGGCCACATGTCCAGAGAGACCCCAGAATGGGATGGGGGGGTGGACAGGGAGATCGCAGGATGGGACGGGGAGATCGCAGGATTGGACGGTTAGATCGCAGGATTGGACGGGGAGATCGCAGGATTGGACGGGGAGATCGCAGGGTGGGACGGGGAGATCGCAGGGTGGGACGGGGAGATCGCAGGGTGGGACGGGGAGATCGCAGGATTGGACGGAGAGATCGCAGGATTGGACGGGGAGATCGCAGGGTGGGGCGGGGAGATCGCAGGGTGGGACGGGGAGATCGCAGGATTGGACGGAGAGATCGCAGGATTGGACGGAGAGATCACAGGATGGGACGGGGGGGGGGGTGGACAGGGAGATCGCAGGATGGGACGGGGGGATCGCAGGGTGGGACGGGGAGATCGCAGGATGGGACGGGGAGATCGCAGGATGGGACGGGGAGATCGCAGGATGGGACGGGGAGATCGCAGGATGGGACGGGGAGATCGCAGGAAGGGAAGGGGGGGTGGACGGGGAGATCGCAGGATGGGACGGGGAGATCGCAGGATTGGACGGGGAGATCGCAGGATTGGACGGGGAGATCGCAGGATGGGACGGGGAGATCGCAGGATGGGACGGGGAGATCGCAGGATTGGACGGGGAGATCGCAGGATTGGACGGGGAGATCGCAGGATTGGACGGGGAGATCGCAGGGTGGGACGGAGAGATCGCAGGATTGGACGGAGAGATCGCAGGATTGGACGGAGAGATCGCAGGATTGGACGGGGAGATCGCAGGATTGGACGGGGAGATCGCAGGATTGGACGGGGAGGTCGCAGGGTGGGACGGGGAGATCGCAGGATTGGACGGGGGGTGGACAGGGAGATCGCAGGATTGGACGGGGGGGGGGGACAGGGAGATCGCAGGATTGGACGGGGGGGTGGACAGGGAGATCGCAGGATTGGACGGGGGGGGGTGGACAGGGAGATCGCAGGATTGGATGGGGGGGGTGGACAGGGAGATCGCAGGATTGGATGGGGGGGGTGGACAGGGAGATCGCAGGATTGGACGGTGGGGGGTGAACAGGGAGATCGCAGGATTGGACGGGGGGGGTGGACAGGGAGATCGCAGGATTGGACGGGGGGGGTGGACAGGGAGATCACAGGATTGGACAGGGGGGTGGACAGGGAGATCGCAGGATTGGACGGGGGGGGGTGGACAGGGAGATCGCAGGATTGGACAGGGGGGTGGACAGGGAGATCGCAGGATTGGACGGGGGGTGGACAGGGAGATTGCAGGATTGGACGGGGGGGTGGACAGGGAGATCGCAGGATTGGACGGGGGGGTGGACAGGGAGATCGCAGGATTGGACGGGGGGGTGGACAGGGAGATCGCAGGATTGGACGGGGGGTGGACAGAGAGCTCAGGAGAGGAAACATAAACAGGGCAATTCAGATTGAGACACACACAGAACACTTCCCCGTTCTCAGCACACACTCTCCTTATCTCCTGCTGCAGAGTCCTGTACAGATTAAACAGACAGAACGAGTGATGCTCTGTGTCTGCAACCTGAGCTAAGATTCTGGGCACAGGCTTCACCAGAAATCTATCTGTCATCTGCCAGGACACTGCAACAGCTTAAGTTAACTGCAGCAACTTTCCTATCACACATACACAGACCTGCAGAAAGCCCTCCTCCTCGTCTTCAGCACAGACTGGCAACTGACCCCGCCCCCACGCACAGAATGTTCTGTTGGCAAATACAGGAGGATGATTGCCATGTGCTGCAGCCAATCACCATGAGGACAAGCAGCCACGAGTTCCAATCAAAGAAAATTTCCACACAGTGAGAAAACCAGCCTCAGGCTGTGCCGTGCGGGATTCATTCTGTGTGCACAGGACAATGCAGGGAACATTCTCCTACCTTTCTTCCAGAGCAGGAACAGCCTTCAGGGGAGACCCGGAGTTGGGGGGTGGAGCTGGGGGCGGAGCTTAGGCGCGAGGAGGAATCCTCCTCCAGCTCGCACTGAATGCTGGGGCTCCACTCTCCTCCTCGTCGTGACGTCACTGGTTGTTAGACGCCAGGCGGCCCATGCCTAGCAACCAGTTGTTTTGGCAGTTAGCCAGGCAGCATCTGGGGGTGAAATGAAGCGGTCTTGGCCAGAACCAGTACACTGGCGGGCAGTGAGGGACAGCGGCAATGCAGCGGCAATTTTTAGGGGGCATCAGATCCCAATGGGGCGATTCCGGGACATTGTATTGTCCCGGAATGAAGGTGCCCGGGACGCGGGACAGACCTCCCACAGCGGGACTTTCCCGGGCAATCCGGGACGGTTGGGAGGTATGTTCCTGTTGCATCTTGGATTTAAAAGTTAAAGGAGAAGTACAGCCAAAGCTTGCTTGGCTGTACTTCTACTGTGAATCACAGGAGTGCAGTTCATTCTGCACTTTTGTGACCTGTTTTCAGCAGGCAGCAGGCCAAAGCCCGCTGTCGGTTGACGTCACAGAGCCGGTCCAGGCTTGAGAAAGATTGCGACCATATGGTCGGGATCCTCCCACATGCCTGGACTGGCACCTGGCTCAGCCTCTCAGCTCCCCCCCCTCCACAGCCCAGTGCTCCAGTAAGTGAGTGGGCAGAGCAGACAGCAGCGACTGACAGTCACCAGCTCTCTGCTCAGGGAACTTTGAGAACAGAGTGATCATGGTGTTTGATTGCTCAGTTCTTGGCTTTGGACAGATGCAGCACCCACCTAGGTAAGTATGATTCTAAAATAAAAAAAATCCCATACTTCTCTTTTAGGATGAATTTCCCCAATGGAACTGAGACAGCAAAAAATAAACTTAAAGGGAATTTACCCCTTTCCTATTTTATTCACAACTTCACACTGCCTCCCGACAGCCCTTTAAGTGGGCTTTAATGGTGGTGGGTAGTGTGGCTTCTCTATCATGTGACTGCAATAATTGGCTCCTACAGCTGTCACATGATGGGGAGCGCACTCTGTTTGCTCCTGATTAGAAGCGGAGACTGAGAGCTGTTGGACACAGATCATTGTGCTGTCTCAGCACACAACCTCAGGCCACCAAGGTCACATACATATGACCACTGAGTGTTAAAAGGTAAAGAGGAACAAGATGGACTTTTAAGGTGCCAGCAAGAACACTCAAATAAAATTAATACATTTTAT
The DNA here is from genome assembly GCA_037952925.1 of Lithobates clamitans. NCBI lineage: Eukaryota > Metazoa > Chordata > Amphibia > Anura > Ranidae > Lithobates > Lithobates clamitans. Next base: position 566,453 of record JBBGZY010000613.1, read on the forward strand.
TAATTCAACATGTGTAGAATCATTCTCTTAAGAAACAGGACCAATATAATAAAATTAACTTCCCTCAAGTATCTCCCACAGACAACAGGCACTTAAGTCATCAAATTAACAGATAGTTCCCAACCAAAAATAGAATAACAGATAAGGTGTCTTCCGTGAGTAGGTAATCTTGGTCAAGCTCAATGCATTTTGCAGGAATACCCTGCTTCTTCAGGGAGTGAGGGGAGTTGAAAGGTAAAATAAATATAATGATTCACAGTACAGAGTAGATGATTTTCAATAGCAATAATAATACCACACAGACATCATAGTAATCTCACCAAGGTATATAGGTCCAACCAAGAACAAGAGGGGGTGCAGGATGATCAAAGGCATGTACTATCCAGGGGCGTAACTACCACCATAGCGACCCATGCGAGCGCTATGGGGCCCGCAGCCGAGTGGGGCCCAGTGAGGATAAGAGCACCACCGGCACAGTCTCCCAGCCAGGGGAAGAGAGAGGAAAGGAAGAGGCGAGCTGTCCGTATCAGCAGAGAGCTGAATTGTAAGAGCTTTCATTAGAACTTCCAGTGTTCCCGGGGCTCACGTCACATAGCTCCACCTTTTGGCCCGGTGCCTTTGATAGACAGAACGCCGATCCAATGCGGGACATGTGACGTCATCAAAGGCGTCGGGCCAAGAGGTGGGGCTATGTGACGATGAGCCCCGGGAAGACAGGAAATTCAAATGAAAGCTATTACAGCGGGCAATCCTGCTCTCTGCTGATCCGGGTGGTTCGCCTCTTCCTCTGCATAGGTGGGGCTGTATGGGGCACAGGCAGACCAGGCTGTATTGGGCACAGGTCACGCTGTATGGGGCACAGGTCACGCTGTATTGGGCACAGGTCACGCTGTATTGGGCACAGGTCACGCTGCATTGGGCACAGGTCACGCTGTATGTGGCACAGGTCACGCTGCATGGACACTAGGGCAGCTGTGGGGGGGGGGCTGTTTACAGGGGGGCCCCATACAACATTTTGCTATGGGGCCCTGCTATTTCTAGTTACGCCCCTGGTACTATCTCTCCCTGGGGGCAGGTGTGGGAGTCAGGGCAAAGCAGAAAAACTCATTATTCTACCACGACCCTACCAGGACTTGCCCTGACTCCTACACCTGCCTCCAGGGAGAGATAGTACATGCCTCTGACCATGCTGCACCACCTCTTGTTCTTGATTGGACCTATATACCTTAGTGAGATTTCTATGATGTTTCAGTGGTAATATTGTTATTGCTATTGAAAATCACCTTCTCTGTGCTGTAAATCATTATATTTTTCAGCTCCCCTCACCTCCTGACGAAGCAGGGTATTCCCACAAAGTGCATTGAGATTGAGCAAGATTACCCACCCACGGAAGACACCTTACCTGTTATTTAATTTTCAGTTGGGAGCTATCTGTTAATTCCATGTATTAGGTGTCTGTTACTCTGTGGGAGGTACTTAGGGAGGTCCATTTTATTATATTGGTTCTGCCTTTTATGAGAATGTTTTTATACATGTTGGAATAATAAAATGTATTGATTTTATTTTGAGTTTTCTTGCTGGAACCCTAAAAGTCCATCTTGTTCTTCTTCTCCTTTTGACCATAATGTAGGATGTGGGTGCCTTTTGGCAATCCTTAAAAATATCCTACAAATTACCACTGAGTGTTAAAGCCCACTTTTCCTACCCCTGCATGTATGCGTTACGCGGTCGGAAAGAGGTTAACTATGGATGCTAGCCCTGTAGATAAATGCCTTCAATACCCCTTTCCAACCTGCTCCTATAGCATTCAACTTGTGTGTCTCCGTTGCTGGAACCTGCAGGACCTTCAGAAACCATTGTCTTTGGTGCCATACAGTAGGAAAAGGTTACTTATTTTCTCACTCTCAATTTCTCAGAGATGCTTTTTATGTAATGGAATAAGTAAAATCAGCTATAACACAGCTAACTCCCATATATGTGACATAGTCTTCATTAACCCCGAGTCTGGAATTTGCAATCTCCAAACGGTCAGTTCTTTGTTCTGTCAACTTCGTACAAATTTGCCTTTTTTGTGCAGTATTTCAACATCTGAGACTCACTGTGAGTCAGCCTTCAGCTGTAACAATAAAATGTAGGCCAACAGTAAACAAAGATTTTAGTACAGTGATCTCAAGTGTGAGGTAAATTGCACAATGTTGTAAGAGGTTAGGAAACTGAAGAATGAAGGCATAAAGAATGAAAGCATAGTTAAAGCACGTAACTGTCTAGAGACACATATGTCAGACATATTGTAAGTCTACCGCATGTGCATAAAAAAATGAAGTTACTGTGTTTCTGGGGTATGACAGGATGTAAGAAAACAGATCTTTTAATCTAACATGATGAAAACATTTTGGAGTTAAAGTTGAAAAAGGATTGTATAATAAAAAAGAAAAACATTTAGGTATTGGGCCCTTCAAGCCCCAACATGTGCCTGAAGAATTCTTTATTGTAGACATGGGTCTCTGAGAAGGCCATAGACACTGAGAAACCAAAAGCCAACACTGAATCTTGTGTCATCATGTGGGACTGTTAATATTTTAAGGCAACAGAGTAGATATGTTTTCAAAGAATATCTTCTCCAAAGAAGCAGAAGCATAACAGCCCCAATTATGTAAGAGTGTCCTGTCCTCTCTATGAACACTTTATGATCATCTAAATTACTGTCAGCATACAATTCTTTCTTATGCCGATGGAACATTGCAGACAATGGAGATGCCAAAACAGTTGCCTAGAAAACCCTGTCACAAACAGAATAACTGGATGCTGCCATTGCTATATTCTCCTAAATGTACATAAAATAACTGGCTACTAACATTTATAGGTAAAGCTAATCCAGGGAATATCCGATTGCCTCTCGGGGGGATCAGGAAGGAATTTTTCCCCCTGCTGGAGCAAATTGGATCATACTTTGCTGGGGTCTTTTTGCCTTCCTTTGGATCAACTGTGGGTATAGGATTGTGTATATGGGATTGTATGATTATTTTCCCCCCTTTTATTGGTTACTAGGTGGACTTGTGTCTTTTTTCAACCAGACTAACTATGTAACTGGGCAGCTAGAATTTTCAAAAACAGCCTGCACATACTTGTATCTGTGCTGCAGCCCGTTTTTCCTCCATGCTTCTCACAGGATCAGGGAGAGAGGGGAATTAAGATACAAATGGTTGCATCAGTAGCCCCAAACCTAAGCCCCACAAGGGAGCAGTACGATGGTGGCTGTGTGTGGTATGAAAAAAGAACCCCAGGTAAACACACGACCGTGGGCAACATGCTAGTAAGAAAGGATGATGTAGGCTGTAAGAAAGACATATGGGATCCTCCAAGGAGACCCAGATATTGTGGCCCAGATTGGATACATTTGTTTTGTTCCAGATTGGAGATATTTGTTGCATTAATGGTTTTTATTATTGTTTTGCAGTGTTGTTTTTCACCTACCCAGTGCATTTAACCACTTGCTTACTGGGCACTTAAACCCCCCTCCTGCCCAGACCAATTTTCAGCTTTCAGCGCTGACGCACTTTGAATGACAATTGCGCGGTCATACAACACTGTACCCAAATTAATTTTTTAACATTTTTTTCCCACAAATAGAGCTTTCTTTTGGTGGTATTTAATCACAGCTGGGATTTTTATTTTTTGCTAAACAAACAAAAAAAGATGGAACATTTTTGAAAAAAAAAAATCATGTTTCATAGTTTGTTATAAAATTTTGCAAACAGGTAATTTTTCTCCTTCATTGATATGCGCTGATGAGGCGGCACTGGTGGGCACTGATGGGCTGCACTGATGGCATGGATAGGCACAGTTAAGGTGGCACTGATAGGCACAGTTAAGGCGGCACTGATGGGCACAATTTAGGCGGCAATGATAGGCACAGATAAGGCGGCACTGATGGGGACAGATAAGGCGGTACTGATGGGCACAGATAAGGCAGCACTGATGGCCACTGATGGGCCCTGATGAGTGGCACTGATGGGTGGCACTGATAGGCACTGATAGGTACCAATGATAGGCACTGATGGGCACTGATGGGCGGAACTGATGGGCACTTATGGGCACTGGTAGATGACACTGATGGGCACTGATAGGTGGCACTGATGTGCAGCACTGTTGTTGAGGCACTGATTGTGGGCACTGATGGGTGGCACTGTGGGCACTGATGGGTGGCACTGTGGGCACTGATGGGTGACGCTGGTGGGCACTGGTAGGCGGCACTGCTGCCTATTGCTAGGTGGCACTGGCACAGGTGGGCACTGGTGGGCACTGAGGATCTTTAGCAGCTTGCCATGATCGGGACTGATGTCCCTCTCACGGCCGCCGGTGATTGGCTTTTTTTTCCTCCTCACGCTGTTAGCGCAAAGAGAAAAAATAGCCGATTACCGGCTCTGTTGACATCACATGATCAGCTGTCATTGGCTGACAGCTGATCATGTGGTAAGGGGTCGGGATCGACCCCTTACTCCGATCTGTGATCGGGCGAGTCTCATAGACTCGCTGATCACAGAGCGCGCTGCGCGTGCCCTGCAGGTGTCGCGCAGGCTGCTCGTGCACGGTACGACGTCAATGGACGTAATTCCGTCAAAGCAGGTCCGCGCTGTAGCCGTCATTCGGCTATAGCGCGGTTCTCAGGTGGTTAAAGCAAGATCTCTCACTGGCGGTAAAGAGAACAAACAGCAGTCCTATTTGTTTTGTTGCGTTATTGAATTTTATTGCTGTTATTGAACTGTTGCTTTTACCACTGTTAAACATTCTTGTCCAATGCTTTCATGTGAGGTGTATCTCTGTTTTAATAAAGCCCATTTATTTCACTATTGTTGGTGTACAGATGGGTCCACCCCAGTTGTGTTAAAGGACAGGTCATTAATAGAAACATTAGGAGAAGCCAGCTTTTGTAGCAGCGCCTTTGGAGGTCATTGTTACAGTAAATGCTGTTCACGTCAATGTACCAGTCCTATTTCCCGCAAATATCATTGGAAATTCACAGTAAACACAAGTTCATCACATTTAATAATGTTCATTTTTAAAAGGGAATATACGAGGGGTGTTTAAGTCAAACTGGGACTTTTAATTTTACAGGTTAAAAAAAAAGGATGCTAGCGTGGCGGTACTACACGCAGTAGTTAGTTGCAAGTGTGTCCTATTACTGACAGGCGGTGCACGTGACACGGGCCAGTCCAGAGACTGTTAATCAAGATGGCAGACAACAGTGTTGGTGCGTGCATGGAACAGCATGTGGTGATGAAGTTTCTTGTAAATGAAGGAGTAAAACCCATGGATATCAACAGAACACTTCAAGCACAGAACGGTGATGAGACGTTCAGCCGCAGTAAGACTTTTGAATGGTGTAAACATTTCAGAAATGGCCGTACGTCCATCAGTGGTGATTCCCAGCCCACAACAGCCATTCCGTGGAACGCCTGAGTGATGTTCATATGTGTCTATGGAAAAAAATTACCTGATTCGATTACTAAGGGCGTCCAGGACAACACACAAACTCATACTGCTCACCGTACTACGTGTACATTACAGTAACTTGGCTGGGAGGTATTGCCACATCCCCCTTACAGTCCGGATCTCGCTCCAAGTCATTTCCACCTGTTTGGACCCCTAAAACGTTCCTTGGAGGTCAGCATTACAGCACTGATGACGAAATGAAGCAGGCTGCCCTAGGATGGTTCAGCCGTACTGACAAATCTTTCTATGCCCAAGCTTTCCAGGCATTAGTTAAACACTGGGATAAGTGTATAAATGTAACAGGGGAGTATGTTGAAATATAAATGCAGTTTCCATTTCTTGAAATTTGTTCTTTTATTATAAAAACTCGAAAGTCCTGGTCTGACATGTACATTTTGCCAATGAACCACCACTATTCCACCACGTCCCTTGTACATTTTGCCAATGAACCACCACTATTCCTTTAGTAAATCAACCCTGTAGTTTGAACTTTCTGAACAAAACTAGCCTAATAATTCCTGAAGATCTTAATAACATCAAATTAAGCGCATAGAACAATTTGTGTAAAATTACATACACTGTAGATATCTTCAGTTCAGCTGGACATCCTATCTGGGTTAGAAGTGCAGGGCTCAACCCTTCTCCTACTGTTGTGTAAAAGAATAAAACCTCTGTGTTGGAATTAATTCAAACATAATCGTTCTTGTGTGATATACAAAATAAGAAATGTATGATGTTTTTAAGTCTACAATAAAAACAGTGTGCACTGTACATGGCTAGCTATGCCGTGGACTTAAATATAGTGTATGCTTTACACAGATAAAATAAATTAAAAGGAATTTCCGGCAGTCTCTTTCTACTTAGTCAGACATTAGATTCTTTCTTCTTGACTTTCCATGCTGCATGCTTCTATAAAACAGATTCACTGCTCTCTCTGATTCCTCTGACAGTTTATTTAAATATGCCACACAGTCAGTGATTCAGCTACTGCCCTTAAACTGACAGATGATTTGTTAACACTCTTCTGTATTTAAACATACATGACTAATTGTCTATAAATCTATTTTCTTTTTAACAAAGAAGATCACTTGCAGGACATGTAAATTTGTCACAGGTCATTTCTTTGCATATTTCTAAGTTTTTCTCTTGCCTGGAAAAGAAAAAGCATCTGCGTAGTAATGCCCGTGGGTGCTGACAGTGAAAAATAAATTTGAGCTACAGTATATACAGCGGATAAAATAAGTATTGAACACGTCACCATTTTTCTAGGCAAATATATTTCTAAAGGTGCTATTGACATGAAATTTTGACCACATGTCGGTAACAACCCATGCAATCCATACATACAAAGAAACCAAAACAAATAAGTTCAGAAATGATGTTATGTGTAATAAAATCGAATGACACAGGGAAAAAGTATTAAACACGCTAACTAAAATTTATTTAATACTTTGTGCAAAATCCTTTGTTGGTAATGACAGCTTCAAAACGCCTCCTGTATGGAGAAATTAGTCACATGCATTGTTCAGGTGTGATTTTGGCCGATTTTTCCACACAAATAGTCTTTAAAACTTGAAGGTTCTGTGGGCCTCTTCTATGAACTCTGATCTTTAGTTCTTTTCATAAATTTTCAATTGGATTCAAGTCACGTGATTGGCTGGGCCATTCTTACGGCTTTATTTTCTTTCTTTGAAACCAATTGAGAGTCTCCTTGGCTTTGTGTTTGGGATCATTGTCTTGCTGAAATGTCCACGGGCAATTCATCCTCATCATCCTGGTAGATGACAGAAGATTTTTATCAAAAATGTCTTGGTAAATTTTCCATTCACCCTTCCTGCAATGATACGAAATTTGCCAGTACTGTATCCTGAAAAAAAGCCCTGCACCATGGTGTTCCCACCTCCAAACATCACTGTTGATATGGTGTTTTTGGGGTGCCTCCAAACATGGTGTGTATTATGGCATCCAAAGAGTTCAATTTTGTGTGTCATGTGCCCAGACTATATTCACCCAGTATTTCACAGGCTTGTCTAAATGTTGTGCAGCAAACTTTAAACAAGCTTCAACATGCTTTTTCTTCAGCAATGGAGTCTTGCGTGGTGAGTGTGCATACAAGCCGGTTGAGTGCTTTACTTATTATTTCCTTTTTGAATAAATTGTACATGCTAATTCCAGGTCTTTCTGAAGCTCTCCACCAGTGGTCCTTGTCTCTTGGACAAATCTACTGCACTTCTTTGTCAGAAATCTTGCGAGGAGCACCTGGTCTTGGCCATTTTTTGGTGAAATTATGTTCTTTCCACCTCTGGATAATGGGCTCACTGGAACATTCAGAAGTTTAGTGATCCTTCTGTAACCAATGCCAGCAGTATGTTTTGCAACAGTAAGGTTGTGAAGGTCTTTAGAGAGCTCTTTGCTTTTACCCATCATGAGATGTTTCTTGTGTGACACCTTGGTAATGAGACACCATTTATAGGCCATTATTTAAGACTGAACCAGCTAATATTAATTTGCACTGATAAGGGGCAGGATTGCTTTCTTTTTTCTTTTTTTAAAAAGATATTTTTATTGAGTTTTTATAAACCAACATACCAAAGAAAGGCTTTGGTTATTGATAGTAGTGCATAAACAGGTAATACACTTGAACATTCAATAAACAGATATCAACTTACATGCCTCTTGTGATTATTAAATGCAAGATTACGAGAGATGACCAACATACAATTCTCCAAATTTAAAAGGCAACCAGATGTGTTAACATGGTGAAGTGCATGGCATGATCAAGAATAGTATATAACAATGTACCTACCCTGGGGTAAGGGTTAGTGGGATAGCTATTCATCTGCCCCATATGTTTTGAAAGGCTTTGGTTCTCTTCTGAGCCTCAAACGTGAGTTTATATAGTGGTAAAGAGTCTTTAATCAATTTTAACCAGAGGGATTTTAGAGGTGTCTGTGATCCTTTCCAGGACAATAAAATTGACTTCTTTGCATAGAAGTACTGGATGTGGAGAAGTGTCTTATAATGGGATGATATATGTAGGTCACCAAAAATTCCCAGGAGGCAATTTTTGGGATGTATAATGTTTGGGAGACCTACTTCTGACAAGATGAAGGAACCTATCTCCACCCAAAAGTCCTGGACTACTGGACAGGACCAAAAACAGTGTATGAAGTCTGCCACTTGAAGGATTGCTTTCTAATTACTGATAACTTTTAGATGGTGTCTTGACTTTCCATGCCTTTTTGCACCTCCCTTTCTTCATGTGCTAACACCATACTCGGGTATATGTAAAAACAATGAATAGAATTTTTTCTATTTTTTGCATACGCCTGTAAGCTACACTTGCTTTTATGTGAGCACCAGCGTATACCTGAGTACAGCCACACAGGGCCATTCATATCTATGAGCAGCTGTATGGAGCAGGGAAATACACCCATAAGAAGGCCCGTAGACGTGGTGTATCTGGATTTTGCAAAAGCATTTGACACAGTTTCCCATAAACGTTTACTGTACAAAATAAGGTCCGTTGGCATGGACCATAGGGTGAGTACATGGATTGGAAACTGGCTAAAAGGGCGAGTTCAGAGGGTGGAGATAAATGGGGAGTACTCAGAATGATCAGGGGTGGGTAGTGGGGTCCCCCAGGGTTCTGTGTTGGGACCAATCCTGTTTAATTTGTTCATAACGACCTGGACGATGGGGTAAACAGCTCAATCTCTGCATTTGCGGATGATACTAAGCTAAGCAGGGCAATAACTACAAAGGAAAATGAAATGGAGCGAGTACAAAGAAGGGCAACAAAGCTAAAGGGTCTGGAGGATCTTAGTTATGAGGAAAGGTTGCGAGCACTGAACTTATTCTCTCTGGAGAAGAGACGCTTGAGAGGGGATATGATTTCATTATACAAATACTATACTGGTGACCCCACAATAGGGATAAAACTTTTTTGCGGAAGGGAGTTTAATAAGACACGTGGCCACTCATTAAAATTAGAAGAAAAGAGGTTTAACATTAAACTACGTAGAGGGTTCTTTACTGTAAGAGCGGCAAGGATGTGGAATTCCCTTCCACAGGTGGTGAACTCAGCGGGGAGCATCGATCGTTTCAAGAAACTATTAGATAAGCACCTGAACAACCACAACATACAGGGATATATAATGTAATACTGACATATAATCACACACATAGGTTGGACTTGATGGACTTGTGTATTTTTTCAACCTCACCTACTATGTAACTATGTTGGGCTCAGACGCCCCTGTGCTAGGTCTGTATGCAATGGAATCTCATTTTTCAATCGTTATCTGACCACTAGTGTTTAGAATGTAAAAGAACAACGATAGCCGTCTTTGACAGAAACTAGAGACACTTGTAATTAAAGCGGATCTTTGCCTCAGCGGGTCCCTTGGGCTCTTGCGATAAAGTTCAAGTATGCACAGCACATTGTTTTATGGCAGAAGAGACATGCAGAGCCTTTTCTTCCATAAAACTCTATTAGCAATTTGTAAAGATGCAACTTCAGTTTCCCTTAAATAACACAATCGTTACATATTGGTTTAATTTTATGCCTCATACAAGCGCATTTTTTATGACTTAGTCAGCCATCTTGTTTGTCCGAGGCACAGTAACTATCCAGAGATCTCTTTCTTGCTTACATAGATCTGAACTGCTTTTGGAATACAGAAACTTGATGCCGTGTGAAACGTAAAGAAAATAATCACTCTTTTTTTTTAAGTTAGTCTAGGTTACAACTTTAAGGGTTTTTTTTTTTCTTTCATAATCAGAAACAGAGGGTCTGCCAGTTCAGGCCTGCATGGATCATTAATTCAGAAATGTAAATATTATCAGCAGGAGGATATTGGTCATAACTCCTAAACCTGTGTTGCTTAGCAGATGTGTAAAAACTACAGTTTGTATTGTCAGTTATTGCTAGTACTGCTGAACAGGAGAGCTGGCAAGTGGTTTAAGATACATTGTTTACCCAAATAAGGCCATCTGGATGGTAACAGTCTTTTGTTTTAAAGTGTAACTAAAAGGCAAAACTTTTGTTTAGTTTTGGATAGAGTGGAGAGGGTTAGAACCACTGGCAGGTTTGTTTTGCTGCCCGTGTTCCTGTTAGAGAGATGTGCTCTGTCTCATTGTCCTCATCACCAATGTCACCAGGAATGAAAATAAGGGTAAGTCCGAAATTCTAAATTGCCACCAAAACAGAAACAGAGGGACAATAAACCCTCACATTGGAAAGATATACTCTCACTTCCTGTTGAGTCTAGTAGACAGGAAATGAATGAGAGTCTCCCCAATGAGACACAAAAAAAATAAAAAGAAACTGACAGTGGTTTTGTCAGATTTTTAGGGCTAGTTCATACTATAGGGGTTGATTTACTAAAAGCAAATAGACTGTGCACTTTGCAAATTGCAGTTGCACTCTCCAAGTGCAATTGTTCCAGAGCTTAGTAAATGAGGTAAAGCTTCACTTTACAATGAATACCCAATCACATGCAAGGAAAATAAAAACACAGCATTTTTGCTTGCCCATGATTGGATGATGGAAGTCAGCAGAGCTTCTGCTCATTTACTAAGCTCTGGAGCAACTGCACTTGCAGAGGAGTGCAACTGCACTTTGAAAAGTGCACAGTCTATTTGTCTTTAGTAAATCAACCCCTATGTGTGGTGACCAACATTTTACATGGCACTGTACAGCAGCGAAGCACAAGTGCCACCTTTATGCACTTCAGATAAAAAGTTTCAGCAAAAAAAAGGGAGTCTTGTGATGCATTGAATTGCGCACAACACCACCGCCTACTGCAGTCTGAACAGACAGCTGCCATAGGGCAAGGCAGCTGTCCTTTCAGTGTAAATTCAGCTTTAGTCTAACAATTTTTTCTGTTAAATGCTGTTTCTGACATATTAGATGTATGTGATCATACGTTCAGAAATATCGGATAAGTTCACTATGGATAATGACCATGTTTAGCTTGTTTTTAAAGCGGAACTTCAGTCATTTTTTCAACTTTCCATCTATTAAATCTTCTGCCCTTGTTTTAACTTTGGATAGTAAAACATTTTTTTTCTGTCAGTAAATAGCTTATACAGCCCACTTCCTGTTTCTTGTCTGGTCATTAGCCTAGGCTTATAACATCATGCACAGCTCTCGTTCTCACTCTCATGAGAGTTTGCTAGGAAGGGAGGGGGGGGTGAGTCATAAGAGGGCAAATGAGAGCTGTAGAGCTGGGGGGTGCCTCTGTGTGTCTGTGTAAATCCAGGAAGTGAACAGGCAGCAGCCTCAGCTGCCCACAGTTAAAATGGTTGCAGCCAGACTCAGTGGAGGGACATTTCTGCAGCATATTTGGCAAGTACAAAATCACAGTATATATAAAAGAATATGCAAAGTGGTTGGAGGGAAGCTTCAGAATGGCAAACATGTTTTTATTACAAATTATGTGAGCAGACTGCATTTACTCTTCAAGTTGAATAAGACAAAAGAAAACGCTCAATAGGGGAGCTGGGATTTTTTAGGTGCTGATAACTTAGGTCACAGCATCTGATGAAAATCAATCAGTTTATTCATATATTATATGATATAAAAACAGGTAAAGAGAACAAGAAATATAAAAAAAAATATTGGATCATTTCATGTTTGATATCCACATTACAAATTGGTTACAATTGCTTGTCATGGTGCAGCAATGCCGACATGTTTCGCCATTTAAAATGCTTCTTCAGGGGATATGTGCTACCACATCTGGATAAATAAATCAAACACATGGATGCATATGTATACAGATGAGCTTAAATATAACAGAAGTACATCAAGGATAACACCAAATAAATGAAATATCCATTAATAATAATTTTGTCAAAAAAGATGAGTTATGGCTGAAAAATCAGCACCACATCCCTATAGTAATAGAAGAACAAGACAATATAGAAGTGGGACTTTATAAGTGCCAAACAAACCTCCTCTCAGAATGAAAAATACTACAAATATAAAGGTAAAAAGTTTTTATTACAAATCTGATAAAAAGGACATACTAGGGGTAATACCCCTTAAAAACATGAATATACCCACATATTTTGTTCAGACCATTAATAATAATATGGAGATTTTGCAACATCAACAAAGTTCATCTTATCAATGTACCAAACTAAGCAGAAAGGTTGATGAAAGGCATCTTAACAATTTCAAAAAATATAGTTACGCAAACACTGATCCAAAAACATTCCTCAGACAGAAGGATTGAAATCCAAATTCAGCAGAAGGAAAGGAGGGAGGAAAATGTTTTCCATCCATATGAGCCACAAGGAAGGGAGCTGTATTGTGATTGGCTGCAGGAGGAGCAGACAAGGCACGCGTAAAGTGAAAATACTGATTGAGATGCGGTCCCTACGAGATCACCTCTGACCAATTTATCATGTGCAATACAATATTGTTTTTAAGTTGTTTAAAGTGAGAGTATAATTATATATAAACTGTTTTGGTTTTCAGTAGAGTGTAGACGGGTTGGAAACCCTTCCAGGTTTTTAAATTTGTTTATTGAGTTTTGAAAAAAAACTACTCCAAAAAGACATATATTTCAATCAGTTAGTCAGGCAGTCGGTCATTTTTTCAAGATTTATATTTGTCAGGTGAGGGTAAATCTTCCTATGGTGAGAGTTGTCTAAAAAGGGGATATGCTCTCACTTTGCAGAGATTTTCTATCACTTCATGTTGCATCTCTGAGACAGAAAATGAAAGTTAAATCTCCCCAAGAGCATAAAGAGAGCAAAATTTGCACAGTAACATCGATCAAAACAGTTCTACATAGTATGTCCATTCAAGAAATGTCCTCTCTTTTGTCTAGTAACAACATTGTCAGTAGGTCAAGATGTAACAGGAGTACCTCTTAGCTGAGCCACGGACCCAAACCCCTTTCTCCACTCAGGCCAAATTAAAACAAAAACATTTTGGCTACAGTTAGGCTTAAAAATCTTTCTAAACCCATACACTTAAATCAAAAATGTTGCTGTAGATCTTACTGTAATATCAAGAATGGTAATCCTTTCTTTCAATAGGTCAAACCAACAAGCTGTATTCACTTTGCCTAGGGTGACAGCACTTGCTTAATCAACTACACCGTTGTCACACTTTTCTACATACTCCTAAATTAGATTTTTTTTTCAGACGTCTGAGGTGTGGTGCTTGTTGAATCCCTTTGAACAAAAAAATGAACTGTAAAATTACAGCACACAAAAAAGTGCACAAGAGTACGGAATAGGACCAACCTCTGAAGAGGAAGGGCCTGCATTCCTAAAATGCCAGGGTGCAAGGTTCCTAACAGGGGCAAGGCCAGGGCTGGACTGGGACAAAAGTTTGGCCCTGGACTCCCTTGGACTTCCTCATGACCGGCCCACTTTCAGAATATCCCCAACAGCGTCCCCCTTACATCAGAGTGTCCCCAACAGCATCCCCCTTACATCAGAGTGCCCCCAACAGCATCCCCCTTACATCAGAGAGTCCCAATCCGCAGCCCCCTTCACATCAGTGTGTCCCCATCAGAGAGAGTCCCCATCAGAAGCCCCCTTCACATCAGAGTCCCCACCAGCAGCCCCCTTCACATCAGTGTGTCCCCATCAGAAGCCCCCTTCATATCAGTGTGTCCCCATCAGAAGCCCCTTCACATCAGAGTCCCCATCAGCAGCCCCCTTAACATCAGAGTCCTCACCAGCAGCCCCCTTCACATAAGAGCCCCCCCCAGCAGCCCCTTCATATCAGTGTGTCCCCATCAGCAGCCCCCTTCACATCAGTGTGTCCCCATCAGCAGCCCCTTCACATCAGAGTCCCCACCAGCAGCCCACTTCACATCAGAGTCCCCACCAGCAGCCCACTTCACATCAGAGTCCCCACCAGCAGCCCACTTCACATCAGAATCCCCACCAGCAGCCCCCTTTCACATCGGAGTCCCCACCAGCAGTCCCCTTCACATCAGAGTCCCCACCAGCAGCCCACTTCACATCAGAGTCCCCACCAGCAGCCCCCTTCACATCAGAGTCCCCACCAGCAGCCCACTTCACATCAGAGTCCCCACCAGCAGCCCCCATCACATTAGAGTCCCCACCAGCAGCCCACTTCCCATCAGAGTCCCCACCAGCAGCCCACTTCACATCAAAGTCCCCAACAGCAGCCCACTTCACATCAGAGTCCCCACCAGCAGCCCACTTCACATCAGAGTCCCCACCAGCAGTCCCCTTCACATCAGAGTCCCCACCAGCAGCCCACTTCACATCAGAATCCCCACCAGCAGCCCCCTTCACATCAGAGTCCCCACCAGCAGCCCACTTCACAACAGAGTCCCCACCAGCAGCCCCCTTCACATCAGAGTCCCCACCAGCAGTCCACTTCACATCAGAGTCCCCACCAGCAGCCCCCTTCACATCAGAGTCCCCATCAGAGAGTCCCCACCAGCAGCTCCCTTCACATCAGAGAGCCCCCATCAGCAGCCCCCTTCACATCAGAGTGTCCTCCCCCTCCCACATGTACTCAGTTTTGAAGGCAGCTTCTCGTTCCTCTCTCCAGTCATGTGATAACAAGTGATAGGGGAGAGAGGAAGGAAAGTCTACCGTTGGTCTATCTCCCCCTGCAGGCTGGAGGGTGCAGAAAGCCTAATGCTCTCTGCAGCATATAACGGAAGCTGCTCCTCCTGACAGGAGTGAAATTAAGATCACTCACTGTCAGAGAGGAGCTGCTCCAGGACTGCACCTGACTGGCCCACTGAGTCATCAGCCCACCGGGAATCTCCGGGTAGTCCCGATGGCCAGTACATGCCTGGGCAAGGCACTCTGGTTAGCCTAGGCTGAAAACAGCTGGACCTCACTCCTTAATAGCTGAAGTCAGTTCTCCAAGTACATCATGAGGGGCTTTTCAGAAGCGGAAAAAGACCCAAAGCCATGGATCCTCTTCCTGACCTTAAAAAAGTTACACCCTCTGTCTCTGTAAAAAATTGCCATAAAAGATATTTAGATATTTTTTGGGGGATATTTATTATAGCAAAAAGTAAAAAATAATGCATTTTTTTTAAATTGTCGCTATTTTTTCATTTATAGCGCAAAAAAAATAAAAACCGCAGAGGTGATCAAATACCACCAAAAGAAAGCTCTATTTGTGGGGAAAAAAAGGACGTCAATTTTGTTTTGGAGCCACGTCGCACGACTGCGCAATTGTCAGTTAAAGCGACGCAGTGCCAAATCGCAAAAAGTGCTCTGGTCTTTGGGCAGCCAAATGGTCCGGGGCTTAAGTGGTTAAAGCCTAACTCCAGTCAGAAATATGTTTTAGATAAAGTGGGGGAAGGTTAAAGTAGTTCTAAAGGCAGAAGGTTTTTTATGCATTAAGATAAAAAAACCTTCTGTGTGCAGCAGCCTCCCTCAGCTCCCCCCTAATACCTACCTGAGCCCCATCTTGATCCAGCGATGTTGCAAGAGAGCCTCGGCTGTCCGGGACACCCCGCTCCTGATTGGCTGAGACACAGCAGCAGGCGCTATTGGCTCCCCCTGCTGTCAATCAAAGTCACTGAGGCAATGAGGAGAGAAGGATGGGGAGGGGCCAAGCCATGGTTCAGTGTCTGAATGGACACACAGAGCAGTGCCTCGGCTCTGGTGCTCCTATAGCAAGCTGCTTGCTGTGGAGGCAGGAGGGAGGGCCCAGTGCGCCGGTGAGGGACACATGAAGAGGAGGATCGGGGCTGCTCTGTGCAAAACCACTGCACAGAGCAGGTAAGGATAACATGTTTGTTATTTTTAAACAAAAAAAACCACCATGACTTTAATATCACTTAAGATTTCTGTGAAGTGTTTTTTTTTTGTCTGTGGTGCCATTCTTATGTCTGTGAATCCTGTACAAAAAAGAGAGAGCATCTGTCTTTGAATCAGAAAGGCACAATCAGCAATAAAACACTCCTTATCCTGACAGAACGTGAGAGGAATATTCCCCAATAAGGACACAGACAGCAACAAAAATAGGATTTTTTTTTATTCAACATACCTTTTCTTAGGGTCCAACTTTATTAAGTTCCCACCCCACATCTGTTCAGTTGTAGAAAGAAGTACAAAGACCAAAGGAAATCATATGAAGGGAGGGAGCCATGTCCCTTAATAGATTTTCTAGCGAGTATAAAAAATTTCTCATCATCCATTGGGGTCACAATTTTATCAAGCATCCAAGAAATATCCAAAAGTAGTCCAAAACCAAGGGGTAGATACACCAATAAGACATAGGTGACCCAGTCCAACAGAAAAAATTAAAACCAAAACATGGACAAAACAAGGGCATTAGGTAGTCCCTTGCAGAACTTTTCATCCGAAACTAGCAACCACAGAGGCAGATATATCAACCTTTTAAAACTAAGAGAACATGTGAACAGATGATCAGATTGCAGCTTTACAGATGTGAGGTAGAGAGGCTAGATGCCAAAAAGCCCAATAAATGCTCACTGCTCTGGTGAAGTGGTTTTTTGGGGAAAAGGGGGCACTTCATCTTGTAACACATAGCATAGGCTTGCACAAAAACCTGTTGAATCCATTTACAACTTGTGGACCTGGAGGCAGAAAAAAAACAATTTTAGGACCTCCTGGAATAACAAACTGGGATTCAGTCTGAATCAATCACCGAGATGTAAACCTTAATGGCTTTAACCCTGTCGAGACAATGGAAAAAAAATCCTATTGGGGTGAATCGGATGATAAATCTTAGGGGAAGTAGATTTACAAGCTTTAAACATGACGGGGATAACAGAGTCGTAATGTCTTTGTGAATTGGGCCAAGTCATCAAAAGCAGAAGCATATTGTAAGATGGGTCCTTGGGATAACAGATCTGGCTGATCTAGTAGATGATACAGCAGAAGTAGGCAACCTCGGCACTCCAGCTGTGGTAAAACTACACATCCCATCATTCCCCTGCCCCTAAGAGTCATGCCTGTGATTTTCAGGGTCTTGCAATGTCTCATGGAACTTGTAGTTTCATCACAGCTGGAGGGCCGAGGTTGCCTGCCCCCGCGCTACAGAGTCTTGACTTACAGAATAATAAGGTCAGTGTACCACACTCTGAAAGACCAATCCAAAACTATGAGAATGACTGTAATGTCTTTGCTTTCAATCCTTCAAAGCAGTTTAGGTAGTAGCTTCAGCAGAGGAAGGCATATATCAAGGCATACTGATCCCATGGTGCTATCAGGGTGTCCACTGCATTTGCCATTTGGTTCCTTGTCCTGCAGACAAATCTGTCCAGCTTCTTGTTGAACTGAGATGCTAACAGATCCACATCCAGAAACCTCCAACACAGACATGTGTCCTGGAACACCTCCTAATAGAAAGGCTGTTCTTTCTCTTTGATGAAGAAGTTGTCTGCTGAGAAAATCTGACCTCATCATGGATTTGTGCATCTCTAGATCACTAGAACATGAAGCTCCACCCAGGACAGGTAGGCTTTTACTTTCTTCACCACGCCAGCACTCCTTGTCCCCTCCTTATGACTGATGTAAGCTACAACTGT
Source organism: Lithobates clamitans (assembly GCA_037952925.1). Lineage (NCBI taxonomy): Eukaryota > Metazoa > Chordata > Amphibia > Anura > Ranidae > Lithobates > Lithobates clamitans. The sequence continues at coordinate 584,470 of JBBGZY010000613.1, forward strand.
AGCATTGTTCAATTCCAGCTGCTGCCCGATCTTAATGATTTACACCAGCCAGCTAAAGTCTGAGAAATAGGAAAGGTGTTAAGAAAGATTGAAGGGCTGAATTCAAAAAGTAGATAGTTGGAGAGGGTGCTTTGATATTGCTATCAGTAGGGTCCTTAAAGGATGGAGCATCTTTGATAGGAAAGATAACAACCTTGTTAGAATAAGACACTGGAGAGTTCATCTGGGGAGGAGTAGACCATATGGTGACAAAATCATCAGCAAAGGAATAGAGATTTTTTGTCTGGTTATTCCCATATCTTGTAGCTCAATTAACTGAATAGTGGATGAAGCGGAAACTCACTGGAGAAACAATTAGGTCTATGAAAACTAAGGCCAGATACCATAATAGGTAAAGTAATGGTGGAATCCTCTAATTCTAATGTGGAATGTACAGCCTTAATGAGAAAGGAAACAGTTTGTTTTGATGAAATAAATTCTGACTGATAGTTAGCAGGCAGTGCCACCTCCTCCTCCTGGGAAGAGAGAGACTATGCATATGAAAATAAATGATCTGAAGGATCTCTAATGCCACGTACACACGAGCGGACTTTACAACAGACTTTGTCCGGCGGACTTTTCAACGGACTTTATGACGGACTTTCCGAATGAACGTCCTTGCCTACACACGATCAACCAAAGTCCGACGGATTCGTATGTGATGACGTATGACCGGACTAAAACAAGGAAGTTCATAGCCAGTAGCCAATAGCTGCCCTAGCGTCGGTTTTTGTCCGTTGGGCTAGCATACAGACCAGCGGACTTTTCGACCAGACTCGAGTCTGTCAGAAAGATTTGAAACATGTTTCATTTCTAGGTCCGTCGAACTTTTGGGGAAAAAAAGACACGATCGAATTGTCCGACGGACTCCAATCCGCCGGAACAAGTATGCTGTAAAGTCCGGTCGTGTGTACGCGGCATAACAGACTCAGAAACGGTATATATCATTGTATCTGAATTTGTTGGGGAAATGTGTTGGATGGCATTTATATTCTATGAGATCAAGGGCAGCAACTAGTTGCATTAACTGAGATATAAAACCTTGATTTACAGAAGAGAATTAATCCCTAAAATAGGGGAGGCCATTTCAATTCCTTTAGGTTTAAGGGGAGCAACAAGTTGCCTTAACTGAGACCTTAGTGAGATAGGAAGGATCATCTGAAGAAGGAAGGGGGGCTTCAGAAATTTCCATCAGCACAGGCAATTCTGATTGAGATGTGTGAGAATGACAAACGTTTGGAGGTAGAAATGTTTTAACTAACAAAAGCAAATATGCCTTTAAGAAAAGCAGCTACAGATAACCCAAACCCAAAATGGGGTCAGCCAGTCAGGGATTAACCAACAGCAATGAGTCTGTGACTACTGGTAACTGCAGCCAGCATGTAGGGAAAACCCATAATGGTGTCCCAATATCAGAAAGCTGTGGGTAGCGCAGGAGGGACGTTTCTGGTGGGAGAGAAGTTAGTCAGTGCTTCCGTGAAGAGAAAAACACAGAAAGTCAGCAGCAGATGCACACGCATGCGTGCACAGTCTGTTGTCACTGTGTAACCAAGCCCCAACCACAGAAGAAGGGCAGTGGGACACTAAAAACGCTAAAGCCAATGACCTTTGTGTGTGTGTATGCGCATATGAAAGCAAGTAGTTCACAGGATGGTGGGAAGTTTAAAATGACGTGTAGGCTGAAGGTCCAAGCCACCTACAACAGAATACATGTCAAAGAAAATAAAAAGCTCCCAAATGCAGTGCAATGAGAAAGGCATGTCTATAATGCACATACCGCACATACAATCCCCAGAAACAGCAGCCATTCTTTAACCTCCACATATAGCCCCATCCTCACAGCATAGCAGTAGCCCTCCAGAAACTCAAAACAGTGAACTTTCAGAGTATACCAAAATCTGTGTAATCACAAATGTATGTTACCTAAAGTCACATGTAACTATCATGTCAGGTTAAGAATGTGTTTTGGATGTGTTACAAATGAATGGTGCATGCCATGGTTTTGCAGTACAAACCTTTTATGTTGTCTGTTATCTGATACATGTAATGTTCCCCAGTCTTGAAAATAGAGATGGTAGATACTTTAAACTGCAGTAGGCGCCATATTTTTCTATCTAAAATAAATAACAATTTTTATGATTATTTGCAGGCAACCCTCCTTTTGTAAACCAAATTCAATGCAAATTACCACTTAAACTCCGGTAGATTTTACCCCCTTCATGGCCAGGCCGTTTTTTGCTATTTAGCACTGCACTACTTTAACTGGTAATTGCGCCGTCATGCAACACTGTACCCAAACAAAATATATATAATTTTTTTTTGGTGGTATCTGGGTTTTTAATTTTGCAATATAAATGAAAAAATAAAAAACATTTTTATTTAATTGCTGCTATAAAACATATCCAATAAAAATTTTCTTGGCCAAAATGTATTCTGCTACATGTCTTTGGTAAAAAAAAATCCCAATAAGTGTACATTGATATATTAGTTTGCTTGAATCTTATAGCTTCTACAAACTATATATATTGGAATTTGTATTTATTTATTTTTTATACTACTAATGGCGGTGATCAGCGACTTATAATGGGACTGCGATAGTGCAGTGGGCACTGACACTAACTGATGCTGGGGGGGACAAACTAACTGCCACTGACATTACTAGTGACACTAACACAGTGATCAGTGATAATACTATACTATACACTGTCACTGAACTAATGACACTGGCTGGGAAGGGGTTAACAGGGGTTAACATCTAGGGCGATCAAGGGGTTAAATGCGTACCTAACAATTATTACTGTGTGTGTTTTACTAAGCAATGTGCTGGTTTTTACTCCCGTTGCAGGGAGAAAAAAAACAGCACATCACTGCTGACAGTAGAGCGCCGCTCTCTTCTGTCATTCGCTCAGCCAATCGGCAGGTTCTGACCATGAATCATTGGCTGGGACCTGTTGACTAGCTAGTGTTGCAGCGAATGGAAGGACAGCCAGGAGCACGAGCGTGTCCCCTACCTGGAAGTGCTGGATCACATACATGTACGTGATGCAGCGCAGCGGGGTTAGTCTGCCGCAATAAATCTGCGATAGGCAGTCAGCAAGTGGATAAGCATAAAGGTATTATATTAAAACATTCTCATATTTTAGAAAGCTATTTTTCCTTTCATTTTATTGATCTATAGTATATGAACATATAGGTTTCACATAGAACAGTGGCTAAGGAGCTCTAAAATGTTTACATACATTGTTATGTTGGACTTATGCTGCTGCTGGCTAAGACTGCAAGCTGTACCTTTTAATTTGTGAAAGTGAGAGATTGAAGGAACCAAGTGTTAAAAAAAAAAAAACTTGTATTGAGAATATAAATAGATTGCTATGCTGATCAATGGGCTTTAATACTTTGGGTCACTGGCATGGAACAAGGTCAGAAATTCTGGCTTTCCTCTTAACTTACTTTCTTCATGCTTGTACTAGGTCAAGAGACACAAAAAGTATTAAGACCAGAGGCACCAGGAACATTGATTTTTTTGGTTCTTTCACTTGGACAAACCCATCCAGTGATCAACTTGCACTCTGGAAAAACATAGAATAACATAATCAAGATGCTTCAAAAATAATTACAATTTGGAAGAAAAAAGACATCTTTAAAAAGGGATTAGAGTATTCCTCTTATTGTTAGTTTATAAGCTAAATGTTACATGTGGTAAATATCCGCTGGCTTTCCAAATTACCTTCTTTCCAAGGAATAGATAAACTTTTGGTAGTAATAATAACAAACCTTTCCTACCTCTCTTGACAGAACAGTTTACGTTTTTAACCAGGCATTCTCATTTTTTTTGTTTTTAACCAGGCATTCTCATTTTTTCAGTTAAATCCCAATTCCAATTCTATAAACAGTGGAAAAAGTTTACTGTATACAAAGACAATGATTATAATAAATCTAAAGGCAATCTAAAATTTAGAGTGTTATTTACTTGATTTTCTTGAATCATGTAAATTGTGGACATTTAAAAGACTTGATGTGCCATCAAGCACCACACTTTATTGTAATAAAATGACAAATTAGATAACTGGACATTTATATTTTGTCAGCTAAGCCCCATGAAACACACTTCATTTTGCAGGCTATACAGGGCATGTTTATGGCATTATGCTACTTTTTTTTCTGTCAGTCTCATTAATATTACTAATTAGGTCACTAATTTTTTTAAAAAATTCAACATAAAATACAAAAGCAGAATTTTCTGAAAAAAACATAGCAAAAAATGAACAAAGAATATATATATAAGAATATATGTACAGTAAATATATAAAAATAAAGCCCTTGTAGATTGTAAGCTCTAACAAGTAGGACCCTCTTATTCCTCTTGTATTGAATTATATTGTAGCTGTAATGTCTGCCCTCATTTTCTTTTTTTTAATTAAAAAAAAAACAACTTTATTGAGATTTAAACATGTTATACATTGGTACGTTCAACATACATGCAGATTTTTGTACATAGCATACTTTCAATAAACTTCTTTATACAATAACCATTTTTACCATTGCTGTTCATTTTATAACTATAAAGATTTTTTTTTTTTTTTTTTTTTTAGTATTTTATTTTATTTTATTTTATTTATTCCCCTTGAACAAATTGGGTCAAGTAAGTACACGTCTCACCATCTTCCATCCATCTGTCCCATACTCATTTTCTAAAGAGCTGCGCAAACTGTTGGCGCTATGTAAATCTTGTATGATAATAATTCTAGTAATCATAATAATGGTTATTGTATAAAGAAGTTTATTGAAAGTATGCTATGTACAAAAATCTGCATGTATGTTGAACGTACCAATGTATAACATGTTTAAATCTCAATAAAGTTGTTTTTTTTTCAATTAAAAAAAAGAAAATGAGGGCAGACATTACAGCTACAATATAATTCAATACAAGAGAAATAAGAGGGTCCTACTTGTTAGAGCTTACAATCTACAAGGGCTTTATTTTTATATATTTGCATATATTCTTATATATTCTTTGTTCATTTTTTGCTATGTTTTTTTCAGAAAACCCCTCAACCCCAATGGAAATTATGTTCTCACAGTTTTGTACTGTAGATCACCATTTATTTATCCACCTTGGTTTGTAAGCACAGTTCAAGTGTGATGCATTTCATGAACCAAGGTTTGCTTCCTCAGGCACTGTAACCCAATTGCATTAAGCATCCTTAATTATTTAATATCAAATAGAATCACTCACATCCCTCCTCTCTCCCTCCCTCCTCTGTTGTCACTGTTCCCCAGATACACTGCTGAACATACATACAGTATACAGTAGGTAAGAAGGAAAAAAGACTCCTGACTTGGCAGGTGAGTATAGGTAAAATGGTCAGGGTTGGAAAAAAGAAGCATCTTTGTGATAAAAAATATTAACTACCAATAAACTAATCAAATAAATTGATTCAATATCAGTATTCCATAAATATTTTTTCTTTATAGAGTTCTATACACGTAACTTTCAGTTACTGTATGTGTTTGAAAATGTGCCAAATATTAAATCTGCTGAGATTAAATAAGAAAGGAGGACAGCAAACACTCTTGTGTGTTTCATGATAAAAGGCAACCAAACATATTCAAATCTTCGCCACTTATCTTTGCCATCCACACTTTTTTAATCTATCACCACTTGTTTATGCCATGCTCACTTATCGCTGCCATTCTACTATATTATTTGAAAGAAAGGAACATTTTAAAGAAACGTTAAGTGAAATTCACCAAAATAAAAAGTAACAGTGTGATAATTTTGAGGACCAGCTAGTTTCTGAATGACTGTCCAATGCCCCGTACACATGATAGGATTTTCCGACGGAAAATGTTTGATAGGAGCTTGTTGTCGGAAATGTGTAGGCTCCATCGGACATTTTCTGTCGAAATTTCCGTTAACACAAAATTTGAGAGCTGGTTCTCAAATTTTCTGACAACAATTCTGACCCACAAAGTTCCACGCATGCTCGGAATCAAGCAGAAGAGCAGCACTGGTTATTGAACTTCATTTTTCTCCGCTCGTCGTACGTGTTGTACGTCACTGCGTTCTTGACGTTCGGAATTTCCGACCAACTTTGTGTCACCGTGTGTATGCAAGACATGTTTGAGCCAACATCCGTCTGAAAAAAAACATGGATTTTGTTGTCGGAAAATCCTATCGTGTGTACAGGGCATAAGGTTGTCAGGCAATAGGACTCCTTCACATCCATGGTCCATAACATGGGGACTCAAAGCAATGTTTTCCCCAATATGGATGCCAGATATTGTTGCTCTTGCACAGTGAAGTTCTAAGGAGAATCTGCTTAAAGAGACATTTTCCAACAAGTTCCGTTTAGTTGCAAGCACTCATTGCGACTCCCTGGTTAGATCTAAAAGGCCCAAATTAGATTACATATGGCCCTTAAAAATCCCAAACCATGTCAGTATAGACCTAATAAAGTAGATCAGAGCAAACTTATTCAGAATGTAGCAGGTCCCAGGCCACCTTTGATCTAATGAGAACCTCCAGGGCCAGGGATAGCTGACATCCTTCTGTATGTAGTGGGTTGCGAGGCATGGTGGGTGTGGAGTAGTAAAAGTTATTGGGCACCAGACACTTCTTGAATGCAAAAAAAAGTTTATTTCTCTTAACAAACTTTTTTGGGGAGAGAGGGTTAGGGCCAGGACCCTCTTAGGTAGTCGCAAGATTAATTGGCAGACTCCAAGACTTTAATAGGAGGACAGCCATGCAGGGAAAGGCATCCAGCAAGACGCCACATCTGCATGTGCAGGTATGCTGTCTCCTATGGCAACAGTCTTTAACCGCTTCAGCCCCGGAAGATTTTACCCCCTTCCTGACCAGAGCACTTTTTGCAATTCGGCACTGCGTAGCTTTAACTGACAACTGCGCGGTCGTGCGACGTTGCACCCAAACAAAATTGACGTCCTTTTTTCCCCACAAATAGAGCTTTCTTTTGGTGGTATTTGATCACCTATGCGGTTTTTATTTTTTGCGCTATAAACAAAAAAAGAGCAACAATTTTGAAAAAAACTATATTTTTTACCTTTTGCTATAATAAATATCCCCCAAAAATATAAAAAAAACAATTTTTTTCCTCAGTTTAGGCCGATATGTATTCTTCTACATATTTTTGGTAAAGAAAATCGCAATAAGCGTATATTGATTGGTTTGCGCAAAAGGTATAGCGTCTACAAAATAGGGGATAGATTTATGGCATTTTTATTATTCATTTTTTTTTATTAGTAATGCCGGCGATCTGCAATTTTTATCGAGACTGCGACATTATGGCGACCACATCGGACACTTTTGACACTATTTTGGGACCATTGTCATTTATACAGGGATCAGTGCTATAAAAATGCTTTGATTACTGTGTAAATGACACTGGCAGGGAAGGGGTTAACCACTAGGGGGCGATAAAGGGGTTAAGTGTGTCCTAGGGAGTGATTCTAACAGTGGGGGGGATGGGCTTCAACCTACATGACATCGCTCACTGCTCCCGATGACAGGGAGCAGTGATCTCTGTCATGACACAAGGTAGAATGGGCAAATGCCTTGTTTACATAGGCACTTCCCTGTTTTGTGGCTCCGTGACATGATCGCCGGGAGACTGGGACACCTCCAGTGGCGTGCGCGCGCCTGCTATCCCCGGTTCTTAAATGGGACGTACAGGTGCCCACTGCTTCCATTGTGCTGACGTATATCGGCGCTCAGCAAGTGGTTAACAGTTCCAAGCACAAAACTTAACAGTTCCTTCACTAATCACTTCTTGTAGTTCTTCAGCACACTGAGCTCCCAGTCTCTCACTAGACCCACTGATTCACTGCCACTGAATCTCCTCCAATGTTCACGGTGGTATCTTCCTCAAGCGTCACCCCCGCTTCTCTGCTGGGTCCCTAGCTTGGCACTCTAGATACCTCTCAAGCTTCACCCCCGCTGGCCTGCTCGGTCCCTAGCTTGATACACAAGGCTGCTCTGCAAGCGTCACCTCCGTCTGCTGGGTCCCTGGCTTGATACCCACTGAAGTTTGCCAATTCTTTACCGTCCCCGGTTGGTGAAGCATGTACTTGCTTCAGTTACTCACTGTGGTCCCTGGTAATTAGGCGGATAGTCCCTTACTGGTGACAACTTCCCCTCTACCTCCGACCACGACAGGTTCTCTGGCCGGCAGAACCGTCACTTTTGGCTGGACTGCAAGCTGCAGTCCCAACCCTGCGCTGCTCTCTTGATTCTGGATAGGCCCTCAGACAGGCTAGCAGCCAGATGTGCCCAGGATAGGCCCCATCTCCGGCCTAGCAGCCCAGACAGTACAACACACGTCCACCCAGACAGCCGTCCAGGTGGCACAGAACATAGATCACCTGACTCCACCCGAATATATAGGCTCTCTCAGCAGGCCAAGGGATCCAAGAAAAACCCTGCCCATTTGCTGAGACACCCTATATACCCACAACCTGACCTTGCGTTGCCCTTCTCGTATCTAGTACCATCAAGTACCCAGCCACCCAGTGGTAGAAGAGAAAAGTGCAACAAGGCCAAACTTAGGGAGGAAAGTTTTTATTTTAAGTAGTAATAAAATGGTTACATTATCCTGTATGAACTCATTTTTGTATAATGTAAAATTGCATCACTTTAATACAAAAAAATAACAAAGTCACGTGTAAGAATTGATAAAACGTACTTGAAATTATTCCTGGAGGTGTGCCGCCCTTCTATTCTTTGCTAGAAGCTAGTGACTAAACACACTTTAAAGATTGCTTACGCCCAGTGAAAGTGATAATATGACAGGTTGTTGAATGCAGCTTTTTTAGCCTGTGAAAATAAGTATAGTGTGATTCTTTGTACCTGCTGAGCTAGCTTTGTGGTCACATCCATCATTATAGACAAGGAATTATCAAACTATATCCAGATGTTCACAGCTGCGTGGCACTAGATGCTGGGATACATATTTTTATGTTAACAGTATGTCCTATCTACTATTCAGCCATCCAGACAGGCATGTTACAAAATCAGCTGCAACAATGTTAGATGCTCAGGGAAAAAAATTTGGATACCTCCTGTGTAATCACTAGTCTTACAAATCAATCCTACATTCTTCACTTGTTCATATTATTTTTATGTTATAGTAAAGTAAAGGAAGCAGCCTTGGCAGCTGGGGTCATGCAAGAATCTGAATATTCAGCCTTCAGTTATTATACAGTAAATCCACAGGCATATTTATGAAATATTTCCTTTTATTTAGCTTTACATACTCTGATTGACACTTTAGTGAGTATCTGGGGTCAGAGATCATATGAAGCATGGTTGTTGCTGTCCTAGTCAATTGATGGGGTTCTTACACTGGGCCTAAAACATTTGACTAATCCAAATGAACTAGAGCAGGGATACATCATTAGTATATACTTGCATTTGCGGCTCGGATGTACGCACACAGAGTAAATCCCTGGATATAGCTTATGTGACACTTTTGCTTAATTTATATAGATAATTTCCAGTCTATCATGTATATTTATACGTGTGGAGAAGCTGCCCTGTTCAAGCTACAAGTTGATCAAGTCATTACTTACACGAGGTAGTGCTGGTGCTTGGTGATTGACCCAGTACTTTCACATGTAGTGAGTCCCTACCCTGAAGTACCTGGTATTTTCTTGACTCCTTCCAGCTGCATGGAGCAGCAGGGGAGTGAAGGAAAGGTAAGTATGTGGTGCATAGGGAGGGAATTTTAACACAAACCTGTTGTTGGCTCATTAGATTTAATGTTTTGCCCCACACCAATGATGATTATAGATAATCTGCAACCAAAATTGTCCATTTATGGGTATGGTTAGAGAAGCCCCTATTTAAACTATTGGCCCTGAGGCTACATTATGTTTTTTTTTTTTTCATTTAAAGCATTAGCTTTATAATATAAAAAACAATGTTTCAATTATTTTCAATTATTTCGATGTATTTCTTTAAACAGGTTTTGAAGAAGGAGCCTTGTGCGCATGTTCCGAAACGTGTCACTGCCCCTATTCTGACGTCACTTTGGATGCACCGTGGTTCAGGAAGAGCGGCGGCCATCCTGACTAGGTGATCTCACCCTCCCTCACAGCTGCTAGTCGGCACAGGGAGATAGGGATACATTGACAAGAGCCCTGCCAGTAATGTCTTGTATGATAAGCCCATTATACGTCCACTTCTTGTGAGTTTTTTAACCTGTGCTTTTTAATAAACTGCCTACCATATTCTTCTCTTTTCCTGCTAGAGCTGCTTCTACTCTTCTGAAGAGCTGCTGTAGTGTTATCTCCAGCTTTGTGAGATCATTTTACTTCCATACTGGACTGGTCCACCTGGCAGAAGTACCCTATTCCCTTTTCCCTATTGAACAGGAACAGCTACCAAAACATGCTGCCTATAAGCATTATCAGATATATATGTTAGTTTACATTAGATAACTATTCAAAATCTCATTGATGTATGCCACAACATTATTTAATACAGCTTTGCATTTTTTGGGGTCAGTCCCCCAAAAGGTGAAATCTGAATCACAACTGGTAGACTGAGCCAGTCATTGAATGCTCCAGCAGTAAAATCTTACCACCATAATTCTCATTTCTGCTCTCTTATATAGGAATTTTACTCTTCTTGCTAAAACAGGGGCATCCTTGTTATGCCCACATTTCTTATTGCATTCTCTCATCATGAAGTAAATTAACAATCCAGCAGGAAGAGTGACTCGCCATGGCAGCTGTACACATTTGGATCCTGAGATCTCACCTCCGGAGTCCCTAAGAGACATATGAAACAGAAAGGCTTTGTGTACACGGGACGTTGTTTAACCTCACCTGAACGATTTAACTTGACAGCTAGAAACTGACATCTAAAAACGTCCGTTTAGCCGCGTTTGCATCTAGAAGCCTTTTTTTTTTTTTTTGTTAAAATGAAAATGCGTTTAGTAGCAATTACAGGCTGTTACAGGTATTTGGCGTTTCAAATGCCTCTGAGCATCCATCCAAAAAATTATTATAACCTCAACTGCCTAGAAACAAGTATAAAGGACCCTGTGTACATGTACTGATAAGATAACATAGAGGAGAGTTCAGGGGCAGCTGAAAAAAATGCCCAACTGCTCCTAAACGTCCTTTTACCAGCAGCAGTGTACATGAGGCCTTAGGGCAGTTGTTCTCAACCTTCCTAGTGCCGTGCCCCTTGATAAAATTTCCCAAGTTGTGGGGACCCCTAACAGTAAAATTCTTTTCATAGCGTGGGTTGTCAGCACCCAAGGCAAGACAAGTAATTTGCGCCCCTAACCCACGGACATTTAGCGCTCCCTGAGTCCCTTCCACTCGTACAATATTAAAACCCCTTATGGTACATTTTAGGATGTACCACTCTTTCTCTTTGTTCTCCTTTCTTTCCCTTTTATCTCTCTCTCTATCCTAATTTCTTGTTTGTTTTTTATCCCCATCCCTCTCCCTAGCTGTCTTTCTTGTTCTTTTTCTCCCTTTTTCTTTGTTCCTCCCCTTCTTTTCCTCTTCCTTCCATGTATTCTCTATTTTTATTCCTTCTCTTACTCCTTGGTGGTGGGATGAGTGGCAAAGCTGGCGGAGAGTTGGGATCAGTGGCAGTGCTGGCCGGGAGTTGGGATCAATGGCAGTGCTGGGGGGAGTTCTGATTAGCCAGCTTTGGTGCTCATGATCTATGTCATCTGCTGATCTGAGAACTGTAGTGGAGACTTTTAATGACAACTCTAATCACAGGTACTGTTATTCACTGTGTCTCCGACTTTGTGGTGTCTCCTAGCAGTGACACCTATGCCGAAATCAGGAGATAGGGTCTCCTCCAGCCCCTCCCACTTCACATTGCTCACCAGTCAGCTGACCTCTAGTTTCTGCCCCCCAGCCATGCTGTGAACTGAATGGGCGGCTGCGAAGCTCCAGGAACAGCCCTGCTGGGCGGCCGCAAGAAGGCTGGGAGAGCGGTGCAGGCTTCAGGAACAGCCCAGGATTCAGTGACCCCTGGCAAATCATCATTTGACCCCCGAGGGGATCCCGACCCCCAGGTTGAGAACCACTGCCTTAGGGGATTTAACTCTGCTGCATGAAGCGAAAATTGAAATCTCAGTATAAAGCGTGCTGACCGTTAAAAAGAATTTGTTTCCTACAGAGATTTCTAAATCCTCACCACACTATCTTCTCATTGATCTATACTATTCTACATTTACAAATTGAAGAAAGCTTTCTTAGAAAGGCAGAGTTATGAATGCTAGTGAATCAGTTGCTAAAACTACACAAGGGAGTAAAAGTCCCCATCTCTCCTTGGAGACTATGCTGTTTGCTAAGTAGGACTTGTCAGATCTGGTCCAAATTAAGGAATCATTTAGCTGCAGGCATCTACAGCAAAAATTGATTGGCCTCCTCCGATTACTGCCTCACCAGAAAATATTACCTGCTAAGAAGGACCAACACTGACTGGGAATTATCTGCACTGGCTCAGAACCAGCTCTTTAATGAATTCCTGCTGTACCAGTAGAGGACTGGAAGAAGTGTTTGCCAGAATGTAGCTCTGTCTTGAAATATATCACTCATCTTGGAACACTGCTCATTGTCTGTCAGATGTTACACACGCTGATTATGTCATTCATAGAAACACAGGACTAATACCTACATGTGTCATATAACGTCACATTTAATAGGTCAAATATTATGCTTATATTGTTTCATATTCCCTTAGTGTCCCTTAGATAGACACATACCATTTTTTATTGTTTGGGAAGAAATAACTGCATTTCAGTGCAGTCATACTAGAATATAACAGAAGTTCACTCATGACAGGCTGATAATATAAGAACTCAACAACATCTAGTATACTGACTCATGAGTTCTTACTTGCCCTTAGGCTACTCTCCCGTGCTTTCTTAATCAGATCTGTTGGATGGTTTAGAACCTAGTCACTCAAACTGTGGCCTGGGACATCAAGCAGGATCTCTGTAAGAGAAGCTCAGTATGTATTGGAAAAAGAAGGCTACTATATGCTCATGCTCATAATTCTGAGCAAAAATCACTGCAAAATAGGCATTGGCACGTAGCCAAACATATGGAAACTGGCGCCAAATTTAAGCTGGACTACAACATGCATACACTCAGCTTGCTTCTGGCCTGCCTTGGGATTTCTGCCTGCCTGCTGTAACCGCGGCTTGTATTCTGACTCTGCTCCTGTCTTGTGCTCCTGTACTTCACTGTACAACTGTGTACCAATCCCAGCTTGACTCCTCCTCTGCCTGTACCTCGCTGCCCAGCTGTTGGTGACCTTTTGGCTTGTGTCCTGGCTACGATCCTGTTTGTCCATCAAGTGTGACCGTGCTCCAGTTCCTGGTTCCTGCTTGGTTGTCATTTGCTTCCTGCATATACCAGCTGGTGCTGCCTTTTTCACCAACCCTTGTGCCACTCTGTGTCTTCACACCTCCTGTCATCACTATCAGGCTTGTTGGACAAGAGGTGCAAGGGAAGCCCCCTCTCCAGCTTGATCTCCAAAATAAATTGTTGAGGTCCCCAGGTTCTTATTTATTCTGGAATCTACTATTAAAATGTACATATTTTGGGTTCAAAACAACAGCACATCCATTGGTATATATAGAGCAAATATAACATCTTACTTTTGACTTTTCTAAAAGGACAGATTCACCTTTGGAAACATGTAACATGCTCCTAATGCTGCAGCTGCTGCCCGACCCCCCCCCCTCCCTGTGACAACAGTACAGGGAGAAGATCCCTGTACTAGCTGTCACTTTTTGAAATCAGTGCACCTGTACGGGGCTCCACCCACGCAACCACGTCCTTCATTCACACAGCTCTGTGTGTAAATGAACTACAAGCCCCGACATCTTTAGTGGCTGTCGGCTTGTAGTTCTCAATGAGCAATCACAGTGCTGTAGAGCGCCGTGCTAGTTAATTGATTATTTCTGTTAGTGTATCTGCTTCCCCGAATGGGATGTAGGGGCACACAGATAGATCTGACAGATCTGCAGGAGACCTGCATGGCAATGCTTTACAGGCTCCAAAAAAGAAAAAATAATAAATGCACTTTTTTTTACCTGCAAAAAAAATGTACATTTATTTATTTATTTATTTTTAGAAAAGTGAACTTATCCTATAACTTGTGGTTTGAGAACTGTTTTCACATACCATGAGTAAACACTGCTTTAACCTATCTGCAAGCTGAACTGACACACATCTGCAGACCAGAACTAATAACAAGGAAGGCATTCTGGTTTTTACAATTGGCTAGCTGGGATCACGTGGAAGGAGGGAATGGGTAGGGAATAACAAAATGTATTCAGCGGCTGCCTTCTTCTAAGCGCCGGTTCACACAGGGGCAACACGACTTGCAGGTCGACTCACCGAGGCGACCTGCACACGACTTCAGCAGCGACTTGCAAAATGACTTCTGTATAGAAGTCAATGCAAGTCGCCTGAAGTTGCCCCAAAAATACTACGGGAACCTTTTTCTAAGTCGGAGCGACTTGCGTCACTCCTATTAGAACGCTTCCGTACTAGGTCGCCTGACAAGTCGCCCCTGTGTGAACTGGGGCTAAGAGTTGGCAATTTGTCTCTTCAAATTAAATTTGTAACTCCTGGCTCTATGGACAATTAATGAAATGGATATGTGGAACAGATGCATTCCATGATGGCTTAATAATGGTCTGCAAACAGGTACAAGCATACCCCACTTTTAAGTACACAATTGGGTTTATTTACTAAAGCTGGAAAGTGCAAAATCAGGCTCACTTCTGCATAGAAACCAATGAGCTTCCAGGTTTTATTACCAAAGCTTAATTGAACAAGCTGGGATTAGAAGCTCATTGGTTTCTATGCAGAAGTGGGCCTGGTTTTGCACTTTCTAGCTTTAGTAAATAAACCCCATTGCGTACTTAAAAGTGGGGTATGCCCGTACTATGGACACTTCACATACACTGAATGTAAACAAAGCAATATATAGAAGATCCGGGACTGTGATGAATACTTGGAGTATATTTTATTTAGTTATTAAGTACATGTTAAAATCTGCTCGGTATCAGTGACTGAACAAAGACATTTTTTTAGAGCCTGTAAGATTTTGTACTTCTGTTTATTTTTCTGATCAACTGTTGTTACCAGTGTGGTGAACATGGAGGGTTGCGAGTTGCCAGACAATTAGTTGTGTGCATAGAGTTGAACACCCGACTCTCCTTAGACTATGGGGTTGATTTACTAAAACTGGGAAGTGCAAAATCTGGTGCAGCTCTGCATAGAAACCAATCTGCTTCCAGGTTTTATTTTTGTCAAAGCTTAATTGAAAAAGCTGAAGTTAGAAGCTGATTGGCTACCATACACAGCTGCACCAGATTTTGCACACTCCAGTTTTAGTAAATCAACCCCTATTTGCCTCTGGACCACAACTACCACTGGTGGTATATGTGTAGGTTAACTACTGTGACCTGTATCAACATA